>CM026078.1:12513637-13208637 GCA_014839685.1 Anableps anableps | reverse complement strand
TAAACTTAAAAAATGCACAAATTTATAGGCCACTATTTATATAATATGGGTAACTGGGTATATCTTGGTGAGAAATGGCAAAATAAAACTATAAAATGCATATATTTCACTTCAAGAGAGAGCAGAGAGTTAATTCTGGTGTAAGGTATTATATAACTTCTTTCTGCATGCTGTGCCTTTGCTGTGCTGCTCACTCGGCTGAAATTGCACAACAGCCCACAGAGCTGAGCTGACATCAGGAGGAGGAGGAGCAATTGTACAGCATATCAAAACCTTCCCATACAGTTCTAAGCATTTTACAATCAGACAGGTTGCAGATACAGAAGAAAGAATTTGCATCCATCCACCGTGATGGCTCCAGTTAAGGTGGAGAATCCAGGTAAGCTTCCTGCACGTTCTATTCTAAATAATAGTGAAAGCAGCTATTCACCTGAAGGTACTTTCACGATGATATCAAAATGGCTACTTGCACTCTGATCTTTAATTAGAGCCTTACTAATTCTAATTTCTATACTTTTTTATACATAGTCTATAGATGAGTGTAGAATTTTCTTTTGTAGACTTAGTAGAACACAATGTTCTCTCTGCAGCTAAACACTGAAAGTATCAGGTTTCATTTTTTATGTGCTACATCTTGTTAAAATACAATACTACCTCATTAGCTCTTCTCCTAAATTAAATATGGACTTAGTTACAGGCTATGGGACATCAAGATTTTTAGTTGTGTTGTTGTCACACTGGTATTGGTTTTATCACACTGACTCTTAATGGACGATCTGTTCACTGCAAACTACACCTCTTATGACTGACAATTACAGTAGGTATACACAGCAGTGACAGCAGCAAACTCTTCTTGGAGAATAAAGGCTGTTTCTGTTCTATTCTATTCCATGTCATGACCGTATGGTACGAGATTGATAATCTCTGAAAAGATCAAGCTCCTCCACCTCCTCCCTGACCTACTATTGCCGTCTAAAGAAATGCACCGCTCCCAACCTAAAACAACCAATCAGAGCCTGGAGGAAGGTATTAGTGCTGTCAATCTCCCTCATGTAAGCTCTTCCAAATGTGCTAATGGTGGAGAAACAACTTACCGTTCCAGGAAAACTCTTCATCCACCGTCATTGGTGGCCATGCTAACTAGCCTTAGCATTAGTGGTAGGCTATGTTCTGGTGAACCAACTGTATCGTAGCAGACTGCAAGGGAAAGTGTGTGAGACACGTACATGAGAGTGACTGACAGCCCTATGACCCTCTTCCTGGCTCTGATTGGTTGTTTCTGACTGAGTGGTGTGTTTCTGCAATTACTGGAAGCACTGGGAGAAGGCAGACGAGCTTGATTTTTTTCACAGATTACCTGTCTTATAAGATAGTCACGACATAATGATAATTTAAAAAAAATACATAAAAAACATTTTTCATAAAAGTTACATACTGCAGCACGTGGGAAAATCTGGGTGCACATCTAGGGGATATGTGACTATACTGCACTATAATATAGACCTGACCGACTGCTGACACGCACCTGAGCCAGCAACAACCTGAATACATATGCTTGATAAAGGGACAGCATGTGCAGCACATTGCTCTAAACAATGAAGTTGTTGTGGCCCAGCTGATTCTACAAAGTGCTCCTCTTATGCGTTAACACATGTTGACATGGTGCTGAACTAAGCTGATTTGATCTGAGATGATTATCAATTGAAGACTGCTGATGTGCATTAAGGGCCTTTTCTAGTGAGCAAACATCCTCACTAGATATCCAGAGTATTATTAAGACAACCAGTGTACCTTCCTGTTTGGGGATAGTGATGTTATCACAGCAACAGATGGCATTCATCTCCATGTTGTGTGCAAAGTGAGTTTATGGTTTAATTGCTCTGTGTGTTGTTCGCAACCAGTTGTTAAAAAGAGAAAACATCAAGTTTAGATGGCTGAAATCCTGTTAAGGCTGTATCTAGGCAACATTAGAGTTTGGACTGTAAATACAAAAACACATATCAAAGGAGGGCTTGGTGAAAAAATATGTCAGCATTTTTATGGCTAAATGTTCAGGAACGCATTTTCTCCATCCTCTAGTCCCTCAGTGCCAATGTAGAGCCCTGTCCTTTTAAATTGTAATGTTCTTCCAAAATCAGAAGATTAGCTTTGGGAATAAACAGTGTTATGTAATGCATTTGCAGCTGGAGTTGCTGGGGTCCACACTGCACAGGTGTCACTCCCACAGTACTGTCCAAAGTGTGGCCTCAGAGCCAATCGCAGTCTTGGCCACAATTCAAGAATTATTCCCGTCAACCTGTGCAGTTGATGCAGAGATTTAATGCCATTTTCTTTTTTTAGGCTGAAAATTTAAATGCTGATATGTCTACATTCTTTTTTTAAAGACCTATTCAATTTGATCAAACACATTCTTTTTGTTTTCATTTTATTTTATTGCTGTACAATAATCTATTATCTTATTCACTTGGGCATAATTATTTATGAAACTTACCTAAATAAAGTCTTTGAAGAAAGAGCCATTCATGTCACACTGTTGTTGATAAACTTTAAAACATGCTAAACAAAAAAAATATAATCAATCGACCCTTAAAATTTTGGATATTTAATGCCTTGCTGCTGTTTCCGGCTGGTGCAGACAGGTTCAGGGCCAGGGTGCAAGGTGCCTGGGGATCTGCACTTGTTCTGGGTTTGGGGCACCATCTGGGTGTCTCTGGAAGGTGGGCTGGAAGTCATCATGACAAGGGCTTGGTTGACTGGGGATGTGTGAGCATGGGTGGGTCAGAATAGGGGTTGGTGCTGTGCCTCCGTTAGGGTTTGTGTCAGTCCCTGTTCGGGGTAACGAGGGGGCCCCCAGTTGGTGAAGTGGGTTCCTCAAGAAAGGAAGAAAGCCATAATGATGATTTAATTCATAATGACAATCATTTTGTTACATATCTGATTCACTGGTAAACCAAATTTAAAATGATAATGTACTAAAAACACCTAGAAGAAAACACTTAGAGATGCTGGTCTAAGCTCCCAAGAGCTAGTTTGCAAAATTCAAAATGTTAATCCTCCTCCAACACAGACATTCACTCTTCTCTCAAATTTAAAGCTGAGATTTAACTTTATTGCACTCTTAAAACACAACAGTAATTCAACATTTGTATTTAATTATTTAGCTGCCAAGCAGTTATTTTTCAAGACGTTGGATGTCAACAAGTGTTTTAATAATACATTATGGCCTGTTCAGCACAGCTACACACACTTTTGGAGATCTGTTCAGCTGAGATTAGCTCTTTGTTTTGAGTAATGTTGAGTTTTTCTATTTGGCCTAGTTACACATTACACATTTCTCCTCCGTTATTTTAGTAATGTCATCTTTTATTGTTCTCTTGCTGAAATAATCCTGCAGTGTCAAACCTCAGGAGAGTGGGAGTTGACTTGTCAGCACAGTTTAACTGTTTCTGTGAAAAAAGCATCTGCAACAATTGATGCCTATGGGAACAGAGGGAACATAAAATGGGTCTGTACTGCATGATCTATTTTGGGTTTATGTGTCAGATCTTTCTTTTTAGTATTTTATCATCAAAGTTTTAAGTCAGGTGAGAGTCAATTATTTGCCTTTCTCTCAGGAGGGTGACTGAAAATAAATGCATGTCTGACTGAAAATGTCAATTTCCTTGTTTTATAGGGGTTGATTGTGCAAGAAGGCCACCAGTGATCCAGTAAATAGAACTACTGATTTTTCTTAAAAAAAACTTTTGCAAACATCTTTATAGAGAAACTAAGTTTGTCACTTATCTGTTCATAACTTTTCCTTCATTGAAAAAAAATTATGTAAATGGTTTCTTTTCCTAACAAAGTTTTTTATGTACCACAACTGAAAGATAAACTCTGTGTTTAGGCCCAAGATCAGTGTTCATTTGCCTTTTACACACTGACCTCAGTAAAATCCAACAAATCAAAATATACTTTTTATTTACCAGTGTCATAGTTAACTAAATGTCTTTCGCTTCGCATAAATTTTACCATTTTCCAAAGCTAAATGTTACATTAAAAGGATAATTTTTTTTCATAAAAACATATTAAGCATGATTTTCTTAACACTGTTTAAGCACATATTTTGTGAGCAATAATGTGTATTAGTTTTGCATTCAGAGATGAATGGCAGTTGTATTATGAAGAAGCATGAAAACTGTGCAGATGGATGTTTTCTGTTACTGAAGCCCAACAAAGATACTGTGTTCTAAGTGTTAGTAAATGATAGTGAAGGTCTGGAGAGTGCTAATCATGCAGTCCATTATTATTATTATTATTATTATTATTATTATTATTATTAACAACATCAATAATAATAATAATAATAATAATAATAATAAAATCTGACATCACATGATATACCAGAGTTTCTGATGTCAAGAATTCTTTTAAAACAGCAAGTATAATGGCACAACAATTCACAATAAATGTACTCTTGTTTTTGGTACAGAAATATAGTGGCATAAATCTTATTAATTCAAATTCAGTTACATACTTTTAAATTCAGTGGCAGTTCTTACACAATGCTGAAGATGTTGGTTGTGTTTCCTGCAGATGAGGCCAAACCTACTGGCAAGACTAAAGTCATTACAGGATTAGAGTGTATAGCTCCTCTCATCAGCACAGTAGAGGAAACCCCTGAACCAATCCCTACCACAGTTGAAGGCACTATCCCATCCTGGATCAATGGTAACTTCCTCCGAAACGGACCAGGGAAGTTTGAGTTCGGAAATACACAGTGAGTAGGGAAATCAGCTCAGTGTGCATCCCCCTTGTTCAAAATATATTACTAAACATCTATTCTAATGCTTGTTTTCCCTAACAGTTACAATCACTGGTTTGATGGGATGGCCATGCTTCACCAGTTTAAGATCCAGAATGGCCAGGTGACGTATATGAGCCGGTTCCTTCAGAGCGACTCCTACAAGAAGAACAGCGAGAGCAACCGCATCATGATGTCAGAGTTTGGTACCCTGGCAATGCCTGATCCATGTAAAAACTTCTTCCAGAGATTTCTCTCTCGCTTTGAGATAATCGGTGAGTACAGTGGGTGCATTATTAGATCATTGACAGAGGGTAGAGAAGAAGGAACACAGTGTACTTCTTTGTCACTATCCAGGAATGCTGCTCTATTTTAGTTTTTTCTTCTTTACAATCTTACTTTAAGCATGACTAAAGATTTTTGGATCTTAAAAGAAAAGATAATGTTTGAGAAGAGCTAGAATAGAGAGGACAGCTCTGATTAAGAAATGTGCATCAAGTGGAGGAAGAAAATATTTTAAAGTCTGTTTGTGCAAACTCTTTTGTACTCCAGCTGTGTTGGAGGGAAGCCTCTTAAGGAATTCTATCTGTGCTGTAGTTACATAATAATGGAATATAGCAGGAAGCAAGGTAGAAGAAAAGGTTTTACATAACCACCAAACTCCACAGAATAAGTTCAAGCTGAAAACCCTGTTTGAAAAGCATAAAAGCAGTAATGCGTTCTTTTCTGTTACAGAACCTACAGACAATGCAAGTGTGAGCTTTGTGAAATACAAGGGTGACTACTACGTCAGCACAGAGACAAATTTTATGCACAAAGTGAACCCGGAAAACCTGGAAATGTTGGAAAAGGTAGTAACACAATCATCACAGAGAACTTGGTGGTGATTCTTCATTTCTAAATGTTGTACAACATATTTTTCCCATCAAGTAGAACAGTTTTAGCAGCCATGATCGTCTTCTTCTGCCTTCTGTTAATGGGTGGCCATTCCTTCTGAGATGGCTATAAGCAAAACATGTAATTTGCGGTAAATGAGATGCTAAACAATTATTTCGTTTCATTAGAAAAATTGCAACATGAAGACCAAGGAACACAGCACACAGGGCAAGGAGAAAATACTGGAGAGGTTTTAAAGATGGTTAGGTTATGAAACAATATCCCAAGCTTTGAACATTTCATTGAGCCTGGTCCTGATCATTATCTGAAAATTGAAAGACATGGCCATCCAGCCTAACTGACAACCAAGACAAGAAGAACAATAATCAGAGAAAGCACTAAGGTATGGTAACTCTGGAGGAGTTGCAGAGATCCACAGCTCAGGTGGGAACTTGTTAAAAGGGGCATTATTGTTCACTCCAAAGATCTTGTTTCTGTGGAAGAGTGATAGAAACAAAGACGAAGGTATGAATGCAAAAATGCTTTTTGTGGCTGGAAACAAACACTGCACACTACCCTGAACAGTGAAACATGGTGATGGGAGCGTCATGCTGTGGATATGTTTTGCTATAGCAGGGAGATGGAAGCTGCTCAGAGTTGGTAGATGGATGAATGGAGCCAGACATGGGCCAATCATAGAAGAAAACTTGTTAAATGCTACAAAAGTCTTGAGACTGTGGTGGAGGTTCCCATTCATGAAAACAACAACCCTAAACATTAGATGAAGCTACAATGGAATGTTTAGCTCAAAGCATATTCATGTGTTGGATTGGCCCAATCAAAGTCCAGACCTGAATCCAATTCTGGTGTAAGACTTAAAAATTGTTGCTCATAGATGCTCCTCATTTAATCTGATTGAATTTGAGCTATTTTGCAAAGAAGAGTGGGAAAAAATTTCAGTCTCTTTTGGGGTATGTCTCATACTCCATATTTGCAGCAGTAACTGTAGTGAAAGCTGGTTCTACAAAAGTTATGCTGTATACAAAAACACACTTTTCAGATTTTTGTTGAAAACCACATTTACATACTACTTTGTGCTGGTCTTCCACACAAACTGCCCCAAAATGTACTGAAGTTTATGGTTGTAACATGAAAAAAAGTAAAAGAAAAAAATCTATGGGTTATTATTTGTGCGGGCAACCATAATGACGCTGTAAAAGTGTCACACTGCTGGTGTTCTTTGTAATGACGCACTGAAATCAGTACCATCACTTCTGCTTTACAGGTTGATTGGAGCAAGTTCATTGCTGTGAATGGAGCTACTGCTCATCCCCACTACGATCCAGATGGCACTGCTTACAATATGGGCAACTCCTATAGAAGCAAAGGTTCATCCAGTTACCTGGGAAGCACACATATTTAAAAGTTATTGAGTTTTTCTACTGTTTTATATCCTAATGTTCCATAAGGGCAACACAAATCTCATCCCAAAGCCAATAATATCATTATCTCTTATGTTTTAGGAACACTGTACAACATCATCAGAGTCCCCCCTGAGAAAACAGAAAGTAAAGACACCCTGCAGGGAGCCAAAGTCATTTGTTCAATTGTTCCAGTAAACAAGTCCCATCCCTCCTACTACCACAGCTTTGGTAAACCGCTGCTTCTTGGAACTACTCCTTTGAACTCTTTTTCATTTGTTGCTTCAGCTCTAAAGCTTCCCACCTCTCTCCTTATTCTTCTGTTACTAGCCATGTCAGAGAACTATGTGGTTTTCATTGAGCAGCCAATTAAGATGGACCTCCTGAAGATAGTCACATGCAAGATCAGAGGAAAGGCTTTGAATCAGGGCATATACTGGGATCCAAAGCAGGAAACCATCTTCCATCTTGTTGACAAGCGTTCAGGAGAGGTCAGATGAGATGTCGCTTAACGAGAAATAAAATTTAAACCAAAAATCATCCTTTTCACCTTCATGATTTTGTATGTTGCTCTGTAGGTCATTCCCATGAAGTACCACACCAAAGCCATCTCCATTTTCCATCAGATCAATGCCTTCGAGAAGGACGGCTTCCTCATGCTGGATATCTGCTGCGCAGATGGTGGCCAAGCCATCAGCAACTACCTCATCCAGAACTTACGCAAATCAGGAGATGCACTAGATAAAGTCAGTAAAATAGCATAACCAGTCATACCATGTGTTGAGCAAAACATTTTGTCCTTTCAGATAATCAATCAAGCTCCATACTTTCTTTACATAAAAACACCAACAACCTACTGTAGTAAGATTGATGTAAGATTCTCTAAAACAGAAACGCTACTCTGTGATCTTCCCAGGTGTATAACACCACTGACAGGACTTTCCCACGACGGTTTGTTCTGCCCCTAAATGTGACCAGTGACACCCCAACAGGCCAGAACCTGAACACTTGGCCTTCCAGCAAAGCAACATGCGTCAAAATCAGTACTGACAAGGTGAAAGGGATTTACAGTATCTATTAATTAAATTTTGGATTTTTCTTTTGTAAAAGACACTTCATTGTTTTCTGCAGTCTTTATACACCTCAAACAGCAGGTACAGTAATAAATATATACACCTATATTCAGATATTAACCTTGCAAAAACATTCATATTTATAAGGCTTGCCATGCAAACAGTTTGTTTTTGGATCATAACCCAAATAAACTTGCAGTACAAACATCGGATTTGGATAATGTTAAATAACATTATCCAAATCCGATGCTTACTGCATGTCAATGTACCATTAAAAAGAATTTGTTGAATCAAATCATAAATATTTATTTATTTCAATTTTTCTCACAGTTGTAGTACTCAACTATAGAACCATTAGTCTTTATTTCGTTTTGAAAAAGTTACAATTTTAGTATATTTTGTTGGATTTTGCAGTAGAACAACACAAAGTAGTTCATTATTGTCATGTAAGAAAACCAATGTACAATGCAATACATGTACTGCAATACATGAACCACCTTTAGATGCAAGTCTTTGTGGTTGTGCCTCAACCAGCTTTGCACATGTAGAGACTGAAATGTTTGCCCATTCCTCTTTATAAAATAGCTCGAGCTCAGTTACATTGGATGGCACTGCAAACACAGCAACCTCTTTATAATATATTTTTACAGTTATTTTTTATTTAATCTCTGAGCAGTATTATTAACAACACTTGTAAGATGGCAACAGGAGCATTTGAAGGCCTCCCTGTCACATTGATATGGGTTTTCTTAAAGAACACATTCTACTGAAAATAAAAAGTTTCTAAAGCTGTTAAATATTCACCTGACATCAGCTAGTAATAAAACCTGTAAATAGAAGCAAACACATTCCAGTGATGGGTAGAATCCCGACTTATAAATATAATGAAATAATGATGTGTCAAACTCAAACGTGAGATTCACTTTATTCAATTTGACTGAATGAAGCCTAATGCTTCTAAATGTGTGTGTCTGATTGTGGTAACAGTCAGTCAATCCTGTCGTTGTCCACAGGTGTTCTGCCAACACGAGGATCTCCATGGAGATGACCTGTTTGAATATGGTGGCCTGGAGTTCCCTCAAATCAACTACAACAAATTTAACACCAGACCATATCGTTACTTCTACGGCTGCGGCTTCAGACACATGGTTGGAGACTCCCTGCTCAAGATGGACTTGAAGGACAAGACACTTAAGGTGTGGTGGTTGGTGGGGGTGGAGGGATGTTGAGGTGTGTGGGTGGGTGCGTTGCTAAATGTTCTGAGGTCCAACTTGTCTTCTTGTTAAAGAACTCTAGTGTGAAATTTGTCATCAGAAATGTTAGCAGTATGTTTTCCAATGTGTACGCAGGATAAATGTTGACATGTTCAACACATATTCTACCTGAATTCTATTATTGTAATGCCTATTTATTGTCTCTATTTATTTCTAAAATCTAAACTAGAATTACTGTTGTGGGTAAATGTGCCCCCCACCTTCCACCAGACACACATGCAGGCCGCACCCGACTGTGACAAACTTCTCTTTCTCCCTCACACTCTCTCTGTCTAGAGACAGAGGCACAAACAAAACCTCTGATATATAGACAAATAATTCCACACACTGTTAATCATTATTTTGTGTGACCCAAAGGCAACTGCAGTTTATAACATACAAAAACCAGCAAAGTCGAGTTCCATAAAACTTGATGTTCTGAATCGATGCAAAGTTTAACCATTGACCTGCTGAAAAGTTGCTACCTTAAATTTTATGTGTAAAATATTGTAAAATGAGCGAAATGTACAGAAAAAAATGATTGAATATGTCTGCCATGTTTGACTCGAAAGTAATGCAATATGTAGAACAAATAGCATTATGTTAATGAAACTGTTTGGTTTTTTTGGTTTTTTAAAAACTAAATTTACCTTTCTGTCTTTTAAAAGTGGCTGCAAATGTCAAAGAAAACCTAAGGTCTGATCTGTTGAACATGAATGATTGCAGGTCTGGCAGCTGAAGGGTTTCTATCCATCAGAGCCGGTTTTTGTGCCTTCGCCTGATGCTACGGACGAGGATGAAGGTGTCATCCTATCGGTGGTTCTCACACCCTCACAGGTAAAATTCTCCTTATCAGGCCTGATACTGAATTTTACTGGAACAGCAACATAAAGACAAGTGTAATACTTTACCATAACATTTGCAAACAATAGTGGTGGTCGCTGTGAGGTAATATAAACTGTAGGATTATGTTTGTGTGCAGAACATATTTGTCTAACTAAATGTTTTCACTTAATTACTACAACTATGTCTGCCTGAGATGTGTTCTAAAAGTTGAACATGAGACTTGACTGATTATTATTTATTTACAAGAGAAGCTGATTGATAAATATTCCTGGATGAAATCATACAAAATGAAATCTCTTTATTGTTAAATATAATTTCGTGCGAGAGGGACCAAGGTCGTGTTATTAAAATATTGGAGCAGGAAAATTCTTTCATTTGCTGTTTCTATGAACTTAACATAAATATGGTTAAACAAATTTTCATATAGTTTCACATAGTTTTTGTGTCCTTCAAATGTACAGGAAAATACTGACTCTACATCAAGTTAAAAAAATTAATTTTGATAAAGATTCTGCTATTCTAAACCAAATATTCTTTAAAAAATCTTGCTTTAATTACTGTTTCATGTTTAACATAAACTTCAGTGCTGGAATGCTTTTAAGGTAATTTATGATGTAACCTCAGCTTGACTTAAGAAGCTGATTCATTTCTATCTAATTTCACAAGCTAGTGATGGTATAAATACAGCAATATGCAGCTATTAGGTCGGGCAACAACCATGCACACTTCTGTAAGGAAAAGAGATGGTATTCAATAGTCCTACTTCAGGCTCCACAATATACCTATTAACATGAGATAATTGTTAATCAGTTTTGACAGAACCACTGGTGTCTTCTAGTAAAATTGATCAATATCTCCTTTTTAGTCACTTTATAACTTCCTTGTGAGATCTCAGTTAGCACATGTTAACAGAAGAAAGCAGGAACTATAAAGATAGCTCCGATGCAGCATAACCTTGGGTGTTATTTTACAATTTCTTAGAATGTGAGCACAAGCTAATGAGACTGTGCAGAGTGATTTGAAATGTGACTGAAGGTTTGTTATTGTTACCTCTGCTCTCAAGAGATGGACTGAAGTAGGCCTAGGTGGGTTTTTGTTTGTTTGTAGACTTTAAAGAACTTTGAACTGAATGTCCTTTACATGCCTATTTTTATTCATTCTCTGTGCAGGATAAAGGAACCTTTCTTCTAGTTTTGGATGCAAAAACCTTTGAGGAGCTGGGAAGAGCTAATGTGCCTGTTAACATGGCTTATGGCTTCCATGGTACCTTCTCTACCACTGCATAAACCTGTGCCTGCTATATGAAAAGGAATAAAATGACTGCACATAATGCAACTGGTGCAAATTAAGTGTTAAACAAAAATGAACACTATTCCTTATGCTACAAAGTTGCTGTAACAATATGCACTTATTTTATTAGATACACCTTCTAGCACCTGTGTTTGCCTTCAGAGCTGTTTTAATTCTTTATTCAACAAGGTACCTGATACATTCCTCATAGATTTTTGTCTATTGTGACAAGATGCTAGTTGCACATCCGTGATGCAAATCCTGTTGAATGTAGCAGCTGAAATCAAGACTCATCTGATCAGATCTGTTATTTTCTCATTTCAATGAGCAGGTATGAATTATAGCCTTAGTTTCTTGTTCTTAGCTGACAGGAGTGGCAACCATTGTGGTTTTCTGCTACTGTAGCCCTTCCGCTTGAAGGATCGAAATGTTGTACATTAAGAGATGCCATTCAGTCAGAAACACTCAGACAAGCCTTGACTGCTACCAAAAATCATGCCATAGACAAAGTCACTTAAATCACTTTTTTCCCCATTCTTATCTTCAATATCAACAGCAGGAAGTTCTCTTTACCACATCTAAATATCTAAAAGAACAAAGTTGCTGGCATATTGTGGCTGATTTACTATTTTTTCACAAGCAATTGAAAAAGTGTGCCTGCTAAAGTGACCTGAGTGTGTATGTTTAAAAGATTCACTTTTGCTACTGGCTAAATGCTGATAACATATCTGTGTTCTTGAAGGTTCGCATATGAACCTATTAAGTGAAATATAGGCCACTCATGATATTCTTCCTTTCTTTTCTTTTTGTGGATCAATATTCTTACTTTCTTTTCTTTTTGTGGATCAATAAAATGGACAAGTTGTTCTTGAGGAAGTATTAGTATTGCATAAGTTGCTTACATAATTTTCTATTATATATATATATATATATATATATATATATATATATATATATATATATATATATATATATATATATATATATTTTTTTTTTTTTTTTTTTTTTTTTTTTTTTTTACTATTTTTGTCCTTAAATGTTTGTATAACTTCTATATTTTTTATCAATAAAGGTTCGATTAAATTTTACTTTTGACTTCTAATGTGTTCCTTGTTCATCTGTTTTACACATTAACCTAGATGTGTGTGTGTGTGTGTGTGTGTGTGTGTGTGTGTGTGTGTGTGTGTGTGTGTGTGTGTGTGTGTGCAAAACAACACCTTAAAATGCACATAAAAGCAATACTTAATTTTAGTAAATTTATTCAATGAGAAACCAACAAACTCCCACTAAATAAACTTGAGGAATAATTGTTAACATAATCTCTGTACTACAATTATTTCCTTTTTAATGATTTTCTGTAACTTCCTGTTTCCCAGGGTTATTGATGGGAAATATGTACCTCAGGGGCCCAATTATCTTACATACTCTTCAAGATGAGAATAACATTGGAACATATAAAAAAAAAGCAGGTCTGTGCTGATCTTGTTATCTCTTTAAGAATTAAGTCAAGATAATTAAGATTATCTTTAAGTCTCTTTAACTGACTTTAAGAATTAAGCTACTTACCTTGAAACCAAAAGTCAAATTCCTTGTTTGTGCACATGTTCTTGGCCAATAAACAGGTTCTGATACTTGTCACAATCTACATTTGGAGCAATAATTAAAAAGTTTAAGATAGCTGCAACTGTGACAAACAGAGCCGAGGTGGGATTTAAGTGCATGTTTCAACCATGCATGTTGAGGAGGATGGTAAGAGAGGTAAGGTTTCCAAAGCTCATCAAATGAAGATTTTATAAAGTATTAAGAGTGGAGGTGTCAATAAGCCGCCACTGGTGATCTCAATATAAACAATTGCTTGTCACCATGTTTTTTTCCCCCCCCACTGAATAAATGTACTCAAATTAAAACTTGGATTTTTATTTTTTATTCTATTGTTTTAGTATTTTTAAATTTAAGATTATGCCACTGGAAAGCAAATAGAGTCAAGGCTGCCAAAAAATGTGGATGGCAAAATTTGGAAAATTGTGTTCCATATTATGATGCAAAAAGGGCCAGTCAAGGCATCAAACTGAACTGCTGCGTAGGGCCGTCAAGCCAGCAGGGGGCCCCCAACAGCGTCCTACTTTTCGACAGAATACAAATATTAAAAACTCAAAAGTTGTTGGTGTAATTGTGAAGAATTCTTTTAAAAGATTTGCGATTAACAAATACAAAAGAATCTAAAATTCTTTGAAAATCTGAATTTATTTAGGATTAATGAGAACTGGCAAATGTGCTAGATGAAAATATTGATACTTTGTCAGGATTTAAAGTGTCAGAATTCTTAAAACAGAGTTGGGAGAACAACCAACTATGTTACTTAATTTTGAATGAAGTGTTATAATATCTATATATAGTAAATGTCTGCCCAATCAGATATCTGATAAATGTGTAATATTATAGACAAGAACAGTGATTGACAATAATTCATTGTTGCAGTAATATGAGACAAACTTTATCCACTAGAGGTCCCCATTTGGCAAAAAGTGATTTAGGTCATTCGGATCCCAGATTTAAGTACAGACCTGAAATCACTTCCTAACCAAAATTAGTTCATTGTTTTAAAAAGAGAGACAAACTCTAACAAGTGAAAAACTACTGCATTCTGGTTTGTAGGAGTTATTTATTAAAAATGTGTGCTTTTAAGCAGAAAATGTAATGTGTCGCAAACAGCTTTCTCTGTTTCAACTGTATGGTTCTGAATCATACCAGATGCAGTTACGTTAAAATGTTTGAACAAAGGCAGAGGGGAACCTCTCTGAACCCAGCATGGAGAATCCAGCCATGAGAGCAATAAAAGATGTGCTTTTCTTCAATAATAGGACAGAAAGCATTAAGAAAACACCAGACTGGCTGACTCTAAAGTTCAGATTTTTATGTTAAGAAAAAATACAGTTACTACAAAGGAGAAAAATGCAAGTTGGTGCCAAATGATAGAAAATTTTACCTTGGTTTACAAAGGAAATATATCTAAATGAAAACAATGGATCAAACATGAAGACTAACTGTGGCTTTTACTTTTCACGCTGCGTGTGTGGCCAGAGAAAAGATGCAAACTTCCACAGAGGAGTGAACAAAAGAGAAAAGGGGAAAAAAGAACTTGCTTTGGGTGTTCCTAAGAGACATTTAAAGCAACAGGATCCCCAATCTTAAAAGGACCCCTACAAATGTTAAAGAGGGAGAATTTCGAGTTACAGAGCATGCATTATTAATGATTTCAAATAGATCTGCAGATTTTATTTTATAACAAGGGTGTTTCTGTAATTGGAATTTCAGCAGCTCTAGGTGGTCCGCCACTTATTTATATGACTGAAACTTTCAGCGTCTGTCGAGTTGCTATCACTGTAACTTTGCAGAAAAGTTTCAAAATCAGTCCATTAGCTTCTTAACACACTCAGAACGACCTCTGGAAGGAATGCAGTGTGAGAAAATCAACCAGATCTATTATTAAACAGATTAATCTAACTGGGTTTCACCGTTGATCCTACTTAATGTATTTTTCTTGCAAAAAAGTATTGTAGCAGATACCTGCAAATTGGGCTTTGTTTACTTCTATCATTTGGTATCACAGAGATAAATAAAAGTTGCAAAAGTAATACCCCTTGAACTTTATTGTATTTTGTCACATAACCACAAATCAAACAAGGATTTAATTGGGATTTTCTGACAGACCAGCATAAAATAGTGTATAATTGTGAAGTGACAGGGAAATATTCAGTACTTGTTTTTTTTTTTGTTTGTTTGTTTGTTTTTTTGTTTTGTTTTTTTTTTTACAAATAAAAATCTAAAAGGATTTGAGTCAATATGTATTTAGCCCCTTTTACTCTGGTACCTCTAAATTAAGTCCATTGCAACCAGTTGCCTTCAAAAGTCACCCAAGCCTTGAACATCTCTTCAACAATGGAAAGACTATGACACAACTGCAAATTTACCAAGACATGGTCGTCCACCTACACGAATTCTATAAACTCTCAAGGAGCTGGGAGAATCTTTCTACAGGATTAGTTGTGCACTCGAAAAACCATGGCATTTGTGGAAGAGTGGCAAGAAAATGAGGCCAAGATGTAACTTTTTGATCAGCATATCCATCATGAAACATGTTGGTGGCAGCGTCATGCTTCAGGGCTGCTTTTTTTCAGCAGGGATGGGGAAGCTGGTCAAACTTGGTGGGAAGATAGATGGAGGTAAACACAGAGCATCGCGGGAAGAAAACCTGTTGGGGGCTCCAAAAAACCTGAGAATGGGGTGAAGGTTCATCTTCCAGCAGAACAACAACCCTAAACATCTGGCCATAAGTACAATGAAATGGTTTAAATCAAAGCATATTCATGTGTGAGAATGGCCTAGACTTCAATCTAATTAAATCTGTGACACTACATGAAAACTGCTGTTCAGAGATAGTCTTAAAGTCTCAAAACTGCTAGAGACAGACTCCAAAAACGGTCCTTCCCATGACTCTTAATATTTATGCACTTGTTTATGTTGGTCTATTACACAAATTTCCAGTTAAATATATTAATATTGTGGCTGTAATATTGCAAAATGTGGAAAAGGTTAAGGATATTAATACTTTAGCAAGCCTGAAGAGGAGCTCAGGATCAGGTCAGGACTTGTATTCTTCTGGAAGGATGTTATCGTGGAATAAGAAGTGTTAGATGTATTTTTAGCTCTTTTCTTGTCAGTGATATGAATAACTCCAAAAGCTGCAGCCTTCTGTGGAAATGGAGATGTTTGAAGATGTCTTCAGCCTTTGTAGAGAATATATTTTAGCTACAATAGTATAAAAAAATAAATAAATACTCATAAACAACTAACTATTTACAGAAAGTCTAACAACAACTATCAGTTGAACTTAAGTGAAAAATAAAAGCAAACATTTCACAAGACTAACTGGTGAAGTAATTTAAAAACAATTATTCTGTAATCACTTCTCACCACTCTTTTTACATCTGTGGTGGCAGCCTTCACAATATATTGCAAGGACTGAGAGTTGATCACAGGGAAAAGTTCCAAAGTCAAACATGCTCACAAAATTGGCTTTTTTTTCTCCACATGTAGCACATATGGAAGAAATTGAGATCTCATTTGGACTTGTTCACGAATAATTCCAGCATTCTGTTATAAGCTCCGGTTTATTTTACAAAACCCTGGTGCTTTATTACTAAGAGGTGATGAGAACATAATATACATTGTGGATTTATAGACTGTTTTAACCACCAACAGCTACTACTACACATGTTCACACAAATATAGAGCTCATGGATGAAGATACAAAACACAGATATGAATTTGTTTAACTTCAGCAGGTCATTTTGTCCACCAGTTCAAACAAAAAATATTTTCAGCAGGAAATAAAGTGCTGCATAGCAGAGCAGTTGCCAGTACTTTTATCTCCCATCAAGAAGGTCGTGGGTTTAAATCCCAGTCTGCCATCTGTCTGTGCAAATTTGGATGGAAACATACTCATATTATTAAGTTCCCCTTAGGAGTGAGTATGTGCATGCATGTTGTTTTTATCCTGTGTGTGTTGCACTGGGACATATTGGTGACCTGTCCAGGGTGTACCTCACCTCACAAGCAATGGCCACTGGAGGCACCACCCCACAACCTTGCACCCAGATATTAACATACACTGTATAAAAACACTAAGTTAACCTTTCTGTCTCACTGTCTGAAATTAAATAATTAAATGCATATAGTCACACACACAAATTGCCCGTTACTCCTGAGAGAACTAAAACAAAATATAAAAGGTATGTAAAAGCGGGCCATGTGCCGTGTACCAGTTTAACCTCACCATGTAATTTGATATTTTATATTACTGAGCCGCTGTACATCACATCTAAATTGGCTGTGCACACCCACACATGTGTTTGCAATTACCCTGATTAGACCTCTGCTCAGGTTGACAGTAGGTGGAGATAAATATTACATGAAGTCTTCAAACCTAGTTATTCAATAAAACTGATAGTTATGCTGTAAGGTCCTGAGTAAACAGTCAAAAAATTGAAAAGCAAAATCAAACTGATCAGAGTGAAAAAGACTTAAGTAAGTCAAAGCAAAACAAGTAAAGGCAGATGACAGCTCCTGAAGCAGAGAAACACACATCAGTAAAGCTGTCCTGATCAGAGCTTTAAGCAGAAAAAGTCCAAATGTCTGAGCTGCTGTACTATGGCTGAAATTCTTCTACGTAGTCATGTTATTTATGGCTAAATTAGACATCACTGTTCTAAAGCATCATAAAGTGGGACAAAAAAGTATTTAGTCAGCCACTGATTGGCTAAGTTCTCCTACTTAGAAAGATGAGACAGGTCTGTATTTCTCATCATAGGTACACATCAACTACGAGAGGTAAAATGAGGAAAAAAAGTACAGGAAATCACATTGTAGGATTTTTAATGAATTTATTTGTAAATTATGGTGGAAAATAAGTCACCCATAAACAAGCAAGATTTCTGGCTCTCACAGACCTGTAACTTCTTCTTTAAGAAGCTTTTCTGTCCTCCACTTGTTACCTGTATTAATCACACCTATTTGGCCTCATCATCTGTATAAAAGACACCTGTCTCAAACAGTTAGACTCCAAACTCAGCCATGGCCAAGACCAAAGAGCTGTGGAAGGACACCAGGAAGAAATTTGTAGACCTGCACCAGGCTGAGAAGAGTGAATCTATAACAGGCAAGCAGGTTGATGTGAATAAATCAACTGTGGGAGCAAATGTAAGAAAATGGAAGATATACCATTGATAATCTCCCTTGATCTGGGGCCCCACGCAAGATCTCTTCCCATGGAGTCAAAATGATCATGAGAACGGTGAGCAAAAATCCCAGAACTACACGGAAGGACCTAATGAATGACCTGCAGAGAGCTGGGACCAAAGTAACAAAGGCTGCCATCAGTAACACACTACGTCGAGAGGGACTCAGATCCTGCAGTGTAAGGCGGGTCCCCCTGCTTAAGCCAGTACATGTCCAGGCCCGTCTGAAGTTTGCCAGAGAGCATATGGATGATCCAGAAGAGGACTGGGAGAATATCATGTGGTCAGATGAAATCAAAATAGAACTTCTTGGTGAAAACTCAACACGTGTTTGGAGGAAGAAGAATGCTAAGTTGTATCCCAAGAACATCATACCTACTGTGAAACATTGGGGGTGGAAACATCATGCTTTGGGGCTGTTTTTCTGCAAAGGGGACAGGACGACTGATCCGTGTTAAAGAAAGAATGAACGGGGCTATGTATCATGAGATTTTAAGCCAAAACCTCTTTCCATCAATGGGAGCATTGAAGATGGAACGTGCCTGGGTCTTCCAGCATGACAATGATCCCAAACACACCACTTAGGCAGCGAAGGAGTGGCTCCGTAAAAAGCATTTCAAGGTCCTGGAGTGGCCTAGCCAGCCTCGAGACCTCAACCCCATAGAAAATTTGTGGAGGGAGTTGAAAGTCCGTGTTGCCCAGCAACAGCCTCAAAACATCCCTGCTCTAGAGGAGATCTGCATGGAGGAATGGGCCAAAATACCAGCTCCAGCGTGAGCAAACCTGGTGAAGACTTACAGGAAATGTTTGACCTCTGTCATTGCCAACAAAGGTTATGTTACAAAATATTGAGTTGAACTTTTGTTATTGACCAAATACTTATTTTTCCACTATAATTTACAATGAATTCATTAAAAACCTACAATGTGATTTCCTGGATTTTTTAAATTTATTTATTTTTTTTTCCCTCATTTTGCCTCTCATAGCTGAAGCGTATCTATGATGAGAATTACAGACCTTTCTCATCTTTTTAAGTAGGAGAACTTGCACAATCAGTGGCTGACTAAATACTTTTTTGCCCCACTGTATACAGGTGCAGATAAATATGTTGCCACCTCTAAAGATGAGTTAAAAAGCCCTCAGAGAAATTCATCTTTAATGGCAATAGCAGATCACACAGAGAATTTAGAAAATTAAAACTTGAACCTTTTATTCATTAGTGATTAAATGGCATGTTAAAATGTCTTATATCAACAGTAGCACAACTATTTCACCATCTGTTGGTGTGATTTGGTTTGTGTGGGGGGTTGGGTTACATCGTGGAGTAGTGGGTTCCTGACTAGTGGGCTATGGATGTGTGGGCAGCTGAGACTGAGCTGGGCTCTGGTGGCTCTCCCTTCCTCTTGGCCTACTTGGGGTATCTCACTGGGCATGACACTGTGCCCTCACTCCCGTAGACCTTCTGGGTCAGGGGCTCTGGGAGTATTTCTCCTTCTGGGTGTTGCATGATCTTGTTACCAGGGGATTGTGTGTGCACCTGGCCCACGGAGTCGGGCCTTGTCTGCACTGTGGGAGTGGTGCTGGGTAAGGAAGCTCTGTGCCCTGCATCTCTCCTTGTGCCTGTTTGACCTGGGAACTGCTACTTTTGTGCTTCACTGCCAACCTATTTTGGCAGACTTCAGGATCTGAAGCTACCTGCCCTGTGCTTCTCTTGGGTGTTGCCAGGTCTCTATGCTTCCTACCATTCTCACAACTATGCACCTGCAGGTGACACATTCTCACACACACATACTCTGCACACAACTGATTTAATAAAGTCAATCATGCAATTAGGATGCCCTGTTGAGATGACCTTTTTCTAGATCAATGCCCTGGCACAATAAGGCAACCAGGTTCTTGATTTTGGCATGACTGAATTGCCAAAATAGGACATTTAGTGACCTCAAGTGATCCTGGATTTTCTTTGACTTCCCTTATGATCCTCCTCACCATGTCTTGTGGTAAATTTGGGTCCTCATCCAGTTACTGGGAAACAGAAATGTGTCTCTGTCTCACGATGTTTATAATCCTGGAAAACCAAATGTCATTGATTACCAATATGAAGTCCTTAGAAACTTTGATCTCAACTTAAAGCAAAAGTAAAGTATAAATTGAAAAAAAGTGAAAAAATGTTTTAGCTATATTGTGAATAAATATTTATTTATATGGCATTCTTTCAATTCACTTCAAAAATACTTTATCCCAAAGGGAAATTAATCACACCACTGAATTACTATTCTCATTAAATGTTAGACTTTTGGAAAATTTTGCAATGAAATATGAACACATTTCATGTTGTTTTAAACACCCTAACCAGGGGTGCAAACATTTATTTTCCATGAAAAACTATCACACAGTTTAAAAGGATACATTGTGTGCTATTGGTGGAAGAGATGTGCATTACAAACAATAGATTTGAAGATTTTGTTAATAGTCATGGGTCACATTAGCAGGAATGACAGGGATGGCTGCCTACATCTTTATGATGTCTGGATTCTTTTGAGAAGTAGCTAAAGATTCTGTTTCAGACATGACTAATAGTTGTTTAATCAACAGATTCTTCTACCTGAGATGTGGATCTCAGTGCCTCTAGAGTCACAACAGGCCTCTTGGCATGTCTGATGTTGTTGCGATATTTTTCCATTTGAACAGAGCTCTGTGAGATGTTAAGATGTTGTTTTATTCCCAAACCCTGCTTTAAATATCTCTGCAACTTTTCTCCTGACCTCTCTGTTGGGTTCTTTTGTCCTTATGATGCAGTTTGTCAATAGCAAACCTCTGAGGGCTTCACACACTTTATAATTATACGGTTTGTGTTGTTCCATCACCTAAAGTCCAAATAAAACACACTGAAGCTTGTGTTTGTAACATGTCAGTGTGGGAATGTACAAGGGGTGTGAATAATTTTGCACTGTAATTTTAAATAAAATTACCAAAAGCATTTTTACATTTTATCCGAGATTTTATAAACTTTAGACTGACATGCAATCATCTAAAGCTCAAAGTATTTTTGTCATACAAGCAAAATGTTTTAATTATTTTGAGTGTAAACAGTACTATTTGCACATCTGTTCCTCATAAATATGGATATTTTTAATGGGTTAATATCCAAAGATGAGTGTGCAGGTAAAATAGCCACTGGTAAAGTTCAGGTGTATTAAGATGATGTAAAGCATAACATTAAAAAAAGTTCAAAATTCCTCTACAGATTTCATTTGAGATTTGCCGCCTGGTAACAACTGTACTGTGTGCTGTAAATCAACAGCACAACCCCTCCTTTAAGCAACTTCAGACTACCAAAACAGGGGTAGTGTTTCACTGCTGTGTGCACCATTCATGTAATAATCATGTACATGTGAGGACTCTTACTACCCACTTCATCTCCTCTTGATTCTGTTTTGAGTTTGTTACATTACAGTGATCGTGTTTGTGAACATTATGGAGAATAAGGTACATCCCTTTACCTCTGTGTGTGTGTGTGTGTGTGTGTGTGTGTGTGTGTGTGTGTCAGCATTGCCTCCCACCACCTGGCACACATGTGGTTACACACACACACAATAGGCATGCATCCCCACACACTACTACTGCAGTCTTTTTGAATACATCTCGCCTGATTCACGTTAACCCATAAAACATGTCTGACATATTAATCGGCTCTGTGTGTGGGGGTAGCTCTACTACTGCTCTGCTGTTCGGGGGGCGAGGACTCTCATTGGACCGCCTTACGCATGCAAGTGGCCAATAAGAGAAGACTGAATCTCTCCTCTCCTAGCAACAAGACACTTTTTTCCTCAGAGCGGCGCAATCAGCAAACTGACACCCATAATTTTACAATATGAATAATTGCAGCTTTACAGCTTTTGCAGCAGAAGCAGCGAAACAAGTTTAGCCTTTTCCACATCCACAGTGAAACATCTTTTTCTTCCCTCTGTTCTGTATCTTGGCTGCAGCTATGACTCCGAGTGCATTCAGGCTAGACTTGAGTTGCCATCTTAAAGGAGCAGGCCTGCATATTTAAGTTTTTGTCTGTGTGTGCTCACAGGCGGTGGGTAATGGTCTGTACTTGTTGACCTCGCTGTGCTGAGTACTGGGGCCTCTCTCAGAAGGGAGAAGGAATACCTTGGCACAGAATTATCGTTTCTCAAGACACTACGAGGCCTCAGAGCTTCTCTTTTTATGCAGAAACTCCTGGTGGCTGCACAAAACTGTATTTCTTTAAAAAAAAAAAGAAAAAATAGGACAAAATTATATTGAGGTGCATAATTCTTTTACTACAGATGTCACAGAAACTACAAAGGAGCAAGAGCAAAGAAAAAAATCTCACATGTAGATAATATAGAGGAACACTTAAATTGTTTTAAAGTTTACTGTAATTTTCAGGAACTTGGCTTTGACTCTTGCGCAGCACCTGTTGCCATGCTACAACTCTGCACGTGTACATAGCTGTCCGACCCCTGACCCTGAATACATTCCTGTCCTTTTCCTTTTGGGAGTCGGAGAGAGTGCAGCATATGTCAGTGTCTGCACAGCAGCTTCAGAAAAACAGAACCCTTTTTGCGTTTTTTCTCACATTTTAATTGCATTGATTGTTGCGAACTCAGGTACAGATAAGGGTTTCTGGTTTAAAACACAGAATGTTTTCATGCATTTTATCTTCTTGTAATCCCCAGGGTAAGTTCAGTATTTGGTTTATTCAGCCAGTATGCACTAAAATCAGAAACGGGAGTTGCATGGTTGGATATCAGAAGAGAAATCCCTGCTCTGAAGTCTCTGTCTCTCATAGCTCTGTCAAATTTAACATCTGGTGATTTGTACTACCAGTATGAACTTACTCTTATTAGATTTCTCAAATTTAGCAGAATGACATGTCATGGTCCTAAGAGGTCAATTAGGGTGGGACACAGAAAGCTTCTGGCAAGCTGAGATGCAAATAATTAACTACTCATATGGCCTCCTGCCTTCAGCATCTTCAGGCGAGTTCCTGAATATCTGGCAGCAGGAACAAAATCCCCCACAAAGCTCATTTAGTCCACTTTCAATGAAGACAGACAAGGAGAAAGCGGCTCTTCTTTGAAGTGTGTTCCCTCCATCCTGCTGCGGCCCCACCTCCTGTCCGGCGGATCAAGCCGTTACAGTATACGAGTCGCTCTCGCACACAACCGGTCTTCAACCTTATGTGACCCTTGCACTCATCAGACCCGCTCTCCTGCAGAGGAATGTTGCTCGTTGGAGATTTTAATATTCTCCAGCCCTGTGTGCCCTCAAATGTGGTGGTGCGGCGTTAACACAAGCTGACACCACAGATTAGCCACAGACATCAGGAATGCTGCGGCCTTTTTGTGCCACGTGGACCTTGGCCAAAATGGCCTTTGGATGTAGGGGACACAGGGACCTGAGATGAACGGCTCCCCAATGGAAAGACACTATCTATATTGTGTCCTTAATGAATAGTTTAAAGCTGTTTGCAAAAGTCTCTCTACCTCTAGACTCTTTGTCAGGTTACAACCAAAGACTTTAATGTAATAAGAACATGAAAAGTCTGGCCAGTGGTTTGCCACAAGCCAAGTAGAGGATTCAGAAAACATGTGGAAGAGAATGTGCTAGTCAAATGACACCAAAATTTAATTTTGTTGCAAAAAACTAATACTTGCACATAACTTTCCTTAATGTGAAACATGGTAGTGGCACCATTGTGGTCTGGGGAAGCTTTTCTTCAGCAGAGACAAGGAAGCTGGTCAGTGTTAATATTAAGATGGAAGGAGCTGAATACGGGGCAATTCTGAAGGGAAGCTTGATAGAGGCTGCAAAAGACTTGAGACTGGGCTGGAGGTTCACCTTCCAGGAGGACAATGACCATAAACATACAGCCAGATCTACAAGGGAATGTGTTTGTTTAAAAAACCATTCAGGAATTAAAATGGCTTAGTCAAAGGCCAGACATAACTCTGAAATCTAAATCTAAGCTTTAACCTTTTTGAAAAGAATAAGCAAAAAAGAAAAAAAAAAATCTGTCTCTGCAGGTGTAAAGCTGGCAGAGAGATACTGTTCAAAATAAAAAATATTCACAAATAAATCAATAAAGTTTCTTCTAATTGGACATAATTGTGGGTTGGCCCTGCCAGAAACCAGAGTTGAATCCATAATAAAATCTATGAAGCCCAAAAACAATGTTTCAATTGATTATCCAGAAGGGTATAAGTAATGTTTGACAAACCATTTTTGCCAGAGGTCTCTGGTTCTACAGAGAACAGACTTGGAGGTGGATGAAAACATATTCTCGACAAATTTTCCATTTTTTAATTTATTTTTTTAATTTTGTGAGTACTATGTATCATATCCTTTCCACTTCACTATAACAAACTACTTCAGATTTGTCTGACATATAAATTCACAGTCAAATGCAATGACGCGTGCTCTTATAAGATGAAAAAGTGGAAAAGTTCAAAGTTTTTACAAAACACTGTATAATGGAAACATTAAAAAAATAGATGTTTAGCAGAACTATTTAGAACAGAGGTCAGCATGTTTATTCCTCTGGTTTGCATTTAAATCTTTTGCTCTAGAAGATGTTTTATTTTTGCTGTGGCTCCAGAAATGAGCCATCTAAAAGTAAAATATTTAATTTTCTTAGTTTTTCTTGCAAATTCCTCAGTTTTCTATTTTGATGTAACTGTTTTCTTTCTTCCTGCAACTATCTCTCAGATGTGAATGAAAATGTGGTGCAAACAATGTCTGTATAAGATAAGGTTTGATTAGCAGTGTTGACACCCACTCATGATTTGAGACAGAGTTTTATTCATTCATGCAGTGTCAAAATGATATAAGTTTATGAAAGGGAATCTGTGCGCACTGTTCCATAAATATGAAATACGAAAGGTTTCCCCGTTGTGCTTGAAAAGTTTCAGTAATAAAACTACAAAGTCATTAGAAGCCTCTGTTATTTTGTCTTTTTAGAGCAGCTGTAAATTGTCTGTTTTTATGTAAGTTATCACTTTCTAACACATAAGGCTTGGTGGTGCATATCAAGTTTACAGGAGCTGACAAGAGAAGTAACTGAGCTAATCTGTCATTATGCAAAGCAGGGGTGTCCAAAGTGTGGCGTCGGGGCCATTTGTGGCCCTGGAAATTATTTTGTGTGGTCACAAGTCGACAATATTACAAATCGGGCCCATCAGCACAGGTAGTTGATGCAAAACTTTTTTTTCTACATTTTTAGGGTAAAATTTTCTGTGATTCGAGGCCTTTCTAAAATAAGATATTGATAAATTAAAATCTTTATCTGTCTGTTGATGTAAAACAAACTATTTGTCTTACATCAACAACAGTTTTGATTTAATTTTCAATTCATAGTAAAACAGACTGTACACCCCCAAATGTATTACTGCAGATGCAACACCAAATGTAGGACATCTTGTTCCTTTTTAAAAGGCCAGGGACTTTTAATACCCTTAATATTGTGTTTTTAATTTACAAAAGTAGACGTTTGTCATTTAAACCTGATAATTTTGGTCAAAGAGGTAAAAGGTTTAGATACCACTGTGCTGAAGTGAACACTATTTCAAGAAGAGAATCAAGAAAAAGTTGTAATTAATTTTCAGATGACATCAACATGTCAATTTTAATTTATGTTTTCTAAAATCAGAATATGTTGAAAATTATAAATAAAATTAACAAATAAACTTTATATTTATTGGATTATGTCACACTTATCTAATTTATATTATACTGCAGAAAACAGCTGTCCATTGTGCATTCAATGACACAGTAAGAGAAACACTGTACAAATGAAAGGAATCTGATTGCCATTAAATGCCATCACTTTAACACCAACCCGCACTTTGACACCACAAACATGGCATAAACACATCAGAGCTCATCACCAACAATCTACACAAACAAGAGCGTGAAAAACGACAGCTTGAGTCAATACTTTGTTTAAACAGAGAGCAGCTGCTGAAGGAGAACTGAGATCGCGAGAGCTCAATTTCAAAGAGCACACAAGCAGCTGGAAGGAACCTGAGTTGGGTGGATGCCTTGTGTCGGGGAAAAAACTCCATCTGCTCCCTACAGTTCTGGGGCTGTTCTTCAGCATCATCCTGATCTTTGAAAAGTTACTCCAGTGTTGTCTTTGATTAGCAAGTCAAAATATATTTCCAATCTTTGGGTGGAAAATAACCCTTTATTAAATTTTTACTGTTTTTAAAAAGAATTTCCATTTTGTCACATCATAAGCAAAAACTTAAAATTCCAATGAAATACGTTTATGTGATAGATTAACACAAAGGACTGCATGATTATGAAGCAGAAGGTATTACAAAAAGTACTCATTAAGGGGGAAAGTGTGGCAAGTGTGGAGGAAAATTACACGTTTTATAACTTTTTTACAAGTACACAGCTTAAAAGTCTGGCATGCATTTGTATCCAGCACCTTGAGTCACCTTGTAGAACCACATTTCAGTGTACTTAGAGCTTCAAGACCTTGTAGATTTTTTCTCTACTTGCTTTGCCCATCTGGAGTGAGAATTTTTTGTCCCTTATTTGTAACACATATCACAAGTACAGTCAGATTGAATGGCAAATATATGAACATCAGTTTTCTTATCACAGACTCTCTATTAGATTTATTTTTGGATTTTGACTAGATTAATCTGTCACATCAATATGAACTGATCTAAACCATTTTATTGTCACTCATTCATAAATGGAAGAAGTTTGGAACCACCAGGACTCTTTGTAGAACTGGCTGACTGTGTAAACTAAGCGATTAGGGGAGAAGGGCCCTAGTCAGTGAGGTAACCAAGAACCTGACGGTCACTCTGTGGAGAGAGGGGAACCTTTCAGAAGGACAACCATCTCTGCAGCGATCCATCAATCAGGCCTGTATGAAGAGTGGCCATACCAAACCCACTCATTAATAAAAGACACATGGCAGCCTGTCTGGAGTTTGGCAAATAGTTCCATGTTACAAACAAATAAGAAAACAAATTTGTGTCGCCAGTAGATCATTATCACATTGCAGAGCAATCTCCAGCCTGAATATATTTAGGTGCATCAGTCTGTTTAGGTCACACTGATTTTCATCTTACTGGACAATGCCTTATTTTAAAGCAGGCACATGATAGCGAGAAGCCTCAGTTTCAGGAATCATCGCTGTGCTTGGCAGTAACAAATTACTGGAACAGCTGACGTGTCAGCGTGTTTCACCAAAACATTCTAAACATCAAAATAAGTAACTAACAGGTAGAGGGAGACAAGTTTTTGCTGAGAAATACAGCAGAAAATATTTCTTCTGGTTAGAAGAATGACTGAAATATCTTACTTTTTTATGCATTTTATTTAGAAATATCCTAATTACTATACAGGTTTAAATGCAAGTATACTTACAGGGTTTTCATTTATAGCCATTGTGTCAGATGGGATATTTCAGTGTCTATAGCTGTTGGTCACATGTTTTTTTTGTTGTTGTTATTGAGGGCTGGGAATATATACTGACAAGCAAAAGGAAGGAGAAAGATGTGGGAATGGGAAATTGACAGAGCACAGTGACTGTTTTCACCCCACAAACAGTTTTTTTTTTTTTTTTCCCAAACAAGTTCCCATTTGAATCTGGCTCGTCCTATGACTGCTCCTAAAAAACATGCAACCACCACCAGTATGAGACCTGGTATAAAAGTATAAAATAATAACCTATAATCCATGTATGGGATGTGTTTAATTACCACAATAAACTCTGCACATACTGTCTTCAGTGAGTACAGAATAATCCTATCTGTATATTTACAATATAGGAGATTGTGGAAACTTGGTGAACACATGTTGCTTTTCAAAACCAATGATGTCATTTAATGGAGGTTGACATTGGGAAATAACACAATAGTGTTTTTGTGACCCACATTCTGCCAAGTAAGCCTTCCAAATCAAGAGGGTAATGGAAACTGGAGTGAAATATCTCAGAATTTCTGCCTCATGCAGGAGATTATGTTGAAACTCATATTATAATGATATATTAGTAAAGCGTAGTAATTCAAGCATTTATTTGTATTAATTTGGATGATTATGGCCTAAAGCTAATGGAAACTTA
Source organism: Anableps anableps (assembly GCA_014839685.1). Taxonomy (NCBI): domain Eukaryota; kingdom Metazoa; phylum Chordata; class Actinopteri; order Cyprinodontiformes; family Anablepidae; genus Anableps; species Anableps anableps. The sequence continues at coordinate 13,180,178 of CM026078.1, read as the reverse complement.
AAATTCAGTGACATAGAAAATTATGTCACCACATCAGATGAATAAAAAGAATTTATTAATATAGAAAAGTCAGCCTTCTGAAAAGTATCTCCATGTGCTAAAGAACTTATCTGGGCTCCATCTGCATGAATTCCTGCATCAATGAAGCATGGAATAAAGGGGATCAACCTGTGGCTCCGCTTAAGTGTTAAGGAAGCCAACATTGCTTTAAAAATGACCTTTAACTCGTCCGCATTGAAGGTCCTGCTCCCTCTTATCTTCCTCTTGACAATACTCTACAGAGTCTCTGTTGGATTTAGATCAGGCCAGTTTACTGGCCAATCAAGTCCAGTCCTCTTCTGCTCAGGTAAAATGCTTCTAATGTAGTTTCTGAGTCAAGGGGCTAAACACAACAAAAACTAGTTGGAGCCCCAATCCTGGATGCATTTTTGTGTTGTGGCTCTTATAAGATGAACTCCAGCCTCAGTCCACACCTTGTCAGTTTCCACCAAACTATCAAATGGACTGTCCTTCAAAAGCCTCTCAAAATGCCCTGTTCCCTGACCACCCTTTTCAACTGAGCTTTTTTCCTTTCTCTTAATTTTCTTTCAATATACTTGGAGAAGGCAAATTGTGACAGCGAGCTTCTTTAGTGATTATATTTAGTGTGTAGACAACTGTCAAGTCTGCAGTCTTCCTCATGATTGTGTAGGACATGACAACATTTTTGTATTTGGAAACTAAATGTTGAATTTCCTTTAGCTGTAAGCAGTGTTTGAAATATAAAACTCTGCGTGCAATTAATCTGTATGAATTTTACTTTTTGAATTGAATTACTAAAATAAATTAACTTTATGATAACATTCTTATTCATTGCAATGCACCTGTAAATCCCTACCATGTGTTTACGGTAATGTAAATGAAATTAGCTTGATTGCAGAGAAACAAAATATTCCTAATCATTTGGTCTATGGTGGACTTTATATGTCAACCAGTTGTTTGGTACTGATATAAAAGTGATTTTTTTTTTTTTTTTCTGTCCTACCATCACAATGTAACATGCTAAGTTTGCAAAACCTCACTGTGACCTTAACTGGAGCCATGTGGTTTGGTCATCTGAGACTCAGATTGAGCATTTTAGCAACAAGCACTCTAGGTGGGTTAGTCTTGAATGAAAGAATGAAAATGTGTAAGAGCACCGTTACATACACTGCAATACCTTGAGTGTCTTGTTAGATCCATGATCACAAAAACACCTTGAAATACCAGATTTTTTTTTTTTTTTAATTAGAAATCTGATCATCACTGTAATGATCCAAAACATCTGGGCAAATTAACACAGAAATAACTTGTCAGTCTCAAAATCTACCTTCTTTCAGTCTTTAGCCTTAAAATTCTATAGAAAACCTGAGGATCATTTATATTAAAAGACTGTACAAAGAGGAGTGGCTACAGATCCTTCTCTCTATGCAGATGACAGCAAGGGAACGTGTGACACTGCTGATTCCATTAAAAAAATACCCACTGAATAAATGTATTCAAATGAAACACTGAATTTCTCTACATGTTTCAGTTTAAGCTTATTCTACTGTAATAGGAGAACTCAGTTAAATTATTTTAACACTTCTTTACTTGGGGTGCCAATAAATGTAGCTGGTAGTATGTGTCATGTCTCTGGCCATTATAGCTGAACTTTTAACTATTTCACTGAACAAATGTCTGTGTTTTTTCTGGGCTGCAGAAACACCCATCCTTCTGCCACAGACATTTCATGCAGCCATCTCCTCTGCACCATTCAATAATCTCCTAAAATGCAAGAACTCTCAGGTAGTTTTACATTTCTCAGTCTGTTCTGATTTGGCTTCCTTTCCAATACCCAACATCACTCATTTGCATTAATGTAATGTTGATAAAACTAAAATGTATTTGATTACATACAAAAAGCCCAGCTCCAGTTGTTTGTTTTCAGACAAATACATATGGGTAAGCTGTCTTTTTATGAGAACGAACCTACAGTACTGATGAACTAAGTTGTGAGTATACTGCAGAGTATTTCTGCAGTAGTCCTGTTGCTGTGAGGGGAGTTAGTGGGGTTACTGTGACAGTGCATTAGCAGCCAGAGTCCATTCTGTGTCCCCAGAGAGACCAGAGGAGGCATATTAACATTCTCCTGAGAAGGGCCACAGGATCTACCTTCAATGCTGTCTGACTCCAAACAAAAGATGGTGTGTTTATGCATATGCACAGGTGTGAAACTCAGCAAGCTGCCAGTACATGTGTGTGTAACCATGAGCATCAGGAGCAGAAACAAATAAAGAGAAGGAACACAGGGAAACAGCCTAAAATGGGAGAAGAGGCTGGTTTCCAGTTTATGTACTGGTCTGGGTAGTGAATAGACCTTTCTTCAAACTGAATATGAGCTCCATGTGCTGTAAAGATATAAATCAATCAAGAATACAATTTGACTTTTTCAGAAGAGAGCAGTACCATTTAAATATCTGCTGTTTTGTGATGACACAGAACAGAATGCAACATGAGATCTATGTGCTGCAAGTTAAATCTGAAGTTCTTGCTCTACAAAGGTAGGTTTTACCATAGCCTTTGGAAGTGCAATTTTTTTTATAGAATGCTTTGCAAAAGTTTTTATTTCCCTTGAACTTTTCCATATTTTGTCACTTTACAACCTACAAGTATAAAAGAGTGAGTGCATAAGTAAGAAGGGAACACAATTACAAATCTGAAAGGTTTCGCATGTATTTGTAAAGAGTCCCCTTTACTCTGATCCCCCTAAATAAAATCCAGTGAAACCTGTTTTCAGAACTCTAATGAATATAGTTCACCTGTGGATAAATTAATGTTGACTAACTATGTGGCTAAACTTATTTTTATTATGGCTTGCAAAAGTGTTCCTACCCCTGGACATTGTCTTTTTATCACAGCAGGAAACATCAATGAATTTTGTCAGAATTATGTGATATATCAGCAGAGATTAACATATTTATGAAGTGGAAGGTAAAATATAGGTTGCTTTTAAATTTCTCTACAAATAAAAATCTGTATGATGTGCATTTTTTGAACTGTGAAACCCTTTATTAAAGTCCAATGCAACAAGGACTGCCATCACACGTTCCCTCAGCCACAGATGGTTTTTTTTTTTTTGAAGAGTATCAATGAACAAAAAACATCATGAAGACCAAGGAACTCACCAGACATGTTAGGGATAATGTTGTGGAGAAGTTTAAGTGTTAGCTTAGAAAACAAAATTTCAAGCACTGAACATCTCACAAAGCACTGTACAAATTATCACTGCCAAATGGAGGAAACATAGTACAGCTGCAAACCTACCATGGTATGGTCAGATGACATCAAAATTAAACTTTTTGGTTTAGAGAGTCCTACATGTGGAGAAAAAGTAACCCTGCCTGTCACCTGACTATAGCATTCCAGCAGTTAAACATGGAGTTGACAGCTCTGTGACAGGGGATGTTTTTCTTCAGCATGTAAAGGCAAGCTGGTCAGATTTCATGAGGTTAGCTTAGTAATGTTTTTTAAAATTATTTTTCGGCCTTTGCACTTTTTGGTTATTCACGTGTGTTTTTCTGTGTTACCCTGGTTTACTCAATATTTTCTCCAGTGTCTCAGCTTCATACCTCCCACACCTGTTCCTCCTCTGTTCATATGTCCAACTGCGCTGCATTCAGTAATCCAACTCTCCAGTATAAATGCTGCATATTTCTGTCGCTCTACTGTCAGATCCTACTTTGCTGTTACCAGTCCGTGCCTATTATCTTGAGTTTTGTTCATCAATAAAAGTAGTCATCCATTCCCTGATCTCGTCTCTGCATTTAGGTTTCTAACTATATAACATGACACAAATTATGATGTAGTCGGGGACACTTTGACGCAGTTTTATTTGTAAAAATTATATTTTCATTTTTCTTCCACTCCATATTTATGCACAGATTTGTGATGATTTATCACCTATGATCCCAGTAGATTGCATTAAAATTAGTGGCTGTAACTTGACAAAATCTTGAATAGGTATGGATTCTTTTTTGTAAGGCAGTGTATATCTCGACAAGAAATTCCCTGCTGAAACACTTCAGAGGTTTTGCTTTAAGAGAAAACTGCATTAGTTGCTATGCAAACTGTAACTAGGTGACTTACATGCAGCTCCTCATAAATACTCCTACTCATGCACTGCTACTATTTTTATTTGCTCTTCTGTTTATGTGATGCTCTTTGATGATTGTTTCTCAGAACCGGGCCTGGTATTGGTTGTGCTGAACCTTAATGTGATAGGTTTTTTTGTCTCTCCACCAGATACTACTACTGGTGTGTTCCTGCATCATTTTCATAAAGTACAGACATTTTAGCTAAGATGCATTTCTGAGACATCTGGCCTTCATCTCTCCCTCAAATATTTCTACATTCCACATGATAACTGCAGCATGTCATGAAATACATTTCTACTCTGCTACTGTGATAGTAATTCACAGTAGAAAATCCAAGGCTCTCCTCGTTTGTACATATAAAGCAAAGCAGCAGTCACTTTTTGATAGCTATTTGAGCAGTTGGAGTCAGAGGACCCAAAAACAAGTAAAAACTAATAAATGAGCTTTGGACAAAGGGAGAGATGGAGGTGGCATCAGAGGACCAATCACAGTTTTGGGAGATATCAGAAAAAAGTGAATACAAAATGAATAAATTTACTGATTAATGCAGGAGTAGATCTGATACTTACCTGAATTCTTTTCTATAACTTATTGTGCTGCAGATGCTTTCTGTAATTGCTGCTCTCTACCCAAGAAGCCAAACTAAAAAAGAAAAATAGTAGGCTCAAGAGGATTTCTGTCATCTACCTATCAAACATATTAATTAAAGCTCTGTACTGGGTTGATCTGTAATTTTGCTGTGACTGTGAAAAGGATTATACACTCATTAAATGAGGAAATTTAAAAAATTTGATGCACTTTTGAGCTGAGAGAAAATCTTATACTGTACAAACAGTGGTGGTTCTTGTAAAAATAGCGCCAATGCCAAGCCCCTAATTCTGCTGCAACACAGGAAGTTCCTGCATGAAACGTTGTCTCCACATGGTTAAATCAACAGAAACTAGTTTACTGCAAAACTGAGAAATAAGTTACATTTGTTTAACTGGTGCTTTTACGCCACCCCAAAAAACAAACACACTCTGCCACTCTTCATTCTTTCATGTATTTTTTTAATTTTTGAAGGGCATAAATTGGTCGGAGGGGCTCTTATCTGGAAACGATGCACCATTCAACTGCTCTGTGATCAAAATTGGTCCATTTTCCTTTTATCTGCTCTGTTTGGTGGTCAATTGTTGATATATTACTACATCAACAATTAAAATTCCATGTTTGCCTTTGCTTTGTTCTGGCTTAATTACAAACTTTATGAAAAGTGAAATGACGGTTGGGAAATATACTTTCATATTAACAAAGTTGGAAAATGCAAACAGGGGCAATCATCTACTTCATTCAAAGAATTATTAGAGAAAAACAAATGTAGATGACATTAAACAAGCAACACAAACAGGGGTGCCAGGTAATGTACACATGCCATGTCAAGTCAGGTGCATGATATCCATAAAGGATGCAGTAAACAGTTAATAGTTTAGCAACAACAGACAGGAGACAAATTTAAGCAATGCAAATTTAAGCATATAATTTACAAAAGCAAACGGTGTTGCGCACCATAGAGCAGCACAAAAGATAAATGCATCCTAGAACATATCAGTATGCATATACAAACACACACATGCACTAATCTGATCAACCTTTCTTAGATATCAAAAAAATGCACCCGGATCTGTAAAATTTAGAATATGACTTAGAAATAAAATTTTAAATTCCTCTGATTAAATACATTAAGATGTGTTGATTAGACACAGCTGGAGACAATCTGAATGAATAACTTGTAAAAGTGTTTAAGTGAAAAACAATACATATTCAGAAACACTAAATATGGAGAAAGAAGAAAAGATACTTTCCCAAAATCCCTTGATCTCATGCCCAATGGAGATGATGTCCCATCAATTGTTTTACATGGTTCCTTCACTTTTTTTATGTAATATTTCATATTTTTCCAGAATCTTCTTTCCAGAGTTCCCATTTCCAGGAAACACCTGAGGAAGGGAGTTAGGAAACAAGGATGAAAGAAAGAAAGCAAGAAAGTAAGCAAGAAAGAAAGCAAGCAAGCAACAAAGAAAGGAAGACAGCAAGAAAGAAAAAAAAGAAAGACCAGAAGGAAGGAAATACTTGAGAAAAGAAAGACATAAGTGCACAAGGAAGAAAAGTAGAGGAAAGAAAGGACTAAATGAAGGAAGTAACAAAGGATTTGAGGAGAGAGGAAGGGGAGGACAGAAGGAGATAATGAAGGACACAAAGTGATAAGAGGTGAATTCTGGAAATACAACTATTTTTCCATTCTCTAGATTTCTTCTTCCACACTTTTTCAGACCTGGATATGTTGAAATCAAATTCCACACTTTTCCAGACTGAGTAGGAACTCTGTAAAATGAGGTTAATTCTCATGTAAACAGTCAGAAGAATGTCAAATGCCAGAGGTCCAAAGAGGATAAAACGGTTTTAAAATCCTAAGAAATGAGGTTTTCATGTGTACCTGATATGATTATGTGTATTTTTAACCATTTTAAGTGGGAATAAATGTGGGGTATCCCAATTTATCCCTCACCAGAAATTGCATTGTTTACATTTTACAGTAGATTTTACAAGGTTTTTCCTTTTTTTCCATTTTTATTTGTATTAATTTTATTAGTTGGATTCTCCATCCTTATGCCCAAATATATTGGACAAACAGACAAGTTGTCGAAGTGTGTCCTCATTTTTTCACATCACTATAACTTCATCATTTGTTCATTTTAAAGATGATCGTTACATCTTGATTGCATATTTCATGCAATACTGTTGTTTTAAGTGATTATAACCTTTCCATTTGAAACCATCTGTTGTAATACATGCATTACATACAGTAATGCCATAAGTGTTAAAATCTATTACAAAAAACAATCTTAGAATGTGCTAAACATAACCTTGTCTCAACAACAAAAAAAAATGAAATATTACATTCTTATTGTAACACCTAAATTAATATGCACAAGCAGTGTTTAGAAACTATTTGTTCACTTTTACAGTTTCACAGATGAAAAAAAAAATTCTTTTTTTTTTTTTTTTTTTTTTAATCCCAACTATGGTGTATCAGTGGCAGCTGATTGGTTTTAGCATGGGTGTGCAAAAATAAAAATTTAACTGTGAACATTTTGAATTGAAATAGCTGTTATGCAAGCAGCTGACATGCATAGACATAGGAGAGTTTAACTCTTTAAATCCACATTACGGTAATCCTACTGTTGAAAGTTAAAATGTCTATAGGGAAACACATTTCTATGGAAAGAAAATGTGTGATGGTTGGTCAGAGATCATAAAAACAGGAAAATAGTACAAATCTCATCTTGTGTCAAATGAGCTTTAGTGTTTGCATGACACCAAATTATTATGTCCTTTTTAAAGAGGAATGTAATTAGTGTTTCCATACTAAACTGATTCAACAATTATTCTGTTTACCATTTTCTGAACCAAGATTGATAATAATTATTGTGACAGGACCACTTCTGGTCTTTGTCTGAGCAGCTTTGTCTCAATCAGCTGCTAGAGGTTAAAGTGAGAAAACACACATCAACACTGTTTGAATTGTTCACTCCTCCTCAACATAGTGCACTTTATAGTCTGGCGTTTCTCCTTCCAAATATCAGGTAAAGGTTTATCAAATTACAAGGAAAACCTCTATTAAAACTGCATTTAAAACTTTTGTTAAATCTAAACTAAAAACACATCTAAGGAATACAGTAAATTAGAAAATGAACAGTGAGGTGCCGCATAACTGGGTGACTGATCGGTTTAAACTGCATACTATTTAAACATGAAAAAAGGCAGGCTTTGGCCAAGTAAATGCAAGGTCGGTGTAGATCTACAGAACATGTAGAACCAGACATACAGAGAAAAAGTATAAATCTGGCAGCTGCAGATGGATATATATCTTCTCCTGGGACAGCTTGTGTTCTTTATAGTCTTTATGATTTCAGTATAATGCTGTTTTCTTCCCAGTGTCTAAGAGGATGAAAGACCTTCTGAATTCACTACTGTATCTCTTTGGCCTCCACCTACTCACATCCACATGTTTTTCACCAAAGCAAAGACTTGTACAGCAATTCAATGATGAATATGCACACATGAATCAGTTTCTTTACTGTAAAACCACATTGTGCCTATCTGTAAAATAAAACAAAAAACAAAATCACCTGATTTTGTGCAACTTCGTTTGACTTTGTAGGACATCAAAAAGGTAGAACTAGTATAAAAACTTGAGTTTTAAAAATGTATTTTCATAAAAAAAAAATATATGTTTCTCCAATACAGTGTTTGGTTTTGCAGAATAAAATGCACAGAGCAAGGTTTAGGCACCTTTAAAGGTTGTTCTGTGTATGAATGGTAAACAGCACCATTTTTTTCATCTAGATCGAGTCTTTCATTTACATATGTTTGTTTAAATGAGCTTTACTATTTGTACTGTATACCATACAGCGTACTTTGCATGGTATTCATAGCCTTAGAACTTTTTAACATTTTGTCCACATAACAACCACACACCTCAAGGAATTTCATCGGGATATTATGTAATGGACCAACATAAAGTTATGCATAACTGTGGCATGGGAGGAAACAGATATAGGATTTTCACTATTTCATTACAAAAATAAAATCTGGTAAGTGTGTATCTTTGTTTAGCCAGCTAAAGTATAAATACTTTGTAGAAGCACCTTTTAAATTGGAATTGAAGCTGCAGGTCTTTAAGGGTATATCTCTACTAACTTTCCACATCTAGAGGCTAAGATGTTTGTACATTCTTCTCTGCAAAATAGCTTAAACTCCATCAGATTGGATGAAAAGCATTTGAACCATTTTTTAAAATTTCTGCATAGGTTTTCAGCTAGATTTAAGTGACTGTCTCATTCTAACAGGAAAAGGCTTTGATCTACACTATTCCAGTGTAGCTCTTGCTGTATGTTGATTGTCAGTGTCCTGATGGAAGATAAATCACTGCACATGTTTTTTGTAGCCTCAAGCAAGTTTTCTTGCAGCAATGTCCTGTTTTAGCTTCATCTTTTTTCCCTGCACGAGCTTATAGAAAAATATCCCCATAGCATGATGCTGCCACCACCATGTTTCACAGTGGGGATTTTCGGGGTGAGCTGCAGTATTAGTTTATTCATTTAGTTTCGTGCCATACATAGGGTTTTGAATTTAGGTCAAAAAAGTTCCATTTTAGTCTCATCTGATCAGAAAAAACTTTTTCCCCATACATGTTAGCTGTGTCTTCAACATGACTTGTGCCAAACTACAGGCAGGATTTCTTATGGCTTTCTTTTAACAATGATAATCTTATCTTCACTCTTTCATAAAGTTCAGATTTGTGGAGAGTTTAACTAATAGTTATCCAGCAGATTCTCCCAGATATGTTGAGCATCTCTGCAGCTCCACCAGAGTTACCATGGACCTCATAGGTGCTTCTCTGAATAATTGCCTGACAAGTCAGTATAGGCAGATGGCCATAGATGAAGATGTGTCATACTCCTTCCATTTTCGGATAATGAACAGAACAATTACAAGCTCTAAGCTGACAAGCTTTTTGGAGAAGCTGAATTTGTTTTTACGGAGCTGGCACCAGATGATGTTTGTATTTGGATGACGGTTTGAGTACTTGTCTTATAACCTAACAACAACTACAACTGTCTCCCCAAGCTGTGCTGTGTGTTCTTTGATGCTGTATGTTCACTAATGTTCTCTAACAAACCTATGAGGCCTTTAAAGAACAGCTGGATTTATATTAAGGCCAACTTCTGAAGGCAATTAATTGCATCGAGTTTTATTTAGGAGTATTAGAGAAAAGTGGTTTAAACGAAGACAGCATATTTTTCTAATTTCTGTCTGTAAAAAAATCCTAAGTACCATGTATCCTTTTACCTCTTCGATTATAAAGATTACAGAGACAAAGAGATAAAGACATATATAAAGATAACTACAAATTTTTTTTTAACAAAAAAAAAACCTTAACTGGGAAAATACTAAATATTGCGATGATAATATCAATTGCAAGCCACATTTCCCCAATTCTTCTTTTTTTATTTTTTCATCATTGCAATGTTTTCATCACTCTTCATATGCTTTAAAATCTCAGTAAACAAAATCCATATTAAGTAAGGTGGTTACGGCTATGGGCCTAACGTATTACTAGGATGCAGAGTGTGAATGCATAGCATTTGGAATCCAAGATCCAACTAAATATTTCATCAACACAATCATATATGACAGCAATTCTGCACATACAGATACTGTGATGACAGCTACAATTAAAATTATTGTGAACCTCTATTTAACCGGTGAATTTTTCAATATAAATTTCTGTTCAATCAGGTAAAATCGCACTGGTGACAGAGAAAAAAATTTAACTAATTCAGCTTTTAACAGTTAGGTTGGGACCCATGCACACGCTACAGAAAAAGGGGATCTTATCCAAATAAATAGGTCCAGATATTGGTGATGCTGTTTGTAGTACACAATCTGGGATAACGCCTTAAGGTTTCAATTTTATATCAGTAGCACCAAATTGATGTAATTAAGTATTGAATCAAGAATAGGTATGGATTAAAACTGAACAGTTCTGGTAAGTTAGAGATGCTCCTGTCAGAACGGTAAAGTCTGGTTTGGACAATATGGTTCAAGCTCAGAAGCGACGGGCACACTGGCAACACACGCTGTGGCAAGATGGCGGCAGTCTGCTGCAGAGAATATAGTACTCTCTGTCCTGGGAGAGCTGAGACAGAAAAATATAAAACAACAAAACAATCTAGACAGGGCAGCAAAGTGTCAAGTGTTACAGTGATGTGGACCAGAGAAGCAAGATCAGATCCAGAACCTCTTGTAACAGCGATAGGTGAAGCGGGTGCGAGAACAATGGAATGGCTGCCTCTCAGACAGAGCTGCCGTACTGCAGTGATAAGGGAACAGGAACGAGGAAGGTGGGGGGGGGGACTGCAGGAGGTAGACACACCTGCTTCTGCTACTGAAGCAACAGCAGCTTCTGCAACAAGCAAAAGGCAACAAATGAAGAGGCTCAATCCAAACGTGAGCCCAGTTTTCATCCAGCAGTCAGAGGGCATCTCAGGACTCTGCATAGCTGCAAGTAATAACATAGGGAGGACAAAAAGCTGACAAACCACCTGAACAGGTGTATGCTCACACATGTCCATAAATGTCCTTACAAATCAGAAACTAAGCAAGTACCAAAGCTAAAATGATCCAAGTTAAAGCAATGGATGCTTTTTTACTTACAGTTTTACCACAAATGGAGAAATAAAACATGCTTCATCTACAAAAAAAAAATATTTGTTAACATGTTGATATGATAAAATTTTACCAAAACTCAAAGTCTGTTTCATAAAAAAATAAAAAATAATGACAGCCTGGTTAAAACAGCTCAGGTAGGAACAAGTTAAATATACCTCAGGAACATATACGCTGCAGGCGCTCATAATAAGATTACATAAGTCAGTCTCATTTTCTTTTATCACCAAAATAGAATCATAAGTTTGTGTTCTGTCAGTCAAAGGCTCCAAGCTGTACTGGGTTTGTTTTCTTGCCAATGCACTCCCCAACCTCCTTTATCCTTTAAATGACAGTAGGTGAGATGTATCTCAGAGGAACTGATGACTTTTTTTCTCAGTGGTTAGAAATTTAAAGCTGACAGATCTCTAAGGTTTTAGCTGAGGTGAGAGATCATTATATGATAAATGCAGGCATATTTTAGTTCAGTCTTAGAAACCTAGAATAGGTGTATTTTTCCACTTTATCTCAAAAACATCATATCACAAACCAAAGGCTATGCTAACCTTGTATATTAAGGAGCAGCATCAGTGTGAGATCAGTGAAAACTGAAATCTATAACCGGAACCCCTAAACCACACTTTGCAAAACTATCCATACTCCTTGAACGGTTCACATTTTTTCCACATCACATCCATAAATGTGAAGTGGAAGGAAAACAGAACATTATTTTGAAAATCTTTGCAAAGAAAATCTGAAAAGTGTGGCATGTTATTTGTATTCACTCCTTTTTGCCTGGTGCCCCTAAATAAAAACCAGTCCAATCTAATTTTATTTCAGAAGTCACATGATTAGTGAATGGAGTCCATCTGTGTGTAATGTAATCTCACTAAATACACTGTTCTGTGAAGGCCTCAGAGGTTGGTTTGTTAAACAACATTAGTGAACAAACTTTCCAACATGAAGATCAAGGAACACTGCAAACATGTCAGGGAGAAAGTTGTGAAGAAGATTCAAGGGGGGGTTGGTTATTAAATCCTAAATTCTGACCATCTCACAGAGCACTGCAGAATATTTTTGAGTGTTTTATGGCCTTTATGGAAGATTCATATACTTTTAGGAGATACAGCAAACATATAAAAAGGAAAATGCTTAGGTCAGATGAGACCAAAATGAAGCTTTTTGGCCTAAATTCAAAATGTGGCAGAAAATTAATACTGCACAACACCATAAAAACACCATTCACACCCTGAAACATGATGGTGGTAGCATCATGTTATGGTGATGCTTTTCTTTAGCAGGGACAGAGAAGGTGTGGTCAGACTTGATGGGAAGATTGATGGAGCTACATACAGGGCAATAGTGGAAGAAAACTTGTAAGAGGCTGAAAAAAAAAACCCTTAGAACTGAGATTAAGGTTTAACTTTCAGCAGAACAAGAACCTATAAACATTTTGTAAACAAGAATGTGCAAATATATTTTCTCCATGTGCAAAGATGGAAGAGACATACTCAAAAAACTTAGTACGTGCCACACTTCTCTGATTTTTATTTGTAAAAAAAAAACATGCAACCTTTCCTTTTGTTTCACAATTACACACTAATTTGTGTTGATTTATCACATACAATCCAGATAAAAAGCACTGATCTTAGTAAAAAATAATGTGAACAAATTAGAAAAATGTTTAAGGGGTCATAACATAACGGACCACTCCATTTGTAGTAGAAAGCATCAAGTGCAAAAAACATCATGTAGGGAGATGTTAAATGTAAACATTATCATGTTTCATGCATCTGTATTTGGAAAATATAGTAACTGTACAGTGTTGGGTTTTCATTTTATAGCTCCAATAATTTGTACTTAGCCATAGTGTAGCTATTAAATGCTAATAAATGTTAAAGCTAAAAAATATATATATCATGTTTCATGTAAGTGTGCACGTTCTCTGCAAGTTTGTGTGGAGCAGTGAAAATACTGACCCTTGACCCACTGCAAGGGAAATTCATTAGATTATATCCACTAATAAAATTGAATATGAATTTTATAAAAACACACAAATGATTTATTTTCTTCAGAAAATTATGTCAACAAAGAATAAATCTCATTTCGCAGTTGCAAATTTCAAGCTTAAATTTTAGAGTTTAGAGATTTTATATTTTTCAACACAGAGCCAATTTAAATTGTGTGGATACCATAGCGGCAAAATATATCAACAATAAAATGTCATTACAATAATTGTTGCCTATAATATTCCAAAGTGAATTCACATTTTGAATGCCAATATTATATTTAGCCTGTAAGATGGAGTCTCTCTGCAATAGATGCGTACATCTGACACAAGTGACAGGGCATTTTGATATTAGGGGAATTCATCACACTTAATATCAACATAGCAATATTTACTGATAATATGGCCATAGCATAATTTCTTAATATTGTACCTAGTAGATTCCTGACATCATAATGTAATCAAATAATTTTACAGCTATGTGCAGAGATAAAACAAAATCTATGGAGAAAACCTATTGATATAGAAGTGTGTGACAATCCAAATGAACTGCAGTTTGGAATGCCCATTAACTTTCCTAATTAATCTGTTTGGTTTTTTTTTAAGGATGACTCTATACACCAAAAATTGTAACTTTTTCTGTGAGCAAAAATGTCTTCAAACTGAGGCTGAAAATAGCACCTGAGCTCAAACTGATCCATCCTTGAACCACAGGACCACAGCCCATCTGAACTAATGAAAGAATGAGGACAAAACATCAAATAGTGTCTGTGTTCAAATGCTGCTGAATTTAGTTAGACACAAAGAGATACTTGAGACATGAATAAAAAAATATTGGTAATGCACTATTACATGCTGTAGGAGTGTATGCAGGGTGGGAAGAGGTGGTTTCGGTAACCGTGATCGCAGATCATCTACATAATATAAAGACCTGACATTAATCTTTATGGACATATCAGTACTGGTATAGATGAACTTTGACTATGACAATGCTTGGTACTCAGCAGATGAAGACTTCAGGTGACTTCATTTGCAGTATTGTACGGCATCTAAAACCTTGACTAGGGCACCATTAACTCTACTCTCCAACCAGCTCTAGTAAAAACACTTTAAATATATTTCATCTTGAGTACATTCCTGTCATTGTTAAGGAAGAAGCCATCCTGTTGTATGGATGTATGAATATCTATTTAGTTTTTTTCTTTTCAATGTCTGCTGTTCGCATGCAATAACATAGACAGCCTCATTGGTTAGATATAGAAAAAGATGATTTTCACGAGGTCAAACACAAGTGTACTGAGCTTTTAGTGTCACGCTCTCACCAGTACTTTGTGCTGCTCTCAGGATAAGACATAATGAGCCTGTGGACAGCTGGAAATACGAGGTGTTTTTCCTTTATATGGGTTATGCACAGTACTTAGCTGTCTGCTAACTACTGCATCTCTACACAGGACACTGTGCAGATGCACAGTCCAATGTGTTTTACAACCGAAGCGAGGTTCTGCTGTATCTTGTCTGCAGAGATGTCTGAGTAAGATTAGTCACTGTGGGTGTAACCTGTCTCAGATTCCTCATTCATTCACTGTACCTCCTCATAAAACAATGCTACTGAAAATCTGACAGTGCATCGCCATGTCACCCCACCTCGTCTGGTTATCCCTCCTCCCCGGTCACATGTCTCTCATAGCCACATTCCTCTATCCATCTTTCCACTCATCCCCACCCTACAGTCCACAAGCTGTGCCTGCCTCTGGGTCTAAACTCCTCCATATCCTGAAAGAAACCTAATGTTCCTCTTTTCTGTTTGCCATTTATATCTATATTTGCATTTGTACTGGATCGAATGTGCCGCTGGAAACAAAACGAGAAAACAAAACAAAAAAAAAACCGCAGACGTTTTGTCTTTGCTGTAGTTTTTGTCCTTCCGCCATGTTAAGCGTGGTGTGGTGTTTTGTTCTACAGAGATGTGTGAGTGCCCCTCGCAGCTCCCAAGAACCCAACCCGTGCACATCACAGCAAAACGTCACAAGTTAGGGTCTCAGGGAATGAGAAAGGTACAGATCACTTCTTGTTGGGCCTCTTTCTATGCAGGCACTGTGGCTCAGGATAGAGCAGCTTCCTCTCTCTGTGGCTTTGTGCTGTACTGTAACTGATCTCATAACTTAGTCACTATCACAGTCTCATTTCTCTCAATAGAATAACTTTAAACTCCATAAACATTTTTTGACTTATTTGTATCATAAGGATGCATCAAATACCATAACTTCTGAAGATCAAAAAAATGTTAGATTAAAAACTCTAACTCATGATCTGATCTTGTAATGCATAATGGTTGTGGAAGTGTTCATGGATATATAGCAAGTCAAAAGTGACTGACCATACACACCCAGACAGAGACCTCTTTACTCTCACATGTTGCTCATGAATCAGACTCAGCATATTTGGCTCGCCTGTCACTGCCACAGCCTGCCTCGGCTAGACCTGCATCAAACAAAATTGATTTTTCATTTAAAAAGCCATAATCTAGCACAACAGTCAGATAAAAAGGAGAACAGTAGATTTCATACATGGGCTGCATGGTCTTGTACGTTCTGTTACAATGACATCTCCAAACACACCAGGACTGTCAGGCCGGCAAGACTGCACTAGTCAATTACTTTATGGGGGCAAACTCATTTGTGTGGTGGACTGAATAAAATCCGACCTGCACGCAAGATGAAAATGGAGAAGGAATAGGAGGCTGGGAGGAGTGGTGAGATGAGACGCAAGGAAGGAGAAAAACCAAGAAGGGAAACTCACCCTGTTGGTCGAGGTGGCTTACGCTGCCGCAGTCCTCAATGTGTGTGTTTCTGCAGGTCATCCTAGCAGAGGGAGAGGAGATGTGGCCATACGAAATGTAAAAAGAGAGAAATCTGCAAGGGAAACTAACAGAGAGAAAGAATTCTGCAGAGAAAAGTAAAGGAAGATTTTAGTGCCGCCTTCACTGGCTTTGTTCAATAGATCGCTCGAAGTAGTGCACGAGGCTTCTCGAGCAGATTGCTGCCGTCTAGCCGTCTGGTGCTCAGACATGCGAGACTGTACCATGTGCAGCCGGAGAGAAACAGAAGGAGAGGCAGAGAAACACAGGGAGAGATGCAAGGGGAAGCAGGTGCAGTGTTAAAGGGGTGAAGGATAGACAAGTTTAGATAGAAAAGTAGTGAGGATTGCTGACAGCGACAAAGTCAGAAACTGTTAACATGTAAATCTACCTTCAAGTATTTTTGCAAAAAAGATTAGAAAAAGAACAAATGTAGTGTGGCACAGAAATGGTATGCACAAGAAAGATTTGAACAATCAATCGGTCTGAGCTGCTACTGCAAAAACCGTGCTGACTAGTACAGAAGAGAGAGAACAAATAACAAGGAAACTATAAAAAAAAAAAAAAAATGGAAAAAACTGAATACATCACAGTATCAGCCATAATATAACAAAGTATAAGAAATGTATCTCAAATTTAGAATCCAAAGGAAATTCCCTAAAGCAATTCAAAAATCCACACCTCATGCCACAAGAATGTAAAATCTCAGCATTTCCCAAAGTTGCCTGCATAAATCACAAATCAGATCTTAAAATTAAAAAACATCACAAAAGCAGCATTTTTAATCTAAATTCAGCAGATCTGGCACAAACAAGAGCCAAAACAACTACAGGAGTGAATTTTGGGGAAAAATGTGAAACGCCTGTTGCTGTAGAACTCCTGCCTCCTTTCTCCATGTGACTGTACTGTCTGTCGGTCTATCTGGTCTCCTGGCACAATCTGCCTCACGTTCCTTCTTCGGGCCTTTGTCTTTGGCTGTATCACACCTCTCAGCTTGAGCTTGTGCCGCTTTGATTGCCTTTCCCTCCTCTGCCTCGTATGCTTCATGGTTTTGTAGGCTCAAGTCCCCAGGGCAGAAAAACTGTGGAGCCCCTGCATGCCCCTCTGCCTGTGACACACTCTCACACACACAAACACACACACAGAATCAAAACAGCAGGAGAAGAGTGAGGAAATTCAAATAAATTTCTATTCATTTCCTTCCACAGTGGAAATCATTTAGCTTATGAAGGCCTGGTGTACAGAGAGAAGCCGAAAAACAGAAAAGCAGAGGAAGGACGCAGAAAGAGTTGAAGAGAACATGACAACACAACCCATAAGATAGGAGCAAAGAAGGCAAAAAAGAAGCCATGTTTTCATCTTACAGTATCCTTTCCCGAGCTGGCTTTTATTTTAGGCAAAAATTTCCCCTCCAGTTGGCAAGTCCACTATTCTGTTCCTGTCTCCCTCGCCCTCTGTCTATGAAAGTGAGTCGGTATTACAGCGTGCATTTCATGGAGAAAAGGAGGGTGGGAACAAGAGAAAAGGAGGGAGCAAGGGAGTAAACGCACTGGTTCAGGAAGAGGTAAAGGAAATGTAACTGTACGCCTGCTGGTTGGTACTCTTATGTTTGATCAATGTTACTCCTTTAAAGTAGCAAAAAAGGATTGTGGAAAAAAAAGAGATGAAAGACGAAAGCGAGAGGACTGGGAAGAAGAGGGAATTACCAGAACAGGGTTCTTTAGAGGGACAGCACACAATGGACAGTGATCAGTAAAGGCAGAAAGAAGCCTGTGTGGTCCCATTCTTTCCCTCTGCTAGTCTAAGAGTGTTTATTTTTGTCTTATAAAGCTCAGTTCGATAAAAACTGATTGTTCTGATCTGTATTTTTATTTTCACAATTTTTTCGACATAATCTCAGTTAAAAAAAACTTTTTTATTTACAACACTCCACATTCAGATCCAAATGTACACCAAGAACATGTGCTTAACTATCAAAATGTTGAGATAAAATACAAGAAAAGTGGTCTGTGTGCACAGGGGATAAAAGAGAGAGCTCTATGGTGCCTCCTTCTGTACAGAGTATTACACTACCCCACAGAGAGCGAACCGTTTCACACAAAGAATGATGCAAAAAAACAAAAAACAAAACCAAAACAAAACAAAGCACTTTGCTTGCACGAGCACAAGATATACAAAGCAGAGTAATTATGCACTGATCAAATAAATCCCACAGATTAATGTTGTGTCTGCTGTAACTGTAAACGCTACCGCTCTGAGAAAAGCTACCCCGTACCCAGGGCCCCTTCTTCATTCTGGCTCTAAGAGCTCCCTAACCCCACTGCTGTCGAACCCGGTGGCCTTGAGACAGAGAGCAAAGAGTTTAAGTGGAAACAGCCTCTCATCACCACGATGCTCCACGTACTTCACATCTGCACACAGCAGCATACCACACCGCCAGGAACAACTGGCCAATGACTTGTTGATCATGTTTAAAAACTTCTTTGAAAGGAAAATAAATATGTTAAATTAATAATTATGCTTATCTCATTATTTGTATAACTGGTTTTAATCATCTTTATTATCAGACAATTTACAAATAAAATCTCTCTTTAAACAGGTTTTTATCTGAAGTTTATTCAAAGACATAATCGCAGAAACATGTTAATCAAAACCAGCTGAAATATCTCTAAGCATACACAGGAAATCAATCTAAGTACACCCCAAATTAAGCAATAAATAAGTAAACCTCCAGTCTCTGTAACGATCCTAGATGATTTTGGGGTCTGTGGGTTTCTTGGTTCGAAGCAGTGAAAGTTGTTTTGATCACAGCAGTATGTTCACCGCTTAGCACCACTGAGGAAATATATCGTTTTGGTTAAGTGAAATTGAACTTTGTTCATAATTGGCTGCCAAAACCGTGCTCTTCCCCTTGCGGGTGTTTGGTGTTTCCCCCCTCAAAGGCATCTCTTTCTTTACAGTGTCCCACAAACCTCAATGCAACAGTACTTTTTCCTTGACTCTCAAACATCTGAAGCATTGTCCTGTGCTCTGTCAGGATTTTAATTAGCTTTTTCTGACACAAATATTGTCATAGAGGAGAAGATGTTTCTCTTGTTCATGCTGGTCCAATCTGACATTTTTTTTCTGACATGGTTGACTTTTTTTTCCTGTTACTGGGCTTTGTAAAAATGTGACACTGAAAATTTAACATATTATATATATATATATATATATATATATATATATATATATATATATATATATATATATAAAAACTGTAAAAAAACCCCTGCTAATACTGCGGAGTTGTTGGTGTTTAAGTTCTTCATCAGTGTACAGTGTGTTGCGTTTCCTCAGGGAAAGCTAGGAGGCTGTACAGTTATCTCCTGTGGTGTCACTCTGAACTATACAACCTACTACCTCAACCCGGGGAACACAGAAGGACGGCGTCTTAGTAAGGGCGGGGTGAGCTGTAGGGAGGGGCAATTATATTGATCATTATTATCATGAAAAAAATTACATACTGTATATTAAGCATCCTGTCATGATAAACTGTTATTAAAATAGTGAAAAACTTAGAGTATGGTTGGTATTGTTACTTTTAGTTTGAACTATTTTCTACTATAAGTTCTATGAATAAATGGTGTGTTTATGTTTCAAATATGACCAAACACAATTATTACATACTGTTTAGCACCAAAGTTGCACTATCAAATGTACTAGTGTAGTAAAGTACCCTTTTAATAATGGGAAAGCAGAAATGCACCGATCAGGCTTTCCCTGGCCGATATCAACTTTGACCTATCCTTAAGATCTGATCTGTTGATTTCAACTCAAGACAGAGAACGAAGGACGGAAATTTCACTGACATAGATGTTGAGGAGGATAGGACCAAATGAGATTTTTTCTAAACTTTTTTGACCAATTTCGACTGATTTTTTTCTTTTGATATTTCTGACTATATTCATAATACCAGCTCCCCCGTGATACCAACACACTTTCACAGACACAGAGGTGAAAGAAGACAGGAACAGAATATTGCAGTTGCTGAGTGGAGGAGAATTTTATCTTAAATATTTGTGACAAATTCCGACCTGCTTTTCAGATTGGAGGGGAATTTTTTTCCCAAAAATCTACCAACAGAAAATGAAGTAACAATAAGATTATCCCAATTTATGCTTCAAAGCATATTTCCCTAACCGCTGTCTGATCATTATGAAACTAAAAAAAATATCTAAAGTGCATGCTTTTAGTTTATGTAATTACAGACTGAAAATCATAGAAGTTCTTAGTTTTAACGCATTTAATGGAGAATAAAAAGTCATACAATTTTTCAGGATTTGAATAGCTGAATTCTAAACTTTGGCCAGTTGATCGGTGCATATCTATGGGTAACCTTTGCTTTAATAAAAGTATTTGTTTTTCTACAGATCTGATAGTTTGTAGTGTCAGATTTATATTCAGAGAGATTGATGATTTTGTAGAAAATATTTTTATCATCATTGCCTTGAGTAAAACCTAATATTAAAAAATCGTATGCCCTCATCTCCAAATCCAGAGAGCAGAACGAATCTGTAAATAAACATTTTACAGCGGACTGGGTCATGACACAGATCAGAGAACTATAAGGACATCGTGAAAATGTCATCCACAATGTTGCACCATGGCACAGCCCAAGTCTTCCACTTTGGGTGGGGTCACTGCACAAACACGTCACATGTGGGATAATTTTGGCGAAGAAAACCCCGTATCCTAGGATTCAGGCTTCGAGTTGTTTAATCATTGGAACACAAACAAAATCATTTCCAGCACTTATAACTATTAAGTGAAAAACATGCTGCAGAGTAATTCTGTCAGTTCTGTTGCTGAATTTCTGACAGGCGAAAGGGGAGTGCAGAATTTGCCAGGAAGACACATACCTATAGATACGAGCTTGTGTAGCCAGTCAGCACAAGTTCGGATCTACGGGTTTGTGGCAACTGGCATTACCCATTTCAGTGCACATAAGAAAGGAAAACCCACAAAACATTCAAATGTAAAACTCACTCTATGCTCTTGAGGCAACTGTTGTGCTAATTAAACCCATAGAAAGTGAGACAGAAAAAAAAAAAATAAATAAAAAATGGTACAATTTTAATTGCAGATAAAGTTAAATGGTTGCAAAACACCAAGTAGAAACAATCATTTGTCTTTTTATATTTTAAACACCTCTTAAAGGTAACCAGAAAACCTATAGATCTCATATGTCCAACAGAGGCAAGCTTTGAAGTTGCAATAATGTTCTTGAACAGGCCAGAGCACACGACTGTGAGGGTAATGAGGTGTTTGTGTAGCCTACTTAACCCATTCGACTGAGGTCATCATTTATGTCGAAAATATCACTCAATAATAAAACAAAGGTTTATAATCTTAATATAACAAGAAATAAATGAGTTGATGCAATAAATCTGAAATCAACTGGAAGTGAAGCTAAGTAAATAAAATGTGAAGCTGCACTATGAATAACCCCCACCCAAAAAAAGATGAATATTATAAGATCATATTAGAGCTATGAATAAGTACTGCAAAAGCTCCAAGAGTAACCCTGCAGCACATTCATTGTGTGTGTATTAAAACCAATACACAAAAACAATAAAACCGCAAAAAAGAAAATAAAAGTGGTTGTGTATGAATGCCCTCTTTGTAATAATTTTATCATATTTACTCTTTAATTTTTCTCTTTCTTCAGACATTACCACCGGCCATACAAAACAGTAAATAATTGTTAGGAACAAAAGTAGCGAACGATATCAAAATACGCACACCCTGATAAAAATCATCAGACACACATCATATGATGCTTATTGCAGACCACTCTGACAGAGAGAAAACTAAAAGCAGTCTGAATTGCCAACATACCAGGGGCCACAGGCTGGACCTGATGGTCAAATGTCCTCTAAAATCAGATGAAATCAGGCTTGAGGAGCAGTGCAGGCCGGTGCTTTGGCGTAAATAACAAAACCCCTAAAAAACAGATACATAAATCATCAGTATAAATGATCTGTGAACAGCAAAGCATGAGTAGCATTCAAAAATGCAATATTCATGCACACACGTTCCAAAAATCACACACTTACAAACACGTGGTGGTCCATGCACACCCTTACAGTAAGACACAAACGGCCAAAAAACTACAGGCAGCACAGCAACAATTCAAAGTAACGAGAAAAAAAAATCTAAATAACACCCGAAAATGAACTGATAATATCCCCTCGTTCACTCCCATTTACGCCCTCTTAACCCGCTGTCTGGTCCCAATTTTCCAGGGTACAAAACCTCAAATCGCCTTTGAAAAAAAAAAAGGTACGGCAAGAGAGAAATGGCAAAAGGTTGAATGCGGTAAGATGTGGATGAGGAGGAGGCGCAGCGCAGGGCTGGCTACAGAGAAAGTGGAATTTGTGACCAAGCAAAGGAAAGGGTGGTGTTTTCTTTTTTCTTCCTTTCTTTTTTTTGATGCTTCATTCTGCTTGGCTTTTTTGGATCCCAGCAGGATCCTTGGCTTCAGCTCTGTCTTTTCTTAGTGCTGCCAAAATCTGGACATATCCCTTTGTCTTAAAATTCTGTTACATAAAATTAGACTGAGAGATGGGCAAAAGATATAACTGAACAGAGACGAGAGCCAAAGTGCAGCGAAAGTTATTAAAGAAAACTCTAAAGAGGAGAGAAGCTTCGTAAATAAAGGAAAAAAGTCAAAATGGATGCAGGTTTTTGGTTGCCTCTCATTTTTTGTCCTGCAAACAGATTATTTCCAAAGTGCAACAGCCGAAACGTCTCCAATGCTATGCCACGTAATGAGAGAGGGAGAGAGAAAGCAGCCACTTTTTCTCTTTCCAAAATGGCTGAGGGCTGAGAGAAAGCAGCTCCGAGCAGAGAGGAAGAGAGGTGCACCCCGTCCTGCTCAGAGAAGGGCTGGGCGATTCAGCCAGCATCGCTCCCTCGTTTCCCCCTCCTTATTTATGCCTCCTTTCAGAGGGAACGAATGGCGTACAACCGTGCTGTTGTGAATCCATTAGAAACTGTACTTGGCCTACCAGCCAGGAGAGGCTGCAACTGCATTAGTATGTCAGACTTTTAATAGGAATCTCCCATTTTCGCAAAGATTTTTATCAAATCTTGTACTTTTATTATTAATCATGTTTATTCTGTTTATTTATAGTACAGTAATTGAGAGGACATTATTATTAGCATCCCAGTCGAATTCAGATTTCATTTATGAGCCTGTAGGACCTATTTTTTTTTTCTACTGTAACAACACATTTTCCAGTTTTGAGTATTTAATTTTTGAAATGCATTTTCTGTTTAATTCTATGGTCAGTAAAGGCCTTGTGTTAAATATATTTTTGTCATATTTTGACATCAGGATTAATCACATTCATTAGAGGCACAGATTTAGTAGAATGGTGAGTCTGGTTTCCATGCTTTCTCTCTGACGTCACAAGACTACAGTACATAGTGAAGGAGCTTCACTGCTGCAGTAATCTATGCTCTCTTCAGAGTATCTCAAGGCTATAACCATGGGCCGATTCTAATCATTGTCTGCTTTATTTGCCTTGATCCCTGAAAAGTCCTTCAGATTCAACATAGTCCACAGACTGCCGCGAGCTGAATGATTAAAAATGTCAGTGATTTACAAAAAAAAAAAAAACAAACAAAAAACAAAACAAAACAACAACAACAAAAAAAAAAAATTAAAAAAAATAAACAGAGTTTCTGTCGGGAATCAAACAGTATCTCAGCTTTAAGATTCAATCTTAAAGTCCACCTTCAAATTGAAAAGTTAACCTCTTGACTTCCATCCTTTACAATTGTTTAAGTAAGCCCATAATGTTTTCTTTTTTCTCCTAAAATACAAGAAAAATATCTGACAGCACAATAAGCTTTCTGGTATCATTCCTGGTAAAAACTCCAACACATTACCACTCTGAAGTTTCAGAGTTTCATTTCTTCCTTCACTATGCAGTTCAAGTGCCTTCACTGAAGCAGCCACTCCTCTTAAGTATCCTTAAGACATGAAAAACCAGAACAGGGCGTACAGTAGCTCGATTTGGCACTGACGTGTAGCCTCTGACAAATAAGTTAACTTGTTCATGTATGCAAACACCTACATGAACAAGTTGCACAAGAGCTCACATTTATGGCTAATGTGATAAAAACAGTCATCCACACATAAATCCACCCATTAGTTTACAGGTGTTTATCAAATAATGACAAATACTGGGTTCAGGATGTTATGCTCCCAGGATACCAGTTTTGCCACAGCATGCCAATAGGCTGCTGTCTGCTCCATAGCCACCACTTGAATCTAAACGAACAGATTTGACTTTCAGGATGTTGCCAAGAACCCTGCCAGAGCTACAGAGAAGGGCTTCTCCAGAAACAGAAGGTTGCAGAAAACAGAGTAACCAACATGGGCACAACAAACCTAAAACAAGGTAACCCCTTAAAGGTACTCTGAGAGCCTGGGAAAAAGTAGAAGAGAAAGCTGCCAACTGTGGGCAGAAATCATTATCTTGCTGTTTTATACATTATTTTCCTAGCACTGAAGGTCCATTGGCATCTTTTTAAGGGCTGTTCAAGGTTCATCAGTGTTTAACTTTATTTAGCCCAGATAACATGTTGGAAATCTGACTTTTTTTAATAGCCTTGGTCTAAATTTAGCTTTAAGGACGACACTAAAAGTCAGACATAGTTAGCCCATTTCATCCACCTCAACCACATTTAGGCATCAGTTTACATCTCCATGTAGACTTCTTTTCATCTTTGACTTTTTAACCACAATTTCACACTGTTCGGATAGAAGGGAATGCTGTTTTTTCTATTTCTATTCAATTAACGGGCATAAAAGACTGGGACTACTGTTAATTATTCAGTTACTAATGAGTCTAGACATGGCAGCTGTATGGACTGTTTTCATATTTTGTTTTTAAAAAATAATTAGAGTACGTTTCTCCCTTTAGCCTGATGTAGTGATTGCAGGTGATTCCACCAGTCACTATGGGGTTTAAATAAAATGGCTTAATTAGGAATCATGATTCTTTTTACCCCTAGTATTTACAATCACTTTATACATTTAAAGAATCCATTTTGAACAAATGACAAAGATGACAAAGAAAGATGAACCAATCAATTGGCCAACAGTGAAAATGTATTAAGTTTTCCTTAGTTGACTCTGATTGGTGATGGACAGGTCAAATACAGAACTTTGTTTTCCTCAATTAAATGCAGCAAAGCTAACAACTTCCCACATATCCTCTCTATAAAAACACATAAACCAACAGTATGTACTTTGGTGCTCTTTTTCTGAGTTTAGGAAAATTTAAAATAAAAATTAGGTACATAGATATAAAAAGTCAACACACTCCAGTAAAAAAGCCTGATATTAGTGAAGTAAAAAAATTGACAAACTTTTACACTTTTTTCCCCCATGTTTAACATGATATACATACTGTACATGTTAATGGAAAAAATATATTCAGGGCAAAATCTCAAAAAGAAAAATCTGTGATAACCTGATTGGATGGCACGCCCTTAAACTAAAGAACTTTTTTATTCAAAAACAGAATTCAGTCTTCTTTGATTTCATTCTAATCAGCATATCACATCTTGATTTATCACTATGTATCCACTCTACATCGCAAAGAATTTCCAAATCTGTGAAACTGTGAAAACAAGTGTATTCCATCATTTTCTCCAGGTCAGCTCACAGATTTTATATCCGATATAGTTTTGGACTCAAGCTAACCTGTTCCAGCTTGTAATTTTCTTCAGGTGGAGAAGCATACCTTTTGAAATTGTGGCCCAAAAATGTAAGTTTGGTTTCATCAGAGCTTAACATCTTTTTCCACAGGTTTTTATAATATTTTACCCTGGATGTTTTCTTTGGAATTAAAGGCTTCTGTCTTCAACCTGACTTCCAATCCAGAAATAGGAAGAATACAGAAGATTGTACACATGATGAACACAACCAGTAATTGTCAAACTCCAGCAGTTTTAGTCTGGTCTTTCCATCAGTTTTGAAGAAATGTACAGTTTCCTTGTCACTGCTGTATTGCCATGGGGGGGGGGGGTTGCGGACCATGACATATGTTCTCTATTTTCTTTCAGCATCTTGTGTCGCTCTTTGGCCCAACTAGTGTGGTTTCCTGTGTATTTTGTAAAAAATTGACATTAACCTCGAGTGACGTTTCCTCGAGTGATGTTTCGTAATTTCTCCTATTACTGAGTACGGTTTTATAGTGCCACGGTGTCACCCTTTGAAACCTTTCTGAAATCTGTAGCTTTTGCTAAAGGATGCCAATCAGCAAATGCTGAAAAAAATCCAGCCAGCACAGCAGAGCTTTGTTTCAGGTTCATCAGATTAACTATAATTTCAGGAAGGTGTCCCCCCACCCCGTTATGCAACACAGTTATTGCAGCTTTTTTACTTTTATTATTTTTATCCCAAGATGTTTTGTTAGTTTTTCCATTTGAATGGTACATGAGTCATACATTTATATTATGTTAAATCATTTATTTTTTATATCACAAAAAATTCACAGGGCTTTTTTGCATTAGTGGGAATAATCTTGAAATACCTTTATTTTATATTGGATTCCACACTACTATCTCTATCAAATAACTTATGAGACATAAAGAAAATCTGTGTCACAACACTCAGAGAAAAAATAATCAACACATCAGACCTGAAGGAAATCATTTTTGGCCAAAAAAAAAATGCCTGATTGGGGCATCTCTAACGACTGGGCTTGAGTTGTCTATTCAAGCTTTTATGATAATTATTTTTAAAGTTATTTAAAAAAAGGCCAGAATCCTGGTTAGTTGCTGCTTTCACAGTGAGCTCTTAACTTGCATGAAAGAGCGCTCAATTAAGCTGGACATACAACAGCACTGTTGGTGAATTTTTAGGGGTAAAGAAAGAAACGGATGCGACTCTTTTTAGCAAAATTAGTTTACAAAAATGAATGCAAAGAAAAACGGCATCTAATTAGCTAGCTCCCAGTAGCTTCTGAAAAATGACTGGCTACTGTCTGGCTAAGTACTTATTACATGTGTATGCTGGCCTTATAGTTCAGATGATGTGTTATCAAATCTTTGGAGACAAGTCATTATCACATAAGTAGGATGGTTGTATTTTTGTTTTGCAAAAGGAAGACTGAAAGCACCCCTATTTATTTACTCAAATATTGAGGACCATTACTTTTTATTTTACCTGGTTTATCATACTTTGTACACCCAATGTATATGAATTTGTAATTCTCTTAGAAATCAGGAAGCTACTACAACCACCTATTGGTCCAGAAGTATTTACATGATAATAACCTGACACAATGTCCTTTAAAATAAATTGCGATCACCTTATTCAAAACTAGAAATGCAGTCAGTCAACCAGAGCTCGGAATTGGCCAATTATTTCTAATCATTTCTAGTTCTAATCAATGATTGGCAGGAAAAATACTGAAAAATTAAAATATATTTTTATATAAATTATGCATTTATATATAAATGTATAATTTTTTTGCCTAAATGATCAAATGCATCAGAACTAAGAACTCATTTTCTGCACAAGAAAAACATTAGTCAAGAGCATCTACACTGATGTATCTTTTGTCAATTGAATGAAGTTTGAGAAAGATTAGGGACATATTCTTTGACGCAGAAATAGGGATAATCTTATATTTGCTTCATTTTCTGTTAGATTGTTTGGTTGAAAAATTTTTAATTGATCAAAATCAGCTGGTCAGACCTCAAAGAAGACCAGAAATCAGTACTGGCCTAGAAAAGCCTAATTGGTGCATCTCTATATAAAACCTAAAATTCAGAAGACCACACTTTTGTTCTTTTGCACATTTGTCTTTTACACATAAAAAGCTGACTCTTTCTGTGTGAGGTTGACCTTTTGATGCACTGTCAGCTAATAGTAACCCTACAATACTTCTTTTTCTTCAGTGACTTTACAACATTTTTATAATAAAAAAATTGTGATGAATCAACAGCTTGCTAAGAACTACTCATACATTTCCTCTTGGCTGTTTTTTCTTTGAGCAGTCTATTATCTGGTTTTACTTCATGTGCTCTTGTAGGTCTGTGCTCCAATGAGGATAGAACAGACTGTGGGAGTTTAATCTGGTAACCAGACAATAATAAATCAGATAAAATAAGTGGAAACGCCTTCACGTTTCTTTGTCAAGCTTTAATTGCTCAACAGACAACAGATTACACTTGGGACTGTGATAAAGTTGGCAAGTTTTTATGTTGCATCCCTTTTTTACACACCCACTGTAACAAAAGAGCATTTCTTAAAGTAGATATATCATTTTTTACACTTGGAATGAGAAGTCCAGATGGAGACAAATCATTTTTCTAGAACTTTAAAACAATATCTTCAAAATGTGGTTATGCATCTATTTTAGAGCATATGTCAGATTATTCAGACAAACACTGAGCACTGAAGTAACATTAAATCTATCGATGCAACATATTTTTCTTTTACTTATTAGGCAGGACTTCTGTCCATCTATTACAGAGAGTTTGGACAAAAGTCTTTCATATTGGTTACCAGAACAAAGAGGGAAAATAATCTCATAAATAAACTTAGCAAAGCAACTTCAGGAAGAATTCTTACCTCCTGATACCTTAAAGGGAATTTAATTCCTTTCAGGAATACTCGGTATCTATTGACAAACTTTGGCATTCCAGATGACAGGGACTGGAAATGGCTGATTGCAAATGTTTGGCTCTGGTAGTTTAGAAATTAATTAGTTCACATTATAGCCTTTTTAAATGTTTACCAGAAGAACCAGAAAGGATACTTTATACTTTCACACCATCTGCAAATTCCACCTGGGCTCACAAATGGCACAACAAACATAATACATGAAGTCATTTATAAAGTAAATAAATAGCAGACTCATTACTTAATTGCAGTTCTGAATTGCACAGATAAAAGTATTTCAGTGAAAGCCAGCAGAGCACTTTATTTATTCATCTTAATTTAAGCTTCTGCTGCCTTCATCTAAGAGCAGATATAAACAGATTAAATATATCTGTCTGCAGGAGATATTAATGGAAAACACAAATAAAATTAAAAATTCAATTTCTATATCCAAAAGTATGGATAGCTGCCAAAGTTTTTCTTTAAAAACAGTCCAAAAAAGTTGTGATATTACGATAATGTAGGTTTAACAGCATTTACTGCTTCAAGACAGACATATAGTAATAAAGTAGATTTTCTGCCATGTGTTTTTATTAATATTGTCTATCTACTGAACTTGCCTGAGATGTATACTTCAGCAGTTTGTGATAGACTGTAGTTTTTATTCCATTATTTATCCTAA
This sequence comes from Anableps anableps, assembly GCA_014839685.1. Taxonomy (NCBI): domain Eukaryota; kingdom Metazoa; phylum Chordata; class Actinopteri; order Cyprinodontiformes; family Anablepidae; genus Anableps; species Anableps anableps. The sequence goes on along the minus strand of CM026078.1, from coordinate 13,150,553 downwards.
TAATACCTTTAAATATGTAAATTCTTCACAATGGTGCTTGGTCAGACAAGAGAGTAAAATAAACAATCATTGGAAGACCTCAGACACCAACTGCATTAATTACACAACAGTTTTTATTTACATTGACTACCTACATTTTTGCATTATGAGGTTTTGGCCCATTTTTGTCCATATCCCTCCTTTCCTTTCCCCAAACCAGTTTCTTGCTGCTCCTTGTCCCTTACTGTTCCCTCCTCTCGCTCCCTCCATCAAATATTCTGCTCACGCACAACTGCGGCACCCTTTCTCCAGTCCTCCCCATTAATCCACACCACAGATATCTTGGCCCACTGTCTCGTCTCTCTGACAGCGTGCACTCAGAAGTCTCAAAGTCTAGCCCGTTTCAGCGCCTCTACATTTTTCTCAGGCCACGAGGCCTATTGCCAAACATGCCTCTCACTGTATAGATAGACCGTTCTGTCCAACCATAGGCTCTCTTCCTCTAAATGCCACTCAATAGAAAACATGCAGCATAAAAGGAGAGGTCAAATCAGGATAAACAGACCTTCAAGCATAAAACGCTAACAGGACAGGACGTTATTACATTTGCTTATTATTATTGCTAAATATTATGTGAAACCCATAGAGATTCAAATATAATAGCAAAACTTTTATTTTCTATCATGCCTTCATTTTATTTAAAATAACAATGTAGTATGTTATTCTGCTTGTCAAGTAAATTCTATTCTTGTGAAACCATTAAAAAGATCTTAAGTATAAATAAACATGTCTGGACAGTAGCAGAGTCTAAAAATATCAAAGAAAACAGTGTTCATGAGATAAAATCCAAGTGAGAAACTGTCCTTGTTGGCACACTATTCCTTTAAGCACAATGACATAGTAGGGATAAGTGCTGCAAGAAGAAGAAAAAGATCTAATTACTGTATTAATTGCTTAATTTCTATTCATCTCTGGTATCCACATGCTGGTACTAATCACTTAAAGAATGCAGCCAAATTCTCTGTATTAACACATCTTCCGTGACAGGCGAGAAGGGCGTGGGTTGGAGGTGCGGGGGGCACAAGGAAATGCGAAAGATTTATCAGGAAATTAAGCCATTCTTTAGGATTTGCAAAGATAGCATCTTAATGTGGACATCAAAGAGGGAAATCTGGACTTTTAATGTTATTTTTCCTCTAATAATGTCTGCTTTAATCAGGCAGATGCAGAAACAATAATTTTCAGATTTTTCCTTCAGCTGGATCTTAGGTTTAACCATTCCCTCCATCCTCCTTTCTCAAATAAAAATTCAAGACAGATTTTATTGAGGAGTTTAGAAATAGTCCACAGTGCCTCATCAACCACCCTCTTTTTTGGCATTTCTTTCTTTCTCTCACCCTCCACTCCTGCCGTTTCAGACCCTTATTTCCCTGCCCTCCTTCCCCTCCCTCCTGCCTTTCTCTCTCATTCATTCAGTTTAATTTTGAACTCTGCACTTGTAGACAGGGAAAGAGGATAGCTCCATGGTTACCTGGCACTGGGCCATCTCATTACACTGGCAATTGATTCTGGCCTGCCGCCATGTCCGCTGCCCACCTCCCCCACTCCCCACAACATCTCTGCACCCCAGACTGTCTGCGGCAAAGGAGATTTCAGAACACACAGGATGGAGACAAACAGCTTCACTTCGGCACATCAAACCAACGATCCATCCATGCACTCCTGCATACAGGAACGTGAACAAATAAATATAACCCTAACATGCAAAGAGGGTAAATAGAAAGATTCTTTTTTAAAAAAAAAAGAAGGGCCTGAAATAAGTGGATTTACTTCTTACAGCCACAGTTATAAAAAGTCGAGATTAGACGACATCATAAAACACTCACACTCATAAACTAACTAATCTAACAGACAAAGATCGTCCCAGTAAACTGTACATATATAACTAAAATGTATGGCTATACATAAATAAGCTGTCAATAAAAACATTTCAACTGTTAAAAAAGTGCTGACAAAAATAAGTTTTGAAAGATGGATGGATGGATGGATGGAAAAGTCTTCAATCAAATTCCTGATTGTGAAGAAATCCTGTTAAATATTACAACTTCCACACTTTTCAGTCCAAAAAAGTTAAATACAAACAGAAAACTGACATAGAAAACACAAAACACAATTGATTTCAAAGAGGCTTTTTGGCTGACTCGTGCCCTCCAACTAAGATAGTTTTGCAGTTTCTAGAGTTAGCCCCATCCTTTTCTATTGTAACTTCACAGCATCACTTCCAATAAATAATTTTTAGCCACTGCTAACTTAGAGAAAACTTTCACAAAAATCACTTCTGGAACTGAATACAAATCCACAATCCCAGCTAAAATGGTGTCTGTAGACCTAACAGGACAAGTTCTAAGTGAGAAACCATCTTCCTGAGAGGCGCAGTATCCCAGTGTTAGATTAGTCTCAGTGACACCAGACTTTTGACACCAGGTGTAAGATCTCACACAACAATCTCAAGTAACTGATGCTACCGACTCCAAAACGGCATCCTTTGGAAAACCACACTTGGCAAACTGGAAGAAGACTCAAAATTTCTAAGTTTATACTTAACACCTGAAACAAAACACAAAATTAAATCTTGATAAGCTCAACATCGGAGCCATTAGCATCATTAGATTGCTGCTAAACTAGGCACAGGTTTCATGTTTCATCATTTACCTTACCCTAGAAGACTCCTAGAGACAACAAACATAGGATTTGGCTCCTTCACTTTATATGAAGCATGTTTTCTTGGAGTTACTTAGACGTTACTGTTGCTGCTGCTCCTTCTGTCAGTGCTGGCAGATGCTGAGGTCATGGCCTTTTCCTCAAGGGGGATTTGAAGGGATCAGGAGTCAAAGGGATTATAAACCCATTATGATTTCTACTGTGCCTTATGTATCCTTACAACCATTAGCCAATCATTTACAGTCCAGTTAAAAGTATGCCCAACATATATTGTTATACTGGAAGGCTTTTTATCATGAATATATGTTTTAAAATTGCCAATAATTGTCATGGTCCACATGTATAGGTGGTATGGTGTGGTATAGGTCATTTTTATATTTGTTTAAACTTAGGAACACAACATGTTTGTTTATTTTCATAAAGTACAGATGTATGAAGAAATCTGGTGGTGACTGAAATCAGGCGATTTTCAGCTTCATTTGGCCTACTTGGTTACCAGTTAGTCAAAAAACTCAAAAACCCAGTCACTGAACAGACCATACCCAACAGCTACCAGGTCAAGCTGAGTACAACACTCTTCTATGTGGACACTGTTAGTGAGTGAAGAGGACTAAAAGTTAGCCAATTTCAATGTCTGAAATGAATTCAGAGGGAGCCAGAGATGTAAGAAGCTATTAGAAAGGTCTTCAGGCTGCAAGAAACAGTGAGACTATTTAAAGGAGATAACAGGAAGGTGCTCTGGTTTATAATTATGAGCTTTCATTTTCTGCCTGCCTTGGAACATGCTATACAGGTAAATAGTAACGGCCTTTCGGGAAATCTCACAGTTTAGGTAAGTATCTACATTCTCTAAGGCAGGGGTGCCCGTGCCCAGTCCTCAAGATCTACTATCCTGCAATTTTTAGATGCATCCCTACTTCTTCTCACTTGACTCAAATGAATGGCTCCATTACCAGGCCTCTGCAGAATTAAAAGATGCTGATGAGCCATTTGATTCAGGTGTGTTGGTCTGCTCTAAGGAATAAACAGACTGTTTTAGCCATATTAGCTGTGCATATTGCTTGTATAAAATGCTGAAGACAGATTTCAATTTCAGCTAATCTATTAACATTAATCATTTTGTCTTTGTTTTAAACGTTGAATAATTGTACATTTTCATTACACTCTATAATTCTATGTAATGCTAACTTTGAGGCAAAAAATACTTTTAAGCATGGTGACATTAAAGTTTTTAATTTATTATTTTTCTTTTAATTAAATACAATTATAAAATGAGTCATCAAAAGCAATTTTATCTTTGTAATCTTAATATACTGTTGTCAATCACCCTACAAACACTTTACAATCCATGTACAATCTAAATTTTGCTGTTCTGTTGAAGTGAAAAACAGTGGAAAGATAAGTTGAAATGGTTTTTGTGTGATCTGATGTGCAATGTTTCAGACAGTATAATGACCTCTGTTTCAGTCGCCAACATCTTACAATCGTTTAACACAACAGTAACATTGGTTCAGGAGAAATGAATAAAAGATCTCCACTGGCAGTGAATCAATGTGCATCTTAACCTAAAGTACTTTAACCAGTTTGTTCATTTTATTGTTTATTCACTGCTTTAAAATATAAAATACAAGAGTGAATCTTTATTATCTGTTTGCAATAATTAACCGTCATCGCCTGCTTACAGTGTACATCCATTTGCATTCTGGCAAGTTTAATAATGTAATTGCAGAGAACAGACACACTGGAGTAAGTTGTCAACAAAGAAATCTGCACAGAGACTGCTCACTGTGAGTTCCTTTAGAAAAGCCAGGGATTAAAGATGGGCCTCCCCAATCTGGGGCCTCTTTCGTGTACATGCACTCGGGTTGTTTAAGGACACAGTGAACCAGGCTACCCGATCTAGGGAAGGGGCCGGGCAGGGGGAACATTGACAGGACGGCCAAGTGGAATAAACTCTCTGAATTGTAAGAGCTCCAGCTGCTGGCTTAAAGCTAGAAGGAGCAGTGAGGGCTGGAGGCGGGAGAAGACTGACTCATGTAAGGAGAGAGGGAGTGGTCAAATCTACTAGGTGGAGGATAGATTTATAAAATCTGCCAACAGAAGTAAAACAAAAAGAAAAGGTGGCGATCAGAGTGCAAATTCTTTTCTTATGGTGACTTAGAGAAGAAGCATGTATAAAATTTAATAACACCTAAGTCAGGAACCCAGAAAGCAAGATGCAGAAAGATATGTGTAAATCAGGATTTTGCTCAAAATAAAATTCTGAGTTCAGCGAGTTTGAGCTGGTCTATCATCAGTGACAACCCGTCACACCTGCACTATTGGGAGACAGGGGGTGCTGCCACACAGACGGTTTCCCTGTCCTTCTCCTTTTTCCCTCCCCTTGTTACCTTCTTCCCTTCCTCTTCTGTTTTGCTCTCCTTCTATTGCTCCCCTTACTGTGTGAGTGTGTCTGGGTCCTGCTGGAGAGGCTTTGTCTGTGAACATTGGAGCCCTGGCCGGCCCACAGGGGCCCAGTCCATGAATACCCACACTGTGAGAGCCGCCCTTTCACTTCACACCACTTTCTCTTTGGGAATGCCTGAGCAATGAGGTAAGGAAGCTCATGTACACGCTCTAATGTGCAATACACATCCACATGAGAAGAACACACACACAAACACACACATTTTCTCACTTTCTCCGCCTTATGCACACATGCATACACACGCAGGCATGCATTCACATATACACCATACTTTACACACAAACTGAGTGAGTAGTGCAGTAATGAAAAGCCAGTGTTTTGTGTGAGAACCCTCTCACCCAGGACTAACATCCTGAGAGCCTTTCTCCTCCATCAGTCCCTGCCAAACTCTCGCTCTAATTAAAGACCATAGAGTCCAGTAGCGTTGGCCCAGCTTCCCCCAGACTGTGCCCCTTCCCCAAGCAGAGAGGTCCTGAGCTCAGTAGAGTCTATAAGGAATGTGAATGACTGTGGTGATTAACAGCTTCTCAGGATTTCTAATTCCCCTCTAAATAGAGTGCTTGGACGCATGACTGATGCCAGTTCTGCAGAGGCCTTATAGATAGACTTCAGTTGGCAAAAGAAAATCTGCAGAAGCATTAAAACAGACATTTACAGCTCCAGTTTAAAGTTTGCATACTAGCTAGCATACTGTAACCTTAGCTTTTAATGCTACATTTGGATTAAGATGGCCTTCCTGTTACTTATGCAACATTTTTTTTTACTGACAAAAGCTGGCAGTGTCAACATAAAAAAAAACACTTGACAGCACTTATTGGACATACCCAAGGGGTGTCCAATACATTGTCATCACCATATTAGCATGCAGAGTACCAATATCACCAAAGCATTTTTTGGAAATCATTACTTTTGGAGGGTCAATAATTCATGCTTTTCATGTCAATATTATGCACCAGGCCATATTATTTGGCCCAAGAAATGTTGCAAAGATTGAACAAGGTGTCAATGGCATTTTGGTCTATGGTTTTGAGAAGCACTTTGTTCACCAACATTGTGGTTCTGTAAACCGCTATAGATATCAATGACTGATTGATGATAGCAGATTTGTTGGCTGCACATTCATGGAACAAATCTCTGGATCTGGTGACTGTGAATATCATTAGAGTACAGTGAACTCATTGTCATGTTGAAGAAATCAGTTTGAGATGATCTGAGCTTTTTGCCATGGTTTATTATCCTGCAAGGAGTAGCCATTGGAAGATGGAACACAGTGGTCATAAAATTAAACGATGCTTGGTTGGTACTAAGGGGCACACAGTGTGGTAAGAAAATGTCCACCATATATCATTATACCCCCACCATTAGAAGCGTGAACCATTGATACACAGTAGGATGAATCCATGCTCTCATGTCATTTTAAATTCTGATCCTGCCGTCTCAGTGTTGCAGCTCAAATTGGACCAGCTAAACTTTTTTCCAATCTGTTATTGGCCAATTTTGGAGAGCCTCAGTTTTCTGTTGTACACTGAAAGCAGCGGCATCCAGTGTGGTTTTCAGTTGCTGTATCCATCTGCTTTAACATTTGATGTTTTGTGCAATCAAAAATGTTATTCTTGGTTGTATCAAGCCCTGCTATTGACTTTCTACCATTTTGAACTAGTCTGCCTATAAGCTTTTAACCTCTGACACCAACAAGATATTTTGTCTTCAGACATTTGCTTCTCATTCAGTACCTTCTCTTTCTTGGACAATTTTCTGTAAACCAAAGAGATAGCTGTGTGTGAAACAACCAGTAGATAAGCACTTTCTAAAATACTCTGAACAACTCCTCTGGCACCAACAACCATGCCACACTCAAAGTCAGTCTGACTCAAGTCAGTCTGATTCTAAGTTTGAACTCTGGTAAATTATCTTCACCAAATATAGGTTCCTTAAATGGGCGGTATTATGTATTTCCCAGGCACATAGTGCCATTTTATAGCACAATCAAATAACTGCTACCTTCAGTTAAATGCTGTATATATCAAACATAGCTTAAAAGAAATTTGACTTCTGTCTCTTTAAGAAGCTCCTGTTCTTTCCGACACTCCGCCTTCAGAACGTCATCACAACAGCGTTTCTCTATTATGCTGTTTACAACTGTTCTTAGGAGCGTTGGACTCACAAGTAGTTTGTATGATAACTCAGCAGGCTCGCAGTTCCACCAGGTGTTTGCTAATTGCTGCTGCTAGTCTGGAGGAGCTGTGTGGAGAAGGTGCGGAGGAGGGGTGCTCTGTGAGATGGAAGCTCGGCTGGAGACTGCACCTCCAAGAAGGAGATTTGTGTAAAGAGGCACTGCTTTGTGAGAGCAAACATTTAGGCACCCCCGAATGGCTGCCATGGGAGAATGAAGGATTCCTCAAACATGCATGAAAGACTCAAAGTAACGCTACAGGTATGTTTTTGATGAGGGAGTAACATTATAACATGACATAAAGCTGAAAAAAGTCGATTTTACAAAATACTTCCTCTTTAAATGTATTATGTTGCTGCCATGTGATTGATCAGTTTGTGTTAACAAGCAATTGAAGGTACCAGTAGCCAAAGATGCTAGGAGTGACAGAGAGTTGTGAAAGAATAATAATGACAAAGTGGACAAGTGACAACATTCAACAATTGTAATTGTATGATTCTCTAATATCATGTAACTGACACTGTATAGTACGAAAGGTCTAGAAGCTCCTTGTGAATCTGAGAAGTACAACTGTACATGTGTAAGAGTGCATGAAAATTTTGCATGTTAAATCTACTAAAGGAAGGCTAAAAAGAAGAGATTATTTTATGTATTTTGAAAGTTGAGTGGAAAGAAATTTCCAATGCTAGCTAGCAAAATAGTTAATTGGCCACATCTCATATACAGTAAAATATACTTGGATAAAATCTATATTAAACTATAACAAACATCATCCAAGAACAGTGTATCCAACACTAGGGGGCATTATGATTTGGATAAGTTCATATTGCAAAAGTATTTGTTTTTTTCACATTGTATATATATTCAGAATAATGCTCTAGGGCTATATTTGCAATACCATAATGAAGGACCAACCGATTTTCACCCATAGTCCATGAGAATGGGACCTGGTTGTCCTACTGAGCTAAAATTCTCTAGATAACATCCTTTGGTAAACCTAAACATTTAAACTAATTATTTAAAGGTCCATTATTTTCACTTTCTCAAAAGTTTGTGTTTTAAGAAATCAGCTATATTTACAAATAGACCCTTGCAATGAAATTATGCACAAATCTTCACTCCACATTCCCTATAGAAGTTTTTAATTAACATTGAAAGTGGTTGTTCCAGTAGAATACACTAAAATATTATATACTGACACTAGCTCATAATGATTTTCTATTTGGGAATATGTTGATATTTAAAAGGAAAATTTCAGCAATTATTTTCTAAATTTTAAGGCAATGCTGCCAGTAAAGTTAAAATGCTTTGTCATGACTGTCCTCCTCGGTGAAGAGTCATTTTAAAATGGTGCAAAATTTTTTAAGTAGATTAAAGGCCATATCCTCATTGCAGTTGAAAACTAGCAATGATTAATAACAGAAGAAAATTATATATTTTTTAATGGCTGTTTAAAGAAATGAGAAATGTTGTGTTTGGAAATGGGACAATTTTAGCCCCAGAAACAGCTTTTCCTGCACCTGGTATGTTTTTTTAGACAAAGGCCTCAATGGTCAACCAGCTAGAGACCTGTGCTGTGTCAGATAGGTGGACGGAGGGAAGTGCGTCAGGGAAGACGTAGGCAGGGAAGAACTTGCTGTGGAAAGTTTGGATGCCTTTCATAACCATTTGCAGTTATAATTATTGTATTTGTTAGTTTTTTTTAAATGGCAACAAGTTATTTTTCCTTTCAGATCATTTTCCATGTATTTTTAAATCAGTTTAGTTCCTTGAATGTCTCTGTGAGTCAGTCAAAAGCATGTGTGACAATTAAAATAAAGCTAACAATTATGGGAGAAAACAATTATGGCAATTTGGGTAAATATATAATCATAACAAAAACACAGTCACAACATAGTAATTACAGTCAAAACTATAATTATCAATTGTACCATCTCAGAATATTACTATCTTGTATAGTGTGACGCTGTAATTACTTGTTAATCAAGATTTCATGAGCAAAACCCAAGCAGTAGCTATGAGGATGCAGCCTACATGCAGAATCTAGTGCAAAAACAATAAGGAATCAAGTTGTTTCAAATGGACAAAGAAAATATTTTTTTTCATTATTTTAAAGTCTGAAATTTGTAAAGCAAACCTTTCATATGAATTTTGAGGCATGAGATCACACATGTTCTGGATTTTAAAATCAGTTTCTGATGTTGCAGATGAGGAGATACCTAAGTATAACACCACCACAACAACAAAATGTTTATTGATCCATCCATGTTATGCAGGCATTGTTTCCTGTTTAGCGTCACACAGAACCAAAGAACAGAACAAAATCCTGGCTGTATCATCAGTCCATCACAGGGGCAGCACAGACAAGACAACATGCACACAGGCACTCACTCCTGATGTATACTAAACATTACTGCTTTTAGGCAAGGGGGAGAAACCAGAATATCTGGTCCTCTATGTACCCCTGTGCTCCCCTAACCAACACTGCACTGTATCGCTATCTCCACAATTAATATATGGTTAATATGATGTAAGACATTATGTACTACTGAAATGTAAAAGGTGTTAGTTTTCCTTGTGCGGAGCTGTTAAACTATCAGAAAATGTTTCCCATTTATTATGACAGTAACTATACAATAAAATATATACACCCATCTGTGTAACTGGGTGTGATGAAGGAGGAGTGTAATAATTCATAGGCTCTGTCTTTAGAGGAAAACCCCTCCTTTTTGATGACATCCAGATTAGCAAACCCAGATCTTGGAGTAAAAACTTCCCTTTAGAAATCTGCGGTGATGTCACAGATGCTGCATCCTCGTAGTTTCTGCAGTCATGCCTTTCCTGTCTAACAAGTTATTATTTTTCATTTTGGACATCAGACTCAGGAAACTGCGTCAGTAACTCATTTCAATAAACGATTAGGGGAGAACACCACTCTGGAAAATACCAAAACGATGCGGACATTGCCAGACTGTTACACATGTCTGCGGAGGAGGAGGGAGGAAGGGAAGAGCCAATGATCTAAAGCTGTGAAATGGGAGTAATTGGTCTGACAGAGTGAGAGTCAGACATAGACAATAAACAAATAACAGTTAACAACAAGTCTATTCCAGGCTCTATTAGAGCAACATGACGATAAATAAATTCTAAATCAACCTGATATTTAAAAAAGCTATTAACCTAAATAAAAATAAATACAGATTTTAAGTTTATAGCCAAGGACTGAAAAAGTGTGTTACCAGAACAGAGAGGAACTTTAAGAATACACTTCACAGAAAACGTTACTAAAAAAATAAAGCGAATAAATGCTACAAGCTGCAACTTTAAATCTGGAGAACAGACTGTGAGCAAGTAACATTTGTAAATAATTACACATTGAATACAGTAAACCAATATGTCTGTAGTAAAAAAAAAAAAAAAAAAAAACAACCTTTGTCTGAGTGCTTTAGCTTCCCTTTCAGTCAGACTCACAAAAATTCTCAACCAGCAAACTTTTAAAAGTGGCAAAAAATAATTTCCTCTGCATCATTTTTGTGTTTATCCTCCGTGACAACCATAACTCTTGGCTGTCTGACAGATTTCCTTTCCCGGATCACCATTTCAGTAAAGCTATCAAGAGAAACTGAAAACCCAATTCATTCATGATGAATATTTCCTCTGTGGCAGATATCACATTACATCAGCTTTCTTACACTGATGTGGGTCAAAACTGGGTTAACAATACACCTGTGGATCTAAAAGTTGTAAAAGATACAGTGACAAAGAACAACATTAAGGTCAAGCATTGTTTAACGGTATTACAGTATGGAGACATGATAATTATAACTACAACACAAAGTTCAAGTAAAGGTGTTTACTTACTGACCCACTTGAAGAGCTTTCAATGTATTTTAGCGTTTAAGTACCACATAATCGAGGCAAAGTGAACAGAAAATTACACACAAATATAAAAATTAGTTTTAGTAAAGATAGTTTTAAAGTAAAGATAGTTTGCAATACATTGATATTCAGCCCTTTTATTCAAATAACCTCGAATAAAATCCAGTGCAACTAGTTGCCTTGGGAACTCATAATTAGTAAAAAGGGTCAACTAAGTAAGATCTAAGTATAAGTTATAAAACAGAATCCCAAGCTTTAAGCATTTCACAGAGAAATGTTCAGTCCATCATGGGAAAATGGAAACAGTATGGCACAACTGTCAGAAGAGAATTAATCAGAATAGCAACCAAGAAGTTCTAAATACGCCATCTTTACAGTGAAACATAGTGGTGGGAGCATCTGGTGTGGGGATGCCTCCCCTTAGCATAGACAGCAAAGACAGCTAGAGCTGACGGGAATGGACTGAGCAAACTAGAGGGCAATACTAGAATAAAAAGGCTGCAACAGGTTTGAGACTGGGCTGGAGGTTCACATTTCATCAAGACAATGACCCCAAACAAACAGCAAGAGATGCAACATAATGCTTTAAACTGACACATATTCATGTTTTAGAATGGTCCAGTTAAAGTCCAGACATAAATCAAATTAAGAATCTGTGACAAAACTTCAAAACTGTTGCTTGCAGAATGCGCTCCATCTAACCAGCAAATGTTTCAACCTCAAGATGAATAAAGCTGATAGAGACATACACCAACAGATTTACAGCTGTAACAAAGGAAAAAGGTGGTTCTACAAAGTACTGATGTAAGGAGGCTTAATGCAAATGCACACTACCCTTTTTAGATTTTTATTTGTAAAAATATTTTGAATATTCTCTCACTTCATATTTATACAATATATTGTGCTGCTCTGTCACATAAAATTCCCATAGAAGACACTGAAGTTTGTGGTAAAGCACTGTAAATGTAGGTAAAGGCTGCAGAGCCTCAGTTACCCGTCTCCCCCCCATGTCTTATGTCATGTCTGTTTGCTTGTCCTGGATGGGTTGTACTGGAATTGTAATTTCCCTTTCGGATAAATAAAGTACTATTGAATTGAAAGGACTAAAAATTCACATTTTCTTTAGTGGAACAATTCCCCCTAAACACAATCACAGTCACCAAATGACCAGAGCTATATCATATTCCACCTACAGGTCAGCAGTTCAGAAATATGTTAGAACATTCTGTTTCTATAGAATGACTCACTGAGTTAGGGAAACAACACTTTGATGGGTGTGTTTTTCCAAAAACACAAGACATAATTTAGAACAGTGGGAAGTCAATATGAGGGCACAAAAGCCCCAAACTTCACCAATGGAGCGTGTACATGCCCACCACAGTGCAGTGTGTAGTCACTCATACAGGAAAATACTGTGGTTTCCAATGCCATTGTGTCTGCCTGATGACTCAGTTCCACTTTCACCAGTTTGAAACTGGTTAGTCAAACCCATTTCCAGGACAATGGACACAGTCTGAATCATATTCTTGTCCACACATACACAAGTTCAAATCAGCCAGACATGGACAGTTCAGATTCTGACAGAGCTGGGCGGGCAAGTGTTGTTCATTTTATTTATGTTATGGTTAATTAATATGGAGATCTCCTAAAAAAAAATTGCACTAAAAGATGAAACATGCCTTTCAGCATTTTAATAAGATAACTAATACTTTTTAACCTGCAATATTTTAGTTGGTAAATCAAATAGAAATGGAAATAGTACAAAGAGTCTGAACCATAACAGAGATCAACTAACCATTACCAAGGTTTTGGATTTGAATCAGCCTGTGGCTGCTATGGTTTGTTTATGCCTAATGCTAGCGATAGAAGATGGAACTTCATTTCAGTGATTTGTTTTAAAATCACTAGCAACTGATTCCTCTGATGTGGCCGATCAACACTAAATTAAAGGGAATTAAAAAAAATTAATATGAGTGAATAAGAGGATTAGATATTGTCCTAGATGGCCCTTTAAACCAAAGGCACTTGGGTGGTCAGGTTAAGGGCAGGACAAAACCAAAGTATTTTTTTTTTGACAAAAAGAAAAACTGAATATTTGCTCCTACCTTGTGGGCTCAAAACTTTATAATTTAATATCTGTATGGCCACTGAAATTGCCAAAAGGAGAAACTATTCAGGTAAATTAGATTTTTACAAATACTGAGGGAAACGCACAATGTTATGATCCTAACAACACTTTCAATGCAACAATGCATGACATTAAAATTAAAAGTAAAGTAAACAGTCTGACCTAAACAACATCTAAATCCATGTCTCGGTAAGTGAAATTGTTCTTGTTATAAGACTGCTCAAGATTTAGACAGAGCTAAAAGATACAAACTCACTATTCCCCTAAAGAGGAATTCAGTTGCCTAAGCTGACAGAGATGCACTGATGAAGGCTTTAAAGGTCAATACTAGCTATCATTTGTATTTATCTTATTGTTTTTTTAGGTGTGACATGCAACTGTTGACTAATACACATAAAAGTCATTTTTATAGACTACGTTTAGATCAGTGATTAAAATGCTTGTCAATAAGAGCAAATATGTGCTAAAGACTCCATGATATAGGATATAGGATAGGTAATAGTCTTCAATGCCGAGAAAATTTTAAAGGGATCACAAGATCTCCATTCATGCATCAAAGTGTAAGTTCCTAACCTTTATAGATTTGTCTAAACGCAAAACAACATGCATGAGAAGATATGCAGTTTGTTGATGTATTTGCTGACTGAAAAAAGAAGGAGTCTTCAGTCTAGATGCATCTAAGGAACATGAAAAATAAAGATTCTTCAGGATTTAGGCTGCTAAATACCAGTGAGATGTAAGCAAGTAAAATCTGACTTGATTCTGAACACTGCCTGACAAATTGGTGCGTCACTACATACAAATTCACGATAATGCACACAGAAAAAATTTCATACCACATTACTCCATAACTCCAGGTGTCAGATTGTGAATAAAGAAAAGATGTGAGCTGTGGTCAGAGCAATAATGGTCTGCTAATGTTTGTCAATGCAGCTCTAACATAACTGCAAAGTAACTTGCACTGTTACATACTAAAGCTCAATCAGAGCAATATCATAAACAAATAGCATAACTTTTCATTAGTATCCCAACACTACTGTAATATGTTCTGGGAGAAGAGCATGGTAGTAGCACAAGAAATAAAGTTTAAAAAAGACTGATAAGAAAAGTAAGAATATTCTAACGGAGCCTCTAGTTTCAGCTCTGATAACGACATACATTGAAATTAAATAAAAATGTTGATATGTTATAAAGCAAAAATCCTTGAATGTGGTTGGTATGCTTGGAGGTGTTTTACTGTCATGAGGACACCGGTGTCCTTATGGATCCACTGGATAAGATGTAAGCATTTTGAGGGTGTTAGTTGAGGGGTTTTAAACAATACATGTATCACAAGCAAATACAGTATCATGATTCACTTTTCATCATCAAAAATCTACTATCGGTTTACCTGATTACTGTAAACAGAGAGCATATACCTGGGTTTAAAACCTCTAACTGATCTGGTCTTTACCAGGTTCTAATGAAATTAAAATCTTACATCAAGTATGGAAAAGCCAAACACCACGGATTCCAGCTTGTCTTTACTCCTTGAAAAATAAAAAACAAGCAAAATAGAACATTTAGTGAAATATTAAGAAAATAATCCCCTAGATTTGTACAAAGAACATGGATCCCTAAAATTTAAACAGTCGCTTTTTAAAATTTTTTGTGTACAAAGCAGACAGAGACTCCTAGCAATGTGAACTTACATAATGTATTCCTATGATATTACTGTGAAAAGATGTTTATAAATTTAGAGGAGGAAAAAAAAACATATATATGATTCTACAAGTTTAGACGAATCATTTTAATAATTGTTAAATGTTATTCAAAAACATAACACAGTTAAACATGTACTAGTCTTAACATGTTCTTTTTCAAATATTTTAATTAAAAAAAAAAAAAAAAATCAAAGCTACATAATAGTAGTCGTAAAGATTAACTTTAGTGTAGTTCATATAAATCAATCATAAAATCTAGTAGTACAAACATAACAGATAGAAGCTTGTCTGAGGCACAAAAGACAAATATGGAATATAAAGTTTATTATTCCACATCTTTTTCATCTGCTGAGGGGCTTTGAAGATATGACCTGTTAATAGTATCTAAAAAAAATACACATATCTTCCAAAGTAAAGTCTCCCCATCCATCTGTTGCAATAACAGTGCTGGTTTTCTGCTAAGGAAATCCAAGTCTTGAGCTAAATGAAGTTCATCTGACTCTGAGTCTGAATAGGCTAAAAATGAATGTTTTTAACATGAAATCTGAGGTAGCAACATCACCATTGTAACATTAAACTTTAAAGAGGATGTTTCTCCATTTAATTTCTCAAGCAGTTTCAAAACATTAAGATTTTACATTGACCCACTACATTTGAATTTCAAAGTCTTGCAATATTGATCTGTGATTACAAGTTATAAAAAAATTTGACAACACAACAGTCACTGCAAGTTTTAACCTTGATTCAGTTCCCTGTCATGTAAACGTACAATGAATACTGGTTATCGATTTGTTTCAGGAATAATACCACTATGAGAAATGGTGGCATGTCCAGTAAAGTGCTTGTAAATGTAGAGGTCCTTGACGGCTGGTTTCTGATACCTGACGTGTCTTCTGAAGACTGCATCACGCTGAGCCGACATGGAAAGAGGCTTCTGATCTGCTATGACCAAGCTGGCGGGCTATAAGCTGATTAGCTATATCCTTCCTCTGTTGATTCTTTAAGAACTGCCAGAGGCTGAGTTATGAGTGGTGTACAGTAACAACAAGGCACTCCACATTTTTGAGGTAGTAAATGAGATACATCAGACTCTGCTCTGTTCCATTCCTGAACAAAATGTACTGATTACAGAGACGTAGTCATTTACATTCATTATGTGATACAGTTTGTCTACTTTAGATTATTGATAAGTTAAGACAATTCAACCCAAAATTAAGAGGAAAAGTGACTCAGTGATAAACATGTTTTTGGGTTGTTTTTTTTTTTTTTTTTTTTTTTTTAAAATAGACCAAATTTTTCCCCTTTCTTTGTCTGTTTGACATCAGTGAGTGCGAAAATGTGCAGTTTAACAGAAAAGTCAGGCATCCTTTAAATCCCCATTATTGGTAGTAATTGAGCAGCCAGGTTTAAACACTGGAAATCTGCATATCGAAATTAAAGTTTTAAGACTGAATAACTGAACTAAGTAAAATTTCAGATATTAGCTAATGTCATGTATAACTAAGACTTGAATTAATTTGCTATTTGGCCATTTGACCTGAAAAGCAAAGAGCTCAGATCCACATTTTGAATAAATTCTTGTTGTATTTATTCTTCTGTCTCCCTCGTTGCTGCTGCTGCTTTCTTTGCTGCAGTGTTCTGTGATTGGTTGAATACATGTGTCAAGCATTGTCAGGATAAGGAGTCTTATTGGCTGGTAATTCAACCCCCCCTTCACACCCCACCAACCACACACCTCCCCAGGCCTAGGCGTAAATGAAAAGGCAGACAGATGAGTGGCTCAGGTGGGGTTTCGCTACTAAAGAGACGGGATGAAGCACTTTGAGCCACTCCAGGTAACATGGCACCAGTATGGGGACAGTGTAGCAACTACAGGCACAGATAAATCCGTTGGCATCAATGATTTAAAAAAGTTCAAAAAGCCTTTGAATAAATCCACTTTTATGGCAGAAGCATAAACTCTGATTTTATGAAAATCAAACTTTTAGTTCAAGTATTTCTATGATAAATCCCATGTTAAAGAAATACCTTCTTTGTACAAAATCACTGCTGCCACAATTAATGTCACCCTTAGCAAATTGTTTAAAACAAATTAATAATCAGCACATAATCTTTAACATATGACTTTCGGTTTTCCTGGACTGTAAATATGATGTGAAACAGGAGCCCATTTCTTTTATAGTCTGGCCACTAGGTTGGACGAGGATCCAGATTTATTTTGTCACCATGCACAGTGAGCACCTTGGTAACAGAGGAAAAAAAATATTCATCACTTATTGTGAGACAACTGCAGCAAAAAGTGGCTTCTTGGAGTCACCGAGTCTCCATAACAACCACACAATGCTATCTTCATTCCAACTGGTTGTTTGGGAGGTATGCCAAAAAAAAAAAAAAAAGAGTTTATTATTTTTTGATTTTATTTTGTACTACCAACAACAACAACTCTTCAACAAGAGAATTTTCTGTAACAAACACTCCAGGTGGGTTTGGTATTAAAGAATATGTTGCAAATCACCTCATGCCAACTGTGAAGTATAGTGGAGGATCTATAAAGCGGTGGGCCTCTTTTCCTGTAATTGTGAACTCTGCAGTACCAAAACATTTTGTATAAAAATTAATTGGACTTTTAACAGTAAGCTGATACTGGTCATCATTGGGTCTTTCAGAAAAAATAATGATCCAAAACATAGGTTCAAATTAAACACAAATGGTTTGCCAGACACAAAAACAATCCACTAACATTGACATGAGGGATGGGGGATATAGGCTTAATATTTTAATCACAGTATTTTGTGTCATTTATTACAAAATAATAAAAGTGATGACATAAAGTTTTAGAAAATGTATTCTTTTTGTAAATACATCAAGCACTCATAAATACTCCTCTAAACATAAAACATAACCCATATCAAATAGGGGACTTCAGTACACCATCTACATTAAGTAGTGCAATTATACTACAAAGCAGCACACAATAACTCCATTCAATCATATTTTCAGATTTACTATTTACTGATGCTCTCACAGAAGCAATAGAGGAAAAATCTGTCCCTTTTTGGGAATTTTACAAATTGCACCAATCAGTTTATCATCATGAATCACAATTCTTGCCACATTATTTTATTTCCCAATAACATGAAACAAAACAATATTTGCCCTTGCATAGTGGACATCACAGTCCCCAAACCAAAATGTGAAGGGATGCATCCTGAGGGATGAGCTGAACAGAAGAGAGCATAAGAAAGTGCCTAGAACTCTGAATAATACGGGACAGACAACTTCAGTCCTTGTAAATCGGTATCCTCCAGGTTTTAGATGGTCCCCTGCTAAAACATCTGAATCAAATCTTTGAATCATATCCCCAGCTTGTCACCAAGTTCTGCAAGACACCGACCTTCGAGGACTGGAGTTGCCCACACATGCTCTAGAGAGAACGTGCAAAGATGAATGGTCAAAGATCTCTGTCTCTATGCGCTACAACCTTGTTAAATATTATAGAAGGAGATTTAGTACTGTCTGGTTTTCGGTACGAGGTTTCACAAAGTATTAACAGCAGGGGTAGCAATAACTGTGCCACCAGTGATTTTGTTACAAACAGTTATTTCCTAGCATGTTTTTCCCCACTCAAATACTCAGAGCCTAGATTTTTCTAAAATCTTCAATTTAAGAATATGTTACTGCCACAACATATGACATTATAGCTTTTTACACATCTTTACTGGGGATGCAAATGTATTTTTCCTACATAAAACTGCATATCACTTCTCTTGTATTTATTCTGGAAAGTGTAACTGAGCAATTATTTAAAAAAAAAAAAAAAAGACTGCCATAAGTTTATAATCATTTATAATCAAGGCATTGCTTTTCTGAAATCTAAATTAACCACCAAAATCGTTGCATTCTAACAGTACTCAAGCCCACTTTAGAGTAGTTCCTTGAAGCTCAACAGAGTCTGTAAATCTGGCTGACATCACACACTGACACTGCAATCACACAGAAACTATACAACAAAAACTGGGGTCGCATCGTTGCTTTTGCATTACTTCATGTTGTACACCACTAATCTAAACAGCTGCATGAGCATGGCGGATAAAACCACAGACACACACATTTGCATAATGTAGTACTGAGATGTACCAACGTTCAGTGTCTCTTAGTCACAGCACACGAAAAATCAGCAGATAGTGATGATAAAAAGGGAGTTTTCAAACAGCGATTCTGCCAATATTGTAGTCTGTCACACAGCAGTAGGTGTGATTTTCACCTGCAGGCCAGACAGGAAAATAAAGCTCTGTGAAGATTCAACTTACCAGTGGGACTTGGTTAGCGCTCTCCAGCCACTGCAAGAGCCCTTTCAGCCACCTAAAGGAAAAGAAAATAACGACTGAAGCAGATGTATTTGTCCAAATCACAAAATACTGTCTAAAACTGATGCTGTGATCTACTGACTCTTTTTGTTTTTGCGCTGGTGCTCCACATACACCAGTGCTAATATGAAGTCTAACATTCAGATCAGAGCAAGAGTGGCTGTTTCGCAGATTGAGGTCAGGATTTGGTACAGAGTGTTATGTAACCCGATATATGGGCCAGAATAATAGTATTACATATGAGACAGCAGTTCAAATGGAAGTCATGGTGGAGAAAGGCAAGCGGCGACAGACTGCAATTTTTAGGCCATGGTTCAGACAGACATACCCCAAAGAGCTTTTTACATTAAAAGTGTTTAATTGCTCTACTTCTCTATTTTATACTCCCTACTTTCCCCTTATATTCCATCTCTCAGTTGCTGGCTATTCCTTGATATTACCATATCCACAAGCTAATGCTTTCACTTTTGCACTTATACATAAAGATCTCATTCAGGTCTTGTCAATCTGTCATTACTACGTCTGCTTTTTGTTCTCCTCTATTGCTTGAGAAGGGTGGGATATCCGCATTGGTTGCTATGGCACCAGACAGCTCCTCGTTTTCTCAGCAAACTGCTATCTGTGATTGTGTGTCTCAGTGAGCAATACTCTGGACGTGTGTGTGTGTGTGTATGCAACCACCTGTCCACATGTGGGTACAAGAACTGTATACATGTATGCATACAGTTTACTGTGCTGTGTTGCAGCAAAATGACCACTAGTGTCTAAAGATTGCTGCTCAACTATATACCCATCTTTTTGCTAACATGACCTGCTGGATGTCACATCTGGTGAACATCTGTTTAAAGTAGCAGCGTATATTTCAGTGCCTCAGTCTGAGTGTCTGTGTGTGCAAGGTTTCACAAACCACTGTATTATGGGGGAATTTAACGATTGACATAAAAGAATAAACCTGTCACAGAAAATAACAGGTAATGAGGAAATAAATAAATAAAAAAAAACAAACAAACAAACAAACAAAAAAAAAACGAACTAATGTGAACTGATGAGAACTTGCAGAATTGTTACAAAAAGACAAAAAAAAAAAAAAAAAAAAAAAAAAAAAAAATACTATATGTACTTTTTTTCTTTTTATGTGTCTGCTTCATATTATTCAGGGGCTAGAACCTATCTTAGTTTCCAATGGGCAAGTGGAGTGGGAGGTTACCACTTAGATAGGTCACTTGTGCATCACAGAGCCAACACAGAGATACACAAGACAAACACCACTCTAACACGCCTATATCTATGACCAATTTACAGTACGATCAAATTTTAACCAAAAGTTATTGGAGAAAACGCAACCACACAGAGGGAGAACACCATACATAAGGGCCTGTAAATTAATAGTTATAACAGGAAATCTGCTTGCTGTGAGGTGACAATGTTAACCAACACAATACCGCCATCCTTATTATTTATCATTCCATCCATTTTCTATACCTATATATTCACCGGTTAATAGGCTAGACTTGGGGAACACCCTGGACATCCGTCCACAGAGTAACATGAAGGTGCACAGTATCTTTTTATCCATTGAAAAATCAAATTAATTGATTTTTATGTTTCTAGGGTACAGCACTTTTGCCTTATGACAAAGAGACCTTGGGATTAAATCTGGACAGGTGAATTGGAGCAGCAAACACAGAATATATTAATTGCTATATTTTACAATGCATAAAAAGATAAGCCTTGACTGTTGCAATCATGCCCCTTTATAATTTCAGTCTTTTAGAATCTGACTTAAGTAAAATTTACGTTTTGTGTATTATTACTTAGATGTAAGTTTTGTTCATTTATATTTATTATTTATGTTGAACAACACAGTGAGTTTAGCTTTTTGTTTGCTGTTAATAAAAAAGGTGGGCTTATTAAAGTACATTTTTTTCTGTTTTATTTTATTCTTTCTACATAGAGTTTGCTTGTTCTCCCCTTGCATGTTTTTCTTATACATTTAAATTTTTATTGCGATTCTATCCACTTTCCCTGGACTCCTCTTTTTTTCCTCATTTTGTGCACCAGCAGATGGCAGTGTCTCCATGGTGCTTGCCTTTTCCAAACAAAATGCAATCAGTGGTTTTTAAAGGAGTGCAAATACCTAACTAATAAGAAAGGGTATAATGAGTTTTTTAGTTTTTATAAAACTAAGCTTTTTTTTTTTTTTTTTTTTTTTTTTTTTTTTTTTTTTTTTTTTTTTTTTTACATTTTTTTTTCTTTTGTAATCCTTTTTTTCCCCACTTCAAATCCCTGAGTAAATACACATCGAAATAGAAAAGAAAGTTAAAACAAAACAAAGAACAGACTTTTCTCGAATTAGCGAGGATAAACAGGACATAATTTGAATGAAGAAAAATCAAGAAGAGTGCCAGGGAGGATTGAAGATTTATCAAGTACAGTAAAGTACCCGCTGAAAAACATCTAAAATAAAAGTAGCCTGAAACTGAAAGGACTACATGAACTTGTTCTGACAGCTGAGTAAAGGTGGTGTAAAAAAAGTGAGGAGCACTCGTCAGTCAGTGAGGAAGTGCATGTGTGCCTGTGTTTCTGTTCATGTATGTGTATGTGACGAGGCTTTAGTGTTAAGTGAACAGGGTGTGTTTTTTCCACTGTGTGAGGCCTCGGGCTGGGGTAGGGTGAGGCGGAGCTCTAGGGAGGCGCAGCATGGGGAGGGCTGCTTCAGCTGAACTCGGTGCACTGTAACCGTGCTCAGGGCCGGAGGTCACAGAGTCCAGCATTCCTCCAGAGCGCTTTCTGTTTACATGACTGCTGCTGAGCCTGGGGGAGGTGGGAGCTTTGCATATCTACACCATCAGATAAAACCATACCTCGTATTTATGTTCATCATCTAACAAGGACAGTCATCTTTTTTTTTACAGTCTTGGAAACTGGAAACTGTTCAGGATGCAAATCTCAGTTAACGCGAGCTGACTGGATGTGGATTCTAACACCAACAATAGCACCAGTTTATCTAAGAAATGCCATCACAGTAATACATGTTTTACCTCCTGTTCTATGCTCAGTAACTGATAAAGTACATGTATAACCCTATGACAACACAGTACAATGACACAGTATGTAACATCTCAATATGACAAACCAAACTGAAGAAATTTAGATACTGTTATTTTCACAAAAAAATAAAAAATAAAAAAATAAAAAAAATAAAAAATAAAAAAAAAATGATTGTACATGTGAAATACAAGCAGAAAAAATATTACTGTAATAACAGTGTTTAGCAAAAGTATTCATACTCCTTTAATTTTTCCACATTTTGTCATATTACAGACTATTTTACTGGAATTTGAAGTGATAGACCAACACAATGGACTGCATATTTGTGATACATAATTATCAAAATTTTTAAACAGTGATCTGAAAAGTGTGGCATACATTTGCAATCATCTCCGTTTATTCTGATACCCCTAAATACAATCCAGTTAAATTCCAATTATCTGTAAACAGAGTTCTCCTGTGTGTAATTTATTCTCAGTATAAATAAATCTGTTCTATGAAGGTCTCTGAGGTTTGTTAGAGAACATAAGTGAACAAACAGCATCATGAAGACCAATTACTCACCTGTCTGCTGTGTAGCAGAAAGGTCAGCGATAAAGGTGTTGAGATGTTAAAGCCAGGGTTAGTATATAAAATAATATTTTTACCTTTGAAAACTGAACTGAGTACAGTTTAATCCATCATCTGAAAGAGAAAAGAGAATAATGCAAATGCAAACCTATCACAACAATTGCCTGTACCCCAAAACTGACAGGGTTCTCAAGGGAGGCATTAATCAGAGAAGCACCCAAAAGAACCTCAGTAACTTTGGAGGAGCTGCTGTGAGTCACAGCTTTGAGAAGCTGTTTATCGGGCATCTGATGGCTGTGAACCTCACAAATCTAGTCTATATATATATGGCTATACAGATCTAATACATCATGAATCCTCCAAACAAAAGGAAACAATCATAACTTTCATGCACATTACAAGAAGTATAAATACTGTGTTTTCCAGACTATACGTCACTCCTGATTATAAGTCATTTTAGTCAAAAAATGCGACATGAGGAGGGAAAAAAAACATATATAAGATGCACTGGAGTATAATTTGTGTTTATTTAGAAATGATTAAACATGAGAGAGACATCACCCATGTTAATGATATGATCTGGTGACATGTGTTCAGTTACTTTTCAACAAACTCATGGAATCTGTCGATTTTGACTTGGAAGTCTGCTGGCAGTTTCTGACACACCAATGTCTGTGCTCTAATTCAGGATGGTCAAGAATGGCTGCGCTCTGCAGGCGAAGCGTACAGCGGAGCAGAGCAGAGACACATGCAGTAAATCCGGGGTGATAGATAGGCGATTGCGTTGCATGAAGTGGTAACACCAAGAAGACCCGCCTGCAAAGTCATTTATGTTCATTTCCTTGGGAACTACCAGGGTGTGGAGATATAACTGCACCATTCACAAGCCTCAATATTTAACACATCAGTCAAAAAATGCGTCAAGAGGATAAAAACGTATGTAAGTCGCATACCAGCCAAACTATGAAAAAAAGTGCAAGTTATAGCTTGGAAAATACGGTAGATAATGACATCTTAACCTCTTAAGACCAGAGAAATTTAGATAAAACCTAGAGTTTTTATTAGCTGAAAACATAAACAAATGATTAATTTCCCCTCAAACATATACTTAAGTTTCTCATGACAGATCTGGCAAATTAGTTTTATCTACAGTGAGTCTTCATATCTGTGATCAAAAAGGTAGATTTATTTATTTTATAAGTAAATATGTACCTGGCACCTTTTCTTATTGTTCCTGTTCCATTCTCCTGCTTCTCCTCCTCCTGTCCTTCTGCATCCATCTCTTCCTCCTTCTCCTTCTCAGTCCTACTCTAACTGGAATTATCCTGTTCCTCTTTTATAACTCCATGACCACAGCTAAAACTGTTCTTGTCTGCCATTTAACAGCAACAATGACAATCTATATAGCACTTTTGCAAATAATTCATAGAGCTAGAACACAAATACAACATAAAAATGAACTTTAGAAAAGCACAAAACAGAGAAAGTGAATTGCTGACTTCATTTGTATCTTTCTTGATCTGGTTAAAAAAAAAAACAGCTATATATTGATGAAAAAGCAACATAACGTGACAACTAGATGTATAGTCTGCATATTCAGATATTATCTTTTTTACTTTGGACATAGACTTTCTCCTATGATATTTTGACATGTATGCCTTTTTCTGGCCCATCCACCACAGAAAATATCTGTTAATTTGGCACATCTGGCAGCATCCTGTACTAACATTTTCTCTTTTTTCCCTCAAGTTTTTCAACCACACCAATCTCTTTCTCCTTTCTTTTTGACATCTTGACTAATTTAACCCACTCCTCTTTCTTCCTTTCTTTATTTTTCAAATTGGGAGGGGCCGCTTGGATCTCCTCTTAGTATGTAAGATATCAAACTGACCAAGTTGGATACTACACTGCGTACTTGCGACCGTGGCCATGGCAGTCCTGCTGCGCTTCATGGGGTGTAAAAGAACAAATAAACAAACAAAACAAACAAAAAAAAAAAAACAAAAAAAAAAAAACTTCTGACCACCAGCCAGTTCCACCTGGAACAGACCGGCCATTCAAGAAACCTCCTGATGGCCATCCCGCCCCAGTCACAGCTATTCTCCTCCATTCAATTTGACTGAAAATGAACTAATTGGAAAAAAGAAGGTGCAAAACTGGACATGCCCAAAGTCTTGCAGCTATAAAAATAAATTATTTCTCTTTCTAAGCCCACATCCTTTTCCTTCCATTTCAAAATTATGCACTACTCTGTGTTAATCTATTGCAACAAGAGCTATAAGTACATGGAAAGTTGAGGTTGTAACATCACAAAACGTGAAAAATTCAAGGGATGTGAGTACTTTAACAAGCCACTGTAGAGAGCTCATCATAGGTTTTCAATGTTTGCGAAAACATTTTAGCCACATCTGCCAAACTGACAGACATGGGAGTGTCTCAGCCAGGACACTTGGAAAACACAGGTCAATTTAATCGTGTGCTGAAGAATTGTATCTATTTGTAGCGAGTACTGTATTGACCTTTAATATTTGCATATTTTACACTGTACTTTAAACATCGTAGATAATACTTTTATGTATACTGATATGAATGACAGTAATGATTCTGATGATGATGCAGATTGTGAGAGAGTCATTCTGCTCAGAAAAAAATATAATGAACCACCTCAGCTTAGGTCACCCCAATAACCCCACCGATGAGAAAGTCTTATGTGGATAATATTTTTTAATGAATAATAATTTAAGAAATAAGATAACTATTATATATTACATATTATATTAAATTACTCAGAATTATTTTTGTGTTTTATGTATTATGTTTTTATGTATTCAGGTTGTGAGTCACTCACTTTGTATTCCAGCCCTGCTTTCTGTCTGGGTTTTTATGTTGGTACAACACCCCAAGATCATCACTGGCCTCCATTTAGCTCTCCTTAAAAACTTCCTGGATACACCGCTGCTCAGAAGTCTTAAGGACACATTTAATACAGACATCAACATTCAAGCACTGATACCTTTAAATATTTTGAATATGACAAACTAAATTAAAATTCACTTAAACAGTGGATTAATTAAGTCGATTAATAAATATCGTTTTCTAAACGATATTCTAAACTCTCTTAAAGTTTGTTTTTTCTGATTTTTCTCACTTTTGTTCACTTCGTTCTACTTCTGAAAAACCTCTCCAAAGCTGCAGTCCATGAAGCTGCTAAATGCGTCATTCACCGCAGTGTGCACAGCATCTAGTGCATCAATGGTGATCTGGACCGGTTTGCTTTTCCCCTAGCAGCACCAGAACCTGCTGCAAAGAGCTTTGAAATATATTCATTTACATCTTATGTACGCAGCAGTAGTTCTTTGTTCTGCTTCGCTCCCACCTCTGCGCAACAACCTGCACAGCTTGGATACGGCACAATAAGGTGTGCCGTGATGTAAAGTCGTGGAGCCGATAGAACTACAGAAACTGCTAAGGAAAGCTGTACCATGGAAACAGATTTAACTAACCCCCAAATCAACTTATTTTGTTGATAAAACAGTTTAAACAGGAAATTTATGGTACTATCTTTATGTTTGTGCAATATTTTACCTGCAATATATAGACCTGCAAAAAACCATCTCAGTGCTAGCCTCCTTCGGTTAAACTGTGCTTAAGCAGTTGAATTTTCCTATTGGCTAAAGCTGTAAAGCTTAGTACAACTTTGTCACAGCCTCGTGTTCGGGTGTAAAACCATCTCACTCAGACACACAGCCCAGCCCGTCCGGTGGCGAGTCAGGAAATGGAATAGCGACCCGATTGTGACCGCGGCGAGCATTGATTGATAGCGTTACTCAGCTTTGCAAGTGTGTGATTTATTTGCAATGTGGACAAAGAGTGGAATGGGTTTCCTCTGCTCGGACAACCGGCGACGGTATGGTATTAAACGGACAACTGGGTCAGACTGACTGCAGCGCTTGGGAAGCGGGAGAGGCTCATGGCAGCACTCGCTGCTCTGCTCATGACACAGCAGGGCTGCAGCTGAGTTGCAGAGCATTGTTCCCCTAAAGGTTTCCAACAACACAGAAAAAGTCACTAAATTTATCCGTAGTTGGTTTAAAAAAAAAAAAATAATAATAATAATAATAAAAAAAAAAAAATAAAATAAAAGGGGTCTAATGAGAGGGGTCTAAGAAGTTGATAAAGTTGATAAATACAGTGAAAGTTGACAACAGTACTTTTGTCCTGCTCACAGCCTTGCTTACCTCCTCTGTTCATCCCTACACTTGGCTGTGTCTCTTGGCTCCGTCGACTTTCGTGGAATTTTGCAAAATTTTCGAGGGGGGGTGGGGTGGGGTTTTGCTTTCACAGGTGAATTAGTTACACTTTAAATCTTAAGTGATTCAGTTCCCATCTGTCACCTAAAGTCTCTGCTCTTAGACCAACACAACTACTGCAGACTTTGGTCACAAATTTGATGGACACGTGTGACATTAGTAATTCAGGGGACAGAGTTTTTTTTTTTTATTGCAAATGCGATAGTTGTCACACTGTACAACCCTGCAGTTTTGAAGATTTTTTTAAAAGGTAATATATTTTCAAGGATAGAGGAGAAGCACGTGGGTCAACATGTTTTTTCCTGTTTTTTGTTGGACAATATTAAAACTACGCCGGTAATGTCTGACATGTTTTTGGAAACACTGGGTTTTGTTACCTACTCTGTGTGCAAAACAAGTTATTTCTTTCCTAAAGCTAAAACAAGGGATATTGTCATTTTTATTTCGTGAATATTTTTGTTTTCTTGATCCAGTTCAACTCGTCTGAAATGACAGAGGTTATCAAGGTATTTATGTTGGGACTATTTGGGCTGAGCTGCTGTCAGATAATCAGTGCTGAATGTTGACTGTGGCTCTTCTGTGCTGATGCTTTCACATCCCAAAACCTAGTAGCCAGCTGGTCAGCTCCGGGGAAGCACAACAGAGATGGGGAATGACATCCAAGCCCTTGAGAGACAGTGGTCTGACTGTACTATGGACCGAGGAGGGAGGGTATGGCTGTCAAAGGCTCCATTGTTTGATAGGCCAGCATGGTTTCACGTGCAGCACATGATTCCCACTGTGGGTCTGAACTAAAGCCCAGTCCGGACTAAACTGTCCAGGAGGATGTGGTTTGAGGCCTCCTCAAGCAGGTTAAAGTGTAACTGTGTCCGTGTTTTCTCAGGAAAAGTATGTTTATCTAGAGGACCGACATGGAGGCCCTTTTGTTTAACCAAGTAGCAAGGCTCACCCTTTAAGTAAAGCTCTGTGAAACACAGAAACTGGCCAGACCTTCTGCATTGCATTCACTGCTCTTGAGGAACAATCTGTGCATGTTTACATGTGCGTAGAAAACCGAAAGGTTTTGAAACAAACAAAAGGGCATGAAACAAACAAATGAAATACATCCAAAAAAAAAAAAAAAAAGAAAGAAGAGAAGCATAGACAAACAATTCAGAGGCATCGATTTCCAAAGAATAAAACAGCAGAAACAACCAAATAAATGTAAACCGTTAGGACAATGCTGTGTCTTTTTGCTCTCATTTTGACTTTAGATCATAAAATGAACCAAAGTTCAAACTAACCATGGAAAATTCTGTTGAATTATGTTTTTTAGCACAAATCAAACAGCTATATTAAGATGCATCAACCTTCAGAAAATTTAGAAGTAATGACTAAAAAACTACAAAGCAAAATTATTTCTAAAATTTCATAATTTTATTTCTACTTTAACGTTTATTTATTATTATAAATCAGTTCCTAAAAGATGATTACTGTGCATATATTTAAATGAGTGACAAAGAGTAAAACAAATGAGATTTAAATCTAATTATAGTTCTAGTTCAGAGGTGGGTGCTACATGTTTCTCTAATTTAATACATGTGATTTATCTTAAGCTCCTGTAGAACTTGGTGACAGACTGAAGAGATAATTCAGCCATTTGAATCAGACATGGAGCAGAGACATTAAAACCATGCAGAACACCAACTCATGAAGACTGCACAGTTAGGACAAAAATTATTCATAATCATGGCAGACAAGGATTTAAATTTATGTTTATGTCAGCATAGTTTTTGTCTGATAGGACATATATAAAATCGTATGCAATAAATTGGAATACGCATTCCAATGAGGTTCATTTCTCAGTTTGAAGGTATCTTTTGAAAAGAACAACCTTTGCACAGGTATTAACCATACTTTTCATTAGGCCCAGGTTTTTGAGTTAAGCATGTTTTTACTGGTCTGATATAATATTCTAATCTTCAAAGAAATTGTCATATTTTCTATTAACTGTATGCAGAAAACCATCATAATCAACAGAAATAAAGGCTGAAAATCACCAATCTGTGACAGGGTATATCATAATTCTGAAAAAGCTTGTTTCCAAATTACTAAAACTGTCCATCATATCATTGTTACAGTTTAAAGTTGCTTTAATAACATGCCAGAAAACGTTCTGGAGTGAGCGGGGTTTACTTTGACTGTACAAGTCGATTGCCCATCCTTCAGTGTTTCATCATGCTCTTGGTCACTGCCACAATGTTCTCCTTAGACGGCTGTTTGGAAAGTTATTTTGTCAAAACTAAAGAGAGTGCCAGGTATTCTCTATGTTTATATATATATATATATATATATATATATATATATATATATATATATATATATATATATATATATATATAAAAGCTATTTAAAAGAACATTTGGTATGTTAGGATGCCAGAGCATCAGGTTTGGCAAGCAGGGGACAGTAAGTTAGCTAGCTGTGGCAAGAGCTTGTCTAATTATTCAGCTAATCTTAGCTTGTTAGAATCAAAATGTTACTTTACAAACAGCAGAACATAAAGAAGACAAAATATTAGTGCAATAAGCACCTTTACATAAAGACTTCTGGTAAATTCAGGGGGGTTTTATTTGCTATTTTTGGAATTTATAAAACATAGACTCACACAGAGAATCTGTTTTTGTTATAGATGTTGTAAACTGTGCATTAAACTTGTGTGTACATCTAGAAAGTTGGAGGCTTTTCCTGGAAGCCATGTGCTTAGAAATGTGCTTTTCAGCCAGGTACATTTTTTTTAATCAACTTAAAATACAATTCACTGATTCTAATAGGCTAACTAGTCACTCTTTCACCACACAAAGTAGTTCTTAGTGACTAAAAATGTCCAACTTTTTTATTATTAATTATTATTATTACTACTACTACTCTGACATAACTGGTTAGCTGAAAGTGATATTCAAAGAAAGGGTATGTATGGAAGACCAAACAGAACTATGCATGTTTCTTTGTTAAATCACCTCTAGTATTTCTGCCTATAAATAATCCAGTTTAAATTCTAAACATAACTTAAACTGGCAAGTTAATCATAAAGTAGGAAATTACCCAATGAGATACAGCTTTTGTTTTTTTTTTTTTTGTTTTTTTTTATGAACTGGAATATAAACATCCATCTATTACCTATGCTGGTTTATTCTTGCAGAGTTGCAAGGGGTGGGTGCCTGTCTCCAGCTCATCACTAGGTGAGAGGCAAGCTACACCCTGGACTGGTCACCAGTCCATTACAGGGCAGCACAGAGAACCAGAACCATCAAGTGACCACAGCGAAGGTGCTTTTAATGGACCTCTGCCTGCCCCACCCATCCACTACCCATCTGGCTGCCAACTCAGCTCTATGAATCTATCCTTTTACGGCTCAGAGATTTAACAGCAATGAGTTAACTTCAAACCCTGACATGCTGCCTCGGGTCTTTTAAAAAAATCACACCTAGAAATGAAAGCACTACTTAAAAGTGCTTTATGAAAGAGGCCTAAAGACACACAAGATAAACAGCTATGTGCATTTACACTCACGCCTCAGGTCAAGTTAAATGACCTCCCAAATCCTGCATGTATGCATGCAGGATTTGGGAGTAGTAATTAGATCTGTTTACATAAAGCTTGCAACAGTAACAGAGGTAAATGCAGGCACTGCATCCTGAGGGTTGCTGCTCAGCCATAACGTTTACAAACACAGAGTGATGCTGACAGTTTTCATGAATGACACTAATTTTCAAAGTTATGCTAATAACAGTTCCATACAGCCACGACCCATGACCAACTGCACGTTCTGACTGGTTTGAGATAAAACATAAATTCTAGAAAATTTTCTTCAACTCAGTCATGACAAACTGTTTTAGTAGTTTGTACAAATCTTCAACAAGAGAGAAACCCACAAAACAAATTTAGACACTGACAGTGAACATTTATGTTTTATTTTATCAAGATCTGTTTGCATCACATTACAAATGTCACAAAGAATGACACTGCCAGAGTTCAAAAGGTTTCTCTCTCAGCTTAACACAGGGACTTTAATGTAAACTCCTAATCAATATCAGAGGCTGTGGCCCTAATAGTATTAGGACAGCCACACCCCCACCCCAGAAAAATAAAAACACACAAAACACAACTAAAATATCAAAAAAAAAAACAACAAAAAAAAAACAACCCTAAGTGAGTAGCCTCACCATTCTTGTTTATCACTTTAAAAATGTATTGAAGTCATAGCAAGAAAATAGATTTTCTTTCCTAACTTCACAACATGTGAGGTTCTCTCAACACGACTGAAACTTTCACCTGAACCTTTCGCTGTCATCAGAGGAGAATAAAATTGAGCTTTTCATACTGAATATGTGAAAGAGCACATCTTATTCACTGATAAGATTGGTGGGAGATCTGAGATGCTTTGGGCTTTTTATACTCCAAAGGTCAAAGGGACCTTATTAAGAATGCTTGGCAATGTGAACGCTTTAAAATACCAAGCGATTGTAAAACAATATCTGGCGATTGAGATAATGGAAATAATACAAGGATGGCTCTCCCAAAACACAGAAAATGGGTCATTACTGAGTTTTTCAGCAAGTTAATAATCCAAAACATGTGGCCAAATTGACAAATGGCTCACCAAACAATTCCAACTGATTCCTTAGACCAAAATGCATTGAAAACCTGTGAGGTGACTTAAAGAGAAGCATGCATAGGAGACGACATATGATTCTGGTTAATTAAGAGAGAAAGAGCAGAGAAATTATCAAAATTTCCCCTCTCTGTATGCTCCAACCTTGTGAATTGTGGAATAGGACAGTGGTTCCAAACTGTATTCTTCTGGCCCACTATCCTGCATGATTAAGAGTATATTCACGCCAGAATATTCCAAGCATATTGCCCTGGACACGATAAGGATCCTGCAGCGTGAAAAGACGAAAGAGGGAGAAACTACAATGTGCTGCATTGCTAACACAGATGCAAAGTAAGTTACTGCAAGGATTTAGAGTTTTTAGATCTCTTACAAGTCAGTAAATCACGTCACTTCTTTCCTTCAGTTCATTTGTTTTCACACTGAACGAATCACACCAGGGTTCACTTGTAAGTGAACAGAGACCTGTCAGCCATACCAGAGTTGACCTGTTTGGTCCACACCAGAGGTTGCATGAGCTTTGACACCGGCCCAAACATTGTGGACTGTTTCAAGAAACAAATGCTTTTAAACCAAACTTTAAATGCTTAAAACCAAATGCTTGTTTAAATGCTTTTAAACCAAACAAAAGTCCCGGTGTGAAGGATACCAAGCAATCATTTAAATCAGCACACCTGATTTAAATGATTGCAATATCTCCTCATTATCATACCCTCAAGTTTTTCAATAAACTTGTTAACACATTTATTACAATTGACCAAGTGGCAAAAGGAAAATATTTAGAATACGCAAGACAATGGGCAATGAGGACTAATTATATGAAACAGGAAAGGACTCAGTGATGTGCAACTGGCAAGACAGAGTTGTAAAAAGTATAATATACAAAGTATAAAGTATAATGATCAATATTTGATCAAACATTTACCAACTAAGGTCCCACTAATTCAAATAAAAACTGCACTGTTTTCTAATTGGCTAGGAGTCATGCGAAGAGGAAGAGACTGCTCACCAAACACAGGAAGACAAAAGAGGAAATGAAGACAAAAAGATAATCATAAAAAAGACAATTTCTGAACTAAATAATGTAAAAAAATAAAACATAACTGTTTTTGTTTTTTTTTTTAAGAAAACAAATAACATATTTCTTCAGTGATTCAGAGTATTACTGTGTAGGGTAAAAAGAATGGACACACAACTTACTTTAAATAAACAAACAGTAATGTTGAGCAAAAGTAGATTTTAAATAAGTGAATATTCAAAATGACTATAAAATGTAAATAAAAACAGTCTACACTTGGTTTTTAAATTGCCTCTTATAGAACCAGGAGACTAAAATTTTAGGGACATCTAAAATTAGTCCAAACTCTTACCAGCAGGGGTGTAAAGCATAGAGGAAATCAAACACCTCGTATGTTTTTAACTTCTTTCTCCACTTCTAGATTCACATTCCAGGTTTTTTTTTTTCCATGTATATCCTGTTGTAAAATATACAATCAGTTGGTGGCAAAGAGCCTGCAGAACATTGCACAGTGTTCTGTTGTTCTAGCATACTACTCCTGCTTGGTTAAAAATATGAACAGGGATGCTCAACATGAACTACTCTCATTACTCTGGACTCAAACCACAGCTCTGTCACGTGTGTTACCTGAGGAGAAACAGGAAGACAACATCTGGATATGTTCTGAGGGCTGTAATTCTAGAAGCTCTCCAATGCCCTTAATCCCTTCACAGTATGTTGTTTATTTTGGGTCTGCTCTCTGGTCAAGAGCCAGATTTTTTAGAAGCAGCAAGCAGGTTAGCAGCAAAGACACAGTGAGGGTCCACAAACAGGAAGTGATCTGCACCCAAGTACATTAGGCATAACCTTTATTCCATTTAAAAGGTAAAATAAGCATAGGTAAATTGATCAAGCTAATGTACGGAATCTTTAAAAAAAAAAAAAAAAAAAAAAAAGAGCTGACCTGTTTTTTTGTTTTGTAAATATGGCAGGAAAAATAATGTGTGCAGTACAATATCAAAATTGATTAGTTTTTACATCGACAACTGTCGACCACATATCAAGAACAGTATATTAGTATTAAAAGTTAATATATCAAGCAGACAATATATGAGGGCCAGAATTAGACATTTTTTAGATACCCACATCCACCTCACCTGAACTTATCCAACCTATAAACCAGGCAGTGCATCTGTGTTGCTGTGGCTGTGCAGACATTAAAAATGGGAAAGAGGTGACAATAAAGCTTTCTATCAATCAAACAAGTACAGGCAAACCTGAAAGGAGGATCAGAGAACCACCAGTCTCTATGAGCTCCTAGAATATTAAAAGCCTTCACTCAGGTAATTTCCCTCTTTCCGAAGCTGCGTGCAAGTGAAGCAGATCTGTAAACCTGAAACATGTGAGTCACCAGAAATGTCTCCACCAAAAGATCTTTAGAGGCCCAGAAGGAAAAAGATGCTACTACTTTATAGCTCCTTTCTACCTGATACAGAGATGTTGTTTACATCAGGAAACTGCCCCAAAAATTGCAATTAGAACCTTCAGTCCAACAAAATAATGTGAGAAAAATCAGTCAAAAGTAGCTAAATAACAGAGCAAAAAAATAAAAAATAAAAAAAAGTTGCCCTAGATTCTTAATAACAGCAAAGGCCAGAGAAGACTTAGTGTCTGTTACTCTTTGCTAGCTTAATCCTAATAATGCTTTTAAGTTTAAATGCAGTCTTAAACATGTTTGTCCAACTAATGTACCTATGACAACCACATACTAATATTTGACTGATAATTACGAGGCACAAAAACCTCAAAACTTGTTAACAAAAGCCTAAATAAGTCTAAGAATAACAGACATAAAAGGATTAAAAGGCAGAAGACAATGGAGACAGAAAAAAAAAAAAAAAAAAGGTATGAGAAGAGGTTAAAAGGGCAATGTCAGCACTGAAAAGGGGAAGCCGAGACATTTTATAGCCGACGGCAAGTGTGCGGTTTGGCAGGCAAAGCAGGAATTAGTTTATTAGAGTTGCTCCGTTTACGAGGGGCTGTCCTAAGAGGAAAGAGGAGAACAGGTTAAAACTAGTCATTTCTGTCCATTTCATTAAAAAAAAAGGATTCAGCTGAAAAAAAGTACTATTCTTATTCTTTTATCACCAGACAAATCTATAGGTAACCACAAATTCTAGTTTAGAACTACATCACTATAACTATATTCACTGCCAAATGATCGATGCTGGGGTGTTTTTGTTTTTGTTTTTGTTTTTTTTTGGGGGGGGGGGGTTGCAGGGAATGAGCTGCTCCTCTTCCTCCTAGACAAAGACGAGACTGGTATTGCTGTAGCCTGGTGACCTCCTGTGTCATAGTGCTCATCTCATGGTGCTCCTCTGGTGAACTTAAGCCACGCCCCCCATGCACTTACTTTTCAAGTTCAAGTTCATTTTATAGCACATTTCAGCAGCAAGGCAGTTCAAAGTGCTTCACATCACAAAAACATCAATCAAATATACAGCAAAATCATCAAGCAAATATCAAGCAAGTATAATTCAAAAATATTAATGTTCCACTTACTACTAAGTGGCAGTTCTAAACAGGTGGGGTTTTTAGCCTTGATTTAAAGGAACTCATTGTGTCGGCTGTTTTGCAGTAATCTGGAAGTCTGTTCCAGATTTATGGTGGATTAAAACTGAAAGATGCTTCTCCATGTTTGGTTCTGGTTTTGGAGATGCAGAGTAGGCTTGAACCAGAAGACCTGAGTGGTCTGGAAGGTTGATACAATGACAACAGGTCTTTAATGTATTTTGGTGCTAAGTCATTTAGTGATTTACAAACTAACAGAAGTATTTTAAAGTCTATTCTCTGAGCTACAGGGAGCCAGAGTAAGGACTTTAGAACAAGGGTGATGTGCTCTATCTTCCTGGTCTTAGCGAGAACACGAGCAGCAGCGTTCTGGATCACCTGCAGCTGTCTGATTTTTTTTTTAGGCAGACCTGTGAAGACACTGTTGCAGTAATCAATGCAACTAAAGATAAACGCATGGATGAATTTCTCTAGATCTTGTTGAGACATTAGTCCTTTAATTCTGGAAGCATACTTCAGGTGATAGAAGGATGACTTTGTAACTGTTTTTATGTGTCTCTGAAGGTTCAGGTCTGAGTCCATCACTACACCCAGATTTTGAGCCTGATCACTAATTTCTAGTTGTAATAATTGAAGATGTGTGCTGACTCTAGATAGATCCTCTTTGGGTAATAACCTCAGTTTTGTTTCTGTTCAGCTGGAAAAAGTTTTGGCACATCCATGCATTGGTTTGTTCTAAGCATTTGTTCAGTGCTTGGATGGGTTCAAAGTCAACTTGCTGACATTGTAATGTAGAGCTGTGTATCATCTGTGTAGTTATGATAGCTAATCTTATTACTTGTTATAATCTGAGCTAGTGGGAGTATGTAAATATTAAATAGAAGTGGTTCCAGGATTGAACCTTGGGATACTCCACATGTGACTTTTGTCCGCTCCGATGAGAAGTTGCGACCTGACACAAAGAAATCCCAGTTCTTTAGGTAGGATTCGAACCAATTAAGTATTGTACCAGTGAGTACAACCCAGCTCTTCAGTCACTTTAATAATATATCATGGTCAACAGTGTCAAATGCTGCGCTGAGGTCCAACAGAACAAACATTGTGGTTTTTTCACAGTCTGTATTTATGCGGATGTCACTGAACACTTTGACAAGGGCAGTCTCAGTGCTGTGGTGAGCACGGAAACCGGATTGAAAGACATCAATGCAGTTTCTCATTGTTAAGAAGCTGTTTAACCCTCTAACTACCGTCGTAGCGCCGGTGCTGTGACCCAGCTGCATCTTGAATTGAGTTACCTACCTCCGCAAAAATTTGCTCAATCATAACAAAAAAAATAAAATAAAATAAAATAAAATTAAAAAAAAAAAATCCAACACTGCCAGAGAGCTGAGGCTCCGTGCTTTCTGCCAAAAAACCGTATATCACGGTAATTTCAAAAAGGACTGTGAAAATTGGCGCTTCAACAGCAGACGACAGAGGGGTGAAGGGTCAAGGTGAGAGAGAGGATTAGGCAAGTAACAGATCTGTAGTAATTTGTCGAGATCGTTCTTTTTTTACCAGTGGTTTCAAAATAAAAACTCTTGTCACATATCATCCACGGAGGTCATGACTTAATTTCACCAGGCGAGCGCTATGAGACAAGAACTATGGGTGGTCTCCAGGCTGCAGCCATACAGTCTTGCCTCGATCAGCTCTACTGTCGCCACCACTTCAACGTTTGAAATTTTCTCCATTTTCTCAACCTCACTGTGTCTTTCACTTCTTGTTACAAACTGAATGGGGTGGAGTCACATGATGTGCAGCGTCTTAAAGGGACATGAGCATAGCCTTCCTATACACATCCAAAAAAAAAAAACAAACAAAAAAAAAAAAAACAAAACAAAAAAAAAAACATAAAAACAACTTTTCATTAAAAACAAAAATACTGACATGGACAAAATGACGTCGGACATCATCATAAATTTCGATATTGGTTAATTTTCAGCTTATCGCCCAGGTCTAGGAATTTTCCATGGAATATGACAGCTTTACCTTAATTTAATGTCCTCCCTAAGCTGCTGCCTAGTGGGTGGATCTCATCTGTTCATAGAAGAAAAAGAGAGCAGGTTGTGCTGCAGCTGATGCTTACAGAGCGCAAGTGTAGCTTTACGGACAAACTGGAAAATAAATTTCTTTCATACTGTCCTAGTTGTAGCAAATGTTTTTTTTAATTTTCCAAGCTACAAAAGAGTAATTATTAGGAATCCACTGATATGAAAATTTGGGCCGATATCAATATTTGGTATTATTACTGCTGTTACTGCAGTATTTACCAATATTTACTGACATCATATATTATACACATTTTTGACACTGTGTAAAGTCGACCGCACCTCCTACATTGCTTCTCTGCTTCAGTTAAACACTCCATAATCCTGTGCTCCATCACTATCACTGTTCCATGACCGAACAAATATCACATGGCCAATTTCCTCCTCTCCCCCTCCTGAAACACATACACAAACGGTAACAAGATGAAAATAAACATCAGTTGACCATATTGGCCCAATATTACTTATCAGACTGATATCGATATGTTAAAAAATGACATCAAATGGCATCAGTCGATGCCAATGTTGATACTGATATAGCGGACAGATATATAGTCCATCCCAAGTAATTATTTCTATCAGTATTTATTTCCAGAGATTTTACAGTCATTTTTGTAATTGTTGACTTGTGAAAGTCTACCTGAAGTTTGTTATTTAACTATTGTTTTTATAACCACATAAAGAAGGCACACTTAACATGTTAAGATCAAAAGTCTTCTTTAAGTAAACAGTAAACACTTAAGTGTTTCAGGACTGGGCCAAGTGTCCTGTTTTGGGAAATCACAATATGGTCACCCTAGAGAAGACCAAAATAGAGCTCCACAAAATGTTACGTGTAGAGCAGAACTGACATTAAACATCACTCTAAACACAACATCTCTACAGTGAAATATAGTTACAGCATGGGAGATGCTTATCTTCAGTAGGGATAGGGAAGCTGGTCAGATCTTATGGAGAGATGGATGTAACTAAACAAGGAAAACCCTCAGAGACTGCACAAACTGGACAGCAGAACAACAATCCTAATGGTGCAGCCTGCGCTACAATGCAATGCTTTAAATCCACAGCTGTAAAAATGTGATTAAAGTTCCACAGGCGGTCCTTGGGCTGAGCCTAGTGGTACTCCGAAGAAAATTTATGTCCTACTAAACGATCTGAGAATGACATCAAACCAAATTAAACAATACTCCAATTCTATGTTCCAAAACCAGATGGATTTTCTAATACAAACTAATAATAATAATGTATTTCTGTACATTTTGCACTTTCAATCACTGTAGCAACATGTTCACTAAAAGAGATTGCAGATAGAAGAGTACTGTGTGTGTGAAAAATTCAATGGGATAGGAATGTTAAAAAGTACAAAAAACTGTTTGTTTGTTTTTTACGAGTATTGCCACGATTTATACATGAGGCTTCTAGATTATATTTCGAGGTCTGGGGTGGTAAGAAACCTCACTCAAAATTTCTGTCTTAAAATTATCCATATAAAAAAAATAAAAATAAAAAATAAATAAATAAATAAAATGCATAATTAAACCGAATCTGTGAACAAAATTCCAATGGATAAGAATATAGTTTTTTTTGGGGATAACACGAAAATAAAAATAATCATCACCATTAACTTTCAAAAATCTCTTGCTATGATCTATGCAGTCTTACTGTGGAGAACATAAAGAGAACACTTTGCTCCTAGAGGTCCACCAGCTGTTCTCTGTATAAATCTACATTTTTAAAATGCAAACAGAAAGCCAAGTGCATATAGGGGCCATAGCATTTGGATAACACTTCATGTCATGGTTGTCTTTTTAAAAGGAACATGTTTATTTTTGTTAATAGATGTTTTACTTGGTATACAATGAACCAAGCAGAGGTTTTCACTGCCTCTAAAGCCTCTCTGGTTTGTTTAGGGATTACTCTAAACCGTTTAGTGAAATGGTGTGTGATCATGCCACTGGGACATTGAGACTGTCTTTTCATGCCAATTACAATAAAGAAACAGGTTTTCTATCATATCCTTTCACCTGGAGCTAATACTTAACTTCATATTTGTCAATGATAAGGAGATAAAGTTCTGTCAAATAATAATAATCATCTCATAATGAATAGATTTCATAAATATTCAAATAAATGATTCTGCACCTGTAAAATCCTCAATAATCATCTGTTCCATAGTTACCAAGAAGATCAATGAGTTTGCAAACAAAAAGCATGTTACCAGAAAGAAGTCAGTCTTGGCCACTGGCTATGGCAGTGTGACCTTCAAGCCCGGCTGTTGTTATTTTCCATAGAGGTCAGCAGCTAAGAATGTGAAGCACGCAAAGACCGAAACATGCTGTTCTTGTCCCAACAACCACCACCATCTTTTTATAAATTTGTCAATAACTTTAATTTGTTGATCATTTTGCTGATCCTAAACAACACATTGAATGTTTTTAATCTAAAACAAATGTATAGTTTAAAGAATATTTGTTTTGTTTGTAGATTACAGAAATGTGAGAACTATTATGTCAGTATTTCTCAGAGGAGTGCCTCCAGGCGAAACCTGAGAAAGAAATAAGAGCAGAAAAGCTATTTTTATCAGTTTTCCTGCAGGATATCCTGGGATAGCATGTACATTTTAAAATGGAATAACTTACAACAGAAAGGAACAAGTTAAGCTATTCTCAGTGCACTTAGTGTTATAGTCCTTAAACTGGATCCAGAATTTAGTCAAACTTATCATCAACATGAGTATTATCTGGTTTTTTTTTTAAATAAGCTATCTGATGGTATGTACTTTAACAGTATGAAAATCTAATGTGAAACACTTCACAGCAGGAGTTAATTATAAAAATGTTATCTCAATGTTAAAATGTACTTAAACAAAAATATAAGAAATAATTGAAAATGTTTTATTCAATTTCTTACTGCAGTAGCACTGAAACAACATGTATCTGTAGCACATAATGATATCTGATAACTGATTATGTCCAACTTTTATTTCACCTGAGACATTTATACAGAAATGCTTTCTGCTAGTTAAAGATTTTTGTATAAATTCATAAGGTTTAAATACGTAAGTAAAGACACCTCCTCCCCTCCCCATCATGAACTGCACCAAATCAGGTACCTCCCACCACTTTTGGGCTATAAACATATGTCAGCCAACTGAATGGTTCTTAATGCATTTTTCTAGTTCAATTAATAAAGAAAAAAATCTGATAAATTTCAGTAAAATCTGCTTGAATGCATAAATGGGGATAAACATGCAATCCCTCATCGTCTACTCAATTCAAAACTATTACCTCTATCACAGAAACTACAGCACATTTATACCAGTGAAGTGTTCAAAAAAAAAAAAAAAAAAAAAAAAAAAAAAAAAAAAAAAAAAAAATAATTAATTCTATTATTTTAAGAAAAAACAAAAAAAAAAATCGGAAGGTCAAAAATTGGGATTGGCAGGTCACACTTCAAGGAAAACCAGGAAAAAGGCAGACAGGAAAAGTATGATTGGTTCATCCAATTTTAAAATCACATTTACGGTAGAAACAAAACATGTAGCTTACATTTTGTAAGATAGACTTTTGTTTCAAGTATGACAACATGTTGCAGTTTGTTCTTTGTTCACTTTTCAGCTAACAGAGTTTCGATCTGGTTTCTCTGGTTACTTTTTGGCTCTTTTCACAGGTCTTGTTTAATTGAAAAAACATGTCCATATCAGCATTTACTTAACAAATATCAAAAATCAAACACATAATGTCACCTTCTTTGTTTATTGCTGACACAATGGTCAATAAATGACTCATCTGCAAATATCCAATTAAGCTCCTGGTATTGTTTGGTAAACAGTGGTTAACATTAAGTAAGGGAAAAGACTATTTAGGAAGTTAATTAAACTAATACCTTAAAATATCTCTTTGCTGAATGAATCAACCACAGCAAAATGCAAACAAATGTACATCATGTCCGTTAGGCTCCTGGTCCAGGTTTCACTTTACCAGCTGCCACACCTGGCAGCTGTGGTTATTCATTACCTTCCTCAGTGCATTTCTAGACCCAAGTTTTCTGATGTTCTTTGTCATATTCAGGTGGGTTTTTTTGCATATTTCTCATCATGATCAGCCTTGCTCTGCCTTGTGGTTTAGATTAGTTTTCTGACTCATTGAATGTCAGAATGCCATCTACCACACCAGTTCTTTAGTCTTACTATATGCTAAAATTTATCTTCATCACACAGGCTGGCACTGGCGCTCAGCCTGCATTCAGGCTGCCTGCCATCATCACACACAACTTTTCATAGCAACAAGTTGTTAAAATGAACACCATCCACTACTGAAATCTCAAGAAAAGGACCCAGACACAATTTAAATAAAATGTCAAAAAAAAATAAAAATCTATATTTTCAGTATTAGTGCAATCATTTTAAGTCAGCTACTAAACACCCCTGATCTAGTGTCTGATCTAAAGTAAAGACGCTATACCGTTTTCTTGTTTCCTGTGTGGCAATACATGTATGCCAGTAAGTGTGTTTATTTCTGGAAATATGAAATGTCTGTACAAATGATCACAGCATAAGACATACCCGGATAGAAGCAGAGCAGCTGAGTCTACTCCAAAGACCAAGCACAGACCAGGCAACACCTCATAAAAACACAACACACATGCATGTGTACACACACAGACAGAGACACAGGAATAAAAACACCACATGTAGAAGAAAACTGCATCAGAACTTCAGTTCTGTAGAGTTAACCACTCTACTAGTATGGTTCTACAAGCTAGCAAAACTTTCCTACATATTTAGGTTGAAGCCAAACAAGTTAAAGTAACTTTAGCTGTTTGTGAGTAACTCACCTTTTTCCTCACACAACTCTGCCTGTTGTCAGTCCTCAGCTCCAACAAGGCAAGTTTGCTCCTCGGATTCGTTGAGTCTCAAGATGGAGGGGAGAAAAAAAAATCCTCTCCAAACACAATTCCTTTGCTCTGAGTTTTGTTATTGTAAGTCTACCAGGTCCATTTCTGTCTCCCTTCTACTGCCTGTTGCACGGGCTACCACCGTGACAACACAGATAAACAACCTGTAGGAGTGAGAGAAACCAGTGAGAGCTAAAACACACAGGTGCATGCAGACTGACAAATATTACAGAAGCACACAGAGAGCTCAAAGGAGAACTGTATGAAACGGCTCCTTTGCCAGTGATTCCCCTTGTGTGGGACTCCAACCTTACTCCACCTACCCCCTCCTCCCTGTGCCTTCCCTCCCTCGTTCCCAAACAGCTCAAAGACATAAAAGAGAAGAACTCACAAACTCCTCTTTCTCAGAATACTTTTTAACAGTACTCAATGCAATATAAACAAAGTTTTTTTTTTTACTTGCATCTTTCGCAGAATGGTTTAACTTTTTATAGAGCCATCCGAGTTTGTTATCTGCAGTATTCAAGAAGATTAACTTGCCTGTCACAATAAGATTAGATCAAACTACACAATCAGAGTTACACTTGTATAAAAAAAAATGTGTTGAATAATTTTTCTCAATGTTTGGCAAGCACTGACATATAGCTGATTAAGGAATTTCAAAACAATTCAGTACAATAGCTATCCATAATAGGTAGCAATTACAAAAATTCCCACCAAAACTCCAACTGTTTATTTTAATATTGATGACATTTAAAGTTATAAAAATGAACATAAAGGTTTTAAAAAACATAAATCAAAACACTCCTTAGGTTAATGTGGGCCTAAAACAGGCCCTGACAGCTCTTACTTGAATAAATCTGTAGGATGACTTGTGTTCGTGTAAGTCAAAGCAGAAGTGTTTCGCAATATTGAAAGTTACTCCTTCATTTAGAATAGAAGCACAATGCAAACTGCAGTGCTCCTCTATAATTATTGTCTGTTCAGTTTTATCTATTTAAGACATGAAGACTAAGAGATAGTATTTCTGGCTATGTGCATGAGTAGTGGTAATTAGCATTTTACTAACAGGAGTCCGTTTACAACTGGCAGAGGTCTCAGTAACTTGTGATAGCTGCATCTAACCTGATTAATTATCAGGATGATACCCCTAGCATGAGGCTAAGGAAACATCTTCATTACAACCACTGTAAATACAAATACAAACAAACAAAAAAAAGTGGCACACTGAAGTATTTGTTGAAAATTTTTCATAACGCGAGTTCATTTTGTTTTTGAAAATCAACAGCCCATCTTGCCTTACTCCCTTATTGTGGGTTTATCCATGCTTGGTACCGAATTCAAAATGTTTCACTTGTGTGATGTCATATCAGTGCTTCAGTTCAATTCAGTTTTGTTTTTTGTTTTTTTACACAGTGTCAAATTACAACAGATGTAATCTCAATGAACTTTGTAAGCAGGTGGTTTTTTTTAAATATATATATATATATATATATATATATATATATATATATATATAAATCAAGAGCATAGTAGTGTTTCATATTCCTATAAAAATTAACTGATAAATGAAGTAATGAAATAAAATATGCAGCTATGTAGAATCAGTTCAGATCAATTCACTTGACAAAAATACAATCATATATTCACGAGTTGTTTTTTTTATTCAGTGCTATTTGATCCTATTATAATACAGTAAATCAGAAGATTGCTGATCATGTAATGTCAGGTGATAAAAGTAATCTAAGGAAGCCAGGCTAATTGAGTAGAGTCTCTAATTTTGCAGCAAGCACGTGGGGAGACAAATGTTAGCAACTGAAACAACTTAAATCATGTTTAATATATTCAGTGTTAGTTAACTTAAAGACAATACCACACAGATGAGATCATAATTCTTTGAATAAATCAGATAGGCAGTTTTATTCTTAAATGCAAGGCATGCCTGCTCCCTTGCTTCCCCACATCAAGTACCTTAACCTTCACCTATATTCA
Source organism: Anableps anableps (assembly GCA_014839685.1). Classification (NCBI taxonomy): domain Eukaryota; kingdom Metazoa; phylum Chordata; class Actinopteri; order Cyprinodontiformes; family Anablepidae; genus Anableps; species Anableps anableps. The sequence goes on along the minus strand of CM026078.1, from coordinate 13,106,005 downwards.
GACTAAAACAGCAGCATGAATGAATATGTTTAAAGTGGGCACAAGGGTCGCATTATGTTAGAGTCACCTTTCACACGGTAATAGTTCTGCTATTATGCCATCTGAGTTAAAACCGCCAATGCTGTTGACCATATGCAATCACTTTACTCAACTAAAGACCAAGGCCATATCTTTACTTTTCCCAGGGTGACAGAAGTTCTCCTAGATTATATTTCCAATTATTTTTTGGGTAGTATTATAACCAAACAGACTGAAATGAGACAGTGGTACTGCAGAGTTTTTTTTTGTTTTTTTGTTTTTTACAGCCTTCTGCAGCTGTTTAGCAACATTTTATAAGTGCAAAGAAGTGAAACAAATTTAGCAACAAAAAAAAATCTTAAAGTGATACTTCATTTCCTGAAAAAGATGCAGTAGGATTTTTACAGACTTTTTCCGTCAGACCTTGCAATTTTGATACTCCTTCTAAGGACTGCAACACTGCCACTACCAACTATTTTTTGCACATTTTTGTTTTAATTACACAAGATATAACAAATACTGAATACAAAAGGAAGATTTGTAGAAGTAGTGGTGAATGCAACATAAAAATGATGGGATTACAGGATTATCCCCAAAGAATGTCCCCAACCTTTAGCTGACTTTTAGTAAACTCAAAACAAAGTGCATCAGAGAACATGCGGTTTGTTTATACATTTACAGACTTAAAATAAGTGGGAGTTTTCAGTTTTGATGCCTTTACAATGATTTTCTTTTTCTGTTAAATAACGCGGACGAGAGGACATCAGAGGATAATGTTCAGATTCCTGTTGGTCACCAGTTGATTGGTGCATCAATATTTTCTGACTTCAAACATTTACATGTTAATGTTTAAGGCAAGAATGACCTTTTTATGAAAGCATCACATCAACAAGCTGAATCTTTCTAATTATAAATGTGGTGAAGGATTGAAAACTGTCTAATTCATTACTTGCAAGTCAGCTATTATTCAGAAAAATCAATAATTAACCAATAATCATGATTACAAAACAATTCAAAGTCGTTTTAAATGGTATCAACTGAAATATTTTTACTTGTAGACTTTGTTAAGCTAAAATATGTAGATGTGCTGAGTGCCACAACTAAAGTCTAAAAACTGTACTCCTGTTTATCTGTTATTCTTAGGCTGGAGGAAGAATAAATATTTTATGTGATTTAATACTATATCAAAGTTTAATCAGACTTAATGTCCTATTCCTGCCTTGGCTTTTAGCGAACATAAAACAAAACAATAAAACACACAGGTTGTTGCAAAAAATCATAACTGACTTAAAGAATTAATTAAAAATTAAGATTTATAACACACAGGACATAAATAAACACTACTTCTGACACCTGATTTAATTGTGCCAGTTTATATCTAAGAATGATATCTACTGTAATTGGTCCACAGCACCATCTAGTGTTTAACTTTATTTTATAAACATGCACTGCCATAAGGTCTCTTATTAGTTATACCTTGCTCATTGAACAAAAGTCTTCCTTCTGGAATTCAGAAATTATTTAAGAGATAGTAAATATTATTTACGAGGTTTGTTAATATTTGAACATGCTAAAGAGAAATGTAATGTAAACTCTAGATGTGTTTCAGTTTTCGGTGTGAAACTGAAATGAATTGAATGATCTCAAATTATATGCTTGTTTGGTGAGCTTTAAAAGAGCCTTAAAAATTTAAAATTCTAAAAGCATATACTGTTATGCAGATTATATATATATATATATATATATATATATATATATATATATATATATATATATATATATATATATATATATAGTGTGTTGTCATGTATGTATGTATGTATGTATGTACATCCATATTTAAATATAAATGTGTGTAAGTGTACGAATGTATGTATATGGACAGTAGATATCTTTCATTACTGTAGATTGCTGAGTCTATAGGCAACTATAAGCCTTGGTTTCAGCCTATTCCTTTTTTGGTAAATTATTGATTTGTAAAATAGTGTTTTAGTTTGGTTCCTTTTTTTGTAATGTAAATTTACCAAAATAAAGCTATGGACTGAACTGAATCATGTATATGTATTTTGTATGTATTTATATGTATGTATGTATTTTGGTAAAACACATGTGCAGTAGGAAAGACAAAAATAATAAAAAACAAGTCTACCAAATTTGATGTAAGTGTAGTGAAAAAAAGTATGTAAACGTAATTAAAAATATAAAAATTACATTAAGAATATTTTAATTGGAAAAATATACATGTATAATTTATGTATATTAGGTATATACAACAAAGTATCTCTTCAATAAGACATCTGTGCTAAAGATTAAAGGTTTATAATGTCCCGATGTTTACTTTAAAAAAAAAAAACCCAAACAAAAACATAAAAATATATCTGAATACATAACTTATTTCACTCTAACTGTAGATTCTCCATTAGCAGCAGTACTTTGAACTCATTTGTATGTAACCTTCAGTGTGTTACATTTATTATGACAGTTTTAGACTAATCTTTTTCAACATGCAATATTAGTTCATTGAGGTTGGAGGGTTTTCTTTTTTAAATGCACAGCTGTCTTAAGGTCATGCAACAGCAATTCAGTGTGGTTGAGGTTGGGACTTTGACTGCAAATACAAAACATGATTCTCTCTCTCTCTCTCTCTCTCTCTCTCTCTCTCTCTCTCTCTCTCTCTCTCTCTCTCTCTCTCTCTCTCTCAAGTCAATGTGGTTCATACTGATGCAACTTTAGTACACCCAAGCTGAGCTGCGGTTTTTTTACAGTTAAAAAAAAAAAAAAAAAAAAAAAAAAAGATCACAAAAATTCCATAGTGAGAGATATGACTTTAGTATGGTATCAGGTAGATAAATACCTGAGTGAAACCAACTCCAATATGAAGAAACCATTTTTTTTCCCCACCTGGCAAAGCAGATACAGGTTTTAAGAAGTTGAGTGAATGGGGTGTTAAGCAAATAGAAGACATGGTTTCATTAGATAATAAGAAACAAATGTCATTTGAGAAAATGGTTGCCAGATATGATATTCCAAGTACTGTCGTTAAATACCTTCAGGGGAAGAATTTTATTAGATCTGTCCAAGGCCAATATTTGTCCGTACCCAGTTTCTGTGTTAGAAACAGTGATGCAAAGTGCTTGTTCTAAGAAAGGTGTAATTTCCCAACTCTGTTGTCTTTTGGTGGGAAGCTCTGCTGAATCACAAGTAAAAATCACTGAATGCCTGGAAATGTGATCTGCAGAAAAACATCCCCTCTACGGACTGGGAAAAATGTTGTGTTAAAGCACAAAGACAAGCTGTTAATATTCAGCTCAGACTGATGCAGTATTATTGGGACATATATGACTCCTGAAAATTTGAACAAGATCTACGGCAGCGGTATCCTAAGTCGGTCCTCAAGGGCCGCCATCCTGCATGTTTTAGTTCTCTCCCTGGTTCAACACACCTGGATCCAATGATGGCTCCTTAGCAGATCTCTGCAGAACAATGATATACTGAGGAGGTAGCAGCACCAGGGAGAGAACTAAAACATACAGGATGCTGGTCCTCAAGGACCGACTTTGGACACCACTGATCTATGATATTGCTCCATATTTGTGCACAAAATATGAAAAAGAGAAGGAAACTTTTTTTTTTTTTTTTTTTTTTTTTTTTTTTTTAATTGCATCTGGGAATGTAACAAAGTTAAACAATTTTGGGAGGAGATTAAAACAAGCCTTGGAAAGTATGTGGTATAAGGTTAGTGCTTGATCCTAAAGTTTTCCTTTTTAGATCTCAATCCAGATAACTGTCAGACATTTAGTAAAAAATAGGGCTGCTTAAGAAATGTGTTTACTGCTGGCTAAAAGAGTTTTTCCTCCTCTAATGGGAAAAGTGCAGGCAAACCCCAGTTCATTAACTGGATTAAAGAACTGTTTTTAACCTTATCACTTGAAACAATTAAGTATGTGCTCAAGAGAAAAGAGACACATTTTAAGAAAATCTGGGCATCTTTTTTGCAGGATTTGCAGAATGTGGATATAAACAATGTACTTAAGGAAGATTATATGTAAGATGGGTGTTCCCTGCAAGTGGTTGAACTAAGGATGGGTATGTAATTACACCTGTCCTGTAAATCAATGGGTTTCTTAAAGATCTAGGTAGTTTTAAATAACATTCTTATGTAAAGAGAAGCCTTTTTTGCTCTATGTACATGTATGAGCTTACTTTATTTTCTATCATTCTGTAAATTGTGTAATGCTTCTGTTAGTGCTGTTTTTGATGTGCTATGTTTTGTTTTATAAGGTATAGGGGGAAAAACTTCAACATACTGCTGGAAAAATAGCCCTTTTTTTCCCCATCCAATCTTATGAAGCCATACTTTGAAAGTGCTTTCTTTAAGTGTTATGTCATTAATTTTAATTTCTCAACTGATATCTAAATAGTCCATAAAACAGCTTTTGTGATTCTCTCTGGGTGGTGAAACTATAGGAATGGTTATTCCCAGGAAGAATATAAATAAATAGTTTTGAAGGTTTTTTGACTTGTGAAAAAAGAAACTCATAATGATCTTTGCAATTTGGGTTAATACAAACTCATAAATACATCTGACTGCTAAACTGTCAAAGTATCTGCTTTTATTACTCATCCTATCTGATAATAAGCAATGCTTGGCTGCTTTTTAGTCACCATCACCAAGTTATTTATTAATGTATTTATTGGTGCTCCACTATATTGAAATATTACAACATAACATCATTTTTTGTTGTCGCAATACTTTCCTCACTCTCTGTGACCTTTGGCATTTTGGGCACTATCATCTGTTTCAGGTATGGGCATCTATTCCAGTCCAGAATCCATTCAAGAGTCTGAATATCTTATGGGCATACATCAAGACTGAATTCCTGACACTCGAAATATAACAGCCAACAAATACTACTTTCACAGTAGCCCTTTGAAATTAATATTGCACACACTATCACAGATTATGTATTTTTGATGTATGTATGCATGTATGATTTTTATTCATTTGTTTATTTGCTGGTAGGCCTGTGGGTGTATTAAGTTTTTGGTAATAGAAATAGCCAATGAATTATAGCGCGATATGTTATTGTTTGTTAGTTTGTGTTGACCTAATTTTAAGGACAAGTGATGTTTATTATTAACAATATTGTTATATTCGGATTTCTAGAAAGGAAAGGAAACTTTTTTTTTTTTTTTTTTTTTTAACAATTAACACGATTGTTTTGCAGAAAACAGTTTGTTTTACTTTACAGCTTTATTTGTTTTATTAAATGAAATTTACACTATTAAATGCCACTTTGATTTACACACAAAGATATGGAATTAATTTTTTTTCTCTTAGGGGTCCACAACATTAACCAAAAAAATTGAACCAATGTGCTTCCACTTTACTTTACTCAGACAATTTTCTGTCTGCACTTTTGATGAGATTATGTTGATGAAAAAAAATTCCAGTTTTTTCCGTTTCTTAACCCCCCCCCCCCACAAAGCTCTCATAGTTATTCTTAAAAAACCTAAAGTAGTATTAGCATCTTCCGACAGCAGAAGATTCTGAAAATACGACCTAACAAGTTTAGCCATTGAAGCTACAGACATTTCAAATATCGTCTATTTCAACCAAAGTTAATATACGACGCAGTTAATACAAAAACCTTCTCGAGTGTTTAAAAACATTAAAGTATCACTAAACAGAAAATATAACCAATGCCATTAAGTGGGAACAAGATAATTAAGAGTTAGCTTAGCCTACCGCAGCTCAAATGTCTTCCTGTCGCATGTTTTTGGTGGGAGGGAGTGCAAATGTAGTTTAGTAGGGTACATTTTACCCCACTAGCTAAAAACTGCATTTAAAATTTCGGCATACTATCAAGAAATTTCTTTTAGCTATTTGTCAAAAGAACAAATGGCTCCCGATAACAACAGATATGATAAGACGCGTTTTCGACCCACACAGGTGTAATAAATCGCATTAATTATTGCTGGTGGACAAGGTTCTGTGTTTCCTGGAAATTACTGAAATCCTAAATATACTTTAAATGTATCATGAAAAATATCATGTAAATGTATTTATACCCCTTGAACGTCTTGGCATTTTGTCAAATTACAAGATCAACATATTTTATTGAAATTTTATGAAAAAGACTAACTTAGTCTATATTTGCTATTTTACGTGGGATTTTTTTTGTTTTTAAGAACATAAATTTGAAAAATGTGGCTTTTAGTTGGATTCAACCTCTCTGAGTGACTTTTTTTTTTTTTTTTTTTTTTTTTTTTTTTTTTTTTTTTTTTATAAACACCGTTTAATTATGCCTGCAAGCCAATTTGCTGGAAGGTGAACCTAGGCCGAGCTCAGTCTTTTTTGCAACCTGACAGATTTTCTTCCAGACTTGTCCTGTATTTGGCTCCATCCATCAACTCTGCCCAGCTTCTCTGTCTCTTATGAAGACAAGCATTCCCACAGGATGACGCTGCTACCAATGTATCTTTCATGGGGATGGTGTGGAATTTGTTTTCTCACACTCATTGGATGAATGGATGAGTTCCACAAATTATGGGCAAATCTCTTATCTTCTACCAACTCAGCAAAGAGAGTTTTGTTTTTACAGAACACAGATATGCAGGCTTTAACAGCTCCAAAGCCATCTTTTATTCATTTATAAAGTATGAACAGATTTCAAATCACACAGTAAAAGATGCCTTAAGCAGTGAGTACTACAATTATTTCATGTAACCAAAAAAAAAAAAAAAAAAAAAAAAAAAAAAAATAAAAAACCAAGAGTTTGAAAAGCTAAGCCTACATAAGATTTACACAGTTTCAGGGATGATCAAGACAAACAAGCAATAATTCTAGTAGAGGCACCTGCATATCAGTAACAATGCAGTTAATCCTGTGAATTAATGTAATAGATTTTATGTCACATCAACTTAGTTGTGTCTAGATAAGTTGTGTGGGCAGTGGCTGTTCTAAAGGGTCAAATGTTCAGGTGATCTCATAAGTGTTACAGTGGAAGGAAATGATATGAAATTTATAGGACCAGAACTGAAATATTTTTTTAAAACTGACATGAACAACCAAAAACAATTAGGACTGGTGCTCCCCTGTCTGATTGTCAACCTTTTCTTCTGTGCTTCTTCACAATGGGAATGTCGCTACAAGTTAAATAATAGTTTCTGACAAGTGGAAAAATATTTCTGTGGAACAAGTGTGTCTCAACTAATGCGTGTCACAGTGTGTGAAAAGGCAGCAGAGCACAAAGTCTTCACCACCCACTTCCCCCTCTGCTAGAGGAGGGGCCGCAGACAGAGACAGAGCTTCGGATAAAAATCTCATTTCATTGCATCACTCAAGAAGCGTCCAATTTTCTTCTGTAGCACCTCCACATTCTCAGTAAATAAGTGCCATAAAGAGAGGCAGGCAGAAAAATGCCATCCAACCTGAAGCTTGCTTTTGCTATGATCTCAGCACAGACTGGATTTTATCTTTCCTGAGCGTCATGTCTAAATACAATAGCTGCAATTTATTGGCCTTTTTATTATTATTATTATTATTATTATTATTATTATTATTATTATTATTATTATTTATTTTATTTTTTATTTTGTTTGCATATTGTCTTTCACTGGAAGCCACACTGTTTCTCTTTGTCCTTTCGGTAGTTTGGATGGAATTCTAGAAATATAAAAGGAAAAAAAATAAATAATGCTTCAGCAGTTCAAGCTGACAAAAGATAGGGAGCAAAACAGCATATCCTTCAGTCTTGCATTAGCATTTCCCTCCAGTTGAAACTGTGATTAGGTCCATGTGTCAGAGGCAAGATGGGTGGGTCGACCAGCTGCCACACGCCTGTCTCTCCCATTTCTTCACAAGCACAAAATCCCAAGTAAGGAATCTGCAAGCAGTACAAGACAGATGTGCGTATTATGAATGAAGAACAGGCAGGAACTGGAGGGGGGTACATTAAGGGGATGAAAGTAACATCTGAGATGAAGCAGAACTGACCTTTCGGACAACTTGGACAAAGTCCTTGGAGTTTTGGGGGCTGAGGCCCTGTATTTGGCGAGTGCAGGCCTCCAGGGAGGAAGCATGAGCTACAATCAGGACCGTGTTTCCTGTGTGAAAAGAGGTAAAAAAAAAAAAAAAAAAAATCTCAAGAGACATTCCAAGCTTTCTTTACCATATGGACACACTGTAACTGGTATTCATACACCTTGAGCTTGTTCACATTTTGTCTTATTAAAACAACAAACTGCTATGTATTTTAGTGGTATTTTATCAGACACACTAACAAAATATAGTGCATAATTATGAAGGATAATGCTGTTTTAAAAATAATCTTTGCAAAAAAAAAAAGTCAATTTCAAGTCTTTCAATTGGATTTAAGCCTGGACTTTGACTGGGCCATTCTGACAAATCACTAAGTTTGACCTAAACAATAATAGCTGTCCACATCGGCCTCTTGGCTGCTTCTCTGTTTATTGTTCTCCTTACTCTGCATGTCAGTTTAAATGACAGCCATGTGGTAGGTTTGTTTGTGTGCTAAACTCCATTTCCAGTAATGGAATAAGGAGATCTTACAAACCACTGAGGCCTCCACAGAACAGTGAGATTAAATTACAAACAAACGGGCTATTTACTAAATAGGAGATCGCAGAAGGCAGTTGGTTGCACTAGATTTTATTTAGCGATATTAGCTGAAAGGGGGCTGAATATTAATGCATGCCACACTTCTCAGATTTCAACTCATAAAACATGTTGACAACCATGTATCATTGTCTTTCTAATTCGCATTTATGCACCACTTTGTGTTGGTGTATAGTATAAAATCCCTCCAAAAATAAAATGTGAAAAAGTTTAAGAAGTTTACCCAGATTTTTGCACTCTGTCAGTATCTCTCGGGTCACTTGGAAGCTCCTGCTGATGTAGGTATCGTAGGACTCTGACACGGTCAGTTTACTTACAGGAATATGAGGTCTGCAGAAGAAAAAAAAAAAAAAACAAAGTTGATGGAGATTTAACTATACTGTAATATGACACTCAAAATGTTCCAACATCTGTGTTGCTTCATACCTATATGTTGTGTCCACACTCAGGTTAGCGGCCACCAGTTCAGTCGGTGGGATCCAAGCCGGGAGGCTAGTGCCTGAAACCCATTTGGTCCATTCAAACAAACCGGGCTCCACACGGATTTTTGTCTTGGCCTCCTGCTGTAGACCTGAAACAAATCAAAACAGAAGGTAGCAGAGAAGCAGAGAGCTAATTTAGAGAAAATGTGTCCTTTTTCATGCAGAAAAGTCATTAAAGTCCTCAAAGATTGAACAAGTGGACAAAGGCTTCACTTTTCAACCCATTTTAACTCCTATTAAGTCCCTTGGTACCACAGAAGTGTTGTTAACATATTGAAGCCCTCCTCTAGTCTAACTTGATACATCCTACTGATAGAAGAGCCCAGAAAAATATTTTAGACCCAACACTAAAACTCCCTCATGACCAGACAGTAACCTTTTTAAACACACATACAGCATATAATCCTAAATACATGATCAGCTGTTTGACACTAGCCTGTGGTCAGTCCACTGACGAGTTGAATGAGGATGAGCTCCTACCTTGGAGGATGTGCTGAGCAGTTTGGATGCAGCGAAGAGAAGGAGAGCAGTAAATAAAGTCTATTGTTGTGTTGCTTTCTAACAGGGCTTCACCTGAGATGGGTCAAAACACACAATGGTACATTAGGAAATGAAATTAATTCAATAACACATGCACTTGTGAATAACTTTTAAATAAAACATACAGACCTACTAGACGGGCCTGCGTGGAGCCAAACACAGTAATTGGACAATCTTTTTCATAGTCCCGGTGACCTCCGCTCCTGGTTGGTAGGCTGCACGGCATGTTGAGATTAGAACGAATGTATCCACCTGGGCAACATAAATTAAAGTCTTAGAGGACAAGAAAACACTGACATTTTAAAGATCAAATCTCAACTCTGCATTCCTCACCTTTGGGATCAAAACACTGGGCAACCCAGTGTTTGCCGAACACCACATCCATCCTCTCACCATGCCGACACACAAACAGCCTCATCTTGGATGAGGAGGAATGAGCAGCTGCCCTCGATACCTGAGATGAAAACAACTAGGCATTTACAGTCCCTTGCAAATATTAATAAATAATTCTTACACTTTTTCACATTTTGTCACGTTACAACCACAAACTTCAATGTATTTTATTGGGATTTTTGTGAGAGACCTGCAAAAAGCAGCAAATAATTGTGAAGAGGAGGAAAAATCATGCACAGTTTTCAAAATTTCTACAAATAAAAATCTATGAAATGTGGTATTCTATACTCCATTACCCCTTTAAAAAACTCAGTGTTTCTCAGACACCCAGTTAGTAATTAGTCTCTAAATATGTGTAATTTAATTTCAGTTTACAGATCTACAGCTGGAGTTAATCAGAATCCCAACGATAAAACATGGCAGAGGAAGCATTATGCTGTGGTTCACAACGAAACTCATTTAAGAAACTTTGAGACTGAACTGCTGTTCAGCCAGTGAGGGCTGGTTGTATGGCACCTCGCTGGGCAAATGCTCTCCATCCAATCTCGCTAAGGTTGAGGTATTTTGCTAGGAAAACAGGGAAAAATGTTACTTCCGGACGACATCTGACCGCTAAGTCTTTGCCAATGGATACATATGGCAAAGACTTAGCATCCATAATTACAATGATATGTGCTTGTGATAGAAAATGTTTCCTTTTCTTTTCACTTGTGTTCATCTGTTAAATAAGGTCCTAATAAACAAACACTGAACTTTGTGGTTTTAATGGGACATAATGTGAAAAAAAAACAAAAACCAAGGGGTATGCACGCTTTTGCAAGAAATTTTAACTCATCTTGCGCAGGCCTGGTCTCAAACTGCTTCCTATAATTCCACACTGAAATTCACAGTTCTCTTTTCTAAAGCAGGCAGCCGGGCAACAGACAGTTGTAGTGAAATGTACCTGCATAGGAGGACAGAGACCAGTGAGGCTGGAAGGATCCATAAGACTGTCAAGCAGACTGTCATTTAGCTGTCCATCAAATAATAGCCCTCCCACAGGGCTACCAGAGGTAGATGGAGAGGCACAGTTGAGAAAGGAGTGAGACCTGCCAATCAAACAAGAACAAATTCAGCTTTATTTATTCAATGTACTTAGAAAGTCACACAGCTAGTTTACAGTAGCATACTCGTCATAAATGCGGTTTTTCCATCCTTACCCATGAACAACCCATGTGTCTGACTCGTCGGCACGGCTCACGTAGTTCTCAGGCAGCAGGCCAGACAGCCCAGTGCCCAGCGAGGTGCCATACAACCAGCCCTCACTGGCTGTGCTCTGCTCCACTGGAGACATAAAGATGAAGTCCCCTTGCAGCAGCTCAAGCTCATCGTCGTTCTGAGGCACATACGGGTACATGACTTGAAGCGTCTGCAGGAGGGAAAGGAGGGTCAGGGCAAGTGTTCGAGTTACAACAGGGTCTTTCATAAGATGTGCTACTCGTTTGGTAGAGGAAGGGCTACCTCGTGGTTTGCAAAGCGAATATCTCTGGAGAGGAGCACAGCCAGCCAATCACAGCCTGCAGCCACATCTATGCTTTTGGCCAACTTCTCCAGAACTGGAAGGTGATTGGCATGAAAGTGGTACGCCATGGTGACATGAAGCTGCTTCTTATGGGGCTCAACGTGGACATCTGTGGAAAAAAACAAAACAAAAAACAAAAACAACCCCCTACACATTGATAAATATCCATAACAATGATATGATTTTCCCATGGATAGAAACTCATTTGCTCGATATGTATCTTTCCTTAAGTGCTAATAACAGGTGAATTAATACATGATTTACACCTTGGTACCAGAAGGATTTGATAAAGTCAAATCAACGCAGTCAGTGTAAGCTGGTGGGTTAAGAGCCCCAATAATGTACGGTAACTGCACCTTTCTCAGAGAACATATCAACTCTCTACCCTTAACTGAAGAAACAAACCTGCTTTAGATGTTGCCTCAGTTGCAAAGTCAGCAGCAAAGCTCTTCAGAATGTCAGCCATCTGCTCCTCCACAAAAAGCCCAATGAAGCTTGAGGAGATGTAGAGCTCCAGAGGCAGAGGCATAGGGATACGACCCTTCCATTTGGACACAGCGGTCTGGAGGGCATCAGTCAAAGCCTCTACCTTCTCATCAGCACACTGATGAGTGGAGAAGACAATTGGTGATCACAAAAGACGACAACACCGATAATAAAACAGCAACAGTAATTACAGTGCTTTAAGCTTTTTTGTATTTAAAGAGCACAAAATCAATGTATTTTATTAGAATTTTGTGTGATAGTTGTGTGCCTAGTTCTGAGCTGGAAGGAAAATGACTCAATTGGTCCAAGGCTTGGACTTTAACGAGGTCATTCTAACATTTTGATCTAAACCATAGTTTCTCAGTTTTGGTCCTCAGGGCCCACTGTCCAGCAACTTTTGCGTGTTTCCCTACTCCCACACACCTGACTTAAATAAATGGGTGATTAATGGGCTTCTCCAGCACTTGATGGCATGCTAACGAGGTAACGCAATCATTTGAATCAGATGTGCGAGAGCAGAGAAACATCTAAAACATGAAGGTCTGTGGGCCCCAAGGACCAGGGTAGATGAAACCATTTCATTGTAGCTCTGCTTGTATGTTTAGTGCCGTTGTCTTGCTGGAAGGTGACTCTCAGTCCAAGTCTCAGGAATTTTCCAGCCTCAAAACAGGAATGCCCTATAATTAGTAGAATCTCTCTTCCCATCAGTTCTGAACCCATTAAAGCAACACATCTCCCCAGCATGATGCTGCCACCACTGTCTCCTCATGCAAATGTTGTGCTCAGTGCTTTGTGCAATGTTAGTTTTTCACTACACATAGTGTTTTGCATACAAGACAAAACTACCACTTTTAATAGGAGTTGTTGTGGCTTTCTATAAACAATGGCTTTCTTTTTGCCACTCTTCCATAAAAGCCATATCTGTGGAGGGCAGAATAAATAGTTATCATGTTGGGAGATTTTCCCACCTTAGCTGTAGATCTCTGTAACTTCTCCAAAGTCACCATACATCACTTGGCAGCTTTTCTGATTAATATGGACCGCCATGTCCTGGCAGGTTTGCAGTTGTGCCAGACTCTCTCCATTTTCAGAAGATGGACTGAACAGTGCTCTGTGAGATTTTTTCCTTGGTCTTCATGATGCTAATGTTCGCTAACAAACCTCTGAGGCCTTCATGGAACAGCTGCATTTATATTAATGTTATAATTAAATTACACACAGATGGACTAATTACTAACTTTTAGGTGAAGGCAACTGGTTGCATCAGATTTTATTTAGGGGTATCACAGTAAGTAAGACTAAATATATATAAAACCTGAACTTAATCACATTTCTTTTTTAAAGTAACTTCACCACTCGGGTGCTGCTTTGTGCTTCTACTACTGTGTTATTATAATCACTATCATTAAGAACCCTTAGAACAAACATGAGTCCAACACTTTGGTGTCAGCAACATCCCAATACACAATGCAACATTGAATATGATGATCATTATAAATTACTGGACTTAACCTTTCTAGTGGAGCAACATTTCATGGCTAAGAACCTTGTAGCTTTGGAGAAATTCTAATATGGCCCAAAAGCAGTGCAACAATCGACTGATAATATCCATGGTGGTAGTTCTAAGAGGAAAGAAAAAAGCAGAACTACTCTAATAGTTATGGATGAGTTTTCAGAAATACTTCATCAAAAAATTGAATGTATTTTTCCTAATCAACCAGTGAGGAAAACAGTATTTTTTTGCCAAGCTTTGTTTATTCAGAAAGGAAATTGGTCTTCAAGCAAATGCAGACATAGATAAACTGTCTCCAAAAAGAGGAACTTGGGTCTTAGGCTGAGCTAATATAGGTTTGAAAACCAAAAATGAGGTTAGCAGTTAACTTAAAAAAAAAAAAAAAAAAAAAAAAAAAAAAAAAAGAAGCAAACATAAAACAAAGTTACCATGAAGAACTGGCAGAGGGTGATGTGAGGGAAGATGTTGTGGGCCTTGTTCTTCCCGCAGGTGAGGCGGGACTGCTTCCAGAAGTGTGTGAGTTGTTGGAGCAGAGGTCCACTGGGCCGCAGGTATAACACATACTCTCTGGGCAAGGGGTCATCCAGGAAAGGGTCATCCAAATGAGAGAAAAGCCTAAAAGCAACCAGAAACAAAGTTGGTGACAGAAGGGGTGATAGGAAGAGTGGCTCTTATCCAGCAGAGGGCAGTAATGAGAAGACACAGAGATTTAAAGCATTTTTTTTAAAGTATGGACTGCAAATGTTTATCTCTGAAATATTTCTTATCCTGTTCTATATTAACAGTTGCGAGACAGAATGTGAAGAGATGTGTATGTGCTGCTCTCACCAGTCGCAAGCCGCCTGGACGTTTTTCCCTCCGGTTGAAACCAGAGCTTTCAATCTGCAACCAGAATGAGGAAAGAGGAGGGGATCAAAGGACGGTCACAGGATCAATAGTCTCTCTTGTGGGACCAGATGCATTCAGAAGAGCTTGCTTCATATCATTTACGACCTAACTTCAATACTTAAACTTGAAAGTTCATGAAACCAAGCTGATTCTGATTTAAAGCTGCTTTGTTTTTCTTTGTTAGGAATGAATTAAGGGAATTATATTGTCAAAAAAGCAAATCTGTTGGTTTGATTTGTCTATAATTAAATAATGACCACTTAAGTGCTTGAGAAAATTTAGGCCAGACCATCTCGAAGTCTTGTTTAACAATTTATTTCCTCAGCTCCTTTGTGTCATGGAATTTGCCAGCAGATGGTTTCAGGTTTTTAATGCTTTTGTTGTATACAAGGTTCACTTTAAAATAGGTTGCATTAGTAAAAGACACAAACAAGGCTTTTGGGTACTTTCTATATGCTTCAAGTCATCACTGTGTTGAAACTCCATGGAGCGTTTCAAAGCATGACATTTAAACAGAGTTTCAATTGGGATTCCCATTCCTTAGCCACTTCATCAGATTAGGTTTTATTTGTGACATCTTAAGAAGAGACTAAATTAGGATATTATCCCTCACTGAAAAGAACATAGTATGCTTTAAGTCCCTCTTTAAGCCATAAAAAACACAATCTTTCGATTTTATAACAGAGTGATGTGTTAATAATTAGAGTATTTGACAGTTATTCTCTGCAGTGTATCCTGGAATCCTCTTCACATTTTTTCCATTACTGCATCACTGAGCTTTTATTGACTGACAGCGTCTCTCTGGTCACGCTCACAGTAAAGACCCACATAGTTGTCCTTTTAAAAGGCTCTACCATCTCCACAAATTATGAACTGTTAATCCAATTAAAATGAACTTGTGCTATTCTTATAACTTGCCCTACCGAGGTTTTCCTTTTCCAGCAATGACGTTGGACAGCTAAATCTGTTCTTATGCTTTCAATTCTTGTTTTTTTTTTCCTTAATGAAGGGTAAAAAGCATCCCACTTAGCTCTGTTAACAGGATAACTATTAGTTGTGCACACAGAAAAAAAAAGTCATTGTTCAAAGAAAGCCTTAAGAAGTAGTTTGCCATAAGCCATGTGGGGGAAACAGCAAACATGTGGAAGAATGGGCCCAAAATGTCCTGTTTTGGCCTAGATGTGAAATGCTATGTGTGGCATAACACTAACACTGCGTAACACTCTGAACACACCGTCCGCATAGTCAAATACGGTGGTGGCTGCATCATGCTGTGGGGATGGTTTTTCTTTAGCAAGGGCAGGTCAGAATGGTGGTCATAGTTGATGGGAAGATGCAACGAGCGTGGGTGATCCTTTAATTAAACCTGTTAGAGTCAACAAAAGACTAAAAACTCACCTTCCTGCAGGAACACAACCCTAAATATACAGTCGGAGCTACAATGGAATGGTTTAAATCGAAGGAAATTCATATGTTAGAATGGCCCAGTTCAAATCCAGACCTATATGTCAATTGAAAATCTCTGGCAGGACTTAAAGAGAGACCTTAAGACATAGGTGTAAACTGATCCTTTCCATCCTATCTGACTGAGCTTGACCTGTTTTCCACTGAAGATGAAAGGGCAGATGTGGAACACTATTAGGGATAGATGCCAACAGACTTGCAGCTTTTTTTGTTTTTTTTGGGTTGTTTTTTTTTTTTTGGGGGGGGTGGTATTTTGATTTCGGGTAGCTTTTGCAATGCACATGTTCATGTCCCCTCTCAGAAAAACAAAGGGGAGCATGACTCAAGCTGTTCTCCTTTTAAAATGAAACCTCCACCGCAGGTTAATTCTGGTCAGTGGGAAGGATTTGTTTGTTCATGAAGATAACACAAAGCACCAGAACGTGACTACAACTCATCATCAGTTAGCCTTCATCCATCAGGTTTACATCCACGCATGCAAACAACTAGCATCTTTCTGTTTTGTCACATTATTGGTGCTTGTATATACCCAGCTGGGCCGTACAGGACGCCATAATTCTCTCTGCCCTGTTTATCAATGATTCCTGTTTAGATCCTTTGCTTTCGGGCATCCTTTATTCAGATATGAACGACTGCTAAATAACCAATGACTGTGATGAACACCAGCTGAACTCTAAGCCACGTTACTCCATCTCCTTTCAGCTGGAGCTCTTTGTGCATTGTGTGAGAACAAGGCATAGGCCCAAGCCAATAAATGGCTTATTCATTGCATCAGCAAACAAAAACACAAAACGTTTGTAATACCACCATGCTTTTTCCTAAATGACAACTTCACTGTTTCAAAGACAGCACTGCTTTTTACTCGTCTGTGCAGACATTATGATCAGCTCTAAATATCAAATTAGCTGTTTTCTGTGCCACCACAAAGCCTTTTGACTTTTTTTGCAACATGATTCAGACTCACTGCAGCTTCTCTGTGTGTGACAGCGCTGATAGTGCTTATTGTGCCCCCGTTTGCGTTCAAACTCGATGAGCTATTTTTATATTTGTCCCACAGAGAGGGTCCTAGATCTGCTGAAGTCCCTGAACCCTGAGGCAGCGCGCCCTGACACATCGCCGTATGGAACCAACAGGATTGTGAAAGATTGCTGGGTAGAGACAAACCCCTGAACTGGTCTACCACATTCACACACAACATTTCATCTAACTGACCCAGTTCCTGATAATACTAACCATGGCTGGGTGGAGAAGGCTTAACATGCAGAGCCATTTGTATGCTACAATCGTCTTATATGAAGATTCCACCTGGTACTGTGTGGAGGAGGATCCCCCCCCCCGTCTTTTTTTTTTATTTCAGAAGGGATGATGGGATTACAAGCAGATGTGACTGAGGCTTCATAAAATCCAATCTGAGCTGGAACATCGGATTGCATGCTTATCTTTGTGCAAAGAGACCCTTGTGACATGAAATATTACAAAAGTTTTTATGCAGGTTAGCTAAGCAAATAGACAAACATCATGCAACACTGGTTGAATTTGATCTGTTCTCTTTTTTTTTTTTTTTTTTTTTTTTTTTTTTTTTTTTTTTTTTTTTTTTTTTTTTTTTTTTTTTTTTTTTTAAGTGGGCTTGAAACTCCGCTGTGGGTAAAAACATTAGTAACGGTCAGAAGACAGTTTCAGCTTGGTGTTGGTTTGCCATTTTTACTCAGAGAGCTGACATACATTCACACAGTGAGGTCTCTGTAGAGTTATGAAATAGGCGTAATGCGTATGGAAATATGTACAAAAATGTAACAGTCACGAGGACACCGGTGTCCTCATGGACGCATTGGATAACATGGAAGCGTTTTCAGGGTGACAGTTAAGGGGTTAATATAAGGAGTGATGCAGGAGGCAATAGTCCATTATAATGGAATAATAACATAACAATAGTCCATTATAATGGAATAATAACATAACAGGTTATAATATCTTAAGTAGTACCATACATACAGTGACAGTTCAAACCTATACAGAAAGGATCAGAAGAGTGAGGTGGGGTTTTTTTCTACCAGAGCAAAAGACCAGGTGCGGATTCTGACAAGCAGACTGCCAGTCATGCTAGCAGAGGATGCTGTGTAAGGGGACAGAAGCTCATCTGCATGCAGACCATCAATGTCAACACAATCTTTGATGTCTTGACAGCTGCAGAAAAAGTGCATCAAGCAAAAAGATCAAAGTGACGAAGAGCAAAGGCAACCAAGTTCAGACCGCTGGCTACTGCATCCTGTCGTGCTACAAGTACAGACTCAGCCTTTTACTGTCATTGTTGCTTTAAGGCGCAGAAGATTTCAAATCTCCCGTTCTTAAAATGTTCAGTCATAATGTTCAAGCATAGTGTTGCATACCCTGTCTTTATACAATTTTTCAGTCATTTACTTTCTTGAATGAAACTTCTTAACACAAAGGAGGACAAGGGTTGCATATTTGTTTAGTCATCAAAATGACCTTGTGTCTGTAAAGCTGGCTCACATGGATCTATAGCGTAAACCATGAAGCTGTTAACATTCAGCCAAGGAGACATAAAATCTGCCTTATAGAACTAGCCCTGGAACCCTTTTACATTATGTCACAATCACAAACCTCTGCGTATTTGGGGTATTTTATGTGACAAATTAACACAAAATAGCTGTTTGAAATATGTTTTTTTTATTATTCTTGTACAAATACCGTGGCATACATTTGTATTTAGCCCGCCTTAACTCTGATATCCCTAAAGGAAATCCAGTGCAACCAGTTATCTTTAACAGATGTAGTAGAGTCAATCTGTGTGTGATTTTATCTCAGTATAAATCCAGCTGTTCTGTGAAAGAGAACATTAGTGAACAAACAGCATCCTGAGGACCAAGGAACACATCAGGGCTCAGTTCAATCCACCATATGAAAATGGAAAAATACAGCACAACTGCAGACATACCAAGACATAGTCATCCAGCTAAACTGGCAGGCCAGGCAAGAGGAGTATCAATCAGAGAAGCAGCCAAGAGGGCCATGGTAACTCTGGAGGATGTGCACTGATCCACAGCTCAGGTGGGAGAACCTGTTGACATGGCAACTATTAGTTATGCTCTCTAGAAACCTGGCATTTACGAAATGATGGCAAGAAGAGAGCCATTTTTCAAAGAAAGTCAGAAGAAATCCTATTTTCAGTTTTCCATAAGCCATAAAGAGGTCGTAACAAACGTGGAGGAGGGTGTTCTGACAGGATGAGACCAAAATTGGATTTTTTTTTTTTTTTGTCTGACATGTAAAATATTACGTATGGTGGAAAACTATAACTCATCACCCTGAACACATCACCATCATGAAAAATGGTGGTGGCAGCATCATTTCATAGGGGTGCTTTTCTTGAGCAGTGATAGAAAAGCTGGTCAGAGCTGATGGAAAGATGGACTGAGCTAAATACAGGGCAATCCTGGATTTTAAAAAACCGCTGGAGTCAAAAGATTTGACACGAGGGCAGAGTTTTGCTTTCCAACAGAAATGCAACCCTAATAAAGGGTTATGCATATTCCACAAGAACAAAGAAATTAGTTCTTTTACTTGAGGTGGCAAGGACAAAAACATCTTCCTAGCCAGGACATTTCATACCTCACAGACTTGAATATGAAGGCATTCTTCAGCCAATCTGACTGAGTTTGACCAATGAGCTGTACAAATGCAAGCAACATTTTTGATTACTATTTGTAACTGAGTTTTAAACCATGCATTATTTCCTTTTAGTTCACAATTAGGCACTACTTTGTACTGGTCTATCACATAAAATCGCTAAAAAAAAAAAAACATTAAAGTCTCAGGCTGTAATGTTACAAAATGTGAAAAAGTTCCAGGGGTAGGAATATTTTTCAAAGGCACTGTATGTAAAGAGGTTTCGCCATTTTTACTCTTTTCTGTTACCCAAAATTTCCACTTGCTCCCTGAAAAAAATACCCATTATCATAACGATTTTAAAAAGTCAAGGCTCACTGAAAATTACCACTTCTAGCATTAACCAGAAAAATGATGGTATGGAAACACAAAGAAGAGATGAAGAAATTGCTCTGACTGAGATCAGTTCATTCTAGTGCAGATCAATGTGAAATATCTGGAATGTCTGAACGTTTGTGCCAAGATCTGGATTCATTATATAATGAAAGGACCAACAAGCAATTCATAAAAATCCTCATTAGAATTTGTCTTTCTGCTAAATTTAATTGTCATGTTTGGGATGTTTTTATCTACCACCAATAGCTGGAATAAAGGACAGTAGCTACAGCTAACTTCTAGCTTGTTCTCAACAAGGACTGAGTAAGTTATTTACAAACTGCATTTGTAAAAAGCCAAACGAAGATGAAACAGATTAGTGACTGAGAAAAAGTGAACTCTGCCCAGATTAAGATCTGTTTCAAACTACCAAGGTAAGGGTGACATTATAAGATGATGATTTTTACTTTACGTGTTTACATGCACCACTGTCGCGGGAAATATGAAAATAGCCCTTGAATTTTCTCACATATGATAAGTGCAGTTACTCCCTGTAGTCAAATTGTTGTCCCTGTAGACAAATTTTTGCATGTTTGGAGTGGTTTGGTTTTTCACATGTGTAAACATTCTTTGGACTGTTTATTACATTCTAGTCATTTTGCAGACTGCTGGACAAGCTGGAAGTGACAAGCTTCCACTATGTAAACATCATGCTTTTTATCCAGGCAAATTAGCCATGAAAGAATAGCTGAAATGATAAACTACATCACATGCAAATACAAACAAACGCTACAATGTTGGCAGCTAGATGCTCCCAAGGGCCCCTCCCTGACTCAACTCCACCAGCGAAACAACATTTCCTGTTTATAAGCCGACGGCAAACAGACAGGTCCAAATACTTATCACACCAGCATTGCTGGGATCTCAGTTTGCTGCCTGACACTCAACTGCACCCAAAGGAGGGCTTCCATCAGCTCCGCTTGCACCAGCATGTCCAGCTATACCCACAACCATTTAGCCTACAGCAAGGCAAACATTCGATTGCATTAGAATTTATTTATTTGTTTATAGAATTTATTTATGTTCCTAAATTTGGAATTTGTTACAATAATTCAGAACATTTTGAGAAGAATCTGATGGTAGCCGCCATCTAAACCTAACACTAAGCTTGACCATGAATCTAGCCTCCAATAATAAACCCCAAGCATAAACACAAACTACAATTAGAAGTTGTTGAATTATTGGGTTGGAATGTTCTTTGCACATGCATTACCTGGAAAAGAACAAAGACAAGTTTTCCTTCGTGCAAAACCCAGAAAGGCTACATGCATGAACTAGAAAGGACCTTGGACTGTCCAGGCTTAGGGTGTTGTAAGTCTGCAAGAAGTGTTGTTGAAATTTCCCATTACAAAATGTAGCATTAAAAATAAATATCTGCTGATATTTGCTAGCAGATTACAAAAAATGTAAAGTAACTAGAAGTAGCCAATGCTTTAAAAAAAAAAAAAATCTAATATTTTAGCACTACATTGTAAATCTAGGAAAAGAAGACAACACATCTGTCACAACTGCTTTCCACAGAAAATGTGGTCGCATGTGTAATTGAAAATTTACTGCAACTTGGTTGTCCTAAACAGTAGGACATATACAAGCAGCCTTTAGCTACTTTGCAATAAAAGTGTTTTACAATGCTAACTTCCACAAGTAGCCACTTCACTTTGAACAGAGCCAGACGTGGCATACTTTTATGTATTTATGGTAAGCTAACTTGCCCCAGGGTTAGTTTTATATTTAATTCAGAGACAGGCCTGCTTTGGTGTTGTATACTCATTCTTTTTTTCAGCAAACAAGGAACCACAACTTGAACAAAAGTATCTGTGGACAGCTGAGGTCTTCTATTCCCATCATTTATATTAATGATATAAATGGGTGACCCACCAGGTCAGACAGAGCAAGTTAGAGATTGAAACACATAAAGTTATCAACGAGAAAAGATTTGGGGTTTTTTCACATATTTTCAGTCTTAAAAAGAGTACCACAGTTCCAGAATGCTATTTTTAGTGCTCTATGACATCAGTGAAACAAGTTAAAGTGTACACAGAGCAAATGATTCACTATGAATACTTTGTTTAAGGCCTGGTGCCAAAATCATGATGCATTACTAAGCCCCCCCCCCAGAAAATGTTTGGGAGTGGCAGCCATGGTTGGTTGGCAGCCACATGCATGTCATTTTACGACACAAAATCAAGACCGTCTGGCATTGATTAAGGTTGCAAATTAAATTTAGAGATTACGCAGGTCATCTGAAAAGTTGTACGCAAAGAGATTACGCAAGCCCTGAGGCTTGACATTAGGACTTTTAGAAGTCTTTTCAGCAAAAATGCACATTTTTTGCAGGATGTAAGATTCGTTTAAAGAGAAAAATCACAATAGCTCAGTGAGTACAGAACACCGTCACTCAGTATGACCGCAACCAACTCGGAATCTGCTTCAGCCTTCCTCAAACTACCATCTCAACAAAGTGCTCTGCAAAAGGTCACAAGCCACTTCCGGAAATGAGTGACTTCCTCTTGGCTGTCTTGAATACAGGCTCAGAGTTTGTTTTAGTTTGCACACAGTGGCACTATTCCTGATAAAATGAATGCATAAGTTTTTGCTATCAATCGATCAGAGTTTTGCCATCTTTTCAAATGATTTCACATGATGTTACTTTGTGTGTTGTACAAAAATAAAAATAATTTAAAAAAAAGCCACTCTGGTTAGGGAAGGGATTATGAAAGTGATCTAGGTATGGGGAACAATATACTGTATTCAGTATGCACTCTAACTTCCTCCTACCCTCACAATAAGACTTCACAGGCGGCTAGGGTGGGAAAAAAAAAAGTATGAAGTTAGTGCATATAATCTCCATGCAGCTATATGCGCTACGGCTCAGAAACCACACTGGCTTTGATGTTGAGGAGTCGTTGGAAAACACGTTGCACAAGAGATATTTTTATCTGTAAAAAGAATCTGAGAGGAAAACAGAAAAGACAACGTAAAAAATGTCAATGCTGATAATAAATGGAGCTCATCATTATCCTTAGATGGACGTACTGAAGCTCTTAACAGTATAACCACCCCTGGTTACATTTCAGGTTTTTGATCATTAAAAACAATTTCTTAACTTTTTTCACCTTTAACAGGGCATATATCCTGTACACTTCAACTGAAAAACAAATAAATATAAAAAAGGTGCTCCAGCCTGTTTTTAAATATAAACATACTTTGGTGTGCATCAAAGGCAGAACAAAAGCAAAAATATCCTAATGGC
This sequence comes from Anableps anableps, assembly GCA_014839685.1. Taxonomy (NCBI): domain Eukaryota; kingdom Metazoa; phylum Chordata; class Actinopteri; order Cyprinodontiformes; family Anablepidae; genus Anableps; species Anableps anableps. The sequence continues at coordinate 13,082,704 of CM026078.1, read as the reverse complement.
TGAAGCTCGTGAAAGCGTGTCACTATTCAAAACAAAACAGGGGCTGTGCAGACATGGGCGGAACACCCACCCAGAAGTGCGGGGGTTATTACTCCAAAAGCAAACTTTAAAAAAAACACAGATTATAGTTTCCAAATACACCCAGCAACAAAAATCCTACTTTCTAGAGACATTCTTTGTTCTGATGAAACTTAAATAAAAGTATTTGGTTACAATGACCAGCTTTTTTCTGGGGGGAAAAAAGGGGAAGCGTGCATGTCCGAGAACACCATCCCAAATGTATTTTGCTCCAGTAGGAACTGGTGCACTTTATGGAATTGATGGCATCATGAGGAAAGAACAATATGTGGAAATATCTATGCAAAGTCTCAAAACATCAGCCAGGAAGTTAAAGCTTGGGCACAAATGGGTCTTCCAAATGGACAATGATTGAAAACACACTACAAAAATAGTTACAAACTGATTTAAGGACAACAAAGTCAACGTTTTGGAGTAGCCATCGCAAGGCTTGGGTCTAAACCCATTGAAGATTTGTGGTCTGAGCTGAAAAGGTGTGTACAAGCAAGGTGGGCTACAAGCCTGACTCAGTTAAACCAGTTCTGTCAGGAGGAATGGGCCAAATTTCCAGGAAACTGTTGTAAGAAGCTTACGGAAGGATACACAAGATGTTTGATCCAAACATACAGGTTAAAAGTCAGTTCTACCAAATAACAAAATAAAAATACAATGTAAACTTATGAATTTAGATAATTCTTTAAAAATTATCTAAAAAACATTTTCTCTCATTATTCTGGCATTTAGCAAAGAGAAAGAATTTTGTTCATCCTAACTGACCTAAAAATAAAAATACGTGAGAAAAACAGGTTGTGTTGCATATCTGGTCTTAAACTATGTGTATAAATAAAAATGGTTTTTAATACTGGTTTTGATACATATACCCTAGATATAATATCGATCCTTTGCAACTTCTCTACACACTTAGACTTTAGCTACAAAAACTAAGCATCCTCAGTCTTTCTCTAGTCCACCCCCCTCTAATTATAGCTCAGTACATTGTGAAACCAAAGCCCTTGTTTTCACTCCACCCCCAGCTGACTGCTTTGGCAAATATATCAGACAAAATGTAGTGGAGCAGAACATTATAACATTATAGGTTACTTAGATTAACTATAATTGATACTAGATTTGTACTTAAGAAAACTGAATGCACGGGGTGGTGTGTGGTGTAGGGTTGGAGCGTGCGCCTTGTGTGCAGAGGCTGTTGGTCCTCAGTGCAGTCGTCCAAGGTTCGATTGCCGATCTTGGGTCTTTTGCTGCAAGTTTTCCCCGTTCTCTCTGCCCATTTTCTGTCTGCATATGGCAAATGAAGGCAACTAGTGCCACAAAAGCTTTTGAAAAAATGTAAATGCTGGTGTTAAATTCAAAGGAGCCTTACAAAGTGTTTGTTTGGAAACATTTTTCAGATTTGTTGTCCAGTTGGATTGAACAGGATGTATGTCCCATTAAAGGTGGAAAAAGACTTTAAAAATTATTTATCATGGATTTGACCGTGTTAAGTCTCTGTAAATTAGAATTTCAGACAGTACATATTTTATAGTGACAAAGAAAAAGAAAACTTAAGCCTAAATAGCCATATAAAAGTTAAAGCTAAAAAGCGTATAATACTGGAAGTTTAAGTAGTACCTGTTTTTGTTCTCCATTAGACAACCCTGTGCACCTTCATTCAAAGGGAATACAAACTCCTCAGACAAAATATCCAGTCAGAGAACCATCCCTCTGACCAAGGAGGGAAAGGGAAAAGTCAACACAGATGTGAAATCTTTCTGCAGTAGGACATATCTTGTTTACGCTCTGCCAAAGTGCTCACAGAATAAAACCAATTCTTTTAATGTCTATCCTTGGACTTTATCACTGCACTTATCATAATGTTTTTTTTCTTATCGCCTTCCTGCTGACGGAGAAACTGCCACCTTCGTCTCAGAGTGGCTAACCAAAACGAAGCTGGGGGCATCTCCCTGTACATCATGTCAGTTATCATTCTGCCCCATTTACATCTACTCAGATGAAGGCATGTTTTATATCTGTGACTAATGTGACAAGAAAAAAAAAAAAAAAAAAAAAAAAGCAGGTTTATTATGTTGATTCTCATAACTCAGCACATCTGAATTAATCTTTCCGCTTCCTTAAAATATAGATAAAATTAGCTTAATTTGATCCCAACCCTTGCTCCGTTTGTTGAGCCGTACAACAAGAGGAGTTTTCAGGTGAACTTTTTTATTTATTTATTTATTTTTTTTTGCAGGCTGTTTTGTCCTTCCAGTAAGCACAGTTATTTTAGCTCGTACACATTTGCCTCCTCTGATATGTTTACAGCAGAATAACAAACCCAATAAAAATGCTGCCTTCAGAATGTGGAAGGGCTTGGGCTCAAAAGCTAAATAAAAACACTATTATAACTAAGTAAGGATTATTGAGGGACTTTCATTACCCTGGTTTGATTGCAAATAGACACCACAAAAAGGACAAAGGGCAACGTTTAACAGGAAATAAAAGGACAAAATAGCAACACACTGCTTTATATGTGAGTTAGGTGTTGCTGCACACTCAGCCAAAGTCAATTCGCATTTTTGCCTCCACGCAACAGAAGAGCAACTACCATCCAACCAGCTCTTATCTGACTACTTGGGTCAGATCCTGGATGAATCAGCACAAAAAAACATCCCCAAAATAAAACAAAGGGTCAGTTTCTTTTTGTATGTATGTATGTGTGTGTGTGTGTGTGTGTGTGTGTGTGTGTGTGTGTGTGTGTGTGTGTGTGTGTGTGTGTGTGTGTGCAAGCGTGTCTCCATGATTCACGCTCCCCGCAGCCTGAAAACAAACACCTGAACACAATAAGCTTTTGTTCCCTGAAGCAGTGATGGATAGCTAATTTCCGTTACACTTCATGTTCCTCTTTCACCAACATTGAAGAACAGAATAGCGAAATATGAAAAGTTGGGTGTTTATTTTGTGAGGAATGCATAAGGAGAAAACATGTTAGAAAATGAATCAACATAAACAGCACAATATTCAGCAACATTCAGCAATTAATCTCTGTCTTAGAGAGAAGTGAGATAATATTTGGTTAAATTGCTATTTTTAATGTGTACTATATTCTAGTTGCTTAGTTTAGGTGCAAACATCAAAATCCAATCATTAGTTTCACCACAATTACATAGTGAGGGAAATATTCATTTGGGAAATATGAGTTTTACCAAAATTACAAATATTGCAATTATTTGCAACCCTAAGAAATGTAGTTTTAAAAAAAACTAACTAAATGCTTTTATTTTACTTTTTTTGTTTACTTTTGTTCAGTAATCCATAACTTCTTGTTTTTATGGGGTATTAATATGGTGTGACACTGAATTTCTTTTACTCACTCTTCAAAATGGGAAAGAGAAGAAAACACGCCATGGAAGTAAGGCAAAATGTTTGTTGATCTCGGAGCATTTATTTACCAATTCATACTTTTCTGTTTCTGTGGGGTATAATATTTGATGTAAGACAGAGGCCTATTTGTTTTAGTCCCTCTTCAAAATGGGAAAGATAAGAAACCACACCATTCAAGTCTGGCAGAGGTTTGTTGCCCCCAGAACATGACTTCCTGTTTCCCAGTGGTAAGAAAGTGTGACACAGAGACCCACTTATTTTGGCCACTAGCCTCCAGGCTGCGCAACGACCCATATTTATGTCACCACAACCCGCAGTAAAGAAGATGGTAAGAACTGAAGGAGAGTCTAAACAGCTCATTATGAAAGAGCTGCCACAAGGAGTGTTGGAGGATGCCGGAGAATGCGGAGAGAACAGACGCATGCATGGGGAGAACGTGCAAACTCTATGCAGAAAGACCCCAGAACAGGATTTTAACTCAGGACCCTCTTGCTGCAAGGAAACAGTGCTACCAACCTACCACTGTGCAACTCCAAGATCTTCATAAAAGCTAATTATTTTAAGGCGTTAGCGCACATCTTTACCTGGGGTACCAATAACTGTTGAGGGTGCTGTATATGATTTGCTGCCTGCCACAAAAAAGGACCTCTATTTCTTTCATTTTTGTTTCAGTTTTTGCAACCGCAATAAAAGTTGCTTAACTTGCCTAATATTCAACAAACAGAAACAAGCCGGAGTCACGAGCCCAACATAACTGACAGCTTCACCGGAGTTGCTGTCAAACTGTTCACTAGTGAAAATTAGTATTTAACAACAATTTGTTACAGAGATCAATTATTAAATCAGAGTGAATATGGGTGTCATAGATAATGGATGTGAGTATGCAAACATACCAATCTCAGTCACTCGTTGTTGATGTTGATCTTTTTAGGCAGAACAGAAAACCATCAAGCCTTTGCTAGTTTTAAAAACATAAAAGCCTTTTTTATGTTTTTAAAAGATATTGGGTCAGCCTGGTTAAAATAATAAGCTATTCAACATTTTTGGCCTCACTAGACGGAGTCATGCTTAAATTTCAGCCCTTCTTTTTCCAAAGCAAAACAGAACCTAATCACAGCTTTCAAAAGACAATCATTTCTTTGATACCTGGAAGATAATTTTTGGGCATGTACAAAAAAGGCCTTGTGTGGGATGGGACACATGTTAGGTTAATAATTTATGTGGGAGTATCTGACAGTACTTACAATGAAAAAGGACATAATAATAACACCTCCTGTGACAGGGAAGACATTGCACAGTGAGAGGAAGGAGAGAAATTAAAAAGAGCTCTTTCGTGCTTACGATTTGATATTTGGCAATACAAAACTATAGCAAGGTTAGTCTAGCTGAAAAATAAAAGCTAATGTATTTTGACCAATATTTAAGCCTAAATGTAGCTTTCTTTATGTATACTTTTCCTGTTTAGAATGTTCTTAAAATCACGACTTAAATCTCAATACTGCTTCCAAATGGATTTCTCCTATTGTTTCTGCATACATTTACTAATTACAAACTGTAAATTATTTCTTTAAAAACCATAAGAAGCAGGCAGACCATACTTTTTTTTTATATTATTACCTAATCTACAGACTACTGTCTGGAATCAATAATGCTTGTTTCCTGGCAACCTCTTTGCTTAAAGGATGAATGAAAAGAAGTATTGATGGGCACAACCAGGAAATACCCATGAGATCAGGTTTTCACTGAAAGTGAGCACAAAGTCTGTCTCAGACTACAATGAGCAATCCATGATTATTCCACAGTCAGCCCAAGGAATAAGCAAGCCAAGCTACTGATTAGGCCAGCAGGGCTCTTATCGGAACCCCTTAAATTCTCACACACAAAAAAAAATAGATCCCAAAAGTTTATCAAGAGAGAATCAACTTTTATATGAGTTTTAATAGTTTCTAAATCAGAACGTTTCAAGACTTAAACTTTTTAATGTAGCTGACATTTAAAACAACAGATGTACTACCTGTAGTTATATAAAGAAGATATTTTACTATGAAAAGTGAAGCATAAAGCCATAATTTGATAACACATTTCATCATTTTGCTGCTCATTTCCATGTGTGAGTCACATTTCATGCACCCAACTGTTTTTGCATAATACTCACCTAAACTTACCCCTTCTTCCTGACTACGGTGTGATCTGTACTGTGTAAGGCCACAATTCATTTTAAGCTCTCACACTTTAAACATTTTATCTTAAGTAATATTTAAAGAAATATATGAAGTGTCTTTAAGAAGCAGCAGTTTCAAAACTCAAAAAATTTTCCATCGTGCCACTTTTACGGTTGTTAAAGTCCTTTTAATGTGATGCCGGGTCCTGAAGCGAAGGGGGTTTTTCTCCGGCTGTATAGAGCATGGAGTAAAGAATTCAACACTACATTATAAATAATATGGAAATATAATTTACTTGTCTGTGCACGAAGAAGCTACAACTATGTACAAAAGCATATGTCTACAGATGTCTAAAATTAATAGTTAAAAATGTTCATTAAGATTCTATTTTTAACTCTGCCGTGGGAAAATTAAGGTTGGAGACTGTTAAATAAACACTTGAGTTTAAACAGGGTCATTATGAAAGACCCAAGGGGCGTAAGTTAGCAACATGGACGCATCAGAGCCAGAGATCATCAGTAGCAAAGAGATGCTTACATTTATAAAAATATGGAGATGAATATGAGGAAAGTTTTCATCAGAATACCTGAATTATTGGATGCTGGTTGATTTAGCCTAGTTAAAACTGTAATATTGCATAATATCATAATACTTTAGCACAGTAGGAACAATAGTTGTTTTACTCTGTTCAATAAAAGCAATTAAATCATGTTATACATTTTTATTTAAAATGTTTAGCTAATATTGTAGGATTTTTACTTCGTAGATCATATTCCTGTTAGAATCTCAAACAGCTGATAGCATTAATACATTTTAAAAATGATGTTACTGGTGATGGGACTGAAGTGGGCCCCAAAACTGCATTCTGCTAGTGGCTGGATCTGGATTCTTTGGTGCAAGGCAAATAATAATAATAATAATAATAATAATAATAATAATAATAATAATAATAATAATAATCAAAAATGCATAATTACTTTGCAGTTCATCTACTTTTATTGTATTTTGAAGGGATTATATAATCAATCTTAACAGTGCAATGCTGAATGATGAACCACAATGAACTAAATCCAAATGCTTGAGTTTTCAAGTGTCTACAATTTAAAATTAGCGGTTTTATTTTTACTGTCAAATTCTACCAAACACTTTAAAACAGAGTCATCATAAATGTTCCCAGAACCATGAATTAACAATATGGACACGCCAGAACCAAGGAGCATCAGCAGCAGAGATGCTGGGATAAATAAACAAGTAGAGATGAATATGAAGGAAACTTTGGACCTGGATACTAGAAATAGTGGATGCTGTTGGTTCAGCCGAGTTGTGACGGTGTGTGTGTGTGTGTGTGTGTGTGTGTGTGTGTGTGTGTGTGAGTGAGAGAGAGAGAGAGAGAGAGAGAGAGAGAGAGAGAGAGAGAGAGAGAGAGAGAGAGTGTGTGTGTGTGTGTTGTGACAGAGCAGCTGTGCACTCACGCCCTGGTCCTGGGGAAGCCCATGGACAGCAGCACGTCCAAAGTAGAGCCATGTTTGATGGTGTTGGGCCGGTTCTGGCGCTGCCTTCGCGGTGTCACTTTGGCGTACAGGTCCTCCTTCGCTGCCATAACTCACTGCCCCATCGGTAAGTCAGGTCCACAGCTCCGCTGATGTGTTTTTCATTTATCAGCAGATAAAACGAGGGGGATGAAAAAAAAAAAAAAAAAAAAAAAAAAAAAAAAAAAAAAAAAAAAAGGAAGACGGAAGCAATGAGCTATTTAACCCAGAGTGACTCGGTCTGGACGGAAGCACGTAAATATCACGAAACTCTGCGAGGAAACGAGCATGTTTTGGCTGTGAGCTGGAACGAGCTGCCTCCCCCTCCTCCCGCTGCTGCTGCTGCTCTGCTCCTGACGGCTCGCAACGTGAAGTGAAAACCCTCAGTCGGGGGCTCAGCCATGGGAAGTCGCTTCTGCGCTCTCAGCCCTGTCCCCGACAGCGGTTAACACATCTGGCTGTTGTCTGCCCCTTGCATCCGGTCCACTGAGCGAAAAATCAGATGCGACAGTACAAGTTTCCCCCTCCAAATGTTGTCTTATTCATGAATGGAACCTGATGAGCGAGCGGAAGGTCGGCCGCGACCCCTTCAGTTAAAGGGATAGCACAGCAGCAGCATTTAGAAGAGGACAGGAAATCAGTTTAGTCTTTAAACCGAAGGCGTATGAAACTGTAAGTGTGACAAACTCCTCCCGCTCATAGCTGCAGATTTAACACATAGGCAGGTTGTATGGAACGTTGTGGTGATTATATCAGTCCCGGCGTAGAGCTGGATGGTGGAAAATGCTGCTCACACTTCCTGTCTGTAATATAAAGATCGTCGTTACTTCGCGCATGCGCAGTGTCGGGTACGAGAACAGTCCGCCATCATCGGTTGTCATAGCAACTTTAGCATTAATTCGTAAATTTTAATTTCCCTACTCAGTGGTAAATATTTCACTTAACTGAAATAAACAAAGACTTACTCAGTATAACCAGCATACATATTTAATATGAACATGAACCGGCAAATACTTTAGGTTTTAGTTTGTCACATACATATGTCACATTCAGTTTCTTTTTTTTATCTTTTTGTGGTCATTTTTTTATATAATCTACCCTTCCTTAAACCAGCTTTTGTTAATACATGACTCTGGAGGCATTTATAAGGTATAAGACTGCTGATAAGCGTTTTTTTTCAGTACATCAGTTTTTGCTATTCTAGTTCTTTACCCACCTACATACAAATTTTGGCCTGTTTAAGTAGGCCACTGAAAATGATGATGATCATCATAGTATACCATCCAAAACAGCAACCATCATGGCTTGGGGATCACTGGAATCAAACATTAAAAGGTAAATACAAATATAAATATTTTTTTTAAATTACCAATGAATCAAAAAAAAAAAAGCTTTTAAAATTCTGAATGCTCCTTGCTTGAAGATCACAGGCTTCAAGCAAAAGGAGGATCAGATAGAAGTCTGAACAGAGCAAATGAGCTGAACACATTCTTCAACAGATTTAGTTCAGGAACAAGCTCATCCTCCTCCCCTCCTGCTCCCAGCCAAACAGACATCCCACCCTCCTTTGACCCACAGCATTCCTGTCAAACCTCAGATGTTTTATCTTCCACTTCAGTCATGGACTCTTTTGCTTCCACTAGTTTGTCTTCAGCCAAATCAGGAGATGCCGCTGCTCCCTTTACCTCCCCAAAGAGGCAGCTGGAGAGACTGAACCGGAAAAAGGCTGTAGGTCCAGATGGTGTCAACCCCAGAGTCCTGAAGGCCTGTGAAGAGCACCTCTTCAACTTTAGCTTGACCCAAGAGAAGGTTCCACTGCTGTGGAAGACATCTTGTCTGGTTCCAGTACCAAAGAAAACTCTTCCATCAGTCATTAACAACAATAGACCTGTTGCCCTGATGTCCCACATTATGAAGGCCCTGGAGAGACTCCTGTTGGCCCACCTGAGTAAATAAACAAATACATATCAGGACCTCCTGCAGTTTGCTTATCACCATGGAAGTGGAGTTGGATTTGAAGATGCCATTATACACCTGTTTCAACAAACCCATTGTCATCTGGACAAAGCAGGAGGCACTGTGAGGACCATGTTCTTTGATTGCTCCAGTGCATTTAATACAATTCAGCCTGATTTGTTTTGTCAGAAACTCCAGAAGACACAAGTGGAGCCCTCAACAATTGCCAGGATCAATGTCTACTTCACAAATAGACCACAGTTTGTGAGACTAAAGGACTGTGTGTCTAACCAGGTGGTTAGCGGCACAGGAGCACCACAGGGGATTGTACTCTCACCATTCCTTTTCACTCTGTACATGTCAGTCTTCCAGCACAAGTCAGACTCCTGTCATCTACAGAAATACTCAGATGACTCTGCAGTGGTCGGGTGTATCAGAGATGGACAAGAAGCCGAGTACAGAGAGCTGGTGGACCACTTTGTGGGATGGTGTGGAAACAATCATCTTATCTTGAATGTGAACAAAACAAAGGAGATGATTGTAGATTTCAGGAGAAACAAATCCTATTTCCATCATGGGAGAAGAAGTAGAAGTGATTGAGGAATATTTTTACAACTTTATAACTTTTATAAACAACTTTATAACTTTTTTTCTTTATAACTTTTTACAGTGCACCTCGGTGTTCATCTTGACAACAGACTGGACTGGAGACTCAACAGTGAAGCCATCTACAAGAAGGGACAGAGCAAACTGCATTTCTTGAGGAAGCTAAGATCCTTCAAGGTTTGCAGCAAGATGTTGCATATCTTCTATAAGTCTGTTGTTGAGAGTGTCATCTCTGCCATCATCTGTTGGGGCAGCAGCATCAAAGCCAGGGACTTTAAAAGGCTCAACAACCTGATAAAGAAGGATGGTTCTGTTCTAGGGATGACTGTGGAACATCTGGACATGATAGTGCAAAGAAGGATTTTACATAAAATCAAGAAAATTATGGACAACCCTGGCCACCCTCTTCATGAGACTCATTGAAAAACAGAGCATCTACAGTCAGAGGCTTCTCAACTAGCACTGAAAAGTCAAAATTACATTTAATGCATAACTCAGTTGTTTGTTGGCTTGACTTTTGAATTCACCCAAGTGGGGGAGTGGATTAAGTTTGTCTGCACTAGAGGTTTCTATCCTTTGTATCTCCCATCTAAGGCAAATGCCATCTTTTATAGGTTTTTCTATGAATTTGTGCTTTGGTTTTCTTTCAGCAAAACATGGTGGGGCAATTCAATATTGTAAAAATTGTTATAAGAGTATGATTTCTACCAAGATAAATTAACCTAAACGACAAGTGGTTTACAAAAATCTACCATTTTAAAAATGATTACATTGATTGGCAGTTTCAAACACATGGCTAAAAAAAACGAAGTCCAAATAAGTCAAACCAAAACAGAGGTATATATATATGATATATAATATGCTATACTGTTTAACTGAAGATATTTTTTCATATTTAAATTTGACTGTGGTGAGGATATTGACCTTTTTCATTTAACCCATTATCCTGTATTATTAGGTTTGTGTTTCTGCACTCTTAGTACTAAACTCTCCTGAGACTGACATGTTAGTAAAAGACCTGAATACCTTGTAAAACAAAAAATCCAAAAAACAAGTTGTACATAAACATTTTAACTACAATTTCCAGTACAAAAACCATATGCTACCACTGACTGCACTGTGTATTTGAAACTTTCTGCAAATGTATATTTTCTAAGACCTCAGTACATTGTAGAATTGGTAACAGAACATACAGTAGTTATCCTTATTTAAAAGACCCATACATGTTTTCTTCATATCTATATGCTTTTCCCCAAACTGTATAGGTTTACTTGCTTTTAAATGTGTATGTCCTGTGTGTTTCCATTTGCTCTGTTACCTTGCTGCTTATACACTGAAATTTTCCCACTGAGGGACAGAAGAATCAATCTATGCAGTAATGCCTTAAATCTTTATTTCTTACCTGATAGTATGCATGCAGTTGCTTGATCAACTGCTGCAGATCCTAGTTACACTTTTCGTATAATTTAAAAAATTATCAAATCAGTGTTGCAGCATTCATAAAAACACTTCACATTGGCTTACATGGCCTTCCTAATAAAGCGAGATGAACAATGCAATCTACTCATTTCAAAATATACGATTAACCATAAACAAGAAAATTTATAAACTTTATTTTATATATAAACATATCAATAACTGAAAAATCTATACAAAAACACAGCACAAACTGTTCCCCTATACAAATATTGACTGTTAAAATAAAGGCATGTGTGCCGAGACCTTCCAACTACTTTAACTTTAAGACCTGAGTATTAATCAAAACATATTGCAATTTCAGTTCCCAGAGCTAGAAACTGGATGCAATATTAGGTGAAACGTGCACCATGATTAATGTTAAATTTAAGAGGTTGCTTCAGTTTCAAACATGATGCATATACACAAATGTCAAAACTTCAGTACAGTGAGATATTTAAACTACAAGGCCAACTACTGAACATTTAATTCTCAACACAAAGCAGGTTTTGTAATTACAATGAAAATCTCAACCTAATAAAAGCATTGCTGCAGAACATTTGAGATAAAAACACAAAAACCCTAACATAGCCAAAATGTTTTCTTTTAACAGTATTTCATTAAAGCCGCCAAGTTAAGAAAGCTGCACTATTACATATTAGGGTGATTGGCAGTAAACGTAATAAGACAATGTTAGTTTAGCTGTCTCATGTGTAGCTTTGTGAGTTTAAGTAGATTGCAAGGCTTTGTTCTTTAATCAGTAATAGGCGACATTTTTACATGCAATATTATTAATGAAAAAAAAAAAAAATTTAGAAACTGGAAGACAAGAAAAAGCACAAACATTAGTTTTAATCAAACCTGCAGATAAAACAGCAGCTAGAGGCCACATTTAACCTAAAACTATAAATGTACAAAACAGTTCCTTAAATCTTACATAGCGGACAGGAAAATCATCTGAAAAGTATCACACTGGTTCATAAAAACTGCACTGAAAACCTAAGTACAAGGGAAAAAAAAAAAAAAAAAAAGTCACAAAGATGAAAATTTAATGCAGAGGCTCCCGACTGCTGCTTGCTACACCACAAATGACGACTTCTGTTTGAAATCCCCCTGAAAAACAAAGCAAAATTCAAAAATTCTTATTTTCATCCTGTGAAAATTATTTATTTTATGTATAAAATCCAAACTTTACTTACATCATCTTCCTCACCACCACCATATGTCGATGGAGGCTGGTAGACTGCACTGTGCTGCTGTTTGCTGCAGGGGGTAAACAACAAAATATAAAACAGAGGAATCAAACTGATAGTTATGTTAGAATCTAAAGCTTAGTGTAAGGGGATAAAAGTGTAAAAAATATGAAATATATGAATTGTATAAAGCTTTCTTAGAAGAAACCAAAAAAATAAAAAAAATTCTAGCTGTATTTGAACATACATACAGGGAATATGAAATATGGCTGCATCATCTCATCCAAATCAATTAGGTGGTTTTCCTTAATGGGTCAATTCATTTACAAAGCCTTGTAAAAATATTCAGCACTATGAACTTCCATATTTTGTAACATTAAAACAGCAAAATTGTGCTTAAGGTAATTGTGAAGTTGAAGGAAAATTACAGCTTTCAAAAAATATTCACAAAAAATAACCTCCACATTATCTCTGACCTGTGTGCTGTGTTCAGTGGTTTACATGATCTTGTTTACTAATGTTCTGAAACAGACCTCTGAGGCCTTCCCAGAATAGGTGGATTTATACTGAGATTCAATTACACACATCAGGATATACTGGGACTGAATACACATGCACACCATTTTTAAATGGTGTGCATGTGTATTCACAGAATATGAATTTACCTACAATGTTCTGGTCTCCCTTGACTCTATAGTTACATCATAATAGCCTAAAAACACTCAACTCCAGACCAGTTTCTAAAAGTAAGCCAAACTAATAATGTACTTTTTGAAAATTGAGAACACATTAAGAAAATTCTCTTACCTTTGGCTTTTCTCTGTAATAGAGGGGGGAAAGGAATAAAAGTCAAATTGGTAAAACATTTGGTAAATTATGCAAATCTAAATGTATAACTTGTGTGTCAAAGCCTACATCTGACATCACATAAGTTAACTGCACTTGTGACATAAAAACAACTTTAACTTGCTAATACAGAAAAACACCTGTGTGGTTTCCGTCAGCTGCTAACATTATTTTTCATCTCTGCCTAGGTTTAAGCATCTTCAGATTTCTTCTTAATACAGAATATTCTGACTTTTTACAAAAAAACCTCTGAATACCAAGTGATTTTGGACTACTACTGAAAACTTACTGGGCAGATATCCTTTCTTGTTGGCATACCAAATACCACCTATCAAAAGGGCCAGGAGCAGCAGGACAATGATTACTCCAGCAACAATTCCTCCGGTGTTTAAGTCACCTTGAAGAAAACATCACAGTGATAATAAGATTAATTTAAATCATTTCAACTAACATTTCCACATTTTGCTCAAGTAAAGAAGTAAATCACTTCACTGAATTCACTAACTCAGTTAAGCCTGAACTATCAAGAAAGCTGAGAACTTACGGACTTCCATTTGTTCACCTCTGCAGCGCTGGGCAGGACCAGCCTCATTGACCACCTCGCAGTAGTACATCCCGCTGTCCATCTTGGTAACGGAAGGAAACACCTGTATCCACATGGGTCACTTTATTATATAGGCAAGTCCACATAAAGAAAACAAAAGATAGGCTTATATAATGCAGCATGATGGAATATAGCAGACCAGCGTTCCTGTGCTTGAATCTAGCTTGTAGGTGGCGTTTTTGAAGCCAGAAATCTTGCTCGGGTCAGCAGGCAGAAGGGTGTTATCTTTGTACCACTTGTATGTTGGCGGCGGTGAACTGTCAGGATCATGGCATGTAAGGTTGATGGGTTTATTTGTCGTCACTGTCTGGGGGATTCCACATTTGGGTATAGATGGTGGCACTGCGGAACATTAACACAGCAAAGAATACTGATGACACTGGTAGTAATTTTTCCCTGATTAGTCAGTAATTATTTTAATCCATAGTAGCTTATTTTGTGTATACCTTCTGTTCTCAGCATGTTTTACTACAGCTTCTACATGTTTGCACAACTATGAGTTTTACTCCAATTCCTCTAAATCATATAAATTTGCACAATAAAATAAAATGACATGAAACTTAAAAGTTAAAATGACTTTTTCCTCTTCCTGGATCAGGTGCAGCTCAAATTGTGAAGCACTTGAAACAAATTCAAAACTGAAGTAGATTAGCCTTCTCTGAATACAAACACTTACACATATGTAATTTGTGAATCTTTTATTCTATGTCACAATTTCAAAGCTTTATTTGCCATGTAAACCAAATTAGATTGGATGAAGCGTGGAAGCTGCAAACAGACTGGGTAAAAGCTAAATAGAGTTATTTGAGAAAAACAGCCAATATTTTAAAAATAAAAGATCACATAGCTCCTTGTAGTAGTACACTACAGTTACAGAGTTAAGAAAAAATAATTTATTAGGTACTATTTGACATTTTGAGGGATATACTATTTGGTGTGCCCAAAAAAAAAAAAAAAAAAAAAAAAAAAAAAAAATCTTACCATATTACTAAAACTCAATCAGTGAGTACATTTGCATTGAACAAATTGCTACACCTCTGATTTTCTTTAGGAATATAATAATGCATTCCTTTTATTAAATTATAGCTGGAACCTAATGGTTAATTTTAACAGTTTCAAACTTCTGCACATTATATTTACACTGCCATGTGATGATTGTGTGGAAGTGTGAAGTGTGGAAAAGTTTTGACTGAAATTCCAAATACCACAAAATGATTAATGACTTAATAATGGACCACATGGTGAACAAATGGACATTTCAAACAAGGCCATATCCTCCATACAAGAACGTATATTTATTCTGATTGTGAGTCTGGGTTGATTATAAAAGTAAATATATTGTTTCAGGAAGTGCTATGCTTACCCAGAACAGTCAGTGTCACTTTGACATGTGCAGACTGGCTACTGGAGCTGGACACCTCGCAGTAATACGCGCCATTATCCTCACGAGTCACTTTGGAGAATCTCAAATTACTGTCACTATACATAGACACACGATCGGAATACGGTGCTGTGGAGGAGAAGCACAATTACAGGACAGCCTTTAGAAACTAAATGCATTCATCAAGGCAATAGAATGTTAGGGGTTTTGGAAGAGTAGGTTTCTTCAATCTAATTTTAAATTGGACTGGAATGATAAAATACACATTTGTGTAATTTCTATTTCTCAATGATCAATTTAGGGACAATTTAAATGCGTTGTAGTCATTAATTTGTAAGATTTATTCTTGCAGTTATAAACAAAAGAAGTCTTTCAGTATAATTATTTTATTTTTGATATATGCCATGTTAAGGATTGTGTAAACATTAAAATTGACTACAAGTCATAGTTTTTTGGAAATTCAGTTGGTGTTGGTTTAAATTACTGTTCTTTAAAATAAATTGCATTAATAAATAGTTGAACATGTAATATATAGGCATTGGTAAAGTTTTCTAAATCCCATTGACAGAAGTCAATCAATCCACTTACTTGTTGCTTTTCCTTCAAAAATTACATATGCCTGTGAGCCTTTTAAGTTTTGGAATTTCCACTCTACCCTGGGACTTAAACCAAAGTCTGCTGAATAGGAACAGGTCAGGTCCACACCTGGAGAAAAAAAAAAAATAAATAAATAAAATTAAAAAAAATTCACACCACTAAAGCTGTGACAAGAAATAAAATTTGTAAAGCAGAAGTTCAAAAACAAGTTTTAACTGAGAATTTTCAGGCAGTGGCTGTGTTGAATAACCACAAGACTGGCTATTTACACTAGATCTCAAGTTACTACCTATATTATAACAAAAAATAATATTTTAAGACCCCAACTACTAGTCAGAGCTGGGCCAAGGGGAAATGGAGATTTCTGAAATGTTAAAAACAACTCTAATCTCCTTGCATAAGCCATTTAATAAACCTTACAGCGACCATGAAGTTTACTCCAACAGTTACTGATATATTTCCATAGTTATTTACAGAAAGTACTGTGTTAGGCTGCAGTCCATAAGACAAGTTTATCTGTGTAGCATATTTCAGCAGAAAGGTAGTTTAAAGTGCTTTACAATATAAAAACATCATGCAGTCACCAATTATGGAACGAGCAAGAATCATTACATTTTGACAAATGCCATCGTCAAAATCCTCAAGAAAGTATACATCAAATATATTGATCAATGTTCCACTTACTACTTATCAAAGCCACTCTAAGCAGGTGGGTTTTTAGCCTTAGTTTAAAAAGGAACTTAGTGTGTCGGCTGTTTTGCAGTTTTCTGGGAGTTTGCTCTAGATTTGTATTGCACAGAAACTGAATGCTGTTTCTCCATGTTTGGTTCTGGGGATGTAGAGTAGACTAGAACCAGAAGGCCTGAGTGGTCTGGAAGGTTGATACAATGACAACAGGTCTTTAATGTATTGTGATCCAAAGCCATTCAATGATTTATAAACTAACAGAAGTAGTTTAAAGTATATTCTCTGAACTACAAGGAGCCAGTGTAAGGACTTTAAAACCAAGGTGATGTGCTTTATTTTCCTGGTTTTAGTGAGAACATGAGCAGCAGCGTTCTGGATCAGCTGCAGATGTCTGATTTTTAACACTGATGTCCCCGCCTGAAACTCATTCAGCAAACCAATACATGTTAAAGTACATACACACAATAAAATGGAACACCTAAACAAAACAATGCAACTCCAAATCAGTCACAACTTTGTGGAATCAGTGTCACCAGTTAGGTAGTAACACTACCTATTTCACCTGCTGCTGTGCAAATGGAACAAGCAAGTGGAAATGAGAGGCAATTAGCAAGATAGCCCCTATAAAAGAGTGATTCTGCAGGTGGTGACCACAGATCATTTCTCTGTTCTCATCCTTTCTGGTTGAACTTTAAGTCACTTTTTCATTTTGTCAGTGTTGTCACACATAGAGGCATCATGAGGCGTTTTTTTTACAGCCCACTGAAGTTGCTCAAGTAGTGCAGCTGAACCAAGACAGAACATCAATGCGAGCGGTGACAAGAAGATTTGCTGTGAGCAAAGAATGGAATAGGTACCAGGAGATAGGCCAGTACACCAGGAGACATGGAGGGGGCTGTAGGAGGGCTACAAACCAGCAGCAGGACCGCTACCTCGTCCTTTGTGCAAGGAGGAACAGGAGGTCCACTGCCAGGGCCTTGCAAAATGACCTCCAGCAGGCCACTAATGTGCATGTTTCTACTCAAACTGTCAGAAACAGACTCCATGAGGAGGGTGGTATGAGGGCCTGACATCCACATATAGGGCCTGTGCTTACAGCCCAACACCGTGCAGGATGATTGGCGTTTGCTAGGGAACACCAAAATTGGCAGATTCGCCATTGGCGCTCTGTGCTCTTCACGGATGAAAGCAGGTTCACACTGAGCACATGTGACAGAGTCTGGAGACACCATGGAGAACGTTATGCTGCCTGCAACATCCTCCAGCATGACTGGTTTGGTGGTGGGTCAGTCATGGTGTGGTTAGGCATTTCTTTGGATGGCCGCACTGCCCTCCATGTGCTAGCCAGAGGTGCCCTGACTGCCATAAGGTACCGGGATGAGATCTTCAGACCAACTGTGAGACCATATCCTGGTGCAGTGGGCCCTTCTCATGCATGACAATGCTGCTGAAGTGTGTCAGCAGTTCCTGCATGATGAGGGCATTGACGTTATGGACTGGCCTGCCCGTTCCCCAGACCTGAATCCAATTGAGCACATCTGGGACATCATGTTTCGGTCTATCCACCAACGCCACGTTGCACCACAGACTGTTCAGGAGCTAACTGATGCTCTAAATCCAGGTCTGGGAAGAGATCCCTCAGGAGAACATCCCCCATCTCATCAAGAGCATCCCCAGGCGTTGTCGGGAGGTTACACAGGCACGTGGAGACCACACACACACACTACTAAGCCTCATTTACACTTGTCTTGAGGAATATTCACTGACATTGAATCAGCCTGTCATGTTATTTTCCACTTTCATATTGAGAATGAATCCAAATCTCCATGGTGCAATAATTTTGATTTACATTGATATTTTTTGTGTTATTTTCTTCTCAATCAATTCAACTGTGTTAATAATAAAGTTTTTCAATGAGAATATTTAACTGAGATCCAGGATGTGTTATTTTAGTGTTGCCTTTAATTTTGTGAGCTCTGTGTGTGTATGTATATATATATATATATATATATATATATATATATATATATATATATATATATATATATATATATATATATACACACCAATGGCTGGAAAAAGCTGGACTCAAGGACAGCACAGAGGCACTCATCCTGGCTGCACAGGAACAGGCCCTAAACACCAGAGCAATAGAGGCTCAGATCTACCACACCAGACAAGATCCAAGGTGTAGATTGTGCAAGGAGGCCTCTGAGACAGTCCAACACATAACAGCAGGGTGCAAGATGCTGGCAGGGAAAGCGTACATGGAACGTCATAACCAAGTGGCGGGCATAGTGTACAGAAACATCTGTGCAGGATATGGACTGGAAGCCCCGAGATCAAAGTGGGGCACACCCCCAAAGGTGGTGGAGAATGACCGAGCTAAGATCCTGTGGGACTTCCAGATCCAGACAGACAAAATGGTAATGGTGAACCAACCGGACATCGTGGTGGTGGATAAACAACAGAGGAAAGCCGTTGTGGTGGATGTAGCAATACCAAGCGATTGCAACATCAGGAAAAAGGAACACGAGAAACTGGAGAAATACCAGGGCCTCAGAGAGGAACTGGAGAAGGCCTGGAAGGTGAAGACCACAGTGGTGCCTGTGGTCATCGGGGCCCTCGGGGCAGTCACCCCCAAACTGGAGCAGTGGCTAAAACAGATCCCAGGAACAACATCAGACATCTCAGTCCAGAAATGCGCAGTTCTCTGCACAGCCAAGATACTACGCAGAACCCTCAAGCTCCCAGGCCTCTGGTAGAGGACCCGAGCTCAGAGGTTGAGAAAGACCACCCGTGGAGGGTGAGAAGGGAATTTTTTATATATATATATATATATATATATATATATATATATATATAAATCAAGGAGATGCAACCAACTTGTTTTTAATCAAGTTGATTGCAGGGTCTGTAATTAGTCGCAATTAATTGCATTTTAATCGAAAACCATGTATCGACAAAATAAGCAATATTTTCTATTCAAAAACCCTTTTTGCTGCTAAATTATGGAACAAATAGACATAGGAGCTCAACAAAGATATTTATTGTTTTTAATCTGTTATTCAACCATCAGAATGGTGCAAAGTGCTATTATGCCTATTCAGCTTTCAAGTGTTTTAGGAACCCCTGATCATTCATGTAACTTTTTTGAAAAAAATACTTCTTTAGAAATCTAAACTCTGACATTAGCGTTGGGGATGTCTATGCTTGCTGCAACATGTCTTGCACTGAGATGGTATTTAAGGCTTGAATAGCTTCGATGATAGGCCATCTCCTTTTTGCAAAAATTACAATAGTCTTTTCCAGCATCCCATCAGATTGTTTTATAAAGATAAAAATTAACCCCCAGTGGATCAAGAAAAGTGGCTTTGTTGTCTATCGCTGTTGCTTGCAGATGCTGCTTGTGCAACTATGTATTTAAGATATTGTAAATATTGTAATATTTGCCATACCAGTTGTATTTATAGCGCAAGTTTTCATATCAGTACATCCCTAAAAATGACAGTTCATTCCAGTGCATTTAATGGTTTTCAATCTCTTCAGATGTGGTAAACATGGTCAGTTTTCCTGTACAACAGCATCCTGGTTATTGACCATGGAGCAACTATTCATACATCTGATCCATATATGTAAAACAATTTTTATTCAACCAAAAACAATACGAAAAACTTTGAAACCGTTTGATTAAAGCTGCTCAAAATGCTAAAACACAAGGTCGTCTTAAGCAGAGGATCACAATGACACTTTGGAACTATATGGATGAATAATGGACAAATTCATCCAAATGGCAAAAATGGATTCAGTTTCAACTGAGCATCTTCTGCAGTAATTTTACAAGGATCTGTATCCATTCTCAAGGCTAATCTTACATTGGTTTTGGTTGGGTCTCTTCAACTCATGACTTTTGACATTGTCCGCTCTTCAGTGATAACTGAACAGTGTTCTTGTGTGACTTCGTGTTTAAATTAGGAAACGTCTGTGCAATCTGGCATAACAGTGCAGTGGCTGACATCGGTTTAGAAACATCAGTCGGCTGGCTGTCTGGCTGTGCTGTCAGTTCACTACAAATCTGACACAAACAAAGCGGTTAACAATGTGAAGTTTGGACTGTTCCTTTAATTAGAGCTAAAAAAAAACAAAAAGTCTGCAGTTAGACCAGCAAACTGTTTTGTGTGTGTCCCTGTGTTGTTGTTGGTGGTAAGGTATTGGTTTCGGGTGCAAAAGGCCCAACAAAGAGTAGCATGGATCGCTGCTGCATTCTATATTTTAGACTGTGAAAATCAAGTAACAATGTCAAACATCTAGTTGTAGCATTAAACTGAGCATTACTGCTGAGTTTAGCATCAAGTAAAACCAAACTTAATTTGGTCATAAAAAGCAACAAAATGAGCAAATGACCAATACTTTTAGACTCACCTTCATTTTCTTTTACTTTCACATTTGGATTCTTAGTTGTGACAGAAAAACTGCTTACACCTAGACAGAAAAAGATGAAATATTACCTTTGGCATGCACCAAAATACAGACACAGGTGAGCAGAATGACTAACTAAAAGGGTGATAAGTTAAAAGTTTAATTTTAAGCTAGGTAATGTAGCATCCAATAGAGCTAAAATGCATAAAGTAACAAGTAAGACAATACTTAACATCATCAGGTGGAGGGTGATTGGGCAAACTAAGTTATGATCAGGAGATCCTGGATTCCCATCACCTGAGATCAGAGTTATGCCTGACTAGACTTTAAAAACTGCAGTTATAGACACTCTACACAGTGTAGGAAATGGTTAGGCAAACAGATGATTTATGGAAGAAAGAGGAGAACACTATGGCAGTAAATGAATAGTAATGGAAAATGTAATTTATTATGTTACATTGTTTAAATAAAAACATATACAACATGAGTGGACTGTCAAACACATGAAATACAAAAAATGTAAAAAGCAACAGCTATGATCAAAAGAGCAAAAATGCCACCCTTTAAAGTTATTCAATATTCGGTGTCCTAAATGACTGACATTAATATTCCCAATTAATAATGTTGATTATA
Organism: Anableps anableps; assembly: GCA_014839685.1. Classification (NCBI taxonomy): domain Eukaryota; kingdom Metazoa; phylum Chordata; class Actinopteri; order Cyprinodontiformes; family Anablepidae; genus Anableps; species Anableps anableps. The sequence goes on along the minus strand of CM026078.1, from coordinate 13,061,204 downwards.
GTTCCTTATAAACTAATAAAATTATAAAAAAATTATAAGCAAGGCATTGCCTCAGAGACAGCCACTGTACGTTAAAAAAAAAAAAATCTACTCCACTGTGACAGATAAAGCCACTCTTCAGTTCCCATTACAACTTTACACGTTGTTAAAGAAAACTGACAATGCAATGAGGATTAAAGACCACACCCATAATCAACATTTGGAGCATGCTCTGTGGGTGTCAGAGTCCACAAGAAGAGGAGAGAGGAAAAAAAAAAAAAAAAAAAAAAAAAAAAAAAAAAAAAAAAAAAAAGGCTGTCATTCCTTTGTGCTGAGCAAGAAGCTTTCGGTGAAACCGTCAACTGTCTGGGTGAAACTGGCTCTGTTTGGGAGCAGAGCTACTTCTAAGAAAGCCAAATCATTAATCCGGATTGTCTTTCTGAATCTGTTCATCTCTTACACCACTTTACTTTAAGAGATTTTGAGCAAGTACCAATGTCGCTCACAGCAAACATTGAATGCTCAGCTGCAGCAGAGTACTCCAGGAGTCATTTAATTATTAACCAGGTGAAAAATCATCCTGTTCTTTTCAAGGGAAAGGTATAAACACAAAAATAATTACAAATTAATCCATGTTCCAGATGTAGTATTTTGAAAGTTACAGCATGGATTTGTTATTGCTGGCATTTCAATGGCGGACATCTTAGGAAGGCTCAGCTGAGATAACAGCACAGTCATAGTTTTGGTTTAGGTAGATATGCCTCCAAATAGAAAAGATAACAGCATTCCTCCCCAGCTTCCTTGTTTGTATAACTTGTCAGTTTCAGTGTGGGGAGAATCTGTGTTTCAAAATAAAGTACATGAAAGACATGCAGAGCAGAGAGCAACCTAAAAAGCAGATATAATAGAACAGGTTTAATGAGAGCCGTTTAATCCTTCAATAGCGCTGAGTTAAGGTCACAGGTTTCCAAATTGAGACATACTTGATTGAACCATGTCATTTAGCAGAACATTAATTTTAGTGTAGCAACAACAAATCCTCTCTGCCCTATAATAATAATAATAATAATAATAATAATACTACAATGACCACATGAGTTGTTGAGGCAGCATAATGTTAGTTCCTTGGCAGTTTGATGAAAAGATAGTTACATTTGATTTAAGAATGATCTACATTAACATGACATTAAAGATCTGAGATAAAATTGTTACAATATTGAAATAAATAAATGTTATTTATATAAATAAATAAAAAGCAATTCATCGAATAATTCAAGTCCCTCAATTTTTAAAATTTCGAAGGAAATTATCTGCCTCCGATCTGATGATTATTTGTGTTGCGCAACGCTCTCACTTACGCCAATGAGCTGTTGACAAATGCTAATTGCTATTAGCAGCTGTAGAGGGTGATGGCGAGAGACACAAAGTGCCAAAGTGTGGAATCAATTTAAACTAAATAGAAAAGATAACACAGTTCTTGCAAAATGGAACTGGTGTTTCACAATAGAACGTCCTCAATGCTGCAACACCTTTGCAGGAAACAGTTTAATGCGCTGCGCTTGTTACAGTCTGATTAACTTCTGTACGTTATTTTCTTTCTTTGCTCCTCAGGGTGAACCACCTACTCCTCTATTTAGACTTGAATAATTAAATTAACATATCTTTATATTGTGCATTCTCATTTAGTTTTCTCTGTGCTATATATTATAGGCTTATTAAAAACGCGCCAGATCTAAGCTCGAGGAAACATCTACTACATGCATCGAATTCGTTTGTGGCTGCTAATAGGTGAGGTTTTTGTTCCCTTTGCAAAAGACTAACTTTTATCTGTGATTGTTAGTACAGAATCTCACAAGGAAATAAATCTTGGAGAACATTACATGTACTTGATGATCAAGAAGAGTAATGATGTGAAAAAAATAGATTAGAAATATCTAATTTATAAAAAAAAAGCCTTTTCATACTTCAAACTTGGGACTGAAAGTGAAGTGTAACATAAAAGGCAGTATTTACTAATGCCTCAACTTAAGCTTGCTTTTTAATTTTAAAAAGATAATGTGAAATGTTTTATTTCTCATCTGTTTTTGCCCTCCAGTTTTTTCATACTTCAAACCTGAGACTAAAAGTGATGTTTGAATCGTTTTGCATTTTAAGCAATAAATTGTTTACTTATTAAAAAAAACAAAAAAAAAAAACTGAATTGGTTTTACTAGCATTATCTCTTTCATATATTTATTTTACTAGCTTAAGTAGCTACAACAGAACAGGACAATTTTTTATGCGATTGTCAGAATAACTGATAGATTACTCGATTACTAAAACAATCATTTACAACAGTCCTAATATCATTTTGGTGAAGTTTGTCAGAATACTGAAGAGAATCTCAAGACCCCATATTTGTTCAATTGCAATTAAAGGTAGAGTCCCAAACCCCAAGTTTGTGAAGCTGTGGTGTAAAGAATTAAATAACATCTTGTATTTACAACAAGATGCTATTGTATATTTGTAAATGTAATTTTTAAAATCACTAGTTTTACTGTCCTCATTTTTATTAAATTAACTTAGACTATAAATGGTGTAATGTTTCATTATTCATTGATACCAAACACTTATCCCTGTATTCATAAGAAATTAATTTATCATTTTCAGATTCATTTTATTATGTTCCTTTCTGTTGTCACTATTAATGTATCATTTTATTTATTTATTTATTTTTTTACACATCACATTTTTACTATCATCTTTATTACTGTTGTCTATCATCCAAAATATCATCCTATATTTTTAACAACTACATCATTAATGTCATAATTATGATCATCTACATTTTTTTAACCATCAACAACTTATTTTATTATTTCCCAATTTTGTTTTGATTATGATCATTATTTATTAGAAAATGTCATTTTTACTTTCATTATAATGAATTTTATCTTTTTTCATACAATTTGACTGAAGTGAGCAATAAATGTGTTTGATATTTGTAAACACCCACAAAACTCAATTATTTTTTTGGCATTTTTTATTATCTTTTTCACTGTAATTCATTTACATTTATTCTATTATCGGCATATTATAGTCTTTTTTATAATTACCTTCATTTTTTAAATCATCATCATTCCTATTTTACTTATATTTCTAGCATTTCTTTAATTTTTCATATGATTATATTATATACCATTTATCAGTTTTGATCATTTCTTATCGTAATTTTTATGTGTGTGATCAACAATATTTTTACCACTGGCAAAAAACAATTTCTTGAATTCAGATAACAGAAATGTACTGATCATGGCTGACTAGAACAGCGTTTGGCTGATGATTGTGTTTGGCTCATACACCTCAGCAAGGGCGTTGGTTGTACACTTTCCCGAAATTATTATTGATACAGGCAACTCAGTATTATTTTTAAGGGGATCCGATTTTGGAAGATATATTTCAACACACTATCTACAAAAATAAAAATGTACACTCAATTAAAGTTAAGTAAACAAACACTGGAAATTTTTCACACAACAGGTCAAACTTTCACGACACTTCGTGAATTTTACGTCGTGATAAAGATAAAAGTTAGGACTATTAATTTAGATAAAACTTATTAACTCTCGACTAACTTTAAGCAAGACAAAAGTTAAAAACAGCTCACCTGTCGCGGTGCATAGGAACAAAAGCAGTGAAACGAAGCGCCTCATGTTTATTCGCCGGGTTTTTTTTCACACACTCGATCCTCTCCGGTATTTCTGCTCAAAAATATGGAGATAAAGTTCCCAAAAATAATCTTCACGTCGAATAAATAACTTTGTTTCGCTCTTTTGCTGCTTGTTTTCCGAGAATTTCACCAGTTCGCCTCGCTTTGCTTTTACCTGTTGAATCCGACGCAGGTGACAAGAAGAGCACTCACTTCCGGGTAATCAGATCACCACAGGTGGAACCGTGACGACAGAGTGGAAAAACAGGTCGGACTGAAACCAAGCCGCTGCAATTTACGCACAGACAGGAGAGCTGAGAAGAAGCAGCTATGCTGAAGTGGACTGCTTGTTTGAATTGTCCATCAGCTTTGTGGCGTGGGGGGTTCACTTCCGCTGAGTTTTCTGTTTGTGTGTAGAAGGTGTGTACCTTCCTTCCTGCCTCATTCTTGAGTCATGAATGGTTATAATTCAATATGTGGGATTTCCTCTTCTCCAAAATGATGTTTTAGCCCACATGTGCACTGTTTGTGTCCACGAAATATGTGGCAAAGGTTTTGTAACTGCATAACCTTGAACAGGACTTCTGTTGGGAGTTAAATATCTCACAATACATCTTTGTCAGCTGATTACTGGCTCATGTTTTTTGGACTCCCTAAATTATTCTGAATTGCGAATTTTTGTTCTAAAGGGAGCTTTGAGTTTAAGAATTGTGGAACATTGTAATCTTTTTTCCTAAAAACTGATCAATTCTGTTACAATTAAAGCCCAGATTGACCCTCTTTAAACATTGTTAACCACTCTGTGAATTTGAAAAAATATTTTTGCAAATCTAGTATCATTTATTTTTTTGTACCTCTGGATCATGTGGTCAACGCCTTATTAATCTCTCTCAAATCCTAAAATGAGTCTTGTTTAACTATCCTCTCAAAGCTGCTTTTTATGTTTCCAGTCTTCCCTTTTTCCATCACACTTTATCCATCCTATTCTTTTTTAATATACTTATTGAAGTACTCTGTAAACATCCAGCTGCAGATATGCTACCAGGCAAAAGTTCTAGAACACCCCAATTTTTCTGTAAAGCTGTGCATCTGTTGAACAGTGTTGTACAGCAGAAAATAATTTGTTGCTACAAAAATGGTGAGAGAAAGGCAGTTAATGATGGAAGAGAGACCATCATAACACCTAAAACTGTAGGACTTTCGCACAGAGAAATTGCAAAGAAAGTCAAGATTTCAGTGAGACCAGTTTCCTTTACCGTCAAAAGGTGCTCACAAACTGACAGGAAGAGATCTGGTAGACCAAAAGCCACTACTGAATCAGTGGACAAGTTTCTGAGAATTTACAGCTTCTGATTGGCAGCTCACAGGACAACAGCTTCCAGCACAGCTTAATAGTGGTCGTAGCAAGCAAATTTCTGTTTCAACTGTGAAGAGAAGACTTCAAGCTGCAGGTTTGATGGGACGAGTTGCAGCAAGAAAGCCATTGCTAAAACGTCATAATAAGACAAAGAGGCTTGCCTGGGCTATGAAGCACCACAATTAAACTACTGAACACTGAAAGAAGGTATTATGGAATGATGAATCAAAATTTGAAATCTTTGGTTCATCACACAGGATCTCTGTACACCATTGAGAAGGTAAAAGGATGGTCCCACAGTGTTTGACATCAACTGTCAGGAGGAAGTGTGATGGTCTGGGGTGGTTTTGCTGGATCCAGGGTCAGTGATTTATACAGAGTGAGAGGCTCCCTGAACCAAAACAGCAACCACAGCATTCTGCAGCACCATACAACACATTCTGGCAAACAACTAGTTAGTTAGGGGTTCATGTTTCAGCAAGATAATGAGCCAAAACATAAGTCCAAGCTGTGCCAGAACTATGTCAGGAAAATTGAACAAGATGGTAAGCTTAACATGAACTGGCCAGCACAGACTCCAGACTTAAACCCCATCAAGTTGGTTTAAGATGAACTGGACAGAGGAGTGAAAGCAAAGCAACCAACAAGTGCCACAGATTTAAGGGAACTTCTGCAACAGGTATGAGAAGAACTTTATTTGATTTCTATTGTAGAAAGAGTGTCACAACTGTGTTCAGCTGTTTTATCTGCTAAAGGTGACTACTTTGATGAGTCAAAAGTTTGGAATAAATTTCAAAGAGTGTAATGAGACATTAAACTGCATAACTGTCAATAAAACACTTTAAAAATTGCCATGCTCTAAAAGCTATGACTGGTATAGTGTACATGAGTATCTAAACCATTAAGCTGTAGCTTCAGCTGTATGTTTAGCTTAGTTGTGCTGGAAGGTGAACCTCCACCTTAGTCTCAGGTCTTTAGCTTCCTTTAACAGGCTTTCTTCTTCTAGGATTGCTCTGTATTTAGCTCCATCCATCTGTGTTTTTTCATCTAATTTTACTAATTAATTGACTTCTTTAGGCAACTGGTAGCACTGGGCTTTATTTGTTGGTACATGATTAAATGGGGTTAAAAATATTTACAAACAAATAATAGATTTCTTTCAGGATTGCCCTGCATTTACCTCATCCACCTCCCACCCCAAGGAGCTTTATTCAGTTCTCTGTCCCTGCAGAAGAGACCCATCCCCACAGCATGATGCTGCTGCCACCACCATGCTTTACTGTAAGGAATGGTGCAGTGTTTCTTTGCAGTCATTTGCATTAATCTCATTTTAATATTTTTACATTTTGTCACATCACACTTTACATATGCACTGACTTTAGTGTATTTTTTGGGGGAATGTAAAGTTAAACGAAAATTATTCATGTTTTTAATGAATGTTTACCAAAAAAAAAAAAAAAAAAAATCTGAAAAGAGTAATGTGCATATGTATTCACTCCCCCATTCCTCTATATCTCACGCCACTAAATAAATCCAGAGCATTCAGTTAACATCAGAAGTTACTTAATAAGTAAGTAAAGTCCACTTGTGTGTAATTTTATCTTGATATAAATGCTTGTTTTGTCAAGCTCCCAGGAGCCTTCACAGAACAGTCCATTATTAGAAACCATTAGTGAACAACAGCATTGTGAAGACTAATGCTAAGAAAATATTAGCACTGGCAGAAAACTTCCCCAAAAGATTTGCAATTGTAAATACGCCAAATAAATTTTTTTTTTTCCAAATTATTGGTTCAGATGGGCTGAATATGTACACAGCAAAATGGAAATGTATTTTCCTTCCACGTCTCAATTATGCACTAGTTTGTGTTGGTCTTCCATATAAAATTAACACTGCAGTTTGTTGTTGTAATGTGAAAAAATGTGAAGGAGTTCTAGGGGTGTGAGTACTTTTCTAAGTTCCTGTTGTTGATGGGGAAGTGTTTTTAGAATCCAGTGTGAGAAGTCCAAGGTGTAATGCAAAGCAGAAAAACAAGAGACCAAACTCCTCAAACCTGAACAGCAGCTTGTTTGTTACACGGATTCTCGTAAACATGCGTGTTTAGACAGCACTCTGAGGGTTACTTCATTTGTTTGCGCACTGCAGAGACTTGTTAAATGTTTAACTCCACATTTAGTGCATATTTAAGTTCTGTTCTCTCCTCTTTTTCAAAGCAATATCAGTATCTGTGAATTATATAATTACAGTGCTACAATCGCTCTAGATCACCCAGAGTCCTGGCTCCTCTTTTATACGCTTTCCTTCAGCTAGGTTTACAGGAACTGTGTCTGGGGACAAAGATGGCTAGAAGGGAGGGGTAATTTTGTGTCTGCTGATCTAATTCTGTGTTGAATTGGCCATATGTTTTGGACCATTTTCCTGCTGAAAGAGCCAATGATGGTATACTTTCAGTTTAACTGTAGAGGCTAACTTACTTTCACTTTAAATCCCCAGGCATTTAAAAGAGCTCATGATGTCATGCATTGTAACAAGGTTCACGTGGTCTTTGGGAAAAAAAAGACAACAGCTCCCACAGTGGACAAGTTGTGTTTTTCCACATACTCATCATTTCAGTAGTGTTTGTTGAGCTTAATTTTTGTTTCATCTGGCCAAAGCACAAAGGTCCATTAAAGTCTCTTTTAGCAAATTCTACATTGGCATGACAGCACCTTTCACTGCAGTCATAGATTAATTGCTAGGATGTCCTCAAACCTGATTAGCTTTAAAAAAAAATAAAAAGTAAACAATCCATTTAAAATATGCTACAGTTAAATTTATTTGATAAAAGCTTTTCTGTTTGGGTTTGCAACTGTTCCTGCTTTCGAATAGATTTAATTTCTAGGAAAAAAATACACAAAAAAATTCTGTCTTGACTATAAACTAATCAACAGGTTTAATTGTGCAGCTAAGATAGGTACTTTTGCAAAGCAGAGCCTACCATTCCTGTTTTTTACTTCAGTTTATTGTCAGTATACAGTTCATAGTACAATAGTGCTTTTCAGTGCATTTATATGATTGTGCTTTTGCTACACACCACCTATTTAACTATATACATGAGTAAAAACACTTTACATTATTAGTTCATCTTCAGTGAAATAACTGCTAATTAAACTCATAGCATCTAAGTTGCATTCAACAAGCCTTGGCCAAACATGGGTGTCTCAGGCACAAATGTGAGGCAAAATAACAACCTACTTTTGGTTTTTCCTTGTAATCCCATTAGAAATCAACAGAACACCAGAGAAAAATTATTGCTCATGCATGCATGTTTGTGCTCCATCACTAAAAGCCTCTGATGTTCAGTTTTGATCTCCATCGGCTTTCTTTGTAGCCCTATTTCGATCCTTATTGACAAACGATGGCACCCTCCCCACTGCTTGACCTGCTTGGCTTGAGGTCACCACAGTATGCCCTTGCTGTTTGACGGCCAGCCAAGAAGAGACACGTGGGACAGATTTCAGTCAGTGAGGATAAACAGGTTGTCTACCTTTTAAAAGAGGTGAAACTCAGCAATAATTCATTATTGCAGAGCACCAAGTTGCATAACTTTGGAGCTGGATAGATTTTTAGCTGAGATATGGCATAGCTAAAGAAGTTGTCACACTTCCTTTAAAACCCCTTATAACTGCATCATAGATATAGATAAATATTATCTTGTTAACAAGACTGGAGGCTAAAGCTTTATATCTTCCATGTATCAACTGCAGCTAAAACTGATTTCAGATATTAAATAGCCTTAAATTTAGGTTGTTTTCATGCATTTTGCTCAGTAAACTCTCTCAGGACCTAATAAGTCCCATCACTCTCCTGTGAAAGTATTGTAGAGTACAAAGAGTATGCAGCAGTTTCTGTGCTTAGTATCAAGTGTATATAATGCAGAGAATACAGCCCTATGACAAAACCAACATTCATTATACGTACATTCAGTTTGACCTATTGCACTTTGTGCATACACACAACTTGAAGAGAGTCCAGTATCAGTCACCAAGTGATTGTGGAAGCAAGTGTTAACATATGCAGCTGTATGGCGCCTGCTTCACAGCATCTTAGAAAGAGTCATCAAGGTCAGCAGTAGACCACTGCAGCTTTGTAACAGGACACTCCATGCTGAGCAAGGAAGCAGGAGCTCTGTAAAGTTTAAAAAAAGGAAAATATTAAAATTTCAAAAGAATGATGGTTTCCTTTTTCCGTGTAAAATAACAGGAAGCGCACAACTGCAGAGAACAATGACTGTGAGGGTGAGCGGCTTACTTTTCTCGACCACTGAGGTTTTGGTGGCTGTGGCTGAGTCGCCCTGCCTGATGTTGCAGGTGAAGTTGGACTTGCCTTTAGGCAGGTTCTTAAACAGCAGGCGGCAGATGTTGCCTGGAAAGATACGGGCTTTGGCACGGTTCTTGTAGGGAACATGCTGCTCCTCGTCCGGGTCAGTGGTGTCAAGGAGCCTCTCGCCTTGCGTGTACTTACAGAAGGGTTCTGGTGACTCAGCTGGAAGTGCATACTTGCAGTCCATCCTGAGGTTGTTTTCGGCCACGGAGCAGTAGGACAACTGAACCACCTTCTGAGCTGATGCAAAGCCTGGTACCAAAGGATGTTAGAAGACACACTTTGTGGGTATTTGGTGTTGGAAAGACATATCTGAAAGCATGTAAATATTAGACAAAGGACAATTTGCAGATCATCTTACCAAAGAGTAACACTGTAATCAGTAGGAACATTCTCCCAAGATTCCTGGAAAAATACACCAAATAAATCATCCAATTAAACCAATGCAAACACGCATACTTTTTTTTTTTTTTTTTTTTTTTTTTTTTTTTTTTTTTTTTGCTTTAGAGTCTCTGCATCATTGAGGTTCCAAATAAATAAAGCTGACTGTGCTGTAAAGATCAGGATTAGATATAGAAAGCATGAATATCACATTTCTGTAGCTCTGCAGAAAAGTACAGTAACACCCATCTGATCACAAAACAGCCTCACTGTTTACACTGCAAAGACATGAGCTGCAAACTTCACTGGTGAGTTGCCAATATTGACGCATTCCTTTGTCTAACCTCTGTAGACAGCACAGGATGATTATTCATCTATTCACGCTGAATATATTAAGCATACACACAGAGCAATTCAGCAACATTTAGTTTGACTCACACAAACCTCATTAAAAAATGCTTCATTGCAGTTTGGAGCCAAACACTTTCATCCCGATGAACAGAATGAAAGAGGAGCAGTCTTTATAGCGCACTTCAGTAGATCTGATTGACATGATTGGGTATGAATCATGCTCACCTTCTCTGATGCATTTTGAGTCCTCCTCAGTGCTCTGCAGTGCGATGCTGGGGGTAGATACAGTAGAGGTCGGCTTATAGAAGAAACGGAGGGGAGAGGGAGGGGGACAAAAAGGGAGAAAGAGAGGGAGGAGAGGGGGAGAGAATGCTGCTCCAGTGGACTTTGGGGACATTTCAGTGCTGTATGAGGTTTGCTATTGATTTTTTTTTGCCTCTGTTTTACCAAGGCACAGAGGATCACATGTCAATACACAAACTTCTTGCTCCAAATTCACAGATTTAAGCTGCTGAATCCACAAACATCTGGGATGTTATGACAAGCATTTACAGTGCCTTGAAAAAGTATGCTGAAATTAAATTTTACTCAGGTCGACTCTGCCTGAGTATACTACTTATTAAATGACTTCTGTAGGCACTGGACTCTATTTTTAGGGGTGTAAGACGAAAGGGGACCTAATAAAACTGCTACTGCGCAGCTATGACATTTTTATTTGTAAAACAAATTCACAATTATGCACTACTTTGTGTTGGGTCGTAACAATTCCCAACAACAGACTGAAGTTTATGTTTGTAACATGACAAATTATGAAAAAGTATTTCTACAAACTGCACCATCCTCAGATTGAAACATGGTGGTGTTTACATGATGCTGTGGTGATGCTCTTCTTAACCAGGTACGGGGAATTGTGTCAGATCTGATTTGAACATGGATGGGGTGAATAAAGGGCAATCCTGGAAGAAAACCTGTTAGAGGCGGCAGAAAACCTCAGACTGGGATAAAGGTTCACCTTCTAGCAGAACAACATTACTGAAGACACTCTAAATATTCGGGGGAGTAGGTGGCCGACCGAAACAACTCATCCAAGAGAACACAAAAGAACCTAGAACTATATCCGAGCCACTACACCCTTTAGTTATGGTCAGTGTTCATGATTCAACAAAACCGCCATCCAAGGGAGCGTCCCAAGGGCAAAATCAGTGTTGACTAACAAAACACAAAGGACTAACATTTACAAAAAAAAACAAAAAAAAACAAAACATCAAGATGACCCACAACACAAACAAATTTCTGTGGACTGACAAGACAAAAGGGGAATATTTGGAAGTTGTGTGTCCCATTACATCTGGTGTAAAACTAACAGAGCATTTCAGAAAAAAAAACCCCACCATACCAATAGTAAGCATGGTGGTGGTAGTGTGATGGTCCGGGGTTGCTTTGCTTCTTACAAACTGGAAACATGTTGTAATTGATCTAATCATGAATTGCAGCACATCCTAAAAAAGAATGTCAAGCTAGGAGAATAATCTGAAGCACCCCAGCAAGTGCATCTTTATCGAGCTAAAAAAAATAAAGTAAAATGGTTTTGGAGTGGCCTAGTTGATGCCCACATTTAACTCTATTTGAGATGTACAGTGGCGCAGTTGGTAGTACTGTTGCCTTGCAGCAAGAAGATCCTGGGTTCAAATCCTGGGGTCTTTGTGCAAGGAGTGTTCTCCTTGTGCATGCTTGGGTTCTCTCTGGGTACTCCAGCTTCCTCCCATGGTCCAAAAACATGACTGTTAGATTAATTGGTCTCTCTCTCTTGCCTGATGACTGTTGGAGCCCTCCATGGATAAGCGTGATGGTATTTCACAGCACTTATGGACACAAACATACCCTCCACCATCCTTAGGGCAGCATCATTCTGTGGAGGTAATATGGTACTGGTATAGTATATAACAATAGTATAGTAATATTTATATAGATAGATAGACTGTACACCGGGTTTTTATATTTCCACCACCAAAAGCTTTACAAAAACCAAAAATAAAGACAAATATTTGATATGTCATCAAATTGACTAAGATATACATAAAATGGATTCAAATAGAAAACAATGGCTGAAATTATGCAAAATGCAAAAACAGTCCTTTTACAAGAATTATACAATATCTCACCAAGATACAAATAAGACATATACTGTCACACAAAACTACTTTGATAATTTAACAAAGCTTTTGCAAAACATAATCAAAATACCTGTTTGTGGTTATTTTTTGACTCTTCCCTCAAAGTGTGTTGATCCCACAGTTTGAGCTGTGGGAATCCTTTACCTATGTAATTTTAATGCCAAGGTATTAAATCAAAAGATCACACAATAATATAATATGAGAATTGATCATGCTATTGTAATATTAATACTGAAGCAATTTGGAACCCAGTCAATGACTAATTAGCCAACTAACACAGCAAAATACTAGGGTTGAAAACACACCATCCAGTAACACACAGTTGTTCTATTAATTAATTGTAAGTCAAGTCAAGTTTATTGGTATCGGACATTTCAGCAGAAAGGCAGTTCAAAGTGCTTTACGTCGTAAAAACTTCAATCTAGTATACATCAAAATCATCAAACTCATCGAGTAAATCTCAATGCATAAAAATCCTAAAGATCATCAAGCAAATATCAAATTCAAAATGATCAAAATCATCGAGCAAATATCAATGCATCAAAATTATAAAGATCATGAAACAAATATCAGCAAGCAAATATAATTTGAAAATCCTGATCAGTGTTTCACTTATTACTTATCAAAGGCAGCTCTAAACATTTGGGTTTTTAGCCTTGATTTAAAGGAACTCAGTGTGTTGACTGTTTTGCAGTTTTCTGGAAGTTTGTTCCAGATTCATGAAAATCTAATGAACCCCAACAGAATCTGCAGCAGAATTTCCATAACAATAGTGACACCACTCATCCACATTCCTTTCTTATATTTTTTCTAAGGATTATGAATACTTTCTTGCCAGATGAGTTTAGTTTTGATCAGTGTGGCATCAGTCACCTGACAATATGCTCTTCTAAACATTTACTAGGGCTATATATATTTATGGCTCCTACTTAGTGTATAAACAAGATGAACTGCACTTTCACAACAGTCCATATTGTGTAATTCACTGAGCTAAACCTACAGTATCCTCTGTATCTCCTTCACACAGCTCATCCATTTTGTCAAGGTCCTTCCTGGACAGCCAGTGAACAACTGCCACGCTGAAGCAGTCTCCTGGGACACAGACAGAAGTCTTGCAGAGGTCTGAGAACAGCACAAACCACAGCTCACCGTGATACACGTCGCCTCCTCCACACTGTCTTTTTACTTAATGCATTAACACTTCTTTTTTTTGTTCACACATATATATATATATATATATATATATATATATATATATGTGTGTGTGTGTGTGTGTGTGTGTGTGTGTGTGTGTAGCTGAGAAAGCAGGTTGTGAGAATTCCTGCCAACAGTATTCAACTGGGATTCTGTGATCCAGGCTGCTCCACTGGATGCTGCCACTTCTGCTACTGATACACTGCAGATGAAAGAAGAGCCTTCGCCTGTATTACTTGCTCAATTAAACTATACAACTGAATGATTTGCTGCTCACTACCCTGCTGGATGTTAATTAGATTTCCCCCTTTCAGTCCAACACTGGCCAAAAATCTGTAATGTATCTGAATGAGTGAGTTATCTTAGACACTGCATAGCCTTCATCCTGGATTTTCCATGATTAAATGTGAATGAAAAAAGATGTTAACATGTTTTTACTCTGAAAGAAATTATTCACTGTAAGGTTGTTGTTTTTTATTTGCAGAGGAGTTCATAATGATTCACATACTCTATGCAGATGGCCTAAAAGTTTAAAAATGTTTTTAAAATTTCTATATTTCCATATTAATGAGTTCAAAAGTGAAAAAAAACCAAATGAAACACTTAATTGTTTTTCTTCAGTGTAAATTAATCACAATCTCTATCTATTCCAACAAATATAAATAGATATGTAGAAGCTTATTGAACAATAGAGGTTACAGAGGAAGTGAAAAAAAGAGCTTCAGCAGCTGATCATACAGAAAAAGTATGCAAAAATAACACTCAGGAGTTTGTACTCCACCAATCTGCAAACGGTGCGTAATTAGAACAAATTACTTTTCTGTTACATCTTCATCACAGTTCACAACAAGCTTCTTTAACTATCTGTAGTTTCTAGCTGTAGTGCCACACACTGTCAGGATCTACACAGCTTGAACAGTGAAACTTGCTGATGGCACTGTAACCAATAAAACAGGAATTTCGAGATATTATGCAACTACTTTGCAGCTCATGGAAAGGCTGATGACTAAAGTAGAGTACAGTGTCTGGAAAAACATTCATGCCCTTTAACTATTTCACATTTCGTCACATTATACCCACAAACTTTAGTGTATTTTCTTGAAATTTTAGGTGATTGACCAATTCAAAGTAAAAGTAAGTTGTGTAGTGGAAGGAAAATCACATATAGTTTCTTTCTCTCTCTCTCTCTCTCTCTCTCTCTCTCTCTCTCTCTCTCTCTCTCTCTCTCTCTCTCTCTCTCTCTCTCTCTCTCTGTCTCTTTCTTTCTTTCTTTCTTTCTTTCTTTCTTTCTTTCTTTCTTTCTTTCTTGTTGTGACCAATAAGTAAAAAATTAAAAAAAAAAAAAAATGTTTGCCAAGGTTCTATATTTAGCCCTCTTGAGCATGCAGTACCACCTTTCAGTGTAATTCCAGCTGCAAATCTGTTGGGATATGTTTTTACAAGTTTTGCACATCTAAAGACTGAAAGTTTGCTTTATAAAGCTCAAATTTGTGAAAGGCAAAACTGATGACCAGTGGTAGTTGTGTCAACAGATTTTCCAACCTAAGCTGTGGATCTCTGCAGTTCCTCCTTATAATGGGCTTCTTGACTGCTTCTCTAAATAATGCTCTTCTTGCCTGACTTCTTGGTTTTTTAAAATTTAGGTCATGTCCTGTTCGTTTTTTTGGTAAGTCACACTCTTTGCGTTATCAGATGATGGATTGAACCTTGCACTGTAAGATGTTTAAAACTTGAGATATTATTTTATAATCTAACCCTGTTTAAACTTCACTGCAACTTTATCCCTGACCTGTCCACTGTATTTCTTGGTCTTTATGATGAAGTTTGTTCACTAATGTTCTCTGAAAAACCTCCATTTATACAGATATGTTATATTTATTAACTGGATGACTTCTAAATGCAACTAATCACAGTGTGTTTTATTTAGCTTCAGAGTAAAGGAGCCTGGATACAAATGGATTTTTGTATTGCGTTTCTTTCATACTGTTGCATTGGGCTGTTAAATAAAATGTCAATAAAAAGCATGATAGTTTGTGGTTATAAAGTGATAAAATTATAAAAACTTCAAGGTATGTGAATACTTTTACAAGACCATATAGAATTGTCTCACAGTGGGAAAATTCATGTATATTATAATTTATATGCAATGCCATAAATTAAATGCAATGAAATGTGTAACTGAGTAGAGAAATTCAAAAAGACAAAATGTGTATGTGTAGTTTGTGCATAAACAACAACAAACTATTTACAAGAAGTTAAATGTTTCTGGTGTTTAATTGCTCCGTAACTTACACACATGCTGGAAAACATTATTAATTCATTATTATTATTTATTATTATTATTAAATTTCTGTAATTTATTCACCTGTAAGAGTTTGGAACTTAAAAACTGCATTCTTCAGTTGTAAGTTAGTTGGGTTTTTTTGCTTTGTTTTGTTTTTAAATAGGATATTACATAACAATATAATTAACATTGGCAGAGGGTTGTGTGTTTATATACTAATGAACCAGATTATATTATATTATATTATATTTATTATATTATATTATATTATATTATATTATATTATATTATATTATATTATATTAAGTAGATTCTCAGTCATCCAGGATAAGGTAATCTTGAGAGTTGTAAATGAAAGCCAGAGATGTCCAGTTGCCTTCATTTATGACTCAAGAATTCTATTTATGATTTATGAAAAAAAAAAAAAAAAAAAGGTTTAATGCGTTTAGAATAAAAATATAGCCTTCGATACAAGATGAAGTTTTTGATATAGGATAAGTCACAGGTGATGATAAAGAACAGACACACTTTTCCATTGCTTTTCTTTCACACTAGATGTCACCCAAGTTTCCCATTTTTTGTTTTAGTGGTGGTTCGTCCTGTTTTTTCCTGCAGAGGGAGCTCTTGTTCTTGATACTAATGGGAATTGAGCGTCTCCACCTACCCTAATAAATAAATGGACCTCTGGCTAAACATGTAAAAGTAACATTAAGCAGTACAGTTACTAAACTCACCGGCTTTAATTACTTACATTTAAAAACAACAACAACAACAACAACAACAAAAACTTCACATGTTGCATTGAGTGTTTCGATTCACACCAATCAAATAAGATGACATCAACAACCGTGTGATTTAGAAAACAGTCATAAGTAGATGACTATATCTTATCCCTACTATGAGTGTGCCTGTGTGTTTAAGTGAAGGCTCGTTGCCCAGGGCCATATCCTCAGTCACCCAGTCAGTGAGTCCTGCTGATGCTGATGCTGCAGCACACAGCGGCGCGTCAGCGCATCAAAACCCACATACCACTCGGGGACCGAACATCAGGTAAGAGCGGCAGCTCCGCTTTTGGACTACATAAATTAGACTCCGATTTTAGGAAATGTGACATCTTATGGCAGTTTTGCATGTGATAAAGGCAAGTTGCATGGCTGTTGGGGTGTTTCACCTGCAGAGGACAAACTGCGCATGGAGGGGGAGCTGTGCAGTTTGCTGCAGTGCAATGAGACCGCATAGGCGTAGTCCTGTCTGCATTTAGACTGCAGGTAGAGCAGCACTGCCAGGCCCATATTTTGGATTTTCAGTATGATACTATGTAGGTCTCTATGTTTGTACTCGGCTTTTAGTGTCGCTATTGAATTATTTTTCATAATCATATACTGCATTGCATGCATGTTAACTTTCTCATGCTATGTCCCGTGTTAAACTTTGCCAGACAGGACTGTGGTGTGAAAATCCTGATCGGATAGAAACCCATCGCCATGGAGCTGCATCTGCTGGTCACGGTTTGCCTCCTCTTTGGCAAAATAATGATTACTCATCAAACTCACAGTATGTCATTTTCATTTATTTCAACCCGGCTTATATATTAAAAAGGGATACGATTGCAGGAAGCTGTATCTACCTCATCCATTAAAATAAAATCTGGAAAAAGTAATAAAATAAAATAACATGTATATGATTTGAGACAGATAAGATTTATTTCTTCACAAATCTGTATGAAATCTAAAATCATTTGAAAGTAGGAAACCAATATTGCAGCTGCTTCTTCATAAAGGTTATGTAATCATATATAAGCAGAGACCAGGCTAACTCAGCAAAAACATTCAGCTACTATCCAGCAAGTTTTGCAGCCAATTAGATATGGGGAAATAATTAATAATGATAATATTTCCATAAACCGTTGTCTTTCCTGAATGACACATTTTATCTCATAATAGTGTTTCCCATTCTTTTCCTCTTCTAACAATCTGTCACAATCTTTCTTTGCATTTGGGTATTCATTTGTGTTTTGATCATTTGCTTGTTTGATAGGTCATGCCATATTCAGGTAGTTTCTCTGTGTTAATTTTTGTTGGAAAGGTTTAGTTTCTTAGTTTATTTTGGTGTTCTTTGTGCATTTGGATTTATTTCTCTTAGATCTGTGTTACTCTTTTCCTATTGTTTGTAGTTCCTTTTGAGTCTTATTCAGCTCCCTTTGTGTTAGTCTCCCACCCTCAGTTTCCACACTTTCCTTCTGCCACAGCTGTACCACATCACCTCTGATTAGTTCATCTGGTTTCTATGTCATTTTCCACTCTTGCCTTAGTATTTAATTGCCTGGTTTTCATTGTTTGATTGCTGGATAGTTCTGTTGTCTTCTACCATGTCCTCTAGTGATTTTCCCCTTTTAGTTTACTTTATTTTATTATTATAGAACTCTGTTTTACCACAGTAGTTTTCTGCTCTTGGGTCCTTTACAAACCACAACATGACATGATCAGTTGCCTACATACATGGCCTTGCTAAAGGATCCTCACAACTTTAACTTTTTTCATATTGTCATTAAAATAAATTTCAGCAAACATATTTCAATGTATATGATTAGGATGTTATGTTATAAGGCAATACAAAGTTGCACAAAATTGTGAAGTAGATGGAAAAGGATACTATATTGTAAAAGTGTGGTGTGCATTTGTTTCTAGCCCCTTGTGATACCCCTAAATAAAATCCAGTACAACAAACTGTCTTAAGAAGTCTCCTAATGAGTAAATTGAGTGTATGTAATGTTATCTCTGCTCTACAGCTAATATTCACACACTCTACAATTTGGCCTTTACGTAAGAGTGGCAAAAGAAAGCCATTAGAAGTCATGTTTAAAGGTGATCACAAGCCCAGATGGGGACACAAACATGTAGAGGAAGGTCCCCTGGTCAGATGAGACCAAAATGTATTTTTTTTGTCTTGCATAGAAAGCACTGTGTGTGGTGGAAAACTAACGCTACCCATTACCCTGAACATACCATCCCCATAATAAAACATGGTGGTGGCAGCATGTTGCTGTGGGAGTGCTTTTCTTCAGTAGGCACATATGAGCTGATCAGAGTAAAATGGAAGATAGATGGAGCTAAATACAAGGCAATCCTGGAAGAAAACCTAAAAGAAGATGGAAAATTGCCTTAAGACGTCATATAATTACTATTTATTATGTGTGTAATTTAATCTCCATAAATCATAAATTTAATCTCCATAATCTCCTGTTCTGCAAAGGCCTAAGATGTTTGTTAGAGAACAATATTAAACAAACAACATCATGAAGACCTAAAGAGCTAAACACAGGACTGACAGAGAAAACCTTCCCACAGAATGTCAGCAACAAAATACAGCCAGGGCTAATGTATGATTGGTGTGTCACATAATGTGGGAATATTTAAACTGACTGCAACCTCCTGAAAGTCACCTGCTAATGGCTGGGACATTTCCTAATCGCTTTTATTAGCTGAGGATCTTCATCATTTTTTATGAGAATCACTTCAGATAGACCCAAGATTTTTTACAACCTACAAAAAAGGGAGGAATCGTCTCCTTGGCAGCTCCGTTTTGTCTTGAAAGGGAAGTATTGTAAAATGGAAGGAGGAGGAAAGTGGAAAAGTTCATAAAATTACAGACTTGGAATTAACTAACTTACAGACTCCCCTTTATCCTACTTGAATGTGCTTTTCTATGTGCTTGGTTTATTCTGTCTCATTTTTGTGGCAAAAACTAAACTGGAGTGGCCTATTGAACAACATTAACCAATTTAATGAACAGATTATTTTTAGTCCACCAAAGGAAATTAAATTGTTGCTGCATAAATTATAGAAAGAAAAACAAAGAATTTGTTGATGAAACTTTGGGATGTGTTGCAGAAAAAGATGTGCTGTTTGGAGATTTTATCTGAAAAAAATTTCACTGCTTCTAGTTGGATTTAAAAAAAACTGTTTTTTTATTTCTTTCAGTGAGCTCAGTGTACACATATCTGTTCACGCCACGCGGGCCCCAGATGTTTACGTGTTTGACCTACCTGGAGAGAAACGTCAGAGTAGATTGTGAGTTCCTGGCCACCGACATGGTTCCTGGGCCCTACTGTGAGTATCGTCAAGACAGCCGACTGGTGGGCTCCACCTACCCCAACGCCGTCATCTACGTGTCCACAGAGGATCGCAGGAGGAGCAATGTCAGCCTTGTGGCCCCCAATCTATGCCGCCTGACCTGGGCCCCGATGGCCGATGAGAAGCCTTACACCTACACCTGCAGGGTTTACCAGGGCAACAGCTGGAAGGAGAACAGCATGGCTGTTCATCACAGTAAGTTCTTCTTGCTTCTTGCTTTTTCTTCTCCCACGCAAATGAAATATCTGAACTCACACTTTTCCTCTATTACAGGGCATCTTCTAATCTGTTCTGCAATCAGTGTCCTGTTTAAATCGGCACCTTGGGTGTTGTCACTGATAATGTCACTTCCTGTTGCTGTGGGTCTTCTAAATCCATGAGCTTGCAGTTTCACATGATAACAACTCAATGGACATTTCAGGATTGTTGCTGATTGTTAGATGCCTCAATGTGGAAGGATTTTATTTATTTTTATATATTGTTTAAGACACAGCAGAGCTTGTACAACTCAACAAGACTGAAAGAAAAACACCTTTAAATGTACCATTTCTTTATCAAACCTCTCTGTCACCACTTTATCTTAAACACCAGTGTTACACAGAGATAATGCAGGGGATGAAAACAAGAGATGATTGAATGACAATATCAGGAAACTGATCATTTTCTATCAGGAAATTGATCATTTTCTCTCAAGATGATAAATAACAATTAAATATCAGCAGTTTTAACTTCTTATGTCTGATTATTCAATAAGTTCTATCAAATACAAATATTTTATTAAGAAAATAAAAGATAATTTTGTGGTTTTTGTAATTTATAATTTCAAGAAAAACAGATGCTACTTATTTTTTCTTATCGGTGTGCTTACCATAAACGTCTAATAAAAACTGCTGACTTATAGAGTGAAGCTGTCATTGCTTATGTTCCTTATGTGTATAGATCTGTATAAAGGAGTAGACCTATAACTCTTTGTGATACGAGGTCATTATAATGTGAAAGTGACCAGTCATTCTTATCTTGTTTAACACTGAATACAATATCCAAGCCTGTCTGTTCATCTCGATGTTCTGGCTTTTAAATATCTGCTCAAACACTGCCTTTTCTGTTGGCATTAGGCTTCTCTAATACCTTCAGTAGTTACTGTACTCTGGACCCTGACGTGAGGTTCTTCTGCTTTCACTAAATCAACCCACATCCAGTGCCTTGCAGAATTATTCATACCCTTAATTTTCTTCTATGTCTTGTCATGTTACAACCACAAGCTTAAATGTATTTAGCTGAGATTTTATGTCAGCACAAAGCCGTGCATTTATATTTAGCCCTCTGAGTCAGGACTTTGTAGAACTATCTTTTCCTGCCACCACAGCTGCAAGTCTTTTGGGGGTATGTTTCTACCAGTTTTGGATATCTACAGATGTTATTATTTCTAAAATATCTCAAGTCCAGTTGGATAGGATGAAGAGCATCTGGGAACAGTAATTTTCAAATCTTGCTAAAACTGAATTTAGGTCTGGATTTTGACAGGTCTGTACCAGTACATGAACATGCTTTGATCTCATTGTTGCTGGAAGTTGAACCTGTGTCCTCGTCTCAAGTCTTTTCCAGTTTCTAGCAAATTTTCTTTCAGGATTGGGTTGAATTTAGCTTCAGTCATCTTCACATTAACTCTGACCAGCTTTCCTGTCCCTGCTGAAGAAAAGCATCTCCATAGCATGGCCATGCCACCACCGTGTTTCACTGTGGGCATGATAATGTCAAGGTGATGTGCAATGTTAGTTTTTTGCTACATAGAGCATTTTGCTTGGAGGTCAATAACAGTTCAGTTTTTTCACAGGGTTGTGGCAAACTCCAAACAGGACTTCCAATGAATTTCTTCCAACAATGGCCCAATTATTTCTACACTTCTATAAAGACACAACTAATAGTCAATAGATTTCTCCACATTAGCTGAGGAACTTTGCAGCTCCTCCAGAGTTACCTCTGGCCTCACTGCTTCTCTGATTAACAGTCTCCTGCTCTGGTTTGTCTGTTTAGGTGGAAAACCATGTCTTGGTAGGTTTATAATTTTGCTATAATGATGGATTGCACAATACTCTATGAGAAGTTCAAAGCTTAGGATATTGTTTTAAAGACTAAACCCTGGTTACAACTTTATATCTGACCTGTTTGCTGTGTTCCTTGGTCTTCACCCTGCTGTTTGTTCACTAATGTTCTTCAATAGACCTCTGACAGACAGAACAGCTGGATTTATACTGAGATGAAATCGCACATCACTGGACTCTATGAATAAATTGACCTCTGAAACTAACTGGTTGCACTGGATTTTTTTTTTAACAGGCATCACGGTAAAGGACGCCGAATACAAATTGATTTTTTTCGATCATTTTCCATCCAAAATTATGCACATTTTTGTGTTGTTCTGTCACAGAAAAATCCTAAGAAAATATGTTGAAGTTTGTGGTTGCAACAGATCAAAATGTAGCAAAGTTCAGGGGCAGTGAATTATTTTACAGGACACTGTAAGTCTTGATTTCTATTCCCCCTTTAAAGTAATTGGAAGCAAAAATATTTGCAAGTACACAAGTTCATTTGCACAATTTGTGTAGTAATTTTCCTTTTCCTTGTTTTTCTGTTGATGTTGCTTGCTTAATCAGAGTACTTTTCTCACTTGTTAACTGTTTAAGGACTGTATTTGTATTTCTTTTGCTGCCTGCTTATTTTTGCTGCCTAAACTAAAGGTTGTGCTTACATATTTTTTTTCAAGTTAGTTAATTATCATTATTTATTCAACATCTACAGGTGCAATATGTTATACAACTAAACTGTTACTAATAAAGGTTATTCACTATCATGATGTGTGTGTTCTCAGTGCACAAATACACCAGTACTTCTGATGAACACATAAGTATCTATTTTCTTGAAGCCATTCCCTGTCTTATGACGATTAACATGCATCTGCTTTGGTCTAATGACATGTTCTTTTGTTTTTCCTATCTTAAAGAGTGGCTCATAGAAATAGGCCTCTTTCATGTAATACCCCAAGGAAGCAGGAAGCAATGATGAAATTTAAAAAGGAAACCAATACATCTATGATATTTGCCTGGGATAGTGAGGATGGTCATTGGTGATTTTATTCAAAGTATTTAGTTTCTTTAATGTGAGACTTTTTAATATGGAAAAAAATATCACATGAAAGGTTGGGTTTTTCTAACAATGCTACTTAATGCTACTTCAATAAAAGATTCATTTGTTTTCAGGCAGTTTTAATCTTTATCTGGGGAGAAGTTGAAATAATTGTGGATGGTGGTGCATTTACCTGCTTACCTTTTAGCTTTTATTTATTTATTCCTTTAAAACAAAAATGCAACACAAAGAATCTTTCTTTATTTTAAGGTGGTGCTTCCAGTCTTTGTCCTCCAGAGGGAGCTCCTGAGTTACAGAATAGTAAAACACCTGAAAGCATGGTCCATGTTTTGAGAGTTCAGTCAACATGTATAACTTGAGTATTTACATTTACTTATATTGCATTTGCTTTTCGTACTTGATACCTCCATTACATTTCAGAAGGAAGGCTTTAGGTTTTTTATTATACATATTTGTGTGATGAAGTGACGATAAATTGTATTAATATAGTTCATTGTTATCAGGAAACTGATCATTACTAGAAATTGAACTACAGATTCATCCTACCCATATCCTTTTCTTTTAACAGCACGTGCAGAATTTTATTTCATATTTAAACAAAATTCTGATTTGTATTACTTTTATTCCTAAAAGTAACTGACGCAAATACAGGACTCATCACACATGGAACGTAAAGTGCAGAACAACGTGCAATGCCATGAAAACATGGCATGTGGGCATGTGGCACTGACGCAGGTGAACTAAATTTGTGGTCCTTTAACAGAGCCACCAAAGGCACAGATGAAGAATAGTACATCACTTCCTCTCATAATAAGCATGCTGCAGAAAAAAAGAAGCCGTGGATATATTTTCTGCCCCAAGCTCTGAGCAGAAAATTACAAAGAGAAACTCAGTCTCATCTTCCAATGCCTGGCACAGGTTCACTTACTTTAATGGGACACAATCTCCTAAACAATATCCATTACTTTCAACAGTTTTCACAAATTAATCATATTTAGATTTTTGTGGACTCCAGTTTTCATAGAGCCCGATGCCCTGAGTGAACTATGGACGGCTGCATCAATTTTAAGAAAGATAAATATAATTTTTAAAAAACTGGCACAATCTGTGTCAATGTTTTCCCAATAATACTGGACCAACTCTTATCTGCAACATAGCCTTCTTGCACAGCTAATTACTTCTTTATGCTACAAATAATGATATATGTCTTTTTAAAATACTTCATCTCATGCACACTCTTTTTTCTCTCAGCTTTATGGTTAAAGAGTATCACCAAGCTGCTTCCTTGAACAAGAGCATTCTATTGAAGTGGGGTTTTTTCGACTTGCTGCCACCCACGATGCTGTCATCTTGAGTGGAGCTCCAGCCTTGAGTTATCACCAGAGGTACCAGAGCTGTTTGCAGCCACAACCTGATTTTCGCTGCTTCCTGTTCAAGGATCATGTGAACTGACGGATCAGCAGGCCGCTGCCACGCTCATCTTGTCACAAATGAATATTTACCCCAGACTCCTCCGGAGAGGTGGCGACATGCAACCGCATCTTTGATGCTGGGGTGTGCCAATGCATCTGGTGATTTATATTAGTGAAGACCCAATTGTCCAAAGCTCCTAATTTCCAGACTCTGTGCTTTGACCACACAGATAAATTAGCCCAAAATCAGCTTGGTGAGCAGCTCGCTCCAGGTAGTCGCTCCTATTTTATGGTGACGCTGTTACTAAAAAGGTTTATTTCATTTACACAGGAATATCAAGGATCTTCTCTATCAGCCATCATATACATCACAAAATAAGTCATCTTCTACTAAATGTAGATATTAATAAAATCACTTGTAATTTTTCCATGAGTCAATTAGGAGAATAAAACGGCACTGAAGCACAGCAGGAATCATGTCTGCCATAAGATCAATTATGTGGAACAAACCTGTTAAATGATTTGTTGTTTTACAGATGAATATGTTTACGGTAGGAGACGCAAGTAAGGGTTTTGAGCTTTAAACCTGTATTTTATTGGGGGTTGATGTCATTGAGCTACATGAAATAGCATATATTTGTGAAGTGAAAAGAAAATGTGAAAAGTGCATTGTGTATTCAGCCCCCCATACTCCATTACCCCCAAATAAAATTCTGTTGCCTTCGGAAGTTATCTGAGCTGCAGAGATCTACTGCTCGTGGAAGAGTCTGTTGACAGGACAACAATTAATCAAGCAAACCTTAAATCTGGCCTTAATGAAAGAGTGGCAAGAAGAAAGCCGTTGTTGTAAGAAAGTCATTTACAAGTTTCCACAAGTCATGTGGAGGAGAACAAACTGGACGAAGGTGTTCTGGCCAATGAGACCAAAATCATCATCTGAAGGGATGCTTTTCTTCAACAGAGATAGGGGAGCTGGTAAGAGTTTATGGAGGATATATGCAGCTAAACACAGGGTAATCATGGAAGAAAATTTGTTAGAGACAGCAAAAGACTAGAGACTGGTGTGGAGATTCACCCTTCAATAGAGTAACAACCCTAAACACACACAAAGCTACACTGGAAGAGTTACAATTATACTATATTTATGTGTTAAAATGGCCCAGTTAAAGTCCAGACCGAATATAGTCAGTAGCAGGATGTGAAAGGTAACGTCACTGAAGCTCTGCGTGTATTCTGCCTGAGTTTGAGGCATTCTGCAAAGTAGAATGAGCAAAGATTTTGGTTTCTATATGTGCAAAGTTGCTGCAGACATGTCCCCAAAAGACTTGCAGCTGTAATTGCAGAGGACTCTGCCTCTATAAAGTTCTGGCTCATGGGGGCGAATGCATGACACACTTTTCTGATTTTAGAATTTAAACAGTTTTGACAACCTTATATCATTTTCATTCTATCACATAAAATCTCAATAAAACCAATTAAGTTTCTGGTTATAGTGCAAGATTTTTTTTTTTTTTTTTTTTTTTTTTTTCAAAAAGTTCAAGGATTGCAAATACTTTTGCTGAATATTAATTCTGACTGTTCATCTACAACTTCAGCTGGTGGATCCCACAATTAATTATTTCTGTTCAGTTTCAATAAAGTCAATCATTATCAAAGATCAGCTGATTAATAATCATTTGCTTTATTATACTCAGTGCACCAAATTAAGCTGATTCCTAAGGTGAAGGTACTCTACCTAGACACACACCTACAGCCCCTGCCTGCAGAAGCTGCAAAGTGGCGTCATTTCAAACAGGAAATGAACCTGCTATCACAGAAACCATCAAGTTTCCCACGTCTTACAAAAGACAAAGTGAGAATATATGTGTGACCTGATTTCCTCCTCAATTTTCCATTTGATCTTCAGAAGAAAATTAGACTTGAATACTTCTCAAACTCTTAACAATTCTCAAACTCCAATAGTACATAGCAGTCTTTACAAGATAACCAATGTACTTACCTTATTTCCCAAGACTGAAATTATCATTGAGATCTTTGAAAGTAAATTAAGGAGGGAATACAGTAATTCTTACTAAAATTTAAATGCAAAATAAATAAGTGCATAGTCAGCCTAAGTGCAAATATTACACAGAGAACCAAAATAAGAAAAGAGGATCTCTTTTTGTACAACAGAAAATTATCAACTTATATTAAAAGTGTTGTCCATACAGCCATGTACCCTCACTTATTTCATTAAAAATAAGTGAGGGGAATAAGTCAACAAAAAGTATTTTTTAAAAGGATAATTCAATTTTATTCCTTCCTTTTTTGGGAACCAAGGATCTGCTTATTAGTAACTAGCTTACCTGCAGCACTAACTCCAGCATAAGTACGCGCCAACACACCTGAATTAAATGAATGGCTCGATACCAGGCCTCTGCAGAGCTGAATGACTGAATGCTAATGAATGAATTCAGCCAACAACATTTGCCATACCATTACTATGATTTAGAGTCCTTTAGATGAGAAAGTGCTGGAGTGACCTGAATTTTCTTTGGTTCTACTGTATAAGCACACTTTGACAAACCACTTTTTTCATATGAACAAAACAACAACTCACAACTTTTCATGCCCTCTTCCAAGACATTTAGCTCTCTAGGAACACATTTCTGACTTCACTTATGCTGCTATGAGACATAAAAAATGATAAAATGAGAAGGAAGTGGGCAAGTAGGGTGCTGTAGGTAGTTTTAGGTTCAATCCTACTGTTATTAAGCTTTTTCATTATATGTTGTTACATTTAGAGATATAGTTGATTTACTGGACTGTAAGTATATCATACCTCCAGACCTACTAGCAACAAGAGTTAAAGTCATTTACTCTTTTTCTTCTTTTCCAGTGAGTTAGCCAGAAATGTTAGCGCATTTGTCAGTCATTCCATCACTATTCAACATTTAGCACCCATCCGATTGCTATGTGAATAAGAAACCGACAAACCTTGGCATCCACAGAGGAGTCAGAAGCTGTGAAGGTCTCGCAGTATGATTCAGAGGAAGTGCTTGCCTGGTCAGCATGACACTTCACTGTAGTACAATATGGGGACTGCAGCCAACACAAGCATACCACCAGATTAAAACAACAGGATTTTATTACTCCCAGCTTTCCTACAACAACTCTTATGCATTCAATATGGTACAATACAATGAATCAACAATGGACAGAAAAATTAACCAATCAATCAGGACTATATGTAGTAGAATCTTGGCTTGATTGTAGGTATAGTTATTTGGAACTGGTAGTTAGACGTCTGTGGTAATACACAGCCAGACCCCAGGATCAGCCACCATCCTTTGAATGAAGCAAGTTGTCTGATCGCAGTAGCAGAAAAATGTCACACTATGATATTTTTCCCTGTCTAATCAAATGTGAAATATGTAATCTGAAAACCATGTTTTTTTTTATGTGGAAACATTTTCACATGTAAAACATTTTTACAGATGTTTTACATGGTTGCACCATGTAAAACAAATGATGTTTTACATGGTGCAACCCTTCATAATTTCCACATATGAACCATGAGAGAAAATGTTTCATAAGTGGAAGGGTTTGCCGTGTGTTTTTCATGTTTCAACATAATTCCACATGTCAGACACATGTTTGTCATGGAAGGATTTTACAAATGTATTTAACATGCTAAGGCACAATGTAATTTCCTCACACGCAACACGTGGGGAAAGGTGGAAGAGTTATACACCCATGCTTACTATTTCTCATGTCCAAGTGTATAGGTAAATCACATTTGCCTCTGATCACATATTCTCATATGTGATTTTACATGTCATACATGTTTTTTTTTATAAGAAAAACTCTCTTTTTAAAAGTCCCAGAATAAAGATCTCACCTCCTACATAGCCAGCATACTCACTCAGCCTGAGGTCTGAGTGAGTATAGGAAGGAATGAAAATGTTCCCTGACAGTGATCAAAATTCATGGAAGAACCAAAATCTTTTTACTTGCTGCGCGCTGTGGGTTTATAACCTGAAAACTATTTTCAACTATCTGTAGATGAAGTACATTTTCTGTTGATTAGTTGATACATTTGAATCAATATAATCTTATTTTGTAATTTACTACACTCCTACAGGTTAACTACAGGTTAGTAAGGACAAAAGTTTCATGACTCAACAGTTGGCTTTCACTGGAGACAGACACCCACCTTTGTGTTGTAAAACTGAATGATATTTGTGTTTGAAGATAAAAAAAAAATTATTGCTACTTCAACAGCACATCTTATCATTAACAGAGCTCATTACTGAATCCTGTACTGAGTAAAATGGATACATTGTCTCACCAATTTGGGGAAAAACAGTAACAAGGTTTCAGACAGCTAAGAACAAGTTATGCATTTTCCACACATTAAACACACATATTTTCTTTATTTTTGTCATGATCTTACTTCTGGGTTCTTTTAGTACTTTCCTGTGTTTAGTCTATAGTTCCAGTAACGACTGTTGTCATTGTCTGCCAGTGTCATATGTTAATTAACACTTTAAAAAAATTCACTGCAAATATCTTGAGGTTGGTAAGCAAACCAGCATGCAACACTAATAAATTAGGACTTGGAAAAGACACACTTTTACACTCAAAATTCACTTTTTTTACATTGTGGAGACTGATTCAGTGGTACACCAGATTAGCCAGAGGGCCAATGGCCTTATGACCTACAACCTGCGCACTGCACAGTGGGGAGAAAGGAGTCATGCAGAGAGGATGTGCGTATACAAATATAATTTCTTGTGCTGTTTTGCAACAAAGGATAAAGTGACTGCATAGAATGTATTTCATATATTCAGAATTTCTACACATATTTCATTTTAGTATTCTAGACTTCTACAGCATTAAATTTCCATTTTTCAGTCCATTTTTGACCACTTTGTAAATTTAAATAAAAACAAATTCTTCCATGATCAGGATTTATCTACTGAACCTGCATAAACCAGAAACTTTAAAGAAGATGGATGGATGGATGGATGGCAGACAAAACATAGGGCAGGGAGGGGTGGAATATACATGGACAAATGGAGACAACTTCAAACATGATGGGAATGAAGTCTAGAAATTCAAATATCTTTCCATACTCTGTATGGATGCAATGGTGCAAAGAGACCAAGGTTAAACATCAAAAGTGAGTGTTGCATAATAAGGACAGACACACAGATTTGCTTTTTTCATTTATTAGCAAGAAGAATTTAAGTATTGAAGGATATAAACAAAAACTGCAATCTTTCAAAAATATTTGGATGAAGATGCTAAGGATAAAATGTTTACATTAATTGCCCCCAAATAAAGTAGTTTTAAAGATAACATCTTAAAATCTTTGTTTACTTTGATGACGACAAGTTTCAACATATCTTTTTTTAAGTTTATTAAATGGTTCCGTATTAAACAGAACACTTTTCATCAGGTGTAAGATCAATAGAAATGTATGATTTCAAACCAAATGGCATTTGATGTCAAGTTATTATAATAATACTATCTAATAAATGTTGATGGCTATAATCCTTTAAGCAGAATAAATATTGATATGATGCCTCTCTCTAGCCCAAATGTAACTTAAATCTCATAATCAAAAAATAAGACAGAAAACCATGTAATTACACAATACAATAAGTCAAGAATGAGTGCAAAGTAAGAACCTGACTTATTGAGGAAAACAGCAGTGAAATCTCTTCAATACTTCAGAGGTAAAACATTTCGAGGTACGATGGTTCACATATGCATTTCTGTAGTTTGGACTGAAATATGTAAACAACCAGGTCTGATACATATTTAACTATATTCCAGTTCAATTAGAAGTAATGTTACTCAAGACTCATCGACAAAACATACATGCCAAGAAATAACAGCCTGTACAAGAGTTAATGTCTGAAGACGGTGAAGGCACGGTGAAGCACTCATCTCCAAGTTTACTTGAGCAAGTATTCAGTGCAACATTTAAACAACACTGCATCCATTATGTTGTTGATTGAATGTTATTGAGCCTCATATTATGACTGTTTCCATCCCATCATATACATCTTTTCTCACTGTATCAGAGTATGAATTTCCAGCCTTTTTAAAATCTTCATTTCATTAGAAAAACATTAAAATGTTTGAATTACAAAGATGTGTTCAAACAACAGGTTTAAAAAAGATTACCTATACTTTTAAATCCACAGTTCATCTAAAAATGCCTGTTAACAAGATAAGCATTACTGACAAAAAAAAACCCAAAACAGTTATTTACTGCATAAGAACATGATTAACATATAAGAAAAATAATCACAAATGGTTGAAACATATGTAACTTCTTAAAAATATAATACACACAAGGTGGTATTTCTTCTGTTTCTCTAATATCCTTTGTTGAAAGAAGTTTAATATAAATGAAAAACAAGCAACTATAATACAATTCATCCTTTTGTACACAGCATATTCACATGCATTTACATACCAGTAAGGTACAAAGGAGGAATATATCATCTATAATTACAAAATAAAGAATAAATACCTTCATTCAGAATGTATAAATGCTATGTTAATTTCAGATATCCTGTTTGGCTGTTCCACTGGAAAATAAGCACTAAAACATTTAATGTTAAAGACATCACTAAAGAAAAGTTCTGCTGTTTGTAACCGGGTTTCCAAAGACTTGTCAAATTTGTTGCTTCCCTCCATGAAAGTTGGCTGATTAGCTGCTACAAGGGGTTCTCAATAATATTTACTCTACGATCCTACAATCCAGTGCATGTGCTCCATCAGTATGACTATGTCCCCCGCTTCAACCTTGGATCATGGCAAAAAAAAAAAAACATTAAGCTGGTCATCAACTCCTCCTGGCTCTGATTAGAGTAAAACTGCTACCTCATTCGTAATCCACTCCTTACCCTGTTGTGTACCTGCCTTGCATTTCAATGGCTTACAAAGACATGTAGCTTTGATTAAACAATGCTCAAGCTTCGCCTTTGTATGTCTTTTAGTGTAATATATTGATTTCCAGCTAAGACGAATAATGTGTGACATGAATTCCACAGCTTTCATATATGCTGTATATGCAGATAGGCTGTGCAGAAGCTCTGTCTGCACTGGTGAAGATTCACTATTCAGAATGGCAAATGTTGGAAGTGGCTCCAACTGCAGGGGGCTCTGACTTCTTTTTGAGCATTTCTGATTATCTGACCACTCGGGAACAATTAATGGACTGCATACAGTGTATTACACTTTCATCTCCAGATGGTCAAGGCATCATTTGGTAGACAAGACACTGTCTTGTTAAAAAAACAAGACAGTGAAGTCCCAGCAAAGGCAACTTATGCTGTTCTTATGCAGTAGCACACTGTAATTTTTACACCCTTCATCCCAATGCACCCACGCTGTACAAAAGAAGGGTGCATAATTCATAGACGTGACAGGACATTGTTTCACAACATGTGCTTCATTTCAGCAAATTTAGAGCCATGTCTAAATGCTAGCATACATGGAAAAATAAGAAACAGTTTGACAGCAGCTTGAGAAAGAAGATTATGGACTACTGTTACCTGATGGAATCTGAAACATTTCACTTTAATGTTATTTCTTGGCAGAATGAAATTGGGATACATTATTAGGCCACAATTATGACTTTACCACCATAATTCCTAACTGGTACAGAGTCATTCAGCCAAGATCTTAAATATGTGCTGTTTAACTGCATTTCCACCTTTTTGTTTTTGTTAAATTTTAATATAAGCTGGTGATTTCAGCTAAACTTAAGACAAATTGTACTACTGTGGTAAAAAAAAATTCTATAAGTATTTTCAACACACATCTGGATCCTTAACTTTTTCAAACATACAGCTAAATTTCACCATTATCTAGTGGTCAATAATAGCCTGTAAAGATTTTATTCATAACATTTTGAAGTCCTTTTGGTGTAACCTTAAATTCTGCACTTCTGCGTTCTCCTTTTGCTTCAAATTCCCTCCAGCTCTTAATACTGGGCAAATGACTGCTGAACAGATCATGCTATATCTTATAGTGGTGGTCAGATTGAAAACAAATGATCCATTTTGTGAAGCTGACTTGGGAGGCCAGGTGTTGTCCTCAGATTTTTTTATGCTACAGTGAAAAAATAAACTATACATGTTTTCATTTTTAACAAACATTTGTACATAAGATTTATTTATTGGTTTTTGCAGTGATGGCTTCCAAACCATTCTGCATCTTATTTCATACTGGCTTTAATCTCAATGACAGGTTGCTAATTATACAGCTTTAGTCTTAAATATAATAACATTTTCTACAGTAGAGGCATGCGTTTCATAATTACTTTATGTAGAGAAGAACAATTTCTGTATTTACACACTTCTCTTGCATGCTACCAACCAAGGTGGCACTAATTCCACCTCTTTCTTTTCCACTTATGAATCCTAACCTGACACCCAGCTGTGCGTGGTGCTCTTCACCCTTTGGGGAAACCCATGAGGTCCAGCTGCGGGGTCGAAATTAAAGTCTAGTGCCCCGCCATCCATGAGGGTGTCATGGAGGACCGACTCCAGGTCACATTCCAATTTCTCAATGGACATGTTGTCCAGGTCACTGGGCAGCCGCTCCTGATGATGGCTGTGAGGGTGAACTGAGTTCAGTTCCCTGTAGCTGTTGGTGTAGCTTGCTGAAAAGTCATTAGTGTGTGCTGGATGTCCTTGCGGAGGCTGCATACATGTTCTCAGACTGTTCAGTTGTTGGGGAGCCCTTGAGACACTAGTCAGGCTAGTCAGGGGTATCATGTTACAACTATTCAAGTCTCCTGAGGGAGCAGGACCTTGGCTATGTATAGCTTGCGGGTTTACATGTAGACCTGGGTGACTCGGAGGTGGGGTAATTATTTTAATACCAGGATGACTTGCTATATGGTTGTGACCGCTGTAAGCACACATGAGACTATTTACCCTTGCAGTATCAGACACCCTTCTGTCACTGGAAGGCATTATGTCCCTATTTGTGCCTGCATCAGCAGTCAGTAGCTCTTTGAGGAGTCCTGCTGGACAGATATACTGGTTCTCATAACCTCCGAAGCCAGGCTTGTTCTCTGGAAGTGTTTGCATGGGAACAGGGGACAGAGAGTTCAGCCTTACCTGGCTGTACATGGACTTATTGTAGTCCTGGCTCAAGCCAGAAGAGCTATAGGTGCTGCTCTGAAGCCTGGCAGTGTTTGGGGAATGTGGTGAGTCCGAGCCAAGCTGGGGGGCTTTAGGAGACAGCAGGTGGAGGTTGTCCAGCAAATTCTCCATGACCCTTTCTGAGCCATGTTGACCCATCGATCCAGACACCTCTGAGAGGCTGGGAAAGCTGGATGTTATCTTTGTCCCAGATGTTGCAGGGAACAACATGTGTCCATCAGGCTCCACAAGATCCTCCTGCTCAGAAGGAAATGGAGAACGCCGTCCACTCAGAGTGCTGGCGTCGGAGCTGGTACGTGTTCTGAAGGAACTCCAGGCTTCAAAGTCCTCGTTGTTATGGGAGTTTGGGCTTCCCAGCCAGTTAGAGTACTGGGAGCCAGGGCTGCTTCCTTCCCCCTCTACACCTTCCTGTAAAGATATCTAAGGACAGAAAAACATTAAAACTCCCACAGGCTGTCTTAATACTGCCAAGGTGTTGTAAACAGGGACAAAAGCCGACATGGGAAATTGAGTTATGCTGTTCTTGAAAGACTTTGTACCTTTTTTTTTGTGGCTCTTCCTTTGCTCTTGACAAACTTATTGTTGTTGTCCATGGAGACTGCTCTGCGTCGAGGTGACTTTCCATTCTTTCCTCCTTCAGGATTGAGCATCCACCAGGAGCTTTTCCCCGTCCCTTCATTCTGTATGCGCACAAAGCGGCTGTGCAGGGACAGGTTGTGTCTAATAGAATTCTGGACAGAAAAAACATGAGAAACTATTTAAGCTTGGTAGAGTTCAAAGAGAGTGATTCAGTCAAATGAACTGATAAAGAAAAAAACCCTGAAACTGAAAAAAAAAAAAAATTGATGTGCAGTTAAGCACTTTTTGGTCAAAAAGTGCTTAACTGCATGTCCAAATGACACATTTATTTTCTTTGTTGTGCTACATTCATGCTAATTTTTAAAGGTGTCTTAATGAGCAATAATAAATTAGCGATATAACACCACCAGAGTTGTCCTTTTAGATTCCAACGTTAGATGCCTGTTTGCAATTACGGGCGCACCAATCGATTGACCATGATTTCCTTTATTTTGGGTGATCAGCAATTGGCTGATACTTATGAACTGATCCTATTCACCAATCTTATCTACCTCTGCAAAGGTGTGAAAATCAGCCACTGTGCCCTTTTGCTCTGCCATGACAGAAGGCTAACTACCAGACCTGCCCACGTATGGCCATGTGTGGCTAACAATTGTCACCCCACTGCTGCTAACTTAGCAACTTTGTTGCTATATTTAGACCGGTCTCGAGCATTTTTTTCCTGGTTTTGGGGTCAGTCTTGGGCTTAGAGTGTGCAGTCTCGATCTCAGTCTTGGTCTCGGAAGAATCGGCCTTTGATTTCATGCCTGATTTGGCAAATTATTATTACTCTCTTGCTGTTTTTTAAAAATTATTATTTATCATACAACTATTGTGAAATCTCTCAGTTTAGAGATTGTGTATCAATGTGTGGCTGCATTTAATAACTTTAATATTAGTTTATTATGATAATTATTAGTTTAATAGCAAGGAGTAGTTTTGGTTGAGTAATTAACCATCTTTCCAATAATTTTTTCATTTTGTGGTGTACAATAAAAAACAATGACCTGAAATATTAGTCAAACTCTAAACATTTGGCCTCGGTCTTGGTCTTGGTCTCAGAAGAACCGGCCTTGACTCCATGCCTCCATTGGAGGTGGATTGTGAGCTTATAACACCTGCCATTGTCGGTTCGAAAAGAAATCGGAATCGGCCAAAATTGAAATCGGCAGGTCAGGCTTTTCAAAGATTGGGTATTGGCCAGAAAACTGAAATCAGTGCACTCCTATTTGTAATATGTCTTTTTTTATTAGCACAGAACACAGACTAATATAGCAGCTAAAAAAAAAAACCTTGTATCATCATCCTTCCACCATCGTACTTGAAATCTAGAATGAAGACTGTCTGCTATTATTGTGCATTTGGTTGTTGACAAACATTGTGCTATTATTTTTGCCAATTCAGTTTTCTCAGAGAAGTCCAATTAAGGGTTTTTACACATTTTTCATTACAAAATTCAATACTTTTCCATACTCAAAGTAAGCATTTTTACTAAATTACTTAAAAATATCACATTTAATGCTTTGTTTTGGCTTTTAAAACCCAGTTTATTAACCAAGTGTCCACTCAAAAAGAATTAAAAGTTTTCTAGAAGTAGTGAAATGGGCCTTGTAAAACTTTTTATGGGTACGCTTTCAGGCAATATTTGAGAAAAACGTGATGTAGCAAATCGGAGATCAAGCATGTGAATTTAGTATAACGCTGTAAAAAAAATGCTGCATTTATTTAGCATTAGTAAACGTTTTTGCTTTTCTTTTCTTCTATAGTTAACCAGGACCTGGAAAAGGATAAAAGCAAATCTGATAACAAACAGATGCACCTTTGGCTACTTCATACTGTCATGGTGTTTTTATAGGAGAGTAGCTCAGGGAAATAATTCCAAACAGGCCATGTTTGTTAACTCATTTTCACTGTACTGGCATGAACTTTAAGATTTTACATGCCAACTGAGGTCTGACAAGTCTGGGATGTAGCTCTTGGGGGTTCTGTAGTTGTCTGATGGCCTGACCATCTGGTAAACTTGACGTGATGGAGCAGTTGGGATGTTCAGTCTTCGTAGATACTTCTCAAATCAAATCAAGTGTTTTAGGGTCTACCAGGTTTGAACATCTAGACGCTGAAGGTTTTGACTGGACCATTCTAACATGTAAATATGTTTTGAAGCATTCTGTTGTAGCCCTGGTTGTATGTTTAGTTTTGCTGTCCAGCTTGTGGGTGGCCCACCACCTCTCCCACTAGTGGAAGATATCACACTATGCAAGCTTGATAATGATAGTAATGACTTTCATGCTGAACAATGGAAGATGCCAGACTGCACACCTTGTCATTGCAGCAAAATCACATTAAAAATCTCTTACATATCAGTCCATCAGTTAATGGACAGGAAGTTTTGTGTGTTGATGCAGTTATTATCAGAGTCGGATACCAATAGGAGGGAGTTTAGGATGATAAGGCACTTTGAATCGCCCTGTTGCTATAATGTGCTATTCAAATGAAATTGCCTTGCTTTGCCATAGATAGGAGACGTCGTTAGAAGCCATCATGGCCGGGCAGAACAAAAATCAATGTCACACTGAACAACCACAGACATAAAAGTGTCAAAAAACTTTTAATGTATCAGAATCACCCACTGTTTAGCTCCATCCCATCTCTGAACAGCTTGTCTGTTTCTTCTAAAAAAACAAAATCATCCCCTCCACATGATGCTGCCATTTCCATGTTTAATCATGGGAATGGTGTGTCTTTTTGCTTGTAAGATTAAAAGTGCAACTTTAGTAGCATCTGACCAGAGCACCTTCTTTAGGAAGTTTGCTGTGCCCCAAATTGGCTTGTGGCAAATTGCAAATAACACCATTTATGACAACTTTTTGACAACAGCTTTCTTCCTATATGGTTCCAGATGACTACTCATGGCTTTCATCAGTTTTGTGACTTCTGAAAGGAATTGGTTGCACTAGATTTCATTTAGGAGTAAATCAGTTTCTGATTTTTGATAATAAAACATTTTGAAAACTGTTTTTTTCCCCCTTCCACTTCACAATTCTGAGCTACTTTGTAAGGTTTAATCATATGTTTCTGATTTGTTTGCAGACATGTCTCATCCCTCACTTCTATCTTCTATTAAGTGAAAGTGGAGGTTAATTTTAAGCTTAGAATACAGATCATTTATAATTTTACCTGCAAACCTTGACAGGTAAAGCACAAATTCAGACTAGTTTGGAACAGCATAGTCTGTTTCTTTGTACGTGGTCACATTTGTCCCTGTCAAAGTATATACATAACTCAAGCCAACATTCAAATCCTTTTCTTTAATGTTATGTTATGAGCCCTAAAAATGACCCAGATGAGCCTCCTGTGACAAGACTCTGTCAGTAAGACAGACAGATGAAAGAGTGAAAGATATGCGGCACATCTCTCACTAAACAAAATATGGTCCCAATATGAAATCTTGACGCTCTGGACGGTGGGTGTAATGAAAGACTAACATGCAACACAACATGCACCAGCAGGGAATTTCCCTTAAATAGCCATGAGAGCTTTTAGTAAAGCCAGATGTCCTCAACCACAGGATTCAACAGGGATGCACTAACAACAGAAATAAAGGCACTCAGAGTTAAACTGGTTGGTGGAATAATTGAAACTGGCCTCTAGAAGGTTTTAGTCAACTTAATAACTCACATCACCTTTTTTCTTTTAAATGAATTGAATTATGCATTTGGAAAATATCAAAACTATCTGTAATAATTGCTAAATCCAGAGAAACCCCTGTAGGAAGGTGTTCAACTTCAACCTATACAGACACATAAAGAGGATTAGGCACAATGGGAATTTTAATAGAGTAAGGAGAGGTTACAGAGTTCGCAATGAAGATGGAGAGGGAGGGTGAAAAAGAAAGAGAATGTTTTCAGCCTGCAGAGGTGGGGTCACTGAGTTCGTTGTGCTGAACATGAGCTCCTCAGCCCCGCGCTGACTGAGACATGCAAACAGGTTGCATGGAAAAGGCGCCGAAAGGAGGACAACAGTCCGAAGTGGCACGTTGAGGGTTCGACCTGTTTTGTGACTCACCGTGACAGCCCCGATGACCCCACCCCTTCTCTTCCACTGACTCCTTTTTTTAAAATAAGGCTTCCTGTGTCAGAGGACATCCTGCACATGGAGGCTAAACATACTAAAGGTGGAGTTATCGCTTTCTGCACAGCCACAAAATGTACCGTTCATTCTGACATTTCTTCAGTCTATTGGTGACCTTTTCTTCATTTTTCCCCCTTTTAGATGATCTCAATCTGTAACCGAAGACAGGAAATGAGTCATTATTGGAGAACCTGAGATCTCAGCAGTTTGCAGCACAGGCTCAGTCTGCACAGTGACTTTTATTACATCAACCAAGAGACATGTGTTGCTGAAGCAGGGTTGAGATCTGTGCCCCCAGTAGATCATGCACTGCATGATTGCACGCCTCAGAGGGGCTCTCTCCCCTTGGGCAGGGGTAATCCTTGTCCTTGACAGATCTCACCTCAGCCCTTTGAGAACAAAAGACATCCTCACTGCTCCACTAATTCAGAAGCTTCACACACAAATTATGAAAACCTGACCTAAGGTGGCCTGTTTTATTGTTGCTAAATATCTCTCTAATCCTGCAGACCTCATTTTTAACGGACTTTGAGATATGTGCTCTCAGAGCGGAATATTTATCTGAAAGTAAGCTAAGGGTCCTCCACGATTTATCAGATTATAGAATTTATTTATCAGATTATTAAATTCCAACCTGTTTAATTTAGACTTTAAGTGATAAACTAACATGAAGTAAAGGAGAAAGGCAACCCGGTTTGAATATTTTTTAACCAATTAAAATCTGAAAAGTGCAGCCTCCGTTTGTGTTCCAGCCTCCTTTACTTTGTTTCCCCTTAAATAAAATCCAGTGCAAATGCAACCATTTCCATTCACAAGCTGGTAAGAAAATAGACAGGCCGGCAAGGAGAGCATTAATCGAATAAGCAGGTAAGAGGTGTGTGGGAACTCTGGAGAAGCAGCAGAGAGCCACTCTTCAGATGGTTAGATGAGCACTTCCCAAATGCAAGATGTCCAGTTTGGCGTCATGGTCAAATGAGACCAAAGTGTAGCAGAATATTAAAACTGCACATCAGCCTAAAAATCCCATCCCAACTGTGAAACATGGCAGAGGCAGCATCATGCTGTAGAGATGCTTTTCTTCAGTAGGGACAGGGAAGACGGTCTGAGTGGAAGAGAAGTTGGATGGATGGCCAACTACAGGGCCATCCTGAGAAAACACTTGTTAGAGGCTTCAGAGACCTTGTCACTGAGGCAGAGATTCACTCTCCACCAGGACAACAACCCTCCAAAGGTTCAGTGGTTTGGATCCAAGCATATTTATATGTTAGAATGGCCCAGTCAAAGTCCAGCCCTATTTCCAATTAAGAATCTGTGCCAAAATTAAAGATTTCCATTGACAGATGCTCTCCTTAAAAATTGACTGAGGTTGAGCTATTATTGTAATTTTCTAGTTGTGCAAAGCTTATGCATACCTCAACAGAGCAGAAGTTGTAGCTGCAGCAAAAGGCAGAGACAGTAGGTGTTCAGTTGGGGGGGGGGTGAATGCTAAATGAGTCCACATTTTTCAGATTTTTATCTGTATATAAAAACTTTTCAAACAATTAATTATTTTTCTTTCAATATCAGTACCAGAGCTCCTTTGCTCCAAAGCAACCCAGTCACCCCTGCATCATCTGCGATCAGATATTGCCAAGAGAAGCTGCGGCTGCATGAAACGATTCCTCACGCTGGACTTCAAAACAATTGAAGTGACACAGCTGCTGTTTCTTGTGTAGCGAAGCATGAGGCTTGCAGTAACGGTCACAGGATAAGTACACAAACAGGGCCCAGTTGCAGCAACAGGTGCAACCACAGTGAAAGTGGCCTCACTTGCAATTAATCCAAACATGCTACACAGAACCCCAGACCCCAACCACAGACAGGACAGAGGAGCTCCCACGAGACAGACTGATGAAGAGTTGCAGCCTCTCAAATTAGGAAGTTAGTTTTGTGTATATGACGGGGGCTTTTTCTTAATTAACAACAAAAAAAACATCAGACAGACAGACATGTAGTTGTGTCACTTCCCTTTTACCCTTAAGTTCTTGCAGCTGATTGACTATTAAGCCTGTTTTTCAAAAAAAAAAAAACAAAAAAAAAAAAAAAAAAAAAAATTAATTGTTTTATTTCAACAATGTGTGCATCACATGCTTTTCTGCTTTTGACCAAAAGGCTGTCACTCAAAAGTTGCAGAAAATGGGGAAATGTTGAACAATTGTTCATTTTTCAAATACAAACTATTGATGAATTAATGAAATAGAGAAGCTGGCTTCTTGGGCAATGTATTTACCATCTGTATGCTGGTCGGGACCTCAGGTGTGAAGAAACTGCCATCTATGAAAAGATTGTTTTCAGAACTTATGTGGCGGTAGCAAAAACTAAGTGACAATCATAAGATATTACTTGATACAGTAATAATTACCTAAAGAACCGTAAACTTGAAGCTTGACTGCATGAAAACCTTAATTTCTCGTGAAGGAATCAAGAAATAACTTAACCAGGACCTCTCTGAGAACATGAAGCAGGCCAAAAGAACTCAAAAAAGTAACACGGTATACTCTGTTCAAAAGAAACTGACACTGACATGCACAAGTCTGGAAAGGGCTACAAAGCCATTTCTGAGGCAACGAGAGCCATTATCTACAAATGGAAACAATATGGAGCAGTGGGGAACCTTCCTTGGAGTGGCAAGGCTACCAAAATGACTCCAAGAGTGGATCGATACCACATTCAGAAAGTCACAAATCAACCCAAGACAACATCTAAAGCACTGCAGGTCTGACTTGCCTTAGTTAAGGTCAGAGTTCTTGATTCAGCAATAAGAAGGACACTGAGGAGAAATAACATCCATGGGAGAATTCCAAGGCCAAAACCCCTGGTGGCTCATCTCATATTTGTCAAAACCATCTTAATGAGCCCTAATATTTGTGCGACAACATCATGTCGACAATCAAACATAGTGGTGGTAGTGTGACTTGCTGTAACTGATGGAACCACGAGTACTGCTCTCTACCAAAAAAACATAAGGGAGAATGTCCGGACATCAGCTCGTGACCTGTGAACTTGGGTTATGCAGCAGGAAAATGGTTTAAAGTACAACACCAAGTCCACCTCTGAATGCCTCAAAAAGAACAAAATGACGGTTTGGGAGTGGCCTAGTCAAAGTCCAGACCTAAATTAGACTGAGATGTTTTGGCATGAGCCATCCACACTGCATTTTGTATTTACTCAGGTTATATTTGTCTGATATTATTATTTGTTTGATGATCTGAAAGATGTGACAAGAAAAGAAAAAAATCAGTAAGGGGAGGGGTGAGGTGGGAGGCAAAATACTTTTTTCACACCACTGTGTAGTGTTGACATGTTCAATATTTTTTGTACATGTTGCATCAACAAACCCAGTGGATAAAAAAATTCACCAGATTTGTAAAAAGTTGATGTTTGTCATCGTTACTTGTTGATTTATGGTGGAAATAATGCTGAATCAGAGCCATCTTGTAGAAAATACCTGCCACTACAAAGTTACCAGAAATCTAATGTAAATAAGGGAATAGTAAAGCACAAAACATGCTGAGATTATAGTGAAAGGACAAGCCACTTCCTGACACTGTCTTCCTGTGCACCCCACCCCCCTCTCTCCTCTGACCCCGGATGCGTAAGTGTGGGACCTGAGTTGTCTGTTGCAGGGCGGTAAAAAAAAAAAAAAAAGCCTGCTGAAGTGCTGAAGCGAGAGAGCACTGCAGCGCGGCGTGGTGAGCCCATCACCTTCTGACGACTCCACGGACGAGACCAGACTGCTTCATTAACACCATGCATTAAAAGAAGCGACCTATTTCCAAAGATGAATGGTTTAAAGGAATGAAAAGCTTTGTGTTATGGGTTCCAATCTGACAAACAAAGAAGCGGCAGACAAATGTGATAATCTTATTTAAGGCATAACCACAATCTTGGTAAATGGGCAAAAAAACCACAACAACTTTTGGTTCTATTTTTGTTTCTACGCTGATTCCTGTGCTTTTCCTTGACCCTTTATTTTTTCTGCACAGTATATTTAAGTCCAAGTTTGTTTTCCTAAAAAAAAAAAAAAAAAAAAAAAAAAAAAAAATACAGTAAGGGATTATTATCCCATACAGGCTGGAGGACAATGCAGAGATCCACATACCACAGATTCCTCTGACTCGCATGTGTAGACAGTCAGACCGTACACAGGCTGCTGCCCCCTAACTAACCAGTCAGCTGACTGATCCGTTTTTTCAAGCTAAACTCACTCCTCTTTAAAAGCCTTTGCCCCAAACCTCTGATTCTGCTCTGAGTACCAGAAGCATTTGGTGTACCTCTTAAAATCTGACTGGGCCTCCATTTTGAACCTTGTGATACCAAAACAAACTGCGAGCAACTCTTCTTTAACCATACTATTTTTAGCTGCTCCTGAGTTAATAAAAAACAGAAATGCTTATGATTGAATTTGATTGATTACTTGACTGATTATGATTACTTCTCGATTATTTGATGCAAAACAAGACTGAGAGAAGTTCTTTATTAGTTATCTTTTTATCGCTTTATGTTTTTGATACACTCTTTTTACTAAAACCACTTTTTATTTAGGAAGATGATGGCGAGAAAGCTGATGGTCTTTAGTGGGGTTTTATGAGATAGACCAACACAAAATAGTGAATATGTAGTTTATAATTATGAAGTGGAAGGAAAATGTTGCATTGTTTGCAACATTTTCTCAAATGAAAATCTGAAAAGAGTGGTGTGCATTTATGGCTTTAATGTGAATCATTATCTTGATGAAAAGTGAAGTTACACCCAGTCTCAAGTCTTTTGCAGCCAGCAGAAGGTTTTCTTCATAGATTGCCATTCCATCTATCCATTAGCCAGATTCCCTGTCCCTGTTGAAAAATGCATCCCCCACAGCATGATACAGCCACTACCATAACTCATGGTGTAGCTGTGTGATGTGCAGTGTTGGTTTGCTGCCACACATATTATTTTAAAATGTGTAACCATGTATCAGTGTGCTTCCACTTCACAAGTCTGCACTACTTTTTGTTATTCTATCACATAAAATCCCAATAAAACAAACTGAAACCTGTGGTTGTAATGGAGTAAAATGTAGAAAAGTTGAAGGCGTAGGAATACTGTTGTTATTGTAATGTGTAGAGTAGAGTACACTTGGTATGAATTTAAATATACAAATATTTTCCATTTAAGCACTACTTCAGATTTTCCTGAAACTCAAAACGCAGTTCGGGTTTTGCTAACATCGCAAATCCAGCAATAGCTGCTTTCATCAGCTGTTGCTTGTTTATGTATGGGGTGTTGATAAAAAGTGGAGCTTTTCCACTGGGCAACTCACCTCTTCCTGAATAAATACTTTCAGGCTTATCTACCATTAGTTTCCACAGTGAGTGTACGCAAATATTTGGCACCAGACGGCAGAGATCTGTAGTTGAGGGGCCCTCTTGACGCCCATGCTAGATGAAAGATAAACCATTTCACAACAAATTCTGCAAGCTGCCACCAAATCTCTGTAGGGAGGGATATATCCTCATAGCACTGCTGCTGGTCCAAAATGGCATAAAAAGTTTGAGGAACTAGAAAAATATGCTTAGATAAAAACAAAAG
The DNA here is from genome assembly GCA_014839685.1 of Anableps anableps. NCBI lineage: Eukaryota > Metazoa > Chordata > Actinopteri > Cyprinodontiformes > Anablepidae > Anableps > Anableps anableps. The sequence goes on along the minus strand of CM026078.1, from coordinate 13,017,210 downwards.
TGTGCCTGTTGAACCCAAGGGTGCCACTTCCTTTTCCATTAACGTCACAGTTCGTTGAGAAAAACAGCACCAGTAAAGCGCTTAACGTCTACTGCACGCTGAACCCGGGCACCTCACAAAGCTGCCGACATCCCAGGGGAAACCCACCCCCCCCACCCCCAGCTCCCTGGGGCCGTCGCTTGTGGCAAAGGTATCGCGATCACTGAGCTGCCACAACAATTTTTAGAAGGAAAACAAAGAAATCTCCATGACAGGAGGGGGGAGACAGGAAGCTGCTAAAGGCACCGCCATCGCCCTTGTCCTGCGCTCCACCCATCACCGGTTTAGAGTGGGTTAATCACAGAGGCTAAAACTTGACGCCCTCCACCCACCACCCACCCTGAGGTCAATGGCTTTTCTTCATCTGCCACCACAGGGATTCAGGAGGAGACGAGGCAGTCCAGACATTTCTTTCAGTGTGTGTAAAGAAAAGGGAGACAGAATAAAACACATATGTTGTATATGTACAGAGCCTTGAAAAAGTATTCACACCCCTTTAAGTTCAGTGTATGCTATTGGGATTTTTTTTTGTGACACCATTTAATATTGCATAATTGTGAAGAGGATATGTTTTCACTTTTCTTTAATATTAAAAATCTGGAAAGTGTGGCATGAGTTCATATTCAGCCCCCTTCACTCTTATACCCCTAATTAAAAGTGCAACCATCAGAAGTCATCTAAATATCAAACAGATTTCAGGTGCGTGTCATATAATCTTTGAATACAAAAAAAGGAACTTTCTGGCCAACATGCAAAATGCTGTGTTGCAGCAATAAACTTTAAATCCCAATAAAACACAGAAATTTATGGGCGTAATGTGAAAAAGTGTGAAAGACCTCAAAGCGTATGGCACTATGGACTCCCTCTGATCCCTCCTATTTTTTCTCGCAGCACTCTTCCATGTTTTGCCGGCTTAGAGATGTTAACACATGGCCCTGTTTTCCATCCACTCACCAGGAAATGCATCATAGTTCATTGTGGGGGGACTTTAGTGTTTTTTTAACAGGGAAGTGCAAAAATAACCATCAGCCTGTGGTTCCTAAGGCTGGCGGGAGTGCCAAGATTCAGGAATGCAGAGACTGAAGGAAAGATGTGTTGATTTTACATAAAACAGACAGGCTGGGATTTTGTTCTTGATAAAAATCTCTTCCAGATTTACTTTTTTAATTGGTTCTTTATGGAGGGTGAAACATGATTCAGTTTCAAAAATTTGTGGAAAGTTCAGAGGAGTACATTTTCTGATGCTGAAATGAGACTAAGGAAATTATTCATTGGTAGATAAGAGAAAAAAAAAACATGCATTGGGGGAAAAGATTAACAAACGAGCTATAAGTCCATCCTTACTATAGTCACCAACATCTCCAGCAAAAGTCCAAAGAAAGGAAACAAAAGGAAGCGATGGGATTAAGAGTGGGGATCCCTTTTTCCAAGCTTTAGCATCCGCTGAGGAAACTCTAGAAGACACGGACACAGAGATATGAGCGCACAACTCAGGAATGGAGGATGTTTGACGTCGTTCCCAGCACCCCCCCCCTTTCCCTGCCTCTTCCCCTCTGACACACTCCATATCACTGATTGAGCTGTTTGCATCGCCTCCTGTTATTGCCAAGGGAGCTCGTAACAGAACAAAAGAAGAAACTGCATTCCCAGTGCACCATCACATCTACAAAAGTGCAGATTAAGAAAAGGTGGGGAAAGGAGGTGTAAGGGAGCCATAAGTCATAGCATGAGATGCGATCAAGTTTTTGACATGGGGGTGTTAAACAATGGGAACTATATTTGCTTGAGGTTTCCCAAAGGCATTTCCTGACAGCTTTGAAATTACATCTCACGAGATTGCACGAAGGTTGCGGGAAGCACTGTGAGGCCAGAAAGTAAATTTGACTCAGAGTTTGATTGCAGGCTTTAACTTGCCTCATCCATGTGCCCAACTTAGACTTTTGTCTGCTGGTTAATTTCTAACTATCTCTGCTGAGTAATTTCCTTGCCAGGTGGGACAGAATAAAAAAAAAAAATGGATGTTTGTGCAGACATGTCAGCTTGTCTGCGTTCCAGGTTGTAGGAGGACAACAGGTCCTAACCCCCAACTCCCCCGCCCCACCCCTACATCCAGTTAACACAGACATCAAAAAGATGATTCACTTTTAAAGCTGCAGGATGGCAGTTACAGTCCTTTTACAACTACAAAGTATTTTACTGGGATTTTATGTGATACTGCTCAAGAATAATCAGACTGGATGGGAAGCACCTACAGAAAAAAAATAAAGGATTTAGGTCTGGACTTTGATTAGGCTACTCTTACACATACATTTGTTTTGATTGCAACTCGACACAGCATGATCTGCCTGTTTCGCGTTGTCGTCCTGCTGGAAGGTGAACATCTGTCCCAGCTTCTATCTGGTTTTCCACCAGGACTGCCCTGCATTTAGCTCAATCAATCTTCAGAACAACTCTGACCAACTTCCCCACCCCTTCAGAAGAAAAGCATCTCAACAGAATGATGCTGCCACCACCATGTTTCACCATGGGGACTGTGTGTTCACGTTGATGTGCAGTGATGGCTTTCTGCCACAGCATTTTGCTCGCAGATCAAAAGCTACATTTTGGCATCATCTGACAACAGCACCTCTTCCAGATATTTGCTGTGTCCCATGCATGGCTTCTGGCAAAATCCCAACAGGGATTTCTTTAGACAATGCCTTTCTTCAGCTCGTTCATGAAGGCTAGATTTCTGGAGTGCATAACTAATAGATGTCCTGTCCTCCCACCTGAACCTCCCACCTGAACAGTGGATCTCTGCAGCTCCTCCAGATCTGTGATGGGCCTTGTGGCCGCTTCTTCATGCTATTTAACTATTCTTTTCTAACAAACCTCTGAGGCCTTCACAGAACATAGGTTTAAATTCAACAGATAAACTCTGTTTACTAATTTGGCGAAACCTGAAAGCTGTTGAGTGCACGAGATTTTGCAAGGTCTAGAGTAAAGTGGGGTGAATGCAAATGCATGATACTCATTTTGGATTTTTATTTACTTTCAGTTTCAAAACCTTTTTTCTTTCCACCTCACATGCATGCACTACTTTAAGTTGATCTCTCACATTAAATGCCAAATATATAAATAGATTCACCAAAATGTGTGCTGGGAACATGACAAAATGTGAAAAAGTTAAAAGAGGTGTGAATATTTTTGCAAGGCACTGTATATAAGAGGAGAATTCCTCTCCTGAAACTTTTTTTTTAATAGCTTTTGGCTTGTAGATTATCGGGGACCCCCATATGGCCACCCCCGTGCAAACTTTCTGGAGGTGCTCCTGTTACACGTTCTGTGGCAGGCATCAGCATGACTGCAGCTTGTCGCTGTGATAGAGGAGTCTCAGATCTTACAGGATCTCATACACACTAATAATCTCACCTTCCAACCCGCAGAGCTGTTGCTGTCTCCCTTATCCTTGAAGTAGGGCACACTCTTGACCATCCAGTCGTAAATCTGAGACAGAGTCAGCCTCTTCTCAGGTGAGCTGTCTATGGCTTTGGTGATGAGGTCGGCGTAGGACATGTTACCCCAGGCGTTGCGACGGGACGAGCTGGTCTTCCTCTGGCCGGAGGCGCCCAAGGGTGGGACCCCTGAAGGAGACACCTGTTGCTGAGGCGGCAGCTGGAGACCTGGCAGCTGCTGCTGCTGCTGCTGGTGATGATGATGGTGGTGGTGATGATGATGATAAACATTGCAATGCTGTTTCTCCTCGGCGTATTCTTCATAGTTCTCTTCCAACAAGCCGAGGTTGCTGATGAACTCTGCGTTTCCTCCTGACTCCTGCTGCACTGACGGCGCCGGGGAGGATGTGTTGGACCCGGCGGGGTCGACGAACTCCGGCCGGTGCAGCGGCCAGGTGCAGGACCGCGGGCGGGGCAGGGGCTCGAAGTCCGGGTCAATATCGACAGGCTGTACCTGTAGTGGGGGTGCCTCAGCCATGTCTGGGTCACACCGGTGCTGCCCTACACATCAACGCTCACATAAAAGTTATTATAGAAACACAAAAAATATTAGGACTTACAAATTGAAAAAGGGGGGATGCTGCATCCACTGATGGAATCGCAGAAGTAAATAGAAGTTTCCAGTTTATCCGATAAAGATTTTTAATTCAGGGTTTTGAGTGAAGTTCACACCTTCCTGCATCAGTAACTCTGAACTCCGCCGTTCTGTCACGATTAACAAGTAGCCTGGCAGAAGAGTTTGGTGCTGCCTTCACGGTTCGCTCACAGGCTCGATCTTTAGAGCTCCGCAACTTGAGATGCGTTCACATGCTTGTGGTTGATGAAATATGTCCCAGTCGAACCTTTGTTTTAGACTTATTGTATTTATGTGACATAAAAAAAAAAAAAAAATAAAAAAAAAACTTATTTGAACCGTGTAATAAAGTTGGGCTAAGTTAATTAATTTGAGCAGTTTTGAAATGGTACGCATTTACAGATCTATTAGTATTTAAAAATCATGGAATTGTAAAACTTTTCTGAGGTTCTAGAGGTGCCCATTTGTTGTGATTACATCTATCACGATTATTTCTGCAAGTTAACATTTTTATTGTTGCAATAAAAATCAACGAAAAGACTCACATGGCAAATATACACTGATGTACAGCTGCAGTACCTTGCAAGACATTCCCATCCCTTGAAATTTCTCCCATTTTGTCACGTTACAAACACAAACATTAATTAATATGATAAACCAACAAAAAGTTAGACATAATTGTGAAGTGGAAGAAAAGTGATACATGTTTTTCAGCATGTTTTAATTGATTGTTAACTGAAAATGATGGCATGCATAAGTGTCTGTTGTTTTTTAGCCCCTTTACTCTGATACCCCTAAATAACACTTTGTACAATCTTTAAAAATAATCTGATTACAAAATAGTAATTGAGTCTCAGTACCAATCCAGCTGTTTTATAAAGGTCACAGAGGTTTATCAGAGAACATTAGTGAACAAACAGCCTCATGAAGACCCAAAAACACAGCAAACAGGTCAAGGATAAAGTTGTGGAGAAGATTAAGGCAGAGTTAGCTTTTAAACAAAAATCTAAACCTTTGAACAGCTCACGGAACACTGTTTAAGCCATCTTCTGAAATTGGTAAGAGTCTGTGATCATTAATCAGAGAACTGACCAATATGCCCATTATAGCTCTGTCTGAGCTGAGATCATGTCTTAAAAGCCATTCATCATGTACCACAAACTTGGCCTTTATGGTCACAAGAAGAAGGCTGAAGAAGGCTGTTGTTTACAGAAAGCCATAAAAGGCCTTTTTTAAAGTTTGCACCTAATTATGGAGGGGACACAGCAAACACATGGAAATACAAAAATACAAAATTTTTGGCCAACACACAAAATACTATGGTTTACAGAAAATTAACCATCCCCACTGAGAAACATGGAAGTGCCAGCTCATGGTGTGGGGACACTTTTATTTTGTGTGGACAGGGAGATTGGTCAGAATTTATGGGGAGAAGCTCAAGATAAGTACAAGGGAATGCTGGAAGCAAACTTGTATGAGGCTGTAAAAAACTAGAGACTGAAGCAGGCACAATCTCAACCTACAACTAGAACCACACAAAATGTCAAAAGGTTCCATTTACAGTCTACAGGCAACCTGTAATATCTCCATTCAGTGCTGACTTTCCCCAGCATATGACTTAAATTCAACAGACATGACAATGCCCTTCAGGCACCCTCTGTGAACTTAAAGAGTTATTTCTGTTCATTTCAGTTGATTGTGGAAAAGATGTCAACAGCTGTTGTACTTTTTGAAGCGGTAGCCCAGAATTCTTCACAATAATTTCAAGATGAACACAACGTAAGAGCTTACTTTTTTGGTTGTCTGCTTATATCAATATCAAAAGCTAATTTTACCACAGAAAATAAATCTTTGTTGGATGTAATTTCTTATCTAGCTGAAAGCTTTTTTGAAAAAAAAAAAAAAAAAAAAAAAAAAAAAAAAAAAAAAAAAAAAAAAAATTATGGCACATTTATAGTCTACTTGTTTGCAGAAACAGCAACAGCTGTCAGTATCGCCATCTAGAGGCCAACCTGTGAGATCTTTCCACACAAACACTTTTCTTACATAGAAATAGAAATAAGGCACCGGTGCCAACACCTTATCATGCCTATCACACTGTTTGAGGAAACGTGAACAAAAAGTGGAAATGGGATACTTTTAAACATCAACCTGTCATGCACCACTTTGTCAGACAATAGCTCGAGTAAAGTGTTTTTAGAGCAGAAGGAATCTGTGAGGCTTATTGTTGACAGCTTGTTTGACTCAGAAAGCACTTTCCATTCAAAGAATGCAAAGTTCAAGGTCTAATCATGTTCTTACTGTAAACTGAGGCCCAGGGTACAGCATACAGGTTTCAGGTTTTGGACTGTACCTCTGGAAAAACATTATTAATCACGCTTGCAGGCATTTGTATGAACTCAGATAGTTACAAAATACAAAAATATTTTCCTCAGCCTATTCTTTCCTTTAACAATCTCTCAAACTCCATTAAGGGCTTCAGTCCAATTGCTGATACACATTAAAGCATTGCTGAATACCACCTGTCATCAAGGAAATCAAAAGATAAGACAGGTTCTAATTAACTTTGAAACAAGTATCTCAAAATCTTGTTTTCTCAATTGTGTCACTACACTAGTTAAATATTGGAGACTGTTGAACTCTTAAGTAGCATTAAAATTAAATGACTGGTAATTAGCTCCACACAAGTTCATGTCACTCTGCGAGACCCTGAGAACTGAATCCCGCAACAAGACAAGGGCCCAAAATATACCAGTGAATCCAAACAAAATGAAGAGGCCTGGGTGTAATCAAAGTCTGGTGACCTGCAAGTAACCCCTCAAAACATCTCAGAACTGAAAGTGAGAGTGGGACAAAACTTTGCTATGACTGACATCAGAGTCTAGTAGACGGTAACTACAACCACCTGAATCAAGAATCTTGACTGATCATAAAAACGGGATCAATATGTGAGACTTTTTGTGGGCGTCCTAAATTTTTCCATGACAGTACATTCTGATGCTGTGGTGCAGATCAGCGTTAAAATCTGATGCCAGTATGGAAACCACCACAACCAATCAGCCAGTGTACTGTCTAGTTACCATGGAGACTGAACAAAGGCTGGTGAAGATACACTGCTGACTGGTAGCTTCCCAAATTCTGCCTAATCCCATACATCTAAAGATTACTACACTGATATCCTCCAACAAAAAAAAAAAACACAGTGTTGTTTTATGATATATTTTAATAGAACATCAAATAACAAATTTAATGGAAAAAAAAGATGTATCAGTCCATTTTAACAGCTCTCCAGAGAAAAGGCTATAACTGTTAATTTAGAACCTGTGAATCCATGCATGTGCAAGGGTGAACAGGACAGCAAAAGCCCTGCTGAGAAAAATATGTTCTGTTTTTGTGTTTATATCCAGCAAATACAGGAAATGCTTTAAACCCTCTTAGGTTTAGGTTAGGTACACATCAGCTTCATTAAGAACCTCCTCTTTTTGATGAAAGTAGTCCCTAAACCAGGAAATGTGCTCCTTCTTCTGCTGAACGGTTAAGTAGGGGTTTCTAGACAGACCAGCCACCACCAGCTCCATGAAGTGACGCACTGGTCCCTGACGGGGGAAGCCCTCTTCTAAGAGTTTCTCTAAGAAGACGTGCTCATGGAACGGGACACTGGCTTCATCTTCAAGGCCTAACACAGAAAGAGATCACAGCATCATAGAGTTTATGAGACGAAATCGTATCTGTCTGGTCATGTAAAAGTACTTATAAATGTTTTTCTGATTTTGCCACTTTACAACCACAAACTGCAATTTGACATGTAAACCAAACATGTTTTTTTTTCCCTTTACAATCTGTATGCTTTTCTTTTTTCCCCCCCAAATAAAAATGTGAAAAGTGCTAATTTTCATCAGCCCCCATGTGTCAATATTACACTTTTTGCTGCAAGTCTTTTGTGGAATCTCTCCACCAGTCCAGTTTTTGCAAAATAGCACTATCCTGAAGTTAGCTCCATCTTCCTGTCAAATCTTACTAGGTTCCCTAGTGCTGCTATACAAAAATCATCCCAAAGCATGATGCTGCCACCACCATGTGTCACAGAGGGAATAGTAGTCAGGGTAGCTAGCATTTAGCATTTTGCCTGTAGGCAAAAAAATTACATTTTGTACTCATCTGACTATACATTTTCGGAAGATGAATTAAACCGCAGTCTTTGAAATGTTCAATACTCGGGACATTGGTTCAAATCCCAACCCCACTTTTAACTTGAATTTTATTTTATTTAGGGGTCCCATAGTAAAGGGAGCTGAAACCATTCCGCCCAGTTTTCTATTGGAAAGACATTTTGAAAACCAGCCTGCATTTTTCTTCGACCTCCAAGATCTGCACTAATTTGCGCTGGTCTGCCACAGAAGATCTGAATAAAGTTTGTGGTTGTAACGTGAAACAACATGAAAAAAATAAATAAATAAAAAAAAAATCAAAAGACACAAATACTTTTGCAAGGACCTGTGTGTAAAGAAATTAAAAGAATTCCCTCACTCACCAATTTCATTGTTAATCGGGTACTGCCACAGTTTTCCCTCTTTGGTCCACTGGATCATTTCCTCAAACCCGTTGCGTGGCATTTGGTTGGTTGACAGAGATAACTCACTGGCAAAATCCATGTCCCACAGGGTTGGCTTAGCTGGAGAAATGACACCAGTGTTACAAGCAATATCCCACAAAAATAAACAATTTTTGATTTATTTGACAACAAATTTATCACTACAGCACAGCTCTTCCTAGAACACATTCAGTTGCAGCAGGACAGATCATCTATCCAAATCTGGATTGCTAAACTGTCTCACATCACTTTTATACTAGATGAATGATTAGTGTAAGATGTAAAATTGGTCAAATGTATCAGAAAAGTTCTTATTACCAAGTGCTGATTCACCTCCCTGTTCATCAGTAGTGGGAGAGAAGATATTAAGTCTTTTTGCCGGAAAGATATTCCTCCTGGAAATAATAATTTTCTTTTTTTAAATTAAAACACGTTCCTTTTATTCCTATTGTTATTTCACGGCTGATGTTATAAATGTACTTGCCTTTTCCGGACATTGGCCAGCTCACTGGTAATTCCTCTATCGTGTGTGTATCCTTGTCCGTCATCGTCAAACCGGATCTGATCTGCAGGCCAAGCATTCTGGCGACCAGGAGTCTTCCCTACCTTCATGTCAGCTATGAGAACTCTGAGGAAGTATTATAATATAATAGTTAGTAAATAGGAATAAATTCTGTCTGCTTCCATTCTTTAAAACGAAAAAGAAGAGAAATTCTCAATAATAAAAGCCAGTGTTGAGCATGAATGCATTCACGAGTGGCATACCCTTCCTGAGAAGCTTGAGCTGAACATGATGAACTTAATTTAAGCTCAGCTCTAAATGGTGTCATTTAACAACTCTCTCTTCGTGACTGAATGAAAGATGTTAGTGTTATTTTGAGAACAGAAACTTTTGCTACTTTATGCAAAGACACCATCTTCCCTCCAAAACAAGAGCTTGGTTACTGCTTGTTTCTGTTAGGACTTTATCACCAAATAGGCTCCAGTGCTTAACCGGGGGCTTGCATTAGAGTCAGCTGTTCACTGGTTCTGGAAAACAATCTGTTTGTTTTTCCAGTCAGAGCCAAGTCATCATTAGAAACGCCTCATCCAGTTTATGGATGAACCTCTCCTGTTGTTTTTTTTTTTGTTTTTCTTTTCTTTGTGAGGAATCATAGTGCAGTTTAACTACACATTTTCCCAGTATCCCTGCAAAGAGAACCCCTAAAATATAACCACCTTCATTTATTAGCATTAAAAGCAGGTATGCACTATATGCGACGCATAGGGGCGTCACGCTAGAGGGGGCACCAAAACGATGGTGGAATAATTATTTCTAATCGCATTTTCTGCATTTGACAGCTGTTTGTGAATTGAAATCCCCCGGGGGATGACAGTAATATGTCTACCTACACCCCAGAAAGCGCTTGGCTGCGTCCCTGTTTATTAGCACCGCCACTGCTTGTGATAGTTTCACAATTCTAATCAGCTGCTCTCTCATCAGCACTAATGGAGATAGTAAACAGGAGCTTACAACTTTCAGTGCAAGATGCAAGGCTGACAGTGTTAAAGTACTGAGCTGGAAAAAGCACCTATGGATTCAGTTGAAAATAATCAGCTGTAAGATCTGTGCAATGCACTGATCTGCTTAAAGACTGTCATGAGGAATACCAAAAGAAACTTAGGGGAAGATAAGAGGAATTCTGATGCTATCAAACATTTTTTTTTGTTGTTGAAGCACTTTTTTTTTACATTGTTTTTTTTCTTGTACAAATTAAAAACAAAACTGCTGGTCCCCATGACTCGCCCCTCCCAGCTCCTGACAGAATTTGTTCTTTCCTCTGGTCGAGCAGTCAGCTGGTCCAAGGTTAGCAGCTGTTTTTTGTTGGTAGAGCCAGAGGTTACTTTGCTGGAAACACAAATATCTGTAGCTGAGTGAGCACTGGCAACAGTTTAGCTATTGATGGAATAGGCCCTGTATCTGTGCATGAGCACAGGTGCGGTTCAGCTGTTGTGCACTCAAGACATTGTTTTTGGGGGAGTCCCTCGTCTTGCTTTAAACTTTGCTATGATGGTTTCTTCACTTCACATTATTATCAGAATGCTCATACACTTCATCAAAACTTGGATTTTGTTACCAGTGGAGTCTCTGGGTCAGTTTGCAACGGCAAAGATAATTCTATTACTTCTAACCTTTCTCTGAGACAATCATCGATCAGAAATAACACCACAGATGGTATCTTTAGTTTACATGAGTGCCCATCAATCAATATGCTACTAGTAACTGACATCACAACCTAACTATGTTTCTGACAAAATATGATAAATGAACAAGAACTATGGAGTTAATGTTGGAGTTGTGAACTTAGTTCAGAATGATTACGTGCTGAGCTGTGATCAAAATTAGTTCATTTTAAGATGGCTATGCTGAATTTAGAACGAACTCTTGGGTGAACTGGTACATTACTGTGAAAAGAATACATTAAAACTACGTGTATATCCTATATGCAGGAAACATACCCAAGATTGTTGATGTCGCCTTTTTTTTGAGCTTCTGAGAGAGCTTTGCGCTGCCTCAGCTGTTTCAGCAGCTCTGACTCTGCCTGGCTGCGATTAGGAAGGGTGGAGGCTGCAGCAGATGCTGCTGCAACCAGATCAGGGTCCAATGCGTCACTGGAAATGCAAAACGGAAACAAAAATCTCAGATAATTTCCAAACACTGCATGTAAGTTTCCTCAAATTAACTGAAATGACTGTGTAATTATATAATTCTGCAAAGGCAACTTGAAAAGAAAAAACCCCTCAAGACTGAAGTAACATAAACTTAATAGTAATATGATAAAATCTGTTCATAATACTTTAACTTTTCCACATTTTATCACTTTACAGCAACACACTTCAAGGCGTTTTACTAGAACTGCACGCTATAAATAAATAAATAATATATAATTATAAAATGATACATAAATAATAAACACAAATTCAACATGGCCTGGGTCAAACGTTTCAGGTATGCTTCCACGAGCACTGTGGAGCATAAGTTGTGGTTGTAATGTGACAAAAACATTAAAAACATTATAGAAAATGAATACTTCTGTAAGACACTAAAAATAACTCCAAAGTTTCCTACCTCTGTGCTGAAGCCTGCACTGTTGCCTTTTGAAACATACTGATTGTGCTCTCCATAGCTGCTGGCTTGGATTTATATTGTGCAGCTGAGTCAAGACTTTGCTTTGTCTTCAGGTTTTTGAGCTTTCTTTTACTGGTAACTTCAACCTTCATGGCTCCAAGGAGGTCCAAAAGATTCTCCTTCCCAGTTTTAGCTCCATCAGTCTTAAGTTGTGACAAAACTTCTTCATCTTTAACATTGCTCTGCTGTTGCATGCTACCTCCATCATTTGGCTTTGCCCCCACTGGCTCCTCTTGTAGTTGGGTAAACTTTGTTTGGGTATCTACATTTGTTGCCTCATCTTGATTAGAGGTGATTGCATCGTCTTTCTTTTCACAGCGTCTGACTGCACATGTGCTAAGAGTGTTTGCTCCAACTCCAGTGAATACCCTGTGTAAGGTGGAAAACAAAATTACAGGTTAGGAAGTTACAGGGAGTAAAAGGATAGCTGGATATCATTCGATATTAAAGTGCCGCACCTATCATTACAAGTATGTGAGAAAATATACCTTGAACATCATTTGCATAATTTTTTTTGTTCCTGGTAATGAAATAAAATATGATGCTTCAGGTATGCTGCCACAAGTTTCTCACAATAGTTTGCTTTAATTTTAGCCCATTCCTCTAGACAGAACTGGTGTAACTGTGTCCGGTTTGTTGGATGCCTAACTCACAGACACCTTTTCAGCTCTGCCAACAAATTTTTTATGGTACTGTGATCAGGACTTTGTGATCAAGCTTTAACTTCCTGGCTGGGGAATATCCCCACATGTTCTTTCCTCATTATGTTATGCATTTGTGAAATTTAGCACTCCCTCTTGTAGCAAAACACATGATGCTGCCACCCCCATACTTGACAGGCCTGCAAATTATTTTTCCTTCATATGTAGTAATGGTCACCAAAAACAAAATGTTTTAGTTTCATCAGATCACACCTCCTAAAACTAATTCATTTGTCCCTGAGCACATTTGCAGAATTTGTTTCACAGTATGTAATGCCACTCTTTTACCAGCTTCTGTCAGTATTTCCACTATGCCTTTTTTCTGAGGTTGATACATACATTCGCAAACATTCAGACTTCTGGTCCACAGCTTTTTTCCTAATATCTTTTGATTTGTCCATAATGTCACACAAGGAAGCACTGTGTCTGATTGTTTTTGCTTCAAAAATACAGCCACAGCTGTATTTCTGTGGAACTGAAATGCTGTGAATTATCAGAAGCTTACAAAGCCATGCCACCATCATCTGGGTTTTTTCTTGCTTGTTTAAAGCCATAGTAAGATTAGTGTATGTAAACTTCTATATTTGAGATTCATATTTTTAAAAATCCCCCAAAAGTGTCAGATTCATTCTGGCACTTGTGAGAGAGGTAATGTGTATTATTATAAAGTGAATGTAAACATTTGGTTTAAACGATCTACACTTATCACTGGAAATGGTAGAACATTAATAAAACATATGTTGCTGAATACTCAATAGTAATTTTAATGACTTAAACTTTTTTATATTTAAAATTTTACACGAAAATGTCAAAACTTTTCACAGAAACAAAGTTATAAAACCGTTAAGAACTTATTTAGACAAAAAGTTGATTTGTGGGTTAGTTACACGTTAGACATTTATAAACTATGTCATTTTTGTAATTTTGGACCACAGCCTTTTACACGTTTAAATTAAAATTGAGGAAAGTCCATTACACCAATAACTGGGCTTTAAAAAAATTTTTGTGACTGTCTTAATATCTACTCGACATTCCTCTTGTCTATGTAAGAGGATGGAAACCACAGCCAGGGCGAAATGTCAATCAAAACGTCCCGCCCCATCGGCGCAGGTTAACCAAGCTAACATTCTTTATTTAAATGAGATAAAAACTGAATGTGTTACGAACGTAAAACATAAAGCTGTTCTGTGACACCAACACATTATTGCGAAGACTTATAGTCATTTTTCACGAGCATACATTTCTCTCATATGTCTTCTTTGGGGTTAGTGTTGTCACAGAGTATACTCACCAAGAAACGTCGTATTTAGATGAAATCACGCAGCACTCGTGGACACAAAGCGAGTGATTTCGTGCCGCACAGACGGCCCGGGATAAAAATCTGTACATGTTTGTTTCTTGCAATGTCCTTCCACGCTCCTTGCGTTCTTCTCCGTAGCTACATAATAACGCTCCCCCAATGAACTGAGTAATAACAATAGTTCCGCTTGGAGAACAAGTTGTTCTGTAAAGGTTTAGCACGGGTTTTCGTTGTAACCTTGTGAATACTAATATTAGACTCTTAAAACTACTTAGTTTTTATATTTATGCTCAATTCACATTTAAAAATACAGCTTTATCCATGTTTGTTTTCGTACTTACTTTTAAACAGAACTAGCCACATACTGTGGCTGTCAGTTGTAATCTCGCGATCTCACAACTGGAACGTGACTCAAAATGGCGATAGAACATAGCGCTAATTCATGAGCGGATGTCCCAGCTTGCAGTCTGTGGTCAAGTTAGCTGTTAACAACCAGTGATGGATAATAAACAAGAAGAGTTAGCTTCGCGCCATCGTCATTTTTATAAATTTTGATATCATTTGTTTGTTTCAAATCCCGAGTGAACTCGAAGGGAGAGGAAAACTTCACAGGTAATAATGTCAACGGGAGCTACGCTATTAGCATGGAAGCTAACAGGCATATTTTAGGCGCAAGTATTAGTTAATTATAAAGTAGCCAGGGGCTTAAAAGCTAGGACAATTCGTTTACTTGCAATTAAATAGAAGGGTTTTACTGCATGCTTATGTTTAGCGGAACTTGTGTGTTACTACTTGTTCTGTCCGAGTGCCTGACCCGCTCACTATGAAGCGCACTAGTGTTTACATATACTCATAATTTTAGTATAACTATAAAAAGCAAATTAGTGTTTTGTTTTTTCTTATTTTATTTCTTGTTAAATGGCTTTTAAAGATGTAATTGGGTGTTTGTGGCTTTGATAATAAATCGGGTTAAATTGTTTCCACCTTCAAAGATGAAAGTGTCATCCAGCTTTGAAATACCGCGTATATCTTAGGGAAATAGGTGCCTTTTGGTTCTTTGAATAAGGTCCCGTTAATTTTCTTTATTTGTGCACCCTATAAGGTTGCATGTGTAGCTCTGTTTTGGTTGTGTAGATGCACTGTAAAACATCATCCAGAGAATGTATTTTTAAAAATGTGTATAGCAATAGAAAATATGTATTTACTTTTCAGTTAAGTTCAGTTTTCAGTTATATCATTCATGATTCACTATCAACAGGTGGATTCCATAAATTAGAATATCAAAAAGTTTAATTTTAGCTATTCAGTTAAAAAAAAAAAAAAAGTTAAACTTGGACAACTTTATTACACAAAGTGAAAAAAACCCAGAAGTCAGGGTTGTTTTAAATCTGAAGATTGCATATGATCAAAACCGAATATGGAAATGTTATGTTGTAATTTGGGCTTTTTCAAAGTCATAATCAAATAAATCAACAGAAATAAATATTTTAAATATATTGATCTGTGTGAAGTGAGTGTACAAAATATTAGTTTCACATTTGGAATTGAATTACTGACATAAAGGCGATTATGATTTATTTTCAGTATTAGACCAGATTGTTGTTAAGATTGGTCCTGCATCAGTTCGTCCCTTTGTATAGTCGTACTCCCATTTCATTCCTACCCACTGGCATTTTCTGTTTTCCTACTTCTGTTTTATTTCACTATTTCATTCCCGTGTACCTAAGCCATTGCATTTCTGTTTAATTTTCTTTCTAGTTAAGTATGTTCATAAATTATGGTGAAAATATATTCGTATAAATGCTCAAATCTTACATACAATTTTAATTATATATTCTATATACTCTGCTTTATACTCTCTCCATCCATTTTGGGTTTTACTCTGATTTGGGCAGATTGACTAATGAAATATGATTAAGACCTCTGATCAAGCCATAATAACTCTGAATACCTCCTGCTGGTAGATATTGAGTTGCATAGCCATATTTCCTTACAATGAGTAGAATATTGTCAATAACGTTTTCGATTGTCAAAGCAGGTGTAAAACTTGAACCTGGTGGGTAAAAACTGACACTTGCGGTGCATAACGTTCTGCTACAGAAAAGAACACTCCATTCCAGGTAAAAAAAATAAATAGCCATAACTGCAAAGATACAAAATGATGAAGGGATGGCATTACCTGCACCCATTAAGGCTGCATTTGTGACCAACTTTCAGGGGTACAAAAAGGAGTCGTCTCCTGTGGAATGTTTTGTACTGGCTTTGTTGATTTACAATAATTTTCAATCTTTAGCTCAGTGCACTGTTGGTAAAAATGCCTTTATGACTCCAGCAAATTTCGAGTAGCAAAATGTCTATCAAAGTCATTTTCGTTTGATCAGGTGTCAAAATCTGTCAGATTGTATCAGTGTCAGTTGCTCCTAACAGGGACCAGAACCAGTGAAAGAAAATAGGTTGTTTACACAAAGTCTTAAAACATTGTTATTAATAAATGATGTGCTGATGTCCTGCTTTGTTTTTCAGTCATGGCGGAGGAACGTCGGCAGAAGCAATGTTCAGTCAGCTTGCCCACCGAGTCCATGAAGGCTATGGCAGAGTCAGTGGGAGTGGGGCAGTTGCAGGAGGAAAGCTGTGTCGCCCTAAGTGAGGAGGTCAGCTACAGAATCAAAGAAATTGCACAGGTAATTTTATTAAAGCTATTTTTGTTGTTGTTTTTTTTAGTGTACTCTGATGCTGAAATAAAAATCTTAAATATCTTTGTGATGTATGTGAGATACATTTTCATTTCCCTCTCCATAGGATGCTCTAAAATTCATGCATCACGGGAAGAGACGTAAACTAACCACCAGTGACATAGACAATGCCCTGAAACTAAAAAATGTGGAGGTAGGGGATGTTTTAGAAGTGAAGCAAGACATTTTGTTGTTGCACGTTCATGCATTTCATTGATGTTTTTCATGTCAATCTCTGTTTTGTTAGCCCCTGTATGGATTTCAGTCACAGGAGTTTATCCCTTTTCGCTTTGCAAGTGGTGGTGGAAGAGAGCTTCATTTCTATGAGGAAAAAGAGGTCGACCTCAGTGACATTATAAACACACCTCTTCCAAGGGTTCCTTTAGATGTTTCTCTCAAAGGTACACAGATTAACGAGATTGCATGCTGCTTTGCTTTACTTCAGGTGTTTTGAGTGGCTTATGAATAAGTTTATGATTGATCTTTGTTTCCCAACGCAGCACACTGGTTAAGTATCGAAGGAGTTCAGCCGTCAATTCCAGAAAACCCACCACCAGGTTAGTCAGTTTGAATATTTATTTTCGGTATGTTAAAACTGGAAATTTTGATTTTTGTCTTGAAAGGGAACTTAAAATGAGCTTTTGTTTCTCTACTTTCAGCATCAAAAGAGCAACAGAAAGCGGAATCAACCGAACCCCTCAAAGTGGTCAAGCCTGGTCAGGAGGAAAAAGGTTCAATTCAAGGCAAAGGTCAGAACACACCAGCTCCCGATAACAAAGGTCAGTATTGCTCCTTTTGTTTTGGAGGGACTTCTTGAATAATGTTTTTGTATGCTTCACCGATTTTTATATTATTATTTCACACGCTACACACACGTTATTTAGCACCATTTCTACACTGAATTGTTCCGTCTCGGTTTTTTACGATGGCTCTGAGGAAGGATATGTTTTCTCCATTGAACCTCATGATTGTGTCCGTTTTGCAGGAAAGGAGAAGGGTTTAATCAGGTTGAAACCACGCAGCACCCACGAGCTTTCTGTAGAGCAGCAACTCTACTACAAGGAAATCACAGAGGCATGTGTTGGCTCTTGTGAAGCTAAACGAGCTGTAAGTTTTACTCGTTTTTCAGTATGCACAGACCATAAATTACAAATGATGATTTTGATATTTACTGTCTGTAAATGCCAACAAAAATCTTCCATGCTATTGTTTTGGCTAAACTTTTTATTTATTTATTTATTTTTCTTTCCACAGGAAGCTTTACAAAGTATTGCTACAGATCCTGGACTGTATCAGATGCTTCCGAGATTCAGCACATTCATTTCTGAAGGCGTAAGCATGACTCCCAACTACTTCTAATGTTCTGAATAGAGATGACCCAGTAAGGCCATTCCTAGATGTTATCAGTTTCCCATTTTCTTTGACATCTGATTTTCCAATTCTGAGTTTGACCAGTTCTGGGTTTTGCTTTGTTTTTGTTTTTTTGTTTTTGTTTTGTTTTTTTTTTCATGACGCACAATAGAGGAAAAAGTAAGCTGCAGGATATTTTATAGAAGTGGAAGTTTTCAGTCCAACAGAAAATGAAGAGAGTCAAAATGCAAGATTCTCCACATTTATCAAAGCATTCATCAAAGCAAATGCGTCTAATTGGTATTTGATTTTTCTATTTACTTCCAAAAAGTGCATCAAAGTGCATGCTGTTTGATGCATTTATGGAACAAAAATCAGGGCGTTTCTTAGTTTTTAATGCCTTTCATCTTTCTGAATTGGACCGGCCAATCACTGATAGGTGCTGATCAACAGAAAATTGACATGGTTTGATCAGTGCCTCTCAAGTTCCATAACATATTTCACATCAGATACAACACCCACACTTATCTTTGCTGACCTTATGCTCTCCCCAAAGGTTCGTGTAAATGTGGTGCAAAACAACTTGGCTCTTCTGATTTATCTCATGCGGATGGTCAAAGCGCTAATGGACAACCCCACTTTGTATTTGGAAAAATACGTGAGTACAGAAAACAAATGAAATATAACAACTGTAATTTAAGAGAAGCTGCTGTGTTTGATACAGCGGGATTCTTTGTGTCTTATTTTTAGTTGCATGAGCTGATCCCAGCGGTGGTCACCTGCATTGTGAGTAAGCAGCTCTGTTTACGGCCAGATGTCGACAACCACTGGGCGTTACGAGACTTTGCAGCTCGTCTGATGGCCCAAAGTTGTAAAACATTCAGCACAACCACCAATAATATCCAGTCCCGTATTACCAAAACTCTCACCAAGGTGGGTTTTTTTTTAAACTTCATTTCTTCTTATTTTTTTTTACTTTTATTTTTTTTTTTTTTTTTTTTTTTTTGTTTTTTTTGTTTTTTTGTTGGCAGAATTTTTGCAGAACCTTTATAAAGAGTAGATTTGACAATCGGTTAAACTGGTGAACCAAACTCTCCAAACACTTTTCTCACATTAAACCAAACTGATGTTTTGTTTTGTTTTTTTTTTTTTTTCTCCAGAGTTTGTTGGATGACAAAACCCAGTGGACGACACGATACGGCTCCATCGCAGGGCTCGCTGAACTGGGACCTGATGTAAGTGGGATCTAATTGCCTCGGTTTTACTTTCATTTATCAAACTATATAAAAATCGAAAAACTTTAATTGAAATATTAAAAAAATATATATATTTTGTCATTTATTTTAAGTCACTTTGCAGAAATGTAATTTTGTTGATTTATTTTACCATCTTTTCTTCGTCTTATTGCAGTTTGTTCAGTCCTCGAGATTGTGCATTTTTGTTTTGTCTTTTCCAATAAAAAAAAAAAAATTGATGTATAGAATGTTATAAAAGATATGTGCATGCTTGGAGTTGACTTTTGGTTTTTCTAAATAAAACTTGAACTCTTTTTTTTTTTTTTCCCTGGCTTCTATAATGACCCTGATTTTTTTTGTTTGTTTTGTTTTTCATAGGTGATAAAGACGCTGATCCTTCCTCGGCTTGCTGTAGAGGGTGCTCGCATCAAGGCAGTGATGGAAGGCCCTGTAGTCTCCAATATCGATAGGATAGGAGCTGAACATGTTCAAAGCCTCCTGCTGGTAAAGAATGTTTTTCTTTTCCATTTTTGTTCCTTTATATACTTTTATACAATAAAAAACTTAAGGCACAAAATCGATGTATTTTATTTCAAAGTTGTGCTCATCAGTGTTTTTATTTTCGAAGAAACATTGTGCTAGCGTTATTGCTAAAATACGACCTCAGCCGGACAACGGGGAGCAATATCGGACAGACTACGGCTACCTCGGGCCCATGCTGTGTTCTCATGTAGTGAAAGCCAGAACTCAAGCAGCACTGCAAGCTCAGCAAGTCAACCGGACCACCTTAACAATCACACAGGTAAGAAAAATACAAATGAAGGTGAATCAGTTATGTAGTGACTGTTTATTAATATGTAATGACATGTTCTTGCAGCCTCGTTCCACCCTTTCAGTCTCACAAAGTGGGTTAAGTGGATCAGGTGGGCCCCGCACTCCCAGCATCATTAAGGTCCCAAGCTCCCTCACCCTCATGTCTCCAAGACCCGGTACACCGTCTCAACCATCGCCACCGGCAACAAAGTACATTGTAATGGGAACCAGTGCAGGAGCTGCCTCAACCCAGCAGGTAATCATTTTCCAGTTTTCTTTTTGGGATATTACCAATAATCAGGAACTCTGTCCAAGGGAATTTTTCCTTTATACACTTTATCTTGTGTATGTATATAAATCGTGTAGAAGCTGATCGAAATATTTGTCAGTTTTTCCTTTTTTCTGGTCTCACTGTGTAAATGTTAAATAATAAAAATGCAGTAAACATTGCATTGGTCGATCCATCTTTCCTCTGCCTGTTTGTCTATCATCAATCGGTACCTTTGTTCATTCATTCTTTCTTTCACCCCTCTGTTCATCTATTTGGCTTTCGATCCATCCCTCCATCCTTTCAGACATTTGTCCATTTGTTCATCCATCAGTCCATCGATTCACGTGTCCATTCACCTGTGCCTTTGTCCATCCCTTCCTTTTACTTACAGTTTGTGGTTTTTGCAAGTTCCATATTGAAAGCCTGACCACAAATAAATATCTGCCAAAAATCTTCTTTGTGTTTTTAAAATTTGAACCAAAAGTTGACAGAAATTTTGAAATGAGACTCTGGAAAACTATGGAACTTTGAGATAAAAAAAATGTGCAGAAACCCTGAAAAAGCCAGACACAAACGCACCAACAAAAATTAAACTATTAATTATTGGATACTGACACTAACTTCATTTCACAGGTCCTTGCACCCCTCTATAATAAAATCAACTACTACTGTACAGCAATGAACTTTCCCTATCATCTTTCCTTTAGGTAATCACCCTTAGCTCTTCCCAGTCAGCCTCACCAGTAACCAGCACTGTTCCCAGTGCAACATCGACACTGCAGCCCTTGGTTAAACTGGAGCCTGGCAGCGGTCCTGGACTCACGGCTTCGCGGCCACTGCAGAAGTATATAGTCGTATCTCTTCCCTCGTCTGCCTCCTCCTTGGAAACCAAGAGCTCTGTGCTACCGACCTCAATTTCTTCAGCTCAAGTCGACGGAGGGATAAAGCTGGAGCGCTCCGATTCCCCTGCAGCAAGCACCCAGTCCCCACACTGATGTGTTGTTAAAGAAGATTCTTCTCGTGTTCGGGTTTGTCCCGACTGAACCTAAAGGGGTCGACTTTGGAGCGACATGAAGAGAATTATGTGAACTCTTGACTGATGAGAGCAAACATGGCCAGACTTTGTAAATATCTTAATGCTCAGTGAAAGCTGATCAGTCTGTGAAATCATCAGCTTCACAGCTTATATTCTGATTTCATGTCTTTTTTTTTTTTTTTTTTTTTACCCTAAAATAAATCTGATTTTGTATGAAATCTTGTATGTTGTTGTTTGTGGAATTCCTCTTATTTATTAGTTTGTAGTTTGAAACGTAATAGACAAAAAAAAAAAAAAAAAGACCATGGCGGCTGTACAACAGAGAAAGTGGAATTGCTGAAGCAAAAAGAAATCATTGTTAAAAGACAGTGCAGAGGAGCAAGAACCTTTATACAGGCAACATTGTGAGGCAGGTGAAGAGATTTAACATGCAAAGAAATACCTCTCTGCCTAAATCTAACAGGTGTGGTCAAAGCACAGTAATCATTTACAATTTTTATTCATCGTTGAATTGTGATTTTTGTTGAAACTTTCTAAGACTACATGTTTTTTTATTTTAGGTCACTGCAGGTTCCCTAAATGATTTCCATTTGGTAAATACCAGATTAATGTGACTTTTTTTTAAATTATTTTAAATTCAGATCATTACATACATTAAAATTACCATGCCTTTTAAAGAAGTTGGGAAAACCCAGATTATGAAGTCACTGCGTTGTAAAACTGAAATGGGGACTCAAGTGTGAGATTGATTATTAGCCAGTGGTGTTCATGGATAAGGATAGATGTTACATAGATGTTAAAAGATTAAAAAAAAAGATTATTAAATGTTTATGTGGTCATTTAGGCCTAAGGGCAGACGGTACAGGTTTGGAAGCAGGGTTAGAGGTTCACTAGATGGATTGACAAATGGTTCTTTCAAATTAATGACAGCATTTTGTCCAGTTGAGTTACAAAGCTGCTTAAGGACAATAAACTCAGTGCTTTTGACTGTGTTGTCCTTAAATACGTTAAAGTCAGTTACAGCAGCTCTGTCTGGAGGAATGGGTCAGTATTCCAGAAAACTATTGTGAGAACCTTGTGAAACGATTCCAAAGTCATAAAGGCAGTTCTAGGGAAACGCGTCCAAATTTAGGATTAAAAAAAAAATAAATAAATAAAAAAAAAATCTCTTCCATATTTGGCATTAAGTGAAATGAAATAATTTTGTTAACCCTGAGAAATTTAATACAGGAAAGTTTTAGTCTGATTTAATGACAGAGACATAACGTAAAATGTAATTTGTCTTTTTAAATCGTCCACGTGAATATCTGGCTTCAACCATAGCTTTAGCAGCCGTTTTATTTTGAAGGGACAGTCCTACGGATTGAGTCTATTTCCTTTTTGGAAAGCGAGTCCATAAAATTCGCTGTTGTGATTTAGTCAAAAAGATTGTATCTGCTGTTGTAGTCATGAATTTCAGAGTACGGCCTGCAACAAAAGAAGACTGCAAAGACATATCGAGGATGATAATGGTGAGTCGCTGTTACAGCTAACTAAAACTCCTCTCTACTTTTAAAACGCTTGCAAAGCTGAACGTTATTTCCTTATATTTAGTGTAGCAGTACGATGGGGGTTGTTATTCTGTTTTCATTCATACGTTGTGGTTGGAAAATGTTTTATATATATATATATATATATATATATATATATATATATATATATATATATATATATATATATATATACTAATTATATTTCTGAAATTCCCAGGAGCTGGCGGTGTACGAAAAAATGCCCGACCAGGTGGAGATCTCTTATAAAGGTATAAAGGAGTATATATAAAGGAACTGAAACCTACTGACTTGGGGAAAGTACGGTTAAAAATAATAATAATAATAAAAATATCTGCTTTCTGAGTGCAAATATGAAGACTTGTGTATTTGCTAGTTTTAACAATGTTTCTATTATTTTGACCCGACGAGGACTTAAAGTTCAGATTTACTTACGGAATGATGGTGCAGTTCCATAAATTAGCCAGTAGATGTCGCAAATTTACAGTTGTTTAATTGGCTATCAAAGATATTGAGACAAAGAACTTACAATAATGTTTTAATGGAATTATGCTTGAGGAAAACAAAGTTATTACATTTCCGCCGTGAGTATTGTTGCATTCTCATTAAGCCTTCATTTTCCATGTGTAAAGTATGCATATTTATGCAGTGAATATTTATGCATATTTATGTGAATCCATTTAAATGTAATGGTTTCTCATAAAAACTTTCCTATAAAAATTGTTTTTGTATTTAAACCTGTGTTCCGAAATCTACAAGGAAAAAGATTAGCAAAACAGTGTTGTGAGGTGTTGCATATTTTGCAGCCAGACAGGTGGAAAATATGTACCATGCGAGGTTAGACATTAAAGAAAGTGCAGCAGCACTGCAATGTTGATGAATGTTTAGTTGGTTTTGGTAAAGTACCTAGAGTAATTCAGTAACATTATGCAAACGCCATTTCTTTTGTGAAAGTGGGGAATAATAAAAACTGGAATTACCATAAAAATGCATCTGCTTATAAACTTCACAGATTATTACATGATCATCTATTTTGTTTTATTAAATGATGGAATATAATTGTTGCCATCCACCCCTCTCTGTTGCTTATTGCTTATGTTCTTTCTCTTTAAGCAACTGAACAAATGTAAAAAAAAAAAAAAAAAAAATCAAGTACCCAGCCTATGGGTTATACCACACTAAAAGAAAAATGCTTGAGTTGTTTCATTCTCAAGATTGAGGCTTTCTTCATTTCCAAGAGAAAACTACCTTTTCCTCATGTGTAGTTTGGCCTCATACACTGGATGCAGACACTTCCCATAGGCACAACCCCACTGCTAGTCATGCTTTGCAAGCAGCCTTCTCATAGATTATGTTCCTAAACTCTATCTCTATTTTTAAATTTAAACCCAAAAAAGTTGATTGTTGATGCTTTGAAAAGACGAGGCCAGAATTATATGAGTTTATAGTTTTGACAAATTGAAATAAAACTCTTTTTCTATTATGTTTGACCCGCCAATCACCAATCAGACAGCTGCCAGTTTCGAGTCAGCTGCCAAACAATTGTTACACTTTTTATTATATTTCATTTGAAGTATGATTTGATTTTTATTTTTTAAGAGTTTTAAATTGTGTAATGTTCAAATGCATATTTATATATTTATTTGTACCTTTATATAAGCCCTGCAGTGGTTTTGGTCTGTGAAAGAATTAGCATGGTGAATGAAAAGCGGGCGTTTGCTAATTTGTCCCTGTGTAAGTTTAGAACTGGAGCGTGATGGTTTCTCCCAGAATCCCTTTTTTGAATGCCTGGTTGCAGAAGTTCTTGGGGAGCATAAATCTAAAGAAGGTAATTAAACACCAAGATTGTTTTGCTGTGTTAGCTAAAATACAATGCATGCAGAGAGTACTGCCTTCTGACTGTCCTTATGGTCATTTTTTTCATGTTCATAAGGTTTTGTTGCTTCTTTGTTGATTTTTTTTGTTTGTTTGTTTGTTTTTTTGTTACACTGAATAGTTTTTTGTGTTCTCTTGTTAGGATTTACAGTTGTTGGATTCGCACTGTACTTTTACACCTACAGTACCTGGAGAGGACGATCCGTATATCTTGAAGACCTGTATGTGATGCAAGAATTCAGAGGTACAAAATATATTATTGAGCTAACTGAAGCCTAAAAAAATTATTTTCACATAGTTTGAATATATATATATATATATATATATATATATATATATATATATATATATATATATATATATATATATATATATATATATATATATATATATATTACCATATTTATAATTTCCCTATATATTTTTGAATTTCTTTTTGTAACAGGAAATGGCATTGGCAAGGGTTTATTGTGCAAAGTTGCTGAGGTATGTTTTACTTCACCTAGCCTCAACTATAATACAGATGGCTGGTCATGCTGCTGCAGTACAGGAGAAAATGTATATTTAACCTGCTTGCTGGTGTATTAAAGTATTTACCGTGATAAACAGGAGTGTGGAGCCAGCTGTTGTAATGTGGTTCAGTGCATGATTAATCAGAGGAGTGTTGTGTTTAACCAGGTGGGAAGAAAGAAGGAGTGTGTGCGGCTGCAGCTGTCGGTGCTCGACTGGAACACTCCCTCTCGAGACTTCTACGCTGCCAAAGGAGCTCAGGATCTCACTGTCAGCGAAGGCTGGCACTTCATACGCTTTGATGGACAAAACCTAGACAATTTAGCAAATGAAGCTCCTAAAGATTAGATGTGATCAAAACACTGTAAACTGTGCCTTACTGTAATATTTTTATCTATGAATTAACAAAGGCATACTACCTTTAATTTGTCAGTGTGTTCACCATCAGAATGTTTGAATTTAAAACCTGCCTCAGTAGCTAATTTAGTGGAAATTGTAATTAATATAAAATTTGATTCAAAAATATTTTACTGTTATTTTTCTGTTTTGTGTTTATATGTGTTAGCTTTATTTCCTTTCAGGCATACGTGTGTTTTCTGTGGGTAAGAGTCAGACACCAAAAAACAGCACTGAGTTTTATTGATAGAAGTTGCAATATTATATTTAGCTGAAACCTATTTAACTGTTAAACATTTTGCTACAGAAGTTATAGGGTTAAACGTACTCGTTATTTAATTTCTGTTTGGAATTTTAAAAGTATACTTGAATTTAGCTGAATAATAATTAAAAAAAATAGACATTAATTTTTTTCATCCAAACAAATACTTTCTCTGTAGAGGTCATTTTTTAGATTACAGCTGCTCTTTATACTTTTGGCCATCAGATGCCAAAGATGACTATTGAAAGCTTAGATTAATAACTTATTTTTATGGGATACAATCTTCAGTCATTTTAAAAGCCGCATTAGGCCACGACTACTTGTGTGATTAGTTTTATTTCATCCAAAAAAGCGTCATCAGACACCATTTGTGTCCAGTAGGGGGAGTTAACAACCTAAACTCTGCTTTGTTTTTTTTTTTTTTTTGTTTTTTTTTTAATTGACAGCGTCATCGTCACGAAATCAATGCAGAAGGTTCTTGAAAACTATCACAAACAAAATCAATAGTTAATCTTCTGAATGAGAGCAGATTGGGGAGCACTTCGACTGACTGGCTGATTTTCATACCTCATAGCAAAAAAATATTTGATTCACTTTTCTGTAAATAAAATATTTTCATTTGTTAGTGTATCTTTTAAGCCTACACATCTATCAGCTGTTTAATTCATTTATGCATAGATTGTTTTATCATTCTATGCAAGGCAGTCTGTATCTGTGTGTGATATACAAATACACACATGGAAACCTATGGACAGCCAAGATTGTTCTCAGGTGAATTGAAGCATTAACAGCAACAAAAATCAAGACAAATATAAGATTTCAACAATTTTTCTAAAAGGCCTTCCTGGTGACATTGATTGGTATATTCTAAACAAAAAGAATCTTTCATTGATTGGGAGCAGTACTAACAATCAAGTTCAATAATACGTTGTAGCCCAAGAAGAGAAGTTCTGCAGTGTATTTCTTAAAGACATCTCTATGGTTTCAGTCAAACTGTGTTGAAGTATTTTCCATTTCGAAGTCTGGCTTGCATGTAAACCTTGATGTGAAACCAGTGTCCCAAACTTTCGATTGACTTGACTTTGAGACTAAATCATTTATTGTGTACCCAGTAACCAGCAAACCAAAGTCTGTGTAACAAAAAAAGAACACCTTGGAGTTTTCGATGTGTTCCTGGAAATGTTCTGCCATTAGAGTCACATGTTACAAAGTACATTTGCAGGACATTTATTAATGTTTCCTGGAACCCTTTGCTCATTTTCTCTTGCTTCAAAAGTTAAACAGCAGTTTTCTACATTTTCTACTGATTTAAAATATAAAAAAAAAATGTGGCATAGATCTGTTTTCAGCACTCCGCAACACGATGCTGCTCCCACCATGTTTCACTTTAGTGTTTTCAGCATGATATGCAGCACTGATTTTCTATCACACATACCAATTTATACATAGTTGAAATAGTTCAGTTTTGGTCTCACCTGACCAAAGCGCCTTCTGAGCTTCTTATAGCTAATATGTTGTTATGTTAACAGATTCTCCCACCTCATCTCAGATTTTCCACGGATTTATTTCATCCAGGTGGAGTCTTTTTTACTAATTTGTGATTTCTTAAGGAAGTTGATTGCAATAGATTTTATTGAATAGTATTGGAGTAAAGGGGGTCTAAATACAATGACACTCCACACTTGTCATATTTTTTATTTGTAAATACTTTTGAAAGCCATGTATCCTTTTCCTTCCACTTCACAATCATGTGCTACATCGTGGTGGTCCACCAGAAAAAAATCATGATTTGTTTGTAACATAAAATGTAAAAAAAAAAAAAAAAAAAAAGTTGAAGACTTTTGCAAAGCACTGTAAATCTTAAGTTTAGAATATTTCCTCTTATTAGCTTATAACTATAGTTATCAGCTGGATTCTGTTTATTAATAAATATATGACTGAAATGATCATAACTACCAGACGGAGGAGTCAATAAAAGAATCCAGTTTTTTGCTTGTACAACTTAATATGAGGCAAGTTTGAGAAAACGGGTACAACAAATGAGTTTTACACTGTAAAAGACATTAAAAGCTTTCGTGCAAAAATGTTACATTGCAATTAAAATGATCACATATTCTTAGTTCAAATAATCTAATCTCCTGTAGTTGTAAAAAAAAAAAATATGGGATTATGAATTGTTACACAATCTGATTGTGATTCATTGCATTAAATTGAGTACAGAAAAGGAAAGGTAACTTGTAGTAACAGTTTAAATATTACAAATCTTACTTTGCACCGATGGAGTTAATGTATCTGATGCAATTTACAGCAATACCACAAAATCAAATGCCATTAATTATTCACATTGTCATTTCTTAGTATACCTTGTGAATTTAAACATTCGTTATTCGTTAAGGAAAAGAAAAGATTTGCTGAAATCACTTTTCCTAGGAGGTTATTCAGACATAAGCATTCCTGCCGTAGTTGCTTGGTGCCGACTGAGACGTTGCCACAGTGGACAGCACATGTCCTCTGGCAGGTGGCTGGTATGGGTAGGGGCTAAAAGAGAAAATGTATTTCAGGAAAGAAAATAGAAACTTGATTTTTCATTGAGCTGAATGATGTAATTACAGATACTCACATCTTATCATTGGAAGAGTTTAGCTTGCAAGCGCACAACAGGCAGGAGCCACCACAGAGGGCAAGTACGGCGGACGACCAGCCGATGTAGAGGCCCTGTCCAATCTCATACCTGTAACATGATAATGTTTATCTCATATTTTCTTATCTCTTTCTTATTACAAGGAAAACTGCATATAGCTATTGTTCTGTTGTGTAATGTTAATTTTAACTTACTTTGTCCCTGCATAAAGCTGGTCAAAGAACTGTTGAGTGATGTTGGCTGCATACCAAGACACAGCAATCATGGTGCAAAGCCCTACAAAAACACAAAACCTTGTTTACCTTAGGCATAAGAATATTATGAAATATACATACATCTCACTTATGACAAATACATGGCTTTAGGACTATTAAAAACTTAGCTTAATATTTTTCATATAGGGAAAAGTTCCTGATACATAATAAAAATAGATGGCTTGAAGCAGAGGGCGATGAGGGAAGTTTACATATTTGTGATAAAAATAGTGCTTTTAACTGCTGTGTGCTTATCTGAGCTTTTTTTTGTGTATGTAGAGTTGTGTACAGTTGGCTCCGGATCAAACTGTGCCTTCGCCAATTCATACTCGTACACAAACTATTTTTATACAATTTATTTAATTATTGCATATCCGTTTCATTTATTTGGTAGCAATTGTGTGTGTAGAATTTGTATGAATAATATGATTTGTATGTATGTAGGATTTTTATGTGACACCTCTTTTCTGTTGACTGTGTTCTGATCCCCATTTGGACCAGTTGGCTCTAGTGGCATATAAGAGATTATGACTCCTGATTAAATCAAATAGCTAAGTGATCTGCTTGAACATATTATCTTCTGCAGTTATAAAACCACATTTCAAGACTACATTAGTACTATACTACAGTGAAATAGTAGATTTATAGAAATTACTTTAAATAATTGTTTTAATAAGGTCTACAAGGTAGGTATAAACTGATGCATGGCTGGTACCCGTGGCAGTTCTTGTATAAATAGTCCCCTGGGAGAGCCCCTCCTATGCCTCCGTTTTTGTTTCACAGTTCTTAAACTTTGTTTTAAACAACTAGTAATGAAACTTGGTGCAACTTCAGGTTTGGCTGGTGGTTTTTAAGCTTGACTCAATTTAGAAGCATCATAAAGCCAAACATACAACCAAAATATTTTATTGTGTTTCCAAACCCTAAACTGTGTTTTAAAGAATCTCTGTTCAGTGTAGAATAATCAAGTTCAAGTTTGACCAATCTGTTTATTTTAGATCTTGAACTTGAGGTGACCAAAGGCAGTCCAGGTTCCTTATAAAACTGTTCAATGACCTTTTAATTTATCATCAAAATTGAATCAGAAATCAGATACTAACTTCCGCGTCATTAGCAAGCCGCGGTGTATGGTTATTGCTGACAGTGTTTACACAGCGTAAAGCACAGGGAGGCACCCACTCCAATGGACTAGAAATACAAATAATAAATAGACTTTTTCTGACATTGTCAAGCACTTGTATTGCCCCCTTGCACAGTGGCACTCTAAGGGACAAACTGCATTGCCCATATCAAAAATCGCTACAGAATGTAACTATAAGCTGTGAATCAGACTACATCTTCAGGGTCATCAGCCATCTACTGTACAGTAGTGATTTTGGGCTGTGTTACCCTTGGCAGAGAGCCATATCAGTGATATCATAAACCACCACTAGCTGATACAACTAGTACAACCATAAAATAAACAAATTTGTAGGGTAAGTCTTTTAGTCCAAGCTGCTGAATGTGGTCTCTTATTGATTTACTGTCTTGAAAGTGGTGATGAATTTTGTCTGAAGCATGTTTTGGGCTTTTTACCAACACTACACTCTGATCCTGAATTTTCATGATATGACCTTTATTTCCACAATTCACAGACCTTTGTTAATATAATGTTGCCTATGAACAGACAGTTCTGTTAGCTGCAGGATAACCTTTTCGACAGATCAACCATTTACTGATAACTTGTCTTCTGTACACAAAGGTTGGAGCACTTGACATGTTTACCTAACAAAGTGTTCAATGTGAAAATGAGGTTAGGGTGAGTTTTCTTGACACAGTTCTTTGGTGCTTCAGCTCTGGGGGCTACACCTTTTTATTCTTTTAATGACATTTAAGTAATATGTGTTCAATAACTCCACTTTTTTTCTTATTATTTTTGTGCTTTGTGTCCCAGACCATTACCTTGAAGTAAAAAGAACACCCCTCCGATTGCTGCGATCCTGCCTTTCAGAACATAGTTTTCTCCACACACTTTGGTGCACTGCATCCCCACAAGAGTCGCCATCAGGCCAAATGTCCCAAACACAATGGAGGCAATCATCAGGGCTCGGGAGGCCTGAATGTACCCTGTGTGAAAACATGAAGTCATACATCAGTGATTTGTTTAGAAGCCTCCTTTCTGTATGTAAAAATGATACATGTTTCAAAAATGCTCGGACACACCTAAACAATAGACTGGAACTAATAGGTGTGTTTAAAAGTTTGGCTTATTTTCCTCATGTTACCATATTATTTTAGTGTAAGCTATTTTACATATAACAATTTGTTCATCACCTTTTGTTGATTTTTCCTTCTATTTTGATTGAAACACTACCATAACTCATTAGTTTTTCGAAGTTAGTTTCCATTAGTAATAGTAATGTTGATGAGGAAGCAGAGGTGTGGCTTTAGCCACATTATTCACTGTTACACAAGCTCTGCCAATGTTATTGTTACCAGTGTCTGTTTCTTGAGCACAGACAGAGCTGTGTAACAGCACAACAGATTTTAATGAATTAAAAAAAAACTTCATATATTTTCACCATACTGGTAAAGCACTCTGTAATGTGTGATATACACATTTTTCCATACAGCCAAACAGGAGACGGAATAATGCCCACAAATGTTTAGCTTCTACATGTTGTCAGAGTAAATTTTGAAGCTGTAAAATCTTTTTTTTTATTTTTTTTTTTTTTATATCAGCTCATATATCTCATGGCTAATTACCATGTTGTACCAAGTGAACAGACAACACAGTAAATGAAATGTCATTTTACTTTTTTTGATTTCTGAATGTAACTCTTAATATATAATTTTGTGAAGCGATACCTGAAGAAGAACTGAAACCAACGTGCCAGGCTTTATGACTAAATGATTGTCTTCGAAAGCATTTTAAAACTTTATGACTATATTGATTTTTTTTCTTTTTTGTTGCTGAAGTTATTGCACTATTTACTTTGTTCTTTCACCTTATCATATCTCATATTCCATGTGTTTACAATATATTGCAGCCACTACAGCAGAAAGTGTCTGACTGTAAAATGCTCCACACTACCATCTAGATGAAGTCAAATATAAACCACAGTTTCTCACATTCATGCATATATTCTAGAAATTATAACTATTTCTCCCTTAAGCTCTACTACTTTTATCTTTCTTTAAATGGTGGTTAGATTAAGTCACCATTGCCTTACTACCATCATCAAGCTCTTGGTTTCCTGGTCAAGTGAAGAGTAAAATATGAACACAGTTTTTTGTAGACCACATACCATTTAGTGCAAGCAAGGATGGAAAATCACGGCAGTTGTGAACCCCCGTAGCGTCCGTTGCACAGGACATCCACAGATTTTCATAGATGGTCGAGGTGGTAATAACATTACCATCCACTGTAGACTCTCTCCAGTATCGATTTGGAAGGGCCACACCAACCATAATCCATCCCAAAAAGCCCAAAAAGCATGCAAAAGCCTCCACGATTGGATTCATTTTGTCCTCTTTCTTTTTTCCGGTTTGTCTGAAATGATCCGGTCAGAGGAAGACGAATTACCAGTTTTAACCGTCCAAACTGTCTTGGTGCCCAAGGATCTATTGGCCAGAGGTCCACAGACTAGTTCCCTGTAAACCTTGCTCTAAAGTGCGACAAAACCCTACAAATCAATGATTAATTACAAATATGCCACTTGTGATTTTCCTATTATTCAAGCTTCTATTGAACCTTTTGAAAGGCCTAATGTTTACCCAACTTCCAGGACAACAAAGAGCCAGAGCCTTTCAGTCCTCCTCACCAATGTCTATAGACCTAACGCCTTGTATCACCATGGTCATTTTTTTTTGAAGACTATGTCAACAATATCAAATAAATTCTTGACGGGATTCAAGTCAAGCTTTGACTCCTTAATACTCCCTGAGTGGAAAGGGATGATGGGAAAATGTGCAGACCCAGAGGTCATTAAATACTGACCCAGAGATGACCAAGTTGGTGGTGGGGGGTTCCAACACATAAGGACGTTTGCATGGTTAACGTCCCAAAAGGCATGAACTTGAAAGACAGATTTGGTTCCCCTTAAGACAAATTATCTAATTTTGTTCAGCTAGTCTAAACCAGACAACCTGTCAATAATTATTTTACTGAACATTTTACTATGTTTCTGAATGTTTTAACTTAAACATCAAGACAATAAACTGTGTGACTTCAATGTATTATTTCTATAGTTACGTAATGGACAACTCTAAAGACAGAAGGCACAGTTGGCCAGTTAATAACTACTTTAAATTATCTGGATCTCAGTAAGTCCAAGAACAGAATCCCCATGCAACTTAACCTGATGATTAAAGTGCTGCGTAGCTATATTGTGCATCAGTATCGTATAATACATTACATTCATGACACTTTTTTGTAAGATGATACTGTAGCAATTGTTTCACCTAAACAATGAGACTTCTTAGCTTGAAGGACTTGCTTGAAAGAGGCACTCAATAAATTCTGCTCACGCCTAAGAAATTCATTTACCTCATACAATCAATGCTTCAAAAAATATTTTTCTAGTGGATCTGAGCTTTGTTTTGCATTAAAAATAATAAGCCACACAAATTTTAAGGAAATAACTGGTGGAATTGCTCACTAAAGTATAATATTGCACATGCATACAGCTAAATATGACTGTTTTGTTTTAGTAAAAAAAAAAAAAAAAAAAAAAAGTAGGCATAATTTACATCAATTTAGGTAAAAAGAATAAATCAGTATCTATAAGTTATAAAAATCAGAATAGAAACTTGGCTTTTCTCAATATCTGTCTGGCTGGAAAATGCACAGTCAGCTGTTTTATACCGCTGAATCATCAGAAGAAAATGGTAGCAAATATCATAGTTTGCAAAATATTGATGAAAGCTCAGATTTAGTTTTGTTTCATGGTTATTTACTCTGCACCTCTATATACACTGCACAATTTTCAGTTTGCAAATACTCACGCATGTATACCTTGCATTCTACTTGGATTCTACTTTTCTGCCGTGTAAATTTTGGCTTACAGATGAACCTTTAGTCAATGTCTTTTTTTACTTACCAGGGAGAGCAAGGAGGGATGGAAAATCCCGACAGTCGTAGACCCCTGTAGAATCGCTTGCACAAGACATCCAGAGGTTCTCATAGACAGCAGAGGTTAAAATTACGCTCCCATCTTGGGTTGATTCTTTCCAATAATGATTCTCTAGTGAAACATAAGCTAGTATCCAACCCCCAAAACCCAGGAAAAGTGCTATAACCTCCAGAAACTCCTGCATCTTGAAAGTAATTTTCTATTAATTATTAAAAGTAATAGATCCTGCGTCTGCCAGGAGCTCTATTCGCTACATCTGTGCCTGATATACATTTTGGGAGTGTGAGAACTGACTCAGGATTTTTTTTTTCTTCCACGTGAAGCCAAACCTGGAAATTTGAACATTGATTTGTTGCTGTAGTTACATTTTAAGTATGCTATTCCCGCCCAAAATTGATGGCTTTTCACACACAAGCACCTACCCAAGAGCTTAATGTATAAAAAGGATTTTTTTATCTAAGATATACTCAATTTTAAAAGGGATTTAAATTTAAGCACCATAACTTTAGAAGCATTAATTTAAAAAAAAAAAAAAAATAGATCTTTCTTACATTACCTTTATTAACCCTATATAATTCAATTTTTGAGAAGGAACACAGCATATATTGTAGGAAATTAGGTACACATAGAGTAAAGTTCGATTATTAAAGATTTTTTTTTGTCACTCAATAACTTGGAAATATTCCATAAAAGGGAAGCCCTTATATTGTAATGAAAGTTTCAGGATTCCCATTTGTTTGCTCAAATTATCTTCTCCTTCTGCCCATTCCCATTTTGAAGAGTCATTTGGTAGCTTAAATTTTAAAGAAGGTTATTTCAAGATCCAAAAGCAAATACTTACATACATGGAAATACAAAACTGAGGACAAAGCAAACACAGAGAACTGATTTCAGTGTTCAAGTGATTTATTGAAGGCAGAAAGAGTCTTTTTTGTGAGCACCAGTTAAGCATTAACAAGTTTTGCTGCAAGACAATAAATGTGCTGAAGTCTTTTCTAAATCTTTTTTTTTTAATGTCTTTGCAGTAAAAAAATGAACGTGACCCAGCTCTTCTGAAGCTCACTCATGATGAATTCATCTTTCAT
Organism: Anableps anableps; assembly: GCA_014839685.1. Classification (NCBI taxonomy): domain Eukaryota; kingdom Metazoa; phylum Chordata; class Actinopteri; order Cyprinodontiformes; family Anablepidae; genus Anableps; species Anableps anableps. Next base: position 12,982,218 of record CM026078.1, on the reverse strand, counting down.
GAATATCAAACATATATAGACAAATGCAACAGAACTCCTCAGCAGTCTGCCAACGTGACTCCTTAAAGGAAGTGACGATGTTTGCCTATTGGATTGACTCAGACAAAGCTTTGTTTAGAATAAACTTTAAACTCTTTATTTATAGTCTGTATCTTATCGTATATGAGTTCTTGTCTTTAAAAAAATGGTTCAAAGTGCTTCATTGTACAGTGCTTACAGTGTTAAGCTGGTATTCAGTTTAGCTCCTAATCATTAACCTGTTAATGTTTCATTATTTTATCCTTCCCTTCTGTCATCTGAATTAGTTATGCACTCATGTCCGCAGTGACCTCCTCACTTTTAAAGCCTGGCAACCTTGAGGGGTTTGCCCCAACCTCCAGGCATGAACAGCATTGAGCTTAAGTGGAAGCCCTTGATCACCTCTTAATTTTTATGGCTGATAACTAGGTTTTTTCTTCTGTCAGTGAGATCATTGCACAGCTTTAATTTCAAATGCATCAGATAAAGAGGTGTCTACATGAGAGCTGTTAGGCTTCCTTTATATGTAAAACAACCGTGAGTTGTATTTGCTGAAGAAAAAATGGGTGTGTCAGACAAATACACAGCTGCTTCTAGCTGCCAGTGTTTAGCTGTAATTACAGATGGCCAACGAGTGTAATCCATATACTGCATATGACACCATCTTTATTTGTAATTGACATATCAGTCATCTGATGACTCAGTCTCTGACCATCTAAGCTGATAAAGGCAATCAACTGATTTCCAGATTTTTTTTTGTTACTGATTTCTGTGAAATGTCATAGCGACATGCTGAAAAGTGACTCCCTTTTAAACAACCATCTGTCTTTGACAGGAAATATTACCAAACTGAACAACAGGTGGACTGAAACAAGCCTCCTACTGAAACCAGCCTTCCCAGTGTAGTATATCAGTGTTCTTTTACACTGAAGTAGAATTTTTTTCATAACGGTCATTAAAAATATTGCGTTAGAATCTTTCTTACTCATAATGCAATCAAAGGATAAGATAAAATCATATCAAACATACATTGGACAAGAATAAATCATTTCAGTGTGGCATATATCCTTTACATTTCAACAAAAAAAAAAAAACAAGCAAATCTCTTTGAAAAATGAAAAACATAAAAAGAATGTGGTTGAATATGTGTGGACATCCGTAAACTATTACTTTGTTGAAGCACATTTTTATTCAGTTTTAGCATTTATTCTTTGGTAGTATTTTTTAGCACATGCCACATTTTGACTTGGTAATATTTGCTCATTGTGGCTTGCAAGACTTCTCTCACTCTATCAGTTCCTGTCCACTCTCTTCAGATTTTCTGCCAGATTTAGCTGTGGACCCAGGTTTGGGTCTTCCGAACCAAATTTTTCTTGTTTTATTGATTTGTCTGCTTGGACTTGCTATGACAGTAAAAAAAAAAAACAATTTCCCTTATCGTCTTCAGCTTACCACCATACACCCGAAACTTTTGGGTCAAAACTGACTGGTAAGAAAATAGTTGAGGAAATGTCTGGGCATTGAAATCACTATCACAATATTCAGTTAAGGTATCAGACTTACATGTTATCCTGATATTATCCAGTCTTCTTCTCCCATATATTGTTGAAGACATTTTTGCTGTGCCAGTTGAATTTCTGATCCTGTTCCTGACTGACACCTTTGTATAATGAAATCCTTTTAATCCTTTGTAATCTAGTTTAAGGATGCAAACACCAGAAAAACATTCAAGTTCAGGTTGATCATATTCAGTATAAATGAGAGCTTAACTGAAAAACACTGTATCCTAAAACTGATCGTGGTTTAACGGCATGCATATGTACAGTATACAACTAGGTTATTGCACTTTTTTATTACATTTTCTTCTTTACATATGTGTTTCTTTTTAAGCTGAAAAGTAATGTTTTGCTATAAAATGGAAGAAAGTGTTGAAAACATGTTGCCTGTTAAAAACCTGGGATTGTGTGTACACTTTTGAAAACCAGTGTAAGGCCGTTGCCTTTTACAGTAAATCTCCCACAATGACAGCAAGAAACTCCTTCAAATAGATGATAGGAGTGGTTATCAAGAGACATGAAGAACACAAACATGCTGAAGATCCATTTATTATTCTTGCTTTGGGTCTATGAGAATTCACATGTTCTCCATCTACAGAAACTATTTACTGCACAACTGAATTAAGTTCATAACCACCTGCAGTGAGCAGTGCTAATTTATCTTTAAAACCTAACTCTTAACTGCTGAATTTTCATATCAACATCTTCATTAATAGACACAAGGAACACAAGGAAAGGATTTGCTTTCCTTGTGTTTTAAGATGACTTTCCAATGTTTAAGAAATTTGGTTTTTGAAGAAGGAAAGCTTTTGTTGAATTTTCTCTCAGCTATACTTAGATTTATGAATCATTTATGTGCTTAGTACAGTGTGTTCAGCAAAAACTAATCAAACAATGTTGCCTTTGTGTAACACTGAAGGATCAGTATTTGCAAACTATACATAAGAGTTTCTCCTAAATCACCCCTCCTAAATAATCTCCTAAATAACCCCTGTCCAAAAATATCCTGATATAAAAAAATGCCATTGGGTTGCAGTACAAACTAAAATATTTCTGTTTTTGCTGAGTTGGATTTTGTTTTGCTGGTCAAAACTGTATTTTTTTATTTGGCCTTAAATATATGGGAACAATAAAGGTACTTCTAAGGAACATATATATTTTTTCACATTTTATTAAAATATAATGATTCAGAAACTGTAAAAGAGAGGGACAAATGTAAGACTGTCTCGAAAGTCAGTGAAGGTAATGTTTCCATTATTTATTGTTACTTGTCAAATGTGATTTAAAATAACCAATATCATTGGTATTTACCCACATATGCTGATTCTGCGTGATACTCATTTTATGATCCCCATCAAACCCAGCACGTGTTTGACCAAAAGCTTGTGGACCACACCTTCATGTTGTAATACCAAGAACTAGGTGCTTGTTTGCATTTGATTGAGTGCAGTACATTCCAGATTAAAGGTTACTTCAAGGCCTTGTGGGACTTATTTCCAATATCTCAGTTGTTAATAGGAATGCACTGTTCTGAATATAAATGTCAGAGGTTTTTCCTGGAACAAAAAAATCACAGAGTTCTCCGGGAACTCCTGAGGCCTTGATTTTCCACAACTTTTCTACTTTTTCCTTAAGTCATATCTTTCAGCCTTCATGTTCCTTACTTTTTATGTTGGTTTTCATGTCACTACATATTTTATTACTCCTTTCTTGTATACTTTTTCAACCACCAAGATATCCAGTTGCTTAGCAATCTGTCAGTCTTGTTCTGAGAACATCTTAACCTTGTCATTCTCCACCCTTCACACATTGACTGTGGGACTTAGAGCATTTACTCTGCACATTATTCTGGCCAGTTAGTTATAGCATTCAGTGTATCCTTTGCCTGCCATTACCTTACTCTCAGCTATTATGTGCTGAACTGTCTCCAGGCCATCTTTGATTTGTTTTAATCTTGTTGCTGTTATCCTGGGTCCTGTTTGGGACGATAGCCCTTTTTGCCTCTGTTTTTCTGACTGACATGACTGAGCATTGTTCATCTGCTACCATGACTGGTGTATCTTTAGTCTCCTTCAGTCATGTATTTTAGCCACTGTGGTGGAATTTCATTGGATAATCAACTTCTTCAATCTTCCATTGCTTCATGGTGTTTCATTGGCTTTTTTTTTTTTTTCCTATGATGGTTCTTCCTCCTCTGCTTTGTCAGCATTGGGTTGCTGCATTTTGAGGTTTCTTGTCTTACAATCAGTGCCCTTAATCTTCTCCATTGGCCAGGCTGTTATACCAGTGGGATATCTCATGCTTTGCAGGGCATACTTGTAAATTACTTGAACTTTGTTCCTCCTATTCAACTTTGTTGCAGATTACATTCTTGTGGCTTAATTGCACTTTCGTTTGCTTTTGGAATCCCAAGGTAGCTGTAATTGTCATGAGCATCTACCATGTTGCCTTGTGGTGGTTCAAACACTTCACATGTGGTTGCCCCTCTTAGATATTTGTTTGCACATATCCAGTCTGAATGGAAATCCAAAGCTTTTGTTAAATATAGGTGGATTGGGGAGTTCATCTGTCTCAGTTAGCATATCCGTGTAGAGAAGGTAGCTTTTTTCTTCCCAGCAAAAGATATTTTTTCATCCATCCAGTTAAGAAAGGTTAAGAAAGCTAATATAATATTATAAAAATTATCATAGCTTTACAATTTCGGTTTTAAAGGTATATTTGACTGGATATGTACATCTATACTCTTGAATAAACTTATGTTTTGCTGCTTCTGACAATGCTTTCATGTAGAGCAATGTACTGAAGTGGAAAGCTAATGCTAGCATTTTTACTTTTACTGATGTGCAAATGACATAGAGTAAAAGATGACAAATAAACAAGGATTTTAGTTTAGTCAAGAAAACTGTTATTGATTATTTGAAACTGAGACATCTGCAATATTCAAACATCGATGACGTCATTGTTGTGGAGTTCTTTAAAAAGTTTATGCTAAGCTTCTTACAAGCCCAAAGAGAACAGGAGTTTCTAAGCCTCTGCTTATAACTGTAGAGTGAAATTAAAAGGCTTTTGCCTTTATTTTCTTCATAGTACATTATTTCTCTGCAAAGCAGAAGCAAACAAGTGTATGTTCCCACTCCCACTGGGGACATTTGGTGCTGTTTGAACATGCTGAGAGATTTTTTTAGATGCAGCCATACTTAGGATTGCTAAAGTCGCAGATTTCATCACAGAGAACAAAACTACAATGATGCTTCTGCCTTGAGCAGCACAAAGTGTCTTTAAGACAGAAGAAAAAACAACCAGCACATATTGTTGCTTTACACATTTTTATTAAATGTTTTTAACTCTTTGTCTCTCTATCAGTTATAACTACGTGAACACATTTTTATTAATACAATTGTGAAAGATAATCTTATAGTTTTACATCATCTAAATTTTTTGGAGCAGTTTTCACTGCAGCCATATTTATGTTTGTTAGATAATATTTTAACATTGTGATATTTATAGTCTAAAAATTTAATATAGTTATGTATTTTTGTTTAAGATGTACTATTAAGTTAATATATATTGGAACCAAATGTACAGTTATGTATTTTCTTTTTCCTGCTCTGTTGCCATCTCTAGCTCATAGCAGCACACAGGCTCCCCCTTTGGTTTCTACATAGTTTGGATCGAGATCATTGGGCAGCTTGCCACTCTCACCCCAGATGTTCATTTCTCCAAACACACCTGTCTCTATCATCTCTTCTTGCCAAGGTATGGGGATGTTGCCAGAAGCAAAATCGTTGTAGAACTCTGCATCTTTGTCGTCCAGAACCACACCTTTGATTGTGCTAAAGACACCCACTTCATCAATATCTTTGGCGTAGACCATTTTGGGATCAGGAACAAATGGTGGAGGTAGCATTCCTTTAAATGAAAAACAAGGGAGATGAATCAGCCTTATCTAGGCATATGGTAATCCATCAATCTGTTTTTAACTACATAGCATTTGCACAGCGGAGAGATGTTTGTTTCAGTTGAGTGCTGTTGATGTGACCTGCTTCCATGCGGCCCCAGTTAATCTCTTTGAAGAACAGCTGATTTTTGACCTCTGTGCATTCATTATCTTTGAAGCCCAGTCGTTTTGCTGGGTCCTTCTCCATCAGACCTTCACAAAGGTCCTTCAATTCTTTGCTGAAGTTTGGTGGGTAAGAAACAGGATCATTCAAGGTTCTTCTAGCAACCTCATCATTCTTCACCTGAACAAAGAGAAGAAGCTTTTATGTGGTGCCTTGCAGAAATACTGTACATTTTGTCACATTACAACTATAAATGTCAATGTTTGTATGTATGTTTCTGAAGTTTTTTGTCACCTTTGGGTTTGAACCTCAATAAAGTCTCATGTTACGTTGTACTCAGTTTCTGGTTTGCTTTCTGGTTTCTGTGTCTCCCTGGTTCTCTGTGTACTCAGCCATTTCTTGTATTTCAGTTTAACCTCAGTTACTCGCTCCCCTTATGGTTGACATTCATTCTACTAATTAGACTCATCTTTGTTCACTCTAGTAATCATACTGCTCAAAATTATAATCTCTCAGTTTCTGTTGTTCTCTGCTGTATTCTATTGTTGCTCTAAACTTGTTTCTTGTGTGTTTTCCTCATGCTCTGCAAGCTTTTCCATTAAACCTCAACCATACATATCCCTCTGTCCTGCTGTCATGAGTCCTTAACAGATCACTAACTTGACACAAGAGGTGGAAGGAATACAACACTTTTTTTTTGCAAATTAAAGTCTAAAAAGTCCAAATGTTGAAGGGTGTGAATGCTTTTATGAAGAACTTTATAGAGTAACCTACCAAATTAAGCAAGTACCTTTTCTCCTCGTACTCTGAATGGACCTTTGGCAGCAATCATTTCATACAGGGTGACACCCAAAGTAAAGTAGTCCACCGTGTAGTCATATTCTATCTTCTGTAGCAACTCGGGAGCCATGAAGCCTTTAGGAATAAAATAGGATGATCCTGCATTTACAGAACAATATTTATTTTATCTGGACAGATTTTATTGCCACTTTTATTATTGGTCATTTACCTGGAGTCCCAGCGTACCCTGTAGTTTTATCTTTTCCAGGTGGAAGCTCAACAGCAAGACCCAAGTCTGACAGCCGAACATGACCTGAGTGAAAAGGTTGTAGTTACAGAGAAGGGACATGATGTTTGATTGAGTGCCAAACATCATATTCTGTTGACTCATTTGAAATCTCATTTTGATATAAAAAGGTTATACACATCCAAAACTCCACTGAACTGGATCTTGGATCAAAAATATTATGCATGAAAATCCTATATTCATAGTGATAGAGTTGCTTATTTAGGCAAAATCAAGATCGCACAATCAACTTAATTTGTGTTAGATATTGGTGAGATCAGATCTTTCTCTTGTGTTGTGATTAAATTTTTTCTGTTCTGTTTCATCAGAAAATGATCCATGTGGTTGTTGCCAGCAGTGTACCTATAAAACCCATAGAGGGTTTCCAAATAGAGGGGAAAATATATAATTAAAGGTGCTATATCTTGTTCTACATGCTATGTTGAAATGCCCCTGTTGTCTGATACCACATAGATTCATGTTGTTCTACACCTCAGGGCTACACATAATTGTGTTGCATTGAGTCTAAGGAAACCAGTGTATCTTTTACATTTATTTTTTATGTTCTTTAAGATTTGTGATTTTCATACATTGTACAGGGTTTTGTGACTCTGTAAAAACAACTTCTATAAATAAATCATTCATTCATTCACATTTTACAAAAGAAAATCATGTTTTTTTCATTAAGATACATGTACATTTGTATCGAGGCATTAAAACATCTTCAAAGACTGCAATTTATGTACCTCACTAGTAAAACGTGAAGTTTTTATTTTTATGTTTAAGAATGATTTATTTAGGCTCAAAAGCTGTAAAATAGGTTTATGTTAATAGAAAAGTAGATCTACCCTATGGAGGTTGAACACAGACATTTAAGTTATCCAAATATTAAAGAGAGTTTGAAAAAAGAAAAAAAGACTTATTTCGATCTTAACGATAATGAGGAGGTGTCACTATTGTATAATAAGGTACAGATTTGGGAGCTCTGTTCGGTATGTGGGTGTACTTTGAGGATTTCTATTTAAAATCCAACAACGATTTTTATCCTGTTTTTTGTCCTATGTATATAATTATGGTTCTTTTTAAATTTGGGTCGCTCTTTGCTTTATTTTTATCCTGTATGATAGGAATACATCCATAAATATAAATCACAGGATAAAATGGAGTAAATTGCTCACCTGCGTCGTCTAACAGTACATTCTCTGGCTTCAGGTCCCGGTAGATGATCCTGTGCTGATGAAGGTGCTCCAACCCACAGATAATCTGAGCTGTGTAAAACCGTGCTCTCTTCTCATCGAAACCTGGATTCTTCTCATCTACATTATACATGTGAAACCTGAGACATGAAGAGTGAATGTAACATTGGTTATAGTTGAATATAGGAAATAATTGTTGGGCAATTTAGCATCTTGAAAATACTCCATGAAATCCCAGCCTATAACATTTGTATAGTAAGTTTATTACCTTAGCCTGATTGAAAGGATTTTACACTGATGGCAAAGAAACTTTTGCCTCATGGATTATTCCAGGACATGTTTCTTTCTAGGCATATTGAGTGTTTATTAAGAGTACCTGAGATCCCCACCATTCATAATGGTCATGACCAGACAAAGGTCAGTCTTGGTCTGGAAAGTATAAGCCAGTGTCACTATGAAGCGACTGTGAACTTTTGCAAGGATACGCTTCTCCACAATCGCTCCCTAAACATAAAAAACAGCATTAATCAGTACTTCCAGAAATATACAATGTTGACAGAACTACACACCCTACTGTTCAGCATATCAGATTTTTTTTCTCCCTCATTGAAGGCACCTTGAAGTTTTCTCCTTAAGGCACGTGAATTATAGGTCTAAGCCTTTTAATGATCTTGAGAGATTTATTAACCCCTCTTCTTTTTAACATTTAGCAATGAAATCACTTAAGTAAGAAGCTATAATTTTAACAGAACAAATAAATTTAATGTCAAGTTGTTAGTGATAAATGCACATAATGTCTTTTTGTGTCTGGCCTATGATCCATATTAAGGTATTTCTCCTCACAAAACCACATTAGATAGTTGAACGGATGATAGTCATATAAGTCACAAGATCTTTGTCCTGCAGGAGTGTGTTTGTACTGAGCTCAGTTGTTGTCATTAAGTCCAGTAAGTACATTTGACCACAGAAACCACATGGTTGTAGGTAGGAAAGAAACAATTTGGGTTGAAAATAGAGGTTTTTATGTACTTACATATTGCAAACAAACATTACTATTTGCAAAGTTTGGGAAAGTGATTTTTCCTCATCTTTTTAAATAAATCACAGAGAGGATAATTGACAATTAGGGTAAAATGTCTGTAACTTGGTACAATGATCACAACCATTTCATATTTTGCGAACTAAAGGTTTCACTTATTTTAAAGCAAATTTGTCAAATACGAAGGTTTCTTTCCAGAAACTGGTTAAATGATTCCTGATAACGGTAAAGTAAAATTGTCTGTGTTTGACTCTGAGCTGCTTTGTGTGAACATTCAATAGTCAAACGTCTTCTCATCCAGCTGGTGCAGTAAGAAATAAGGCTTTCCACACTAAGTGTCCAGAACCTTTGAACTTTGTTATGTATCAACCAAAATCTTGAATCCTTTAATCAGGATTTTTGTGATAAACCAACACACAGTTGTACATAATAGTGAGGTAGAAGGAAAAGGAAATACATTTCCAATCTTTTTTTATAAATAAAATTCTGAAACACATGGTGTACAATTGTCATTAGATTAGATCAGTAAATCATTTCTTTGTAGCTCTGACTAAAATGCTTAGTGTCATTGTTCCCTTGGAAAGTCTCCCAGAACAGCCCTGTATTTAGCCCTATCCATATTCCCATCATCTCTCGCCAGTTTCTTCATCCTGTTGAAGAATCATAACCACAGAAGTATTTCAACATATTGATGATGCATTCAGGTTGTTAGTTTTCTACCACGCATATTGCTTTGTATGTAGGCCAAAAAAATAAATTTACTCTCATCTGTTCAGAGCACCTTCTTTGACATGTTTGCTGTGTCCCCTTGATGGCTAGTAGTAACCTGAAAACAGGATTTCTAATGACTTTCTTTGAACAGTTCAACAATCTTCTCCATAAAGGCCAGATTTATCTACAACTAAAAGTTGTTTGATTAGCAGATTCTCCCACGTTAGCTGTGGATTTCTGAAGCTCCTCCAGAGTTACTTTGGAGAGGCTTTTAGGTAGATAGCCATGTCTTGATAGGTTTCCATTTCTTTTTCTATTTTCAGTAGTTCATGGATTGGACAGTTGTATGTCTGGGGTTTAAAGTTTGAGACGTTTTAATTACTAAACCCTGCTTTAAACATCTCTACAACTTTCACCCTGACCTCTTTGTTGTGCTCCTTAGTCTTCATGATGCTGTTTGTCCAGTAACCTTTGAGGTCTTAACAAAATAGTGTGATTTATTCACACAGGTTGATTTTATTTACCAATTTAGGGAGTTCTAATGCAGTTCATTTGAGTGGATTGTATTTAAGAGTTTTAGAGTTAAGAGGCTGAAAACAAAGCGAACCCACTATTTTCAAACTTGTATTTATAGAAAAAGTAATTTGGCATCCATTCCACATATAGGCATTACTTTGTACTGGTCTATCACTTAAACCCCCTTTAAAACACAATGAAGTTTGGTGTGTTTCAATGACAAAATATGACAAAGTTAAAGGGATATTAACGAAAGCACTTAAGGTTATCTTGATGTTGCCAGGAGAAAATGTTTTTGACAAAGGAGTTTTAAAATTTGATACAATAAATTTGATTTCCACACGCATTACTACTTTACCTCATAGCCCTTGCGTTTCTTAAATCTCTTCTTCTCCAACTTCTTGTTGGCGTACATTTTGCCCGTTGCTTTTGCCCGACAGGCAAACACCTCTCCAAATCCACCTTTACCTAGAACCCTGAAGTCCATGAACCACTCTTCATCAAAGGGCTGGCTTTCCAGCCATTTGAACTGAACGAAACGTAGGAAGAACATGCTTTTCTTGAACCCATCTAAGGCCTTCTTTTCCAGGTGTTGAAGCAGCTGCTGCTCACTTTCTTTGAACAAGTCAGCACGGACATTCTTTAGGTCTTCTTTAACACGAATGATGGCTTTCTCCTCAAGGAAACTGCAGAAATTCTTTGAAGCCGACTCATAGTACCTGTTGACCATTCTTCTGGCCTTCTGCAACCTGTCATCCTCCTGACATGTTGCGTAATCTTCTATGTCTTTCCATAGCTCTCCAGCATCTTTATAGGCGGAATTAGTCTGGAGGAACTGCTGGAACAAACGCTTGCCGATGGGTTGTTTTGTACACATGCTGTCAAAAGTTGTGTCTACAGTGGTCTTCATGTGTTGGCAATCTCTGATGTGAGGAAGTTTCAGCTTGGCACGCATTTTCTTGTCGCGCATGGCGGCTGCTGCACATCCATCCATGCTGCCTCGGGCAGACACATAAGCTGAGTTTGCCACAACAGTTTCCAAACCACCGATGTCCATCACTTTATCTTTGCTGAGACAAAGAGGATAAGAATATCAAGAAAAGTACAAACTGTATCTTTAAATTGGTTTGAGCTTAAATAACTCAATAAATTGCCCATGTTGCAATTTATTTTGCAACTTAGCTTATCAAAAGAGAAAAAAATAATCACTATTTCCCTGTATTATAGGAATGTATAATCTAGGAAAAATGAATTTATGAATGATCAATGACAAATGATCAGTCCTGATCAGTACGCATTAAGCATAGGACTCCACCATCCATGCACTGTCCACACTAAGGCACGTTTCTGCTCTGCATTCTGCTGCGCTCTTTCACAGCAGCTGCTGCAGCAGCATGTCGGTTCCATTCCAACCAAAAATATGTGAATGATTAGAAACCCTGGGCATCTGTGATCGCTTTAATCTGTATTTCAGAACATAAATCCTGAAAAATAATCATACATTATGGATTAAAATCTCTTTAAAAAGAGTTTTCTGTCTCTCTCTCTCTCTCTACCAATGATAAAATAAGCTGTTCTTTGCCATTGTTCATATAAAGCAGGATTTTGTCTTTCTAGTTATCGAGGACCATTTCCCTGCACATTTAAGATGATTTCTTGTTTGAACATATATGTTTTAAGTGAATCAGGGACACATCTAAAAGATTTGAGGACATTGTTCCTTAAGGACTGGATTTCCCCACCCAATGTTTAAAGAGTTAAGCTGTCCGTGACTTCCAAAGTGCATCATGATAATCCAATAATGCATCGCAATCATTGATAAACAAAGCAGGAGGATAGCATCCTGATTTGTTATTCCTTTTTGCACCACATATACCTTGCAGCATATTTGGACATTTGCTCTAAATCAGTTATTAGTCATATATAGCATTCCAGGTAACATTTTTAATAAGTCTCTGTATGTTTTTTTTTTGTTTTTTTTTTTATAATTCAGTTTGTAATTTTAAATAAAAATAAATTAAACATAGCTATAAAGTTATATCAGAACCTCATTCCTTTATGAAGTGTAAAACTATGCCGGTGATTAGGGCCACCTGTGTGCAGTGATTAACCTTATTCAGCCACGAACAGTAATCCTCATATTTAGTTAAAAGCAAAAATGACATAAGTGTAGGGAGCTGAGAGATACATTCAAGCGTTGTGTGTTGGCAGATACAAGTCTATATTATTTGCAAATAATAAAACAAGGTAAACATTTTCACAACTGCCTTTCTCTGTGTGAGGGATGTGGTTAGTGTTTTTTCTGACCCCCCTTTATTTTCTGGAAGGTTTTTTTTCAGATTTCTCTACTGTTATCTTACCCTTCTCTTGTAGCTGTCCCTCAGATCATGGTGAGTGACCTCATTTCATTGTAGTCCTCCTTAGATATTCATGTTACAGTTATGAACAGTGTATCTTGGTGACACACCATATGATCATATGATTGATCATATGATTTAAATACTGAAAGCAGAGCATAAATAACCTAAATTCTGATGACTAAATCAAGAGGAACTGAATCAGAAGTGGGTCCAGATAGAGAAACAGAATTACTGTGGTTTAGAGTTTGTCTTTTTTTTAACCCTGTTTCTTTCAGCCTGTCTCACAAGACTTATGATTATCAGTTGTGATTGCACTAATCTTTAATTGTTCTAAAGTTAACACCAGTTCTTAATATATTTAGACAAATTATTCCCCTGTGATAGACTGTTAACCTGTTCAAGGTGTAACCTCGATATCACCCAATGACAACTGGAGATAGGCACTGAGCAGATGTAGACAATAGTTGGTTGACATTTGGGGTGGCACTGTTTCCTAGCAGCAAGAATAGACAGGTTTGAATCCTAATATCACTCTTTCTGCATGGAGTTTGCATGTTCTCCCCTTGTATCCATTGGGTTCTCTCTGGGTACTCCGTCTTCCTACTACAGTCCACAAACATGACAATTAGGTTATTTTGTCCCCCTGAGATACCCCTAGGTATGAATGTGTTCATAAATGGTTGTTTCTCCTGTGTGTCTTTGTCTAATCCAGTGATGGACTAGCAACCTGTACAGGGTGTACTATTTCTGAGATGTTTAAAATAATAATTAAAAAAAGGCTCAGTTTGAAACTACTTGCATCTGTCATCCCAAAGAAAACCTTTTTTTTTTTTTGTAAGAAAAAGGGATATATAAAGTCCAATTCATTATAAAAGCTATGCATGTCTGGTCTGCAACATAAATATTTATAAACATGTTAAACTTATAAACATGTTGCATAAATATGTCAAGGTCCCTAAAAGCTTTGGAGTTTTAACTTAAATACATTGTAGTTAATATGTGCAACTAACACAATTAAAGATCAGACTTCATATTGTGACAACATCATTTAGAAAACCAGGTAATTCTGCTGAGATTATAAATGTTTTTGCTTATTGTACTGATGGATGTTTTGCAAATTAAGCTACACACACAAATGGGAAGCATATTTTAAAATGTTTGTTTTAACTATGCTTTCAATATTTATTTATGATTCCTCAAATACAAATCTAATATTTTAATCCAAAGCTTGGCTGCTTAATCTGCTTCTGAACACCTGCTTTAAACCAAAAGTTAAGATATTAGAATTGATGTTAACTTCTGTTGGGATCTGCTGGACTCTGCTGGTCACAAGTCAAACATGAATGAAAAGTTTCTGTAAAAGAAGAAACATCCTTCTTTATGTACAGTCATGTTAAAGACCTGGGCTTTGACTCGGCCCAGGAGTTTGTATTTCGTAATTCTTAGCCAGTCCTCGGTGGATTTACTTGTATGTTTTGGGTGTGTCATTATCATGGTGGGAGGTTGAGTTCTGCTTCAGCCTAATTTTTAAAAAAATATGTCCTCACATTATCTACATGCAACCTCTGATACAAAACAGCAAATTCATTGTGGAGGAAATGATGATGAGCTGCCCAGGCCCTGCTGCTGAAAAGCAAGTCAAGTTTATTCGTAGAGCCCATTTCAGCAACAAGTCAGTTCAAAGTGCTTTACATGATAAAAACACAATAACCAATTATGAACCAAGCAACAGACATTACATTTTGTCAAATGTCATAATCAAAATCATCAAAAATAATCGTCATCAAATACACATCGAATATATTAAACAATGTTCCAGATGTTTTTAATCAAAGACAGCTCTAAGCAAATGGGTTTTTAGCCTTGATTTAAAGGAACTCTGTGTTTTGGCTGTTTTGCGGTTTCCTGGAAGTTTGCACCAGATTAGTGGGGCATAAAAAAACTGAATGCTGCTTCCCCATGTTTGGTTCTGGTTCTAGGGATGCAGAGTAGACTGGAACCAGAAGACCTGAGTGGTCTGGGCGGTTTATGCAACAACAACAGGTCTTTCATGTATTTTGGTGCTAAGCCTTTGAGTGCTTTAAAAACTAACAGAAATATTTTAAACTCCATTTGCATCCACAAACCATTACACCTCCCCCTCCATGCTTCACAGTTGCATGAGTTCCTTTTCATGGAATGCTGTATTTGGTTTACACCAAGCATGTCCTCTGTTCTGGTTTACAGACAATTCAGTTTTAGGCTCCCTTACTACACTCATAATCTACAACATTCTTTCTGATGGCCTCAGAAAGCTCTCTAGGGCTCACCATGGTGTTCACTCACACTTCATAAAACAGTAACACATCTAACTAAATGTCTAAAGTTTAAACAGCATAAATTTCCTTTAAAATGCTATGTAACAATGTTCTCAATGTGTACAGCTGATGTGATATGCCTAAGTTTTAAATATGATGGTTTCCTCATCAGAAAATGTTTTTTTTAATTACTACTAACTGAAATTTTTAAAATGTCTTTTCTATAGTTTTTTTTTTTTTTTTTTTTTTTTTTTTTATTAATATTACTTGCTTCTTTTAGTATTGTTAAAATTGATATTGAATATCTATACATCTGAATACAAGAAACTACACAGGCTTTTGTAGGGTGTCCAAATTTTTTTCTTATGATTGTAAATCAACATATCAGACCAAGCAACTTGGCAAGTTAGAAGCAAAAGACAGAGAGCATTTCTAAATTATATTTTGTTTTTCTTAGCATCTTTCTAATAACTTACAGTACCTGCATGAATATAAATAATCTTTCTTAATCTACAGATTGGTCCCTTGCATTCATTTTAGTTTTTTTTATTTTTAAATATTTGTAGCATACACAGTTTAGGACTGACACTTCTGTTTACCCTGCAAGAATAAAACAAGCAGCATTTGACCAACTATCTTTTTAAATTAAGCTAATTTTATTTTACGCCTTTACTGTTTATATGAAAAAGACATTCTCTGAAGAAAAAAGAAAAAAACAGGGCAGAAAAATGTAAGGGCAGAAAATGTAATGTAGATCAGTGGATCATCAGGTCATTCTGGCTGTTTATTTCATATGTAAGCACCTTTATTCCTGACCTAGTACTGTTAGAGCAAATAGTAACATGGTGGCCTCCACTGGTGTTTTCTTGACTCCACATAATCCATTTAACCCTGACTGTTGACACCACGGCTTTACATACGAATGACTTACCTTCACGTTAATTACCTTTCATGAACCATTGACTGTTAATTAGGTCTAATTAAGTGGTTCATGGTGACAAAACTTGACAATGCTATGTTTTGTAGTTATATGTAATTATAAAAGATAAACAAAAAGCAATCTGTTTTGGTTGATATGCAATCACTTTGCCCCAATTTTATATCAGCACATTTATCACAAAGAATAAAATCATCAAAATATCACAGCAACACCAAGAAATGGTGTGAGTTTTGATTTTGCAAATAGTGTTCAGTTAATCGTAACATACTTAGGATAATAAAGAAGTACTTACTGTATTAATTTCTTCCACTTCTAGTAATGCTTAAGTAAGATTTAGGAATTCAGGTCTAAAAGCATAAATGTTTTTTATCCTTATTTGCTCTTTTTCTAATCAATCAGCACAAATAGAAATTATCTCTGTCCTGCCAGAGCTCCTCTCCTCTCCTCTTCCTGTAGTGTAATGTGATGGAAAGGTGAAGACTTTAGGCTGAGCTCTACCCTGCACTTAAAATCCAGCTTGGTATCTCATTGACTGCTGAGGATTACACCTGGACAATAAAGAGGGGGAAGTGACTTGGCATACACAGCTGGCATTTCTCAGAAATGGCCGTGATCATAGGAAATTCAGCTCAAGAGACGATGTTATGTTACTCAGGACTGTTGTGGTGTTTTAAAAAATCCAATGAGTCTTAAGCAGGACTATTTGATGTATACAGTTCTCAAATTATATTCATCCTAATATTATTTTATGATACTTTTAAATATCCTAATGAAAAACAAAGGCAATAAAATTAGCAATAATGTGACTTCAGTTTGCCGCCACAGTGAGGTGATTGATCCACAGTCCGGCTCAGAGGCAGGGATTACCTGAAGGTTCAGGCAAATGCACATCCGCACCACACAATGCAGCATGATCTGTCATCATTCTCTCCACAGTATATACCTCTCAGTATCAAAGTAAAGATTTTGCATTTTCTAAAAATACTTCTGCTCTTCTTTCATTGTTCGTGTGTCTAAAAAAGACAGCATCTGAATTAGGTGGGTACATTTCAGGTGAGAGGATTTAGTGGGTGGTTAAGGAAACAGAGAAGAAGGATTTAGATCATGTAGCCAAAGAGGACTGACACAGTGATGATACAGGACACACATAAAGAGTCCCAAAGCTGCTCAGTATAGATCATTAATTACTACAAAATAAGGAGAATTCAGAAAAACTGCTTATAAAGCTACGTTCTAAAATGTCAAGTTGGATCTGTATATAACTAAACCGTTGTTAACTGACCACAAAATCTGAAAGGAAAAATAAACTCTTTTCAACCAATTTAACCCAGTAAAAAAAACATAGTAAGTATATTTCTTCTTTCAACATTGAACCTCATAAGATTAAATGTTCTAAAATAAATATCTTGCTTTTCAGCTTGAACAAAAAATATGAAGAATGTGAGCACTAACATCAAATTATTCTATTGGTGTAGGGTGAGGCTTGGGCTGTTCAAAACGTGATGAATACAAAACACAGTGCAGTCTAATCCAGCTCAGTGACAGGGCAAACCCAACAGACAGGGGGTTACTAAGTAAAGCAGCCATGTATAGATGTAACCAGCCCACATTCATCCTATAATTCAAAAGTGAGACCATAGAAACCTTGTCACCGATCATAAGGGGACATATCAGTGTTTAACTGTCAGCTTAAAGCTCTGGCCAACAATGTCCTAAAGTAAAAAAAATCCTATTACAAATGTTCACATCATTGTTGTGCATCATTCAACTGATTAAACAAATGTAATTAAATGTGGTTTTTGAGGTCAGTGTTCCAACTCCAACACTGATCTGTAATGAGATCGATGAGGCTGCCCTGGTAACCTCTGCTGAACTCACTTTGTACTTGGGTTCACTGTGGTTACTTTGGATTAAAAGGCTGCAGAATTTGTCCCCAATAAGCTGCTGACATATTTACTTAATCCATCTGCCTGCTGGGTTTATGTTGTTGGGGCAGATGTTTGTGGTTAAAAAAAAAAAAAAAAATTGAATTAAAGACTGTGACCCACTCTCTTGGATTAGAGAAGAAAATAGAAGGAGTCTCATCATTCTTCACCGGAAGGCATTTTGATCTATACAACAACCTGGTCAGATTTCACTGAACTTCTTCCATGAATCTAAAATAAGAATGATAGGATGGTAAAATGATGCTGTATAAAGATGTTAATGTCAGTGAATTGTGTCAATGATTTTAATTCCAGCTAAAGAACCAGTTTGTTTATTTAAATACCATTAGCTTTTTACCTACTAAACTGTAAACAACACTTTGACACATTTACACATTGACCAAAGAACTGCACATAACATCACCGAAAACAATCAGAATTTTATACAGTGTTATAAACTGAGTATGAACTTTGTTATTAAGATTCAGAGGTTTGTCCATGAAAGTCATTTTGGACATTATGAGGCTTTTGTCTTTATTTTTTTTATTTGATCATTTTCAATAAAGAAATCATTCAGGAGGTCATGGTGGTGAAATTATTAGCACTGCTCCCTTGTAGCAAGAAGGCCCTTGGTTTGAATCCCAGCTAAGGGCTATTGGGAGTTTGCATGGATCCATTTACTTTCGCCCAAAGAGACTTTAAACATGGGTGTTAAATCAATATTTAAATTACCATTAGGTGTAAGTATGTGCATGCTTAGTTAATTTGTTCCACCAACCTGCAATGAAATAGTGGTGGTAAAAATGGTTTGATGTACATATAAGAATAGCTAGTTTTATCCAGATGCTTACTTGTTTAATAATTCAAACTTTAGGTCAGGTCTTTTAATCCACCCTTTAGCGCCCTTTAGGTTATATATTATTAAATTTAACCCATTTTTGGGTCCGAAACCCAACCCAGTGTGCTGAGTCAAGCCCATATTCTAATCCCAAAAGTGTTAAATCAGCCCAAACCTGAATCAATCCTTATTCGACCCACTGGGTTCGCAAAATAACACAAATTGGGTCATTTGAAAACCAGCAGTCTTATTGAGTTACTTGCCACCAACATGAATATAATTGTCATCTTATAATTCTATTAGTGATTGAAAACTATCAAAACAGAAAGTGATACTTACAAAAATACACATTTGAGGTAATTTATGTCTGTAATTTTGAGTAGGGTGACCAGCTATTGTACGCTAAACAAAACCCTTAACCAGCGGTGCTGTAGGACTACCTCTATGTAAGTAATAGACAATTTATTAGGCTACTACTTTAGATTTTTTATAACTACTTTGTAATTATAATTATTATTATTAATTTATTTTTTATTTTATTTATTGTATTTTATTTTTTTTCCTGTAAGCCTGTTCGGTTTGAGGTACAGGTAGCTGCTGCCCCCTAGTGTTAACCATCCCTTCAGTGTTCATTATTTGGATTTCCATTTTTAACTCTCTTTTCTTCGCCGCCTTCACCACCATCATTTTACTTTAATAAAATAAAGTATTGATGAGCTAGATGAGCTAGATATTATTTTTTCTCTATTTTGAGGATTAATGTGCAGTGTGGCAAAATATGTTTTCAGTGCAAATAATGAGCATACGTCTTGCATTTATAAAACACTGTCCAGTTCCACATACTGCTTTGCAACTTTAGTTTTAGTTGTTTTATGCACGATTCTATAAATATAACCTGTAACAAAGCCTGTTCACTGGCTAAGAGAAGGTCTAAAGAAGTGTTGCGATGAACGTTCTTATATTGTTTTTCCCAAGATGAGATGTTCAAGGACAGGTTACATTATGGGTTAAAAACTGTAATGTTTAAATGAAGGTTTGAAATTCACTGTTTAAAAAGTTATCGATCTTTTTCACAATGATTTTTGTAGATGTAGCTGTATTATGTGTATGAGAGGGAGAGAGAGAAGTAACTGAGTTTGACGTTATGATGGGCTTAATTTTGCAATATTGCTGCTAATGTTTGATCGTGAAACCATAGAAATGTAGCGATTTTCTTAATGATTGATTTTTATGTCATTCGTATTTCTCAATATGTGACTTAAAAACAGAAAAAAGACAGTAAAATCAACTGGAAATTATATAGAACAAGAATTAAATACAGGTGCATTTGTGATGAAGCCATTTTTTTTCCTGCGCATTCAACAGACAGT
Organism: Anableps anableps; assembly: GCA_014839685.1. Classification (NCBI taxonomy): domain Eukaryota; kingdom Metazoa; phylum Chordata; class Actinopteri; order Cyprinodontiformes; family Anablepidae; genus Anableps; species Anableps anableps. The sequence goes on along the minus strand of CM026078.1, from coordinate 12,962,325 downwards.
CCGCATTTAACCTTCGTTTTTTGAAATTACGATTTTGCTGGAAGCTTGTGAAGTAGCAACGTAATTACTGTATCTGTGGCGTGTGATGTGGGGAGGGAGGGAGTGTACAGTTAAAGTAGGCGGGGAGATCGCTGCTGAACAACAATCCACAAACATGAAGGACAGGAACCAGTGTCAGAAAGCCTGATCTCCGCAGCTGCTCTCCCGACGGACCGGAGGACGTCTGTCGATCTGCCGGGATGGACTTCGTTTTGGGTGGCGGGGCGGCCTGCGGAGCTTGTCTCTTCACCAACCCGCTGGAGGTCGTCAAGACTCGGATGCAACTTCAAGGGGAGCTGAAGAGTCGCGGCACCTACCAGGTTTACTATCGCAACGTTTTCCACGCTTTCTACACTATTGGTAAAGTGGACGGACTGGCCGGCTTGCAGAAAGGGCTGGTCCCCGGGCTGTTTTATCAGTTTTTTATGAATGGAGTCCGACTCGGCTCCTACGCCATCATTGAGTCGGCAGGTTACATCCACACCAACGGAAGGGTCAGCGCCGTGAAAACCACTCTAGCGGGAGCTGGTGCTGGGGTGGTGGGCGCCATCATGGGCAGCCCTGTGTACCTGGTTAGTAGCTGACTTCACTTTGTGGAGCTCTGACAGGTGCCACCCCTGACTTATAATGATAAACTCTGCACACTGACAGGTGAAGACTCATCTGCAGAGTCAGTCTACCTCCTCCATAGCAGTTGGACATCAACACAGACACCAGGTAACACAGTACCCCCAAAGTGATAGTGAAAATGTAAATGTAGTTTTCTGATGTGCTCATCCTCCTCCTTCTTCTCCTGACAGGGGATGATCCATGCTCTCAGAGTCATCTACAGGGCGCATGGCATTCTGGGACTGTGGAGGGGCTCCAGTGCTGCTGTACCAAGGGTCAGCGTGGGCTCTGCAACCCAGCTTTCAACCTTCTCCACCTCTAAGGAGCTCGTCATTGACTTACAGGTTAGAAAATATTTTTTTAGGGTTTGGCAGTTTGCCAAGATGGGGAATTCTGTTTTCTAAGCTTTTTAGCGTGCGTGCATATTTTATAAATGACTACACTGTTAGAAAATGAATGCGAGTATGTTTGTGAGGGAACTGGCTTTAACTAACCATATAAGTTGATGGAGCTGTCTGAATATTTTGAGATTCAAGGTTCTTAGTTGACTGGTATCAAGGTGCACCAAAGGTTTCAAATGCTTGTTGTTTGAAACCAACTAAAAATTTTCCCACGCTCCATCGACATTCCAAACCTCACCTAGGGTCATGAGATATGAATCATGACCGAAAGAATGAGATCCCGGATACAAGTGGCCATAATGAGCTTCCTTAACAGAGTGAGTGGTCAGACTCAGCCGTAGAGATAGCCAGAGGAGCTCATTATCTGGGCTGAGCTCGAAGTAGAGTCGCTGCTTCTCCACATTGAAAGGAGCATGCATCTCCTGGGGCTTTCCCTCGGAGGTTTTCCGGGCATATCCCACTGGGAGGAGACCCTGAGGAAACTCACTAGAGGAACTGGACACCTTGGGATTCCCCAGAATTAGCTGAAGGGTGTCGCCAGGGAGCGAAATGTCTGGGTTTCCCTCCTGGACTTGATCTCGAATAAGCGGAAGATAATGGATAGGTGGAAAAAAAATTGCCATCCCACCATTTCTACATTTTAAAGTCTTTTTGATGAAGTGCCAAAGTGAAGTTTCTCCCCTGCCCCTCCATTTATTACTGCTCACTGCTGGCAAGTTGCACATAAATCTTTTCCAAACTTGAAAGAAAGACTAATTCAATCTTTTGTCAAGATTTCTAGTCGTAAAAAAACACAGCCATCCATGGTTTTGAAACTAAACGCAGCTCCATCGTATTAACGCTTTTTAAAAACTATCATAGGTAAGTTACAAGCAGCATTTCTATAAAGCAACTTACTTCAGACTCTACCAGAGCAGATAGCCTGATTAAATAACCAGGTTTTATTGGTTGTTTTACTCCCACAGTTGGTCTATAAAGAGGAAAATGACTGTAGGGTTGAATCTTATAAGCACCTAAAGATTATTTGGTGTTTATTATATATTTTATTGAACTCTATATGTCAAAGTCAACATAACAAAAAAGACATGTCAGGAATAACATACATCTGTAAAAATGATTATACTGTATTACTCTAGCAGCAGTAATTGTTGCTTTTCTGTTTTTAAATCTAATTTAAATTAAGGGTTCTATATTTTTGTTTGAACATTTTCGACAAGCTATTTCTCACTCAAGGTTATCATACCTTGAAAATCTCATATCGGCCCAACGCCTATTCTTAGCTGGACAGAGCAAATTGTTCCGGCTGCAATAACTCCTAGGGTTAAAAAGATTAGCAGGCTTCCTCATAACTAATGTAATCATTTGATCCAGAGAAGATCATTTGTAGTCAGTAGCTGTGCACAGATTACACAAACAGTCATTGTTGCAATGACAAAACAGTGTCATGCACTCCCCTGGAATAGAAATTCTACACCTTTGACTGGGCCCCTCTGGCTTAAAATGTTCGTCTTATACAACCAGTGCTGCAGTTTACTGGTGGGCCAAGCTGTCTAAACTCCAGCTGTAGGGAGTCCTTGATACTCCAGAAGTATACTGATGATTAAAGAGTGTTATCTTTACTTGACAGGAAGAATTTCTAAGAATTACTCAACCATTTGCAAAGTTGTGTAACTTGCTCTGTTGAAAAAGTCAGTGTGGAGGGAGGGATGGACCCTCTCCTCCCAGCGTCCCATCCAACACTGTCTCATTTATAAGCTGCTGTATATCTTAAATACAGCACAGCCTTGTGTTTTATATAAACAGAGTTGTAAGCTCCTTGCCACTCACTGGTCTACAACTATCACACATTCAAAGACGTAAAAGGTTTTATCCACTGCTGTGCCTGCTGTGTAGCAGTGAAGCACTTGTACAGTGGGTCTGTTCCCTGTGGGGACATTAATTGGTACTTTTGGTAAAGTGTGCAATAAGCCTTAAGGAGCACAAGCATCTTACACAGAAACATTGAGGAAAAGAAACTAAAAATATACAGTTATTCAGTTCAGAAAAAATGAGCAACCTGATGTTGCTCTTATTGGACTAAGATCAGAAAGCAGAGTAGTACGGACAGTGTGATCTTGGAAAAGAAAGAGCAGTGAGCCAAATCTTGGCAAATCATAACGGATTTTGGTGGTAACTACTTTTATCAATGTAAGCCAATAACACACTGTTTCTCTCTATTTAATACCTTCAAACAAAAAGGGAACATTTTCACAAGAAGATATTTTACGGCACTATGTGTGCCATTAGTTTAATAAGACATACTCTATCAGAAGTGCTTAGTTTATAGTTTATATCAGAAATGATCACTACATTTTATGTGTGCAGCTATATTGGATATTGAACTCAGTGTAGCTTTTCGAGTTCCTACTTTTCCAGTCAGGATTCTTTCCTCGGGGACTGTTTTCTTTTCTTTTTTCGGAGTGGGAACTCAAAAAGTCTGAGTTCCAAATACAAAAGAACACCATATAGCGTGACACAGAGACACACAAAAAAAATCTACAAAACTCACTGTTATAGACTGCAGCAGACAGCAACATCTCAGGGTTACAAATTAAAAAAATAAAGGTTCATGTCCAATCATTACAAATGTAAACACCTCGATTTTGCTTAGCCCTTTAACTGGAACCATGTTCTTTGCTTAGATGAGTCTAAAGGTTATTACTATGTGGAAAAACAACTTGTGCCCACTGGTATGTACGGTGGAGGATGTCTGATGCTTTGGGCCTGTTTCTCTTCCAAAGGTCATGTGAATCTTGTTAGACTGAATGCTGTAATGGGTTCTCTAAAATACAAGGACTTTTTAAATGAATATCTGGTGCAATTTACAAAAAAAAAGAAAAAATCTAAATCTAAACATTTTGTACTTTAGCTGGATAATAACCCTGAACATTTGCCCAAAAAGTACTGAAATGGCCCCAGAAGAACTGGTCCAAATGACTGGGAAGAGGGAAATCTGGATAGCCTGCTGCCCCTGTGACTCAACCCCAGATTTAGCAAAAGATAATGGACAGATAGATGAAATGCTGAAATAGTTCACCAGACCCAAAGTTTAGCCTTTGCCCATGGCCATCTAAGTTCATAGTCCTAAATCTGATAGAAAACCTGTCCGGTGAACTGTAGAGAAGAGATCATAACAAAGTGCACTGTAGATCATGCTAAAAACCAGTTACCAGTTGCTACTGTAGTATGCATGTAACATAGGTGCTTATTTTAGAACCATTCACTTATTTAAAATTAGACATAGGTTCTATGTATGGGTAGGCTAATAATGACCCCCCCATCTTCTGCCACTGCGCAGTCAGATCTCTTACTTCTGAGAACTGCTTTTGAGTCCACACTCGCTGATCTTGTGTTAGAGTGCTGCCTTACACAATCTCCGTCTTTTCAAAGGTTTTCCCGCAGGATAGCTGGTTGGTTGCATTAAGTGCAGGCATGATCAGCAGCGTGATGGTGGTGCTGGCTATGACGCCTTTTGATGTGGTCAGCACACGGCTCTACAATCAGCCTGTCGATCATTTGGGAAAAGTAAGTAAAATAAAACTAAAGGGTTATGATTGGGTGCCCATTTAGGGGGTTTCATCAGCCTCAATACATCAGATCTACAGGTGCCTATTGTTTAGGCTAAATGCAGATGCTAAAATGTATGATTTGACTTACAGGTTTTAATTGCATCTACTCTAAAATGTAATATATGTGAAGTAAGAAATCAAATAATGTAATAAATAGCCATTTAGACACTCAGAGCAGTTTTAACCTTTAAATATTATATGGTTGTATAAAGATGTAAAACAACAAGGTGATCAAGTGGTATTTAAACCTACAGAATAGCCATTTTGAACATAAGTATCCCCACAGAAATGTACAGTAAAGCAGAAAATGTATGGTTTTAGTAAATAGTGCGCAAGCCTCACCTTTCTGAGCATGAGACACTGTACAATCTGTAATTTGATCTCCAGTTAAACCTTCTTTTTTGGAAATGTCAAAAAAATTATGTGACACGAGTCTCACTATCAAATATACTGTATGCACTGCAAATATGCACAATTGCTACAAAATGTACAGAGGGACTACTTGAATGTCACATCAATGACTTGATAAATATTGTTACTTAATCTCTTTCTATGCTATGCAGACGTTCTGTCTGTCCTGACAAAGATTCTGACTTCACTGATGAGGGCCTACAGAAAGCTTTCAGTGGCTGAAATGGCTCTGTATGTTCTGATGAATTAAAAAAAAGAGTCATTTGATCCTTTGGGGGTGCCTATAGGGGTCCATTGAACTTTTAGCCCAAGATAGTCTGGTGATCCTTTGGTATGGCAAAATAAAACGAGGTAATGGCATCACAGTAAAAAGTAACTCTCTCTCTGTCCTGATTCATTACCACACTGTACATTCCACACCTCTAATTCCAGCACAAATTAAGTGTAGAAAACAAGGAGTCGTTACAAACATTACAAATGTTTCATAGACATGACAGGCATTTTCAGAAATGATAACTTGTGTGGGAAGATAAGAAGCTGTGTGAAACCATTTCTCCCTTCTTGACTAACATAGAAAGGCTGTGGCTTGGCTAATTTCCAATTAGAAGATTGACAGTTTGAGTTTTCTGGTTTTGCTACATTTTGAAATACATCTAGGTGATAAAATACGTGTTCACTTGTAAGTTGCTTAAGATTATAGAATTTGCAGACTGACAATAGAAAAAGGATCATTTGAATAATGTTATGCTGATAAACAAGGATTTTTACTTTCAGATTGAGTGTTTCAGGTTTAATCATTATTATGGCTATTATCCTTGTAAATTTAAATACTTTCTCTGAGTATGAATTATATATTTCGTTTTAGTTAATGCCGCAGATCTTTTTTAATCCTGTCGCAGGTTTTTATAAGTTGCTACTTTCAGGCCAGCCTGTCTGTGGATGCATCAGGCACTAGCATTGCTTTTATATTTGCCTTCAAACTTTCGTCAACAAAAAGTACAGAGTGTGCTCTCTGTTCCAAATCATTTGCAGAAAATGCAAAGGTGTGAAAGGAACTGCTGCATTCCACTTGTGGGAAAGTCATGGTTTATTGTTAAGGCTCCATGAAGCGCTAAATTAAACCTTGAGGTCATTTATAGTATTCATTGCTCCTTCAAGGTGTTATAAGTTAAGCAGTATGTTCCTGAGAATGGTGACAATAATGCCAATATATCATCTGATGCATGAAACATATATAAACACAAACACAAAAACTCCTGATACCAGAGAAATATGAGGGGTAAGAAGTCATTACCTCTGCTCCTGGTATGTTACTTTGGATATATATATATATATATATATATATATATATATATATATATATATATATATATATATATATATATATATATATATATATTTTTTTTTTTTTTTTTTTTTTTTTTTTTTTTTTTTTTTTTTTTTTTTTTTTTTTGTAGTCTTCATGAAGAGCTTGACATAGTAGGTTGTAACTTACAGAACCTTGAAAAGATAAATATATTGCTGGTACTTTTTCTCATGTTGTCAAAATATGATCTCATATATATATGTGTGTGTGTGTGTGTGTGTGTATAATTATTTTTTTTTTTTTTTTTTTTTTTTTTTTTTTTTTTTTTGGCGGAGGGTGTTATTTGGTAGACTAACACAAAGTAGTGGCTAATTGTTTTGGGGTTTTTTTTAAATAAAAACCTGAAAAGTGTGGTCTACAGTGGGTCAATAAAACCATACCACATCAGCTCAAGCTGAGAGTCTGTGAACATTAGTTTCTAAGGCATTAGTTTCTAAGGTTTTCTTCCAGGATTGCCATGTGTTTAGCTCCATATATATTTTCATTAACTCTTACCAGCTTCCCCACAGCATGATGCTACAATCACCATGTTTCACCACAGAGATGTGGTTGGAGGGATATACAGTTTCTTGTCAAACAAAACATCTTATATGTAGGCCAAAAAGTTCATTCTTGATCACATCTGACCAGAGCATCTTTTTCCACATAATTGGTTTGTCTTTTACACAGCTTGTGGCAAACTTTAAACAGGACTTCCTATGGCTATTTTCAGGCCACTGATCCATAAAACCTCAGTTCTCTGCAGTTCCTCCACAATGGTCCTCTTGGCTTCTTCGCTGATTAATGCTCTCCTTACCCAGCCTGTCAGTTTAGGGGTGTAGCGATATCTTTTTAGGTTTGTAGTTATGGTATACTTTTGTCTGGTGTATTCCTTGATCTGCTTGATGCTGTTTATTCTCTAACTAACTAAAAAGCTAATTAGGGGACTTCTGAAGGCAACTCTTGTCACTGAGTTTTATTTCTCATATCACAGTGAAGGAGCCAAAAAACTTTTAGTTTTTTATTGTATATTATTTTATTTCACACCTTGTGTTGGTCTGCTGCATGAAATAGCCTCAAAAATAGGTTGAAGTTTGTGGTTGTAGTATGATAAATATTTTGTGTATATGAAGTAGGAAGGACGAGAGAGAGCATCTGTCTTATTGATTTAATGTGATTTACTTATCTTTTCTTATAGGGGCGGCTTTATAAAGGATTCAGTGATTGCTTCTCCAGCACTCTGAAAAAGGAGGGTTTGACAGGACTCTACAAAGGCTTGGGAGCCTCTTATTTCAGGCTGGGTCCACACACCATTCTGTCTCTGTTCTTCTGGGATGAGCTGCGAAAATTGTACCAGAAGCTCAGATAACATCAGGGACAAGGAAACTGGGGAAAAAAATGGGTAACTCATTAAGTTCTGAGTGCAGAGGTTAAATGAGTCCTCATTCAAAGAGATGGAATAAAAACTAGGAGATGCTCTGTTTTTACTATTTTACAATGAAATCTGAAATGTCTAAACTTCACTCAGAAGCTCAATCATTAATGGAACCATTTTGATTTGTCCCATTGCTATGTGTGCACTGACAAAAACACATACAGTATGTCATATAGGGTAAAGACATCTACCACTCTAATTACATCATTCCAAAGCATATAAAATGTGCACTTTATACATTATGAAGAAAGGATCACATGAGATCCATGCTGCAGCCAAATCATTTTTACACAGCCTGAACATGTCAAAGCCTGAGTTTGACCCTGTCTGACTCATAGTCTAGTGTTGAAACAGTGTAATGCTTTAACTGCTGGGTTCTGGTCATCAACTCACTAGATTTCTCCTCAATGCAAATGCTGCTTGTTAAGCCAGAATTTTTTTGAACTAAGTGTAGTTTCTGAAGAGTTCAGGATGAAGTGCTTATGAGATGGAATTATATTTTAAGTGGTCAAAAAAAAAGAAACTCACATTGAAACTAGAGGCTAAATTCCATCTGGAGTATTGTTAGTTGGACAAAAAGGAATATATGCAGTCTTTTGAAGTTTCCACAGTGAGAGAAATAAAACTGAACCAGTGCTGATCCAGAGAAATTTTTAAAACAGGAACTGAAACTAGAATAAATGTAGCTTCCCTTTTTTCATCCTCAGAGTGGATGGAAAAACACATGGGTGTTTCCCACGTGAATGACTACCTCTTTTATATCAAGGAAAACTATTATGCAGTTGTGATAGGGTTCCAAGTGCTCCTCTCCAGTCCAGCCCTGCCCAGGTGACTCCTGGCAACGACTTCTTTCTCCAGAGGCCTACTGTCATGGAAAATGTTCCCTTTCCTTCAGGCTGACTTTTTGGATTGTTGCCCAAAAAAAACCCACCAGCAAAGGTGTACATTTGCTAATCTGATTTGTATAGTAAAGTTTTAAGACCACCCTACTGATTTAGCTCATAAAGATATATGCACAATTTCAGGCTGAGAGGATATTACACTGGGGCGAACAACCATGATGTGTATTAACAGTAAGAACTAAAAGTTGTAAAAAATGGCATTAAAAACAAAAATTGCCTGAAAATTCTCAAAATATTTTTAGGTGACCAAGTGATATATGCTCAGTTTTTATGTCTCTGTGTCAGGTAGCATCAATATATAATACAGTACTTTACAAAAATGGAAGCACAGAGTCACATAATAGTTTGTGGTTTTTATAGGCACAATATGGTGAAGACCTGTGCTTATTTTTATTGAGATAGTCCAAAGATATTCTGGGATACAATTATTATCTGAAATTATGAACCCGTGAAAAAGTAAAGACAGACTTTGAGATCAATGAAAGGTTAGAGTATTTGGAATGTTTAGGTCCACTTAAGAAATATATCTCAAAATCTGAACTCAGCGGGCCAAGTGTTACGTTTTGCAGGCTTCTTTACATAAGATATTCACATTGTTAGGCCATTCAGGCTTTAACCCACCAGGGATATTTCATTAAGATGTTAAAAAATTTTTTTGCAGTATATTAAAAATAGTTTTTGGCTGGTGCGGGCATGACCCAGCTTATTAGATGCAGAATCATCTAATGATTCTGTAAAATATGAGGTTTTTGACTGATGGTTTTGGAATTACAAACCAACAGTTGTTGACCTTAGGATGAGTGCTACCTTTTGGTGATTTTTTTTTTATTTTTTATTTTTTTCTTTGTAGCAGTGCAGTTACAGTACTTAATTACCAAGATGTGTCTCCAGTTTTTGTGGTTTATGATGCAGCCTGACTTTTATCAGATTTTTAATGTTAAAATAGAGCATTTATAATAGGTGTCCATGCGTTACTCTGCAGTCCAACACATTGTTAGTCAGCCATCATCCTGAGCACTCACCATATTATTACCTTTATATACAGTTCAGTTTAGGTTGAGTTCAGTCAGGAAGTTATAAAGTGAATTGGAATGCAGTTAAGTTCTAGTTTTAATGTTCTTGATGTGCCAACGGTGAGTAAATAAATTTTATCATTAAATTCTTGTTTTGCATAGCCAGAGTTTGATTTGAATTTTAGCGCAACGCCTTCTTTTCTTGTGAATAAAACCTTTTTCTTTACAGTTTTCTCACAAAAGATCTTTCTTCTCCCAAAATATCACTTCACACTACGATGGCCCAGATGTTCAGCATTTTTGCTGAGTACGTCAAAAATACCTAAAGATTTCCATGTTAAGAGACTTAATTTTGTTTGTATAAAGTCATATTTAATATGATGCAATAATGATTTTTGTGCAATTGTGTGCCTTAAAAATTCATCCAGGACATAAATTGTCCATCTATCCATCCATTATCTAAACCCGCTTATCATTGCAGAGTCCTAAGGGGGCTGGTGCCTATCTTCAGCAGTCACTGGGTGAGAGGCAGAGTAGACACAAGTTGTGACACTTTTTCATTGACATTTCATATTAGTTTAATTGTTTCACTTCTGTTACAAATTAATAATACAACTATAAATTTAGCAACATTTAAAACAAAAGTTTTGTTGTTGGCTATGTTGACCTATGACCTATATTATTCATCACTGACCCGTGTCAGTATGTTTCATTGTGCTGGATGTTTCACTGCCTTCAGCAGATCTACATAATCAGAACAACTCTCACCAGCATGCAGTGTAAAACATCCTTTGTTACCCTCAACAGAAAGGTGTGCAAGGCTGATGTCTCATCTGTCAGACAAATTTGGTGCTTTCTTCATAACATAAAGGTTCCAACTACAAGTGTTGAAGATGTAATGAATTGTGTTTTAAAAGCCTTCAGCATGACAGCACTTTGTGATTTCATTCTTAACGCACCAAAATCAGGAGAAAGAGTAAGGTGTGTTTAAAGGGGTGGCATTATATATATTCCAGGCACATCATGCTATTTTATTGCACAATCAAGGTGCAAAAATGCTGTATATATCAAACATAACTTAAAAGAAATTTGACTTTGCAATTTCATGCCTTGAAATTGGCCTCTGTCTCTTTAAGAAGCTCCTGCTCTTTCCGACATTTTGCCTTCAGCATGTCATCACAACAACGTTTCTCCATTAAGCTGTTTACAACCATTCTCAAAAGCACTGAACTGAGTAGTAGTTCACATGATAAGCTCAGCAGACTCGCAGTTCCATCTGGTATTTACTAATTGCTGCTGCCGCTAGTTTGGTGGAGCTGAGTGGGGGAGGCGCAGGGGAGGGGTGCTCTGTGAGATGGAAGTTTGGCTGGAGACTGCAGCTCCAAGGAGGAGCTTTGTGGAAATAGGCGGTGCTTTGTGAGAGCAAGCACCCAAAATGGCTGCCACCAGAAATTCAAAGATTTCTCAAACATGCATGAAAGAATCAAAGCAGAACTCTAGGTATGCTTTTGATGATGGAATAATATAACATGATATAAAGCTTTAAAAAAAAAAAAATCGATTTTACATACCCCCTCTTTCCCCCCTTTAATTGAATTAAATTTTTTTTTGTCATCTTATGTGAAGCAGACCTATTGCCATTTTCTCTACTTTAAAAAAGTAGCTTGCTATATTACTCAGAGCTTGTTTGATCAATGCTTCCCCATGAAGGTTTTTGTTTAGTAGAATTGCGCAAATGAAGACTACCTTTACTACTGTGTGTTACATACCTTTAAAGTACAGTTTTAAGGTGACTCAGCCTGCAATAAATGACAAAATAAAAAAACTATTTGTAAAAAGTGAAGCATTTCTGAATAGAAAGGACAACCAGTCAGACATTTGTTACTAGAGTATACTTTCAATTCATACCATGTTTTATTCATGCCATATTGCTAAAAGTACCTTGATTAAGGTTAAGCTTTGAAAAACACCCAAAGTATTGGTACTCTCTCCTCCTCTTGACAGCTGAAGTACCCAGAATAAAGATTTGTAAAAAGCCTTAAAAATAAGTTCATCTTTTTATTGGAAGCAGCATAATCTCATACAGAAAAGGAAAAATTTTCCCACCCAAAAAAACAGACGGTGGTGTAGATTTAGTCATCTGATTTATATACTGTATTTTAAGTGGGGTAAAAATACAAATCAAAATCAAATCAAAAATCAGAACAAAGATACAGAGAAATAAAAAGTTTTTAACAAAAGCATTAGTGGCACAGGTATTGGGAATCTAACATTTTTTTTAAATGTATGCTTTACATTTTTAAGTTGATCAGAGGCTGTAGAACCTTTTTGGTAGTAATTCAATTTCCCCACCATTTATTAACAATGACAATTATCATTACACTATTAATAATACAATTAATAGTGTAAAAATAAGTAATTTTATTTATAAAGCACTTTTGTTTAATGCATTGAACAGATAAAACAAACAAACTAAAAAGAGTAAAGTAAAAATAATAAAAATCCAAATGTAAAATAAATATATGTTGCCTAACAAAGAGGCACATTTCTCTCATCTGCTCTTCAAAATGGGAAAGACAAGAGAATATATCATGAAAGTAAGATGTATTTGTGCTGGATCTTCATAAAATTGGAAATGTCTACAAGAAAACAGCTGCTCACCAAAGTGTACCCATATCTGAAGTCACAGGAACTTTAAAAAGTTTAAAACAGCTGAATCAGTGACAAGGCTGGAAGAAGATCCTACATTACATTGCTAACGTGCAGTCAGCAGGAAGATATGGGGAGTTTAAAAAAAAAAAAAAAAATCGCACTGCTCAAGAACTGTGAGAAATTTCTCAGGGAGAGATTATGCTATTTAGACTTTTTGTACATCTTTGTCAGGGGTGCTAATACATATGAGAGTTGCTATACCTTAGCAACAGATCTGAGCTGTTTCAGTTGTAATATCTTAGATGCAGTTTGGAGTACTATAATCCAGCATCCTAATCCTTATCTTGAATGTCTGCTTAATTTCGATCATGGTACTCTTAAAAATGCACATCAGTGGAGAGGGAAGTGAAATGAGAGGGTGTAGTGAAGGACTCAACTGAAGAGGGTCTAAATGCAACTCTATAAAAACAAAAGCAGCTGTTCTGAAGTTTTTAATCAAGATGTCAGAAATTGTGCCAACTTGCTTAAGAAAAGGCCAAATGTCTCCTTTTAAGGGATTTTGTTTGTTTTAGGATCTTCAAATACTACAGAAACACTGTGAAGGAGTGACAATACTTCATATACACAAAATGACCCTTTGTTGGAAATGTATTCATTCATTTGAAAGACTTGTCTCATGTAATAAAGCCAGAGAAAGCAGATTCACTTCACAGCTAAGCAGTATTGACGAACACTTCATGCAGAATGTGTTACAACAGACAGGTCATATTAAAGCCCTTCAGTTTTGTTTTGTTTTTTTTGACAATGGATATGTAGAGCAAATAAAGGATTTTTTTTTACTGATTCCTATTGTGTGGGTAATTTTTTATGCTTTCTCCTCAATCACAAATAGTGAACAAACCGCTTTTGTTGAAAATACCTAAGTGTTTTTAAAGTTTTGAGTCAGAGTGTAGATAATTTGAGGTTTACCACAGTTTGACTCAACACAAGACCAAATATGAAATCAGAGAATTCTTACAGCAGCTGTTGGAGAACAGAAAGTGTTCAGTAACTTTACATTCTTGCATTATTTTGGTTTGCACATTGTTTAAGTATGAAACCAGACTGGAACCAGTTCTGAGGTAAGTGCTGATTTAGAAACAGAAAGGAAACAGCTAAGATAAGTTTATTGACACCAAGATATACACCAGACTTCTTCAAGTATTATGTTACTCCTAGAACTGTTTGATGGCTGATGCATTGCTGGCATAATACTTTCAGAATTTCACCACATCAAAGGATTTTTGACACAGAAATGTTATGTTATGGCTTTTTCCATCATGGGGAAAACTGTTGACAGTTGTCCAGCAAACACTCCACTCACAAAAGCTAACTGCTAATAAAGCTACCTTTTCAGAAAGTGGTGTATCCAAGCATAGCAATGGAAAGTTGAGTGTAAGGTTAAAGTCTGGCAGAAAGAGTCTCACAGGCAACAGGGATAACTGCAGACAGCACAGAGGCGTATCCAGGACATGTACATCATCCGTTGTATTCCTTGTGTAAAGCCACTATTCAGAATAAGATGTCAGTTACATCTTCCCTTGTGCTAAGGAGAAAAAAAACTGGACAATTATCCAATGTTTGCTTTTATCTTATTACTTGGAAACCATGGTCCCAGGTTCAGAAGTCATCTGTTAAGACTTTACAGTCGCTTATGATTTGGGGAACTGTGTCATCTGCTGGTGTTGATCCACTATGTTTTATCAAGTCTAAAGAAAGTACTGCTGTCTACCAAGAAATTTTAGAGCACGTCATGGTTCCCTCTGCTGACAAGTTTTATGGAGATGCAAATTTCATTTTTACATACCGCCTGCCCACACTTCCAGAAGTACCAGTATTTGCTTCAATCAACATGGCGTCTGTGTGCATGATCAGCCTGCAAGCTCATCTGAATTTTCATTCTTTTATTTGGATTAGTTGCAGTTCCCTGCATCTACTCTTCCTACGGTCCATGGATTCAACGTAAACAACTAAAAATACATAACATATATAGCTCACATAAATTCAAAAACAAAATAAACTACAAAAATAAACAGATACAAATAGAGGCCATAGATCAAAATAAAATAAAGCACTCACTGAACACTCACTCATTTAGGACTCTGATGTTGTTTTTCCTCAAACCACTTGAGGATGGAACAGGACTTTTTATTCTGTTGACAGCTTTAAACTACAAAGACCAAAGGTATTAAAAACAGCATAAACATTCTAATGAGAAGAAACACAACAGGCAGCTTGTATTAAAGAGGAAATCTCCTGCACACAGTGGTGCATAATGACTATGTAAGCATTATAAACATTCACTGGGTAACAAAAACACTTGCTGTCCTCTGAAGCTAATCCATCTTCTTTGCAGCAGAGCTAGCACTCCTCTTGTAGCAGAGGATCTGAGCCATTAGGACAAAGCTGAGACATGTGGACAACATGTGAGACAAAGTAGTAAAAGATCCTTCGCTCTCCTGAAAGAAAAGGGTTTTACGGAGCTGGAGTTAAGGCCAAATATGACAGAAAAGTGTTAGGCATCCATCTGTTTGGGTTTTGTTTCAAACAGCATACCTGTACAGATACAATGGTCGCACCAAGAGAGCCTGTGCATGACAGTAACACTGACAGAGTGGACAGCTGCCCTGTGTGGCTATTGTGGTAATTTGTTAAAGTTTGCACAACCTGGAAAAAACAACACAGACACATCTGTCAGGATAGAAGAGAAATCTGCAGAAAGATTGAGATGATATAGTGCTACCTTGCTTAAAATGAAAGCTGCCAGAGTGGAAGTGTACATCAATCTGACGACGGCTGCAGTCGCATACAATCCCAGGAGGAGAATTACACCACCAAACCCCAAGAGCAATAGCAATCCTGACAAACACACACACATTTGTAAAATTTAAATCTTATACTTCACCCAAGTAACATGAATGAAATCAAGATTTTTTAATTCATCTTTCCAAACAAGGTTACAAGTTTGTTCAACTAAAAAGACACCACAAGGTGGTGCTGCAGGAAACCCTGACTATAAAAGAGGACAATAAAAGAAAATCATTTAACTGATACATGATCTTTTACATTCAATGTTTTCCAGGGGTAAAGAAAAAAAATCTGCCTTTTTGTGTATTTTCATAAATAGAATAAAGGTCTTTGAAGAATTATCCAGATCAGGCTTGCAGTCTAAGGAAGATTTTAAAATAATAACAAAATACTAACCAGAGTCCTTAAAAAAACTGTTAATTAGCCCTTTTATTTATTGCAGAAGTGTAATTTCACATCAGATAGCAACTTCAACAACATTACTCAGCCTTTAGTACTGCCATACTTTCTACTGCACTAGCACTGTGCACAACACAGGGGGCACCCACTCCCTGTTTACTGGATATGCAAATAAGCAAGAGAAAACATGTTGTGGTTGCTTTTAAGCACTTGTGCCTACCGCTGACACAGTCTTACGCTGAGCAGTGAGGCATATTGCCCAAATCAAAAACTACAACTGAACTGTATCGCAAGCTGCAATATCAACTTCAGTTTCATCAGCAATTGGCTGTGTACAGCAGTATTTTCTTTTAAAGGGCACACCACCAAGGGCTGCCCACTCCCATTGATCAGGCATGTAAAGAAGCAGCAGAAAACTCTAACCTGGGCAAATTTCAGATAACTTTTTTTCTTCTTGCATGTGGTGCCCGACCGTGTACACAGCTACATCAGTCATTATAAAAACCACCACTGCTTGAGAAACCTTTGATCATGCTAGCTAATCTTCTGCAATGTCAAAAACTAAGTTGGTTTTATAAAAAAAAAAAGCATAAATAAATACTGCTGTTGTTTTAATGAATATGTATACATATAACTCGCTACTTTATGAAAGCGTTAACCCAAAAATGTTTGTCAGTTAAAATAAGTTAAAGTTATTGTAAGTTAATGGATGCATGAATGCTCCTAGCCAGTTCAATAAGTCTATTATAGTAGTATGTTATGGTATACAATTCAAGAGCTATGCATTGCTGACTTAATAATGATTAACAAATGTTCTCCTGCTTCCCTTAATTCAGAATACTGATACAAATCTGACCTTTGAGAGTTTCACCGCGATAATGCAGGATGAGGAAGACAATGGTTGCTGTCTGAGCCAACATGAAGAGCCTCTCAGCCCAGGCACTGTACAGAAGTTCAAACAGAAAATGCAGATATACTGGTAAACATACTCTGTCAGACATAAAACAGAAAAGCCTACTTACTCAGCAGTGTTTGGACATTAATGGAGCCAGAGTCTTTGAACTTGAATGCAGACATAATAGGGAGTGCGGACCTGATAAGCTGTATAATTAGTAAATGGAGGACCACCCAGAAAACTCTGCAAACAGCTGCCCCCCCCACTGAGATTTGCATTCATAAAGCAAGTATTCACAAATTAAACATCTTAGTGCTGTTACCAGCAATACAGAAGTGAATAGCAATCCAAAATTAAAGGATGAGAGGGTCCTTGGACATAGATTAATGTAAACTAAACTAGGAAGCAAAATAAAAAGATTGGATGAAGTCAGTCCGGAAATCCAGTTCTAAATCTGTTTAAAAAGCCAATATAGAGTGATATATAGCTTCCAGACTAGCTTAGATCTGATCTCAAATTCTACATTAAAAACGATATAAAACTGAACAACCACAAAACTGAAATTTTTTTTAGAATCCTTGAAATGAATATAAGCCTAATGATAGTGATATTAATTCAGACATTAGACAACCAAAATAATAACAATATTTATGTTATGAAAAATGAACGGATGGGAGGTTTTCAGAAAATTTATTTTGTGTGCACAATCACAATGTCTTTAGACTTTACAAGATGTCATTATAAAAAAGAAAAACAGAAGAATCGCCTCAATTCAAGAGAACAGAATCAATGTAATACAAGAAGCACATGAAGGAAACTCATATTGACTCACATTAACTTTTTATCATGCAATACTGGTTAATAAGACACATCTAACCTAAGAAAATTAAGGAAATATGTAGAAAAGAAATAAATATTGAAATATCTACTGAGGCCTGGAAATGGATATGGAAAAACCATCAAACATCTGCAAGCTCAAGAAAGTGGAGGCAATTGTTAAAGAAAATCTGAATCTATTTTGTTTAAAATGCCACAAAATTAACAGTTAACGCTTCAACTCAACCCCTTTCCAATGTTATTCACAGTCATGTAATTTGGTTGTGCATAAAGATAAAATCCTTTTGAAAAGTTAGTAACTTTGTACATAGTAACATAGTAACTACTTAGTAACTTTCTTGGGGATCACAAAGTGTTCCAAGATCAGAAAAGAATATCCCTCCAGCCCATTCTCGGTCAACCCTCAGATCCCCTTTCTTTTGACCTTTTACCTGGAAAAAAACTTCAAAAAGTAGGTGTCTGAAGGCACCCTGATCCAATACTTGATTGGCATCAACTGATTCCTTTTGATGAAGTGGCTCTGTGCTATGATAGGTCTTCTTTCTTTTTCATTTTTAGACAGAACCAATTCACAGCAAAGGTCATCTTAAGTGTCTTAAGGTTTATATTTATCATCTGATAACAAACCAATATGTATAGATAAGTATTTAACCCATCTGATCATATAGATAGATTCATATTCATTTGCATTCATTCCACTTCAGGCCTACTGATAATGCAGTGCAGTGAAGTTCAGGTTATTATGCTAAAAATTTTCTTTCTAAATGAAACCCAGTTGAGTGCATTGAGGCAATGACTTTGCAGCAACACTGGAAAGGAACAACTCACTTTAAAATTGAGTAAACCTTAGTACTCATATCATATCATGATGTTTCCGTTCTTATTATTTTGGCTCTGCTCTTTCTTCACCACAACAGAGAGAAGACGCAGTCCTAATATTTTTGTTTGGAAACCATGGCCTCAGATAAGAGGAGCTGACTAAATCCAGCACGCCCAGCTGTGAACCATGCCAATCCCAATCCAGATTCTGTCCAAAATTATTGTAAATTGCAGAGTAAATTTTTATGATGAAGAAAGTTTCACACACACGACTCCAGCAAAGCCAAACAGAAGAAATGGACATCAGTAACACTGACGGCTGAAAGAAAATATCCAGGAGGGGGTCAATACCATATCCCACAATGTTCATTGTTTGACTGTGTTTGTGTCAACAAATAGAAAATACAAATAAAGTCACAAACAAATAACTGAATACTAATCCTTGACTTGCTTATTGAGTCATTATTGAGTACTCACAAAAATGGGAAGTTGTTGGCTGCAGCGTAGACAACCGGACATGATAGCGCATATAGCTGCAGCACGAAGGCAATGAGACTAAGGCCCTCTGCACTTCCTCTCCACAGTATCTTCAGCAACTGAGGGAAGTGTGCTGCTCATGACAGATGATAGGTGTGAAAAGAGAAAATCAGAATGGAAAATGTAAACTGCAGTGAACAGGATTAGGTAGTATTCATGATGTCTTCTATGCTTTACCTATTTAAGTAAATATGTATGCCCGCCTTGTTTGCAGCTTGCTGAATTCATCACAGAACATGATTGCATTATAAAGTAAGAGTTTCTTTTAAACCTCAACTTCAGCATACAGACAGCATGATAATGTGGCTTCTAAACCTGGCCTACTGTGCTTGTTATCAAGATTGAGGCATAGTCAGTCACTGTTTATTTGAGTCTGGAGGCTTTTCTTCTAATTAGATCATTACTCCCCATCGTGAAGTAACGAAAAGTCAAAGAGAAAATTTAGATTTAGGCTAATTAGAAATACAGATAGCCCGAAAGTGCCTTGGAAAATAATCATTCCCATTTAGTGAGACTGGATGGAGAACATCAAAAGTTTTGCCACAAGTTCTCAATTGGATTTAGTTCTGGACTTTGACAAGATCCATCTATTTGTTTTAAATGATTCCATTGTAGAACTGGTTGTATGTTTAGGGTTATAAATTCTGTCACCTGACCTGGGGGTCAGAGCAGTGCCTCCAGTGAGAACAGTGACATCGTGGCTGCTTCTCTGATAAAAATTCTCCTTTCTTGAGCTACAGTAATAGTTAAGCTGGAAGCCTGTCTTGGTAGGGTTGCAGTTGTGCCATACTCGTTCCATTTTTAGATGATGGACTGAACAGGGCTGTCTGGGATGTTCAAAGATTTGTAGGTTGCAACCCAAAGTTGCATTAATCTTCTCCACAATTTAATCCCTGACACGTCTGCTGTGTTCCTTGGTCTTCACGGTGCTGTTTGTGTTCACTAATGTTCTCTAACAAACTTCTGAAGCCCTCACAGAACAAGTGGATGTAGATGGATTATTTATTTTTTTAATTGGATGAACTCTGAACTATTTAGGGACATCAGAGAATAAAGGGGAGGGGTTACACATGCATGCAGCACTTTTCAGATTTTTATTTGTATAAAAGATATTTAATATTTTTCTTACAATTCCCAATTAAACACTACTGAATTGAAGTTTGTCCTTTTAATGTGACAAATGTTAAAAGGTTTAGAAGTTCAAGCCACAGTACATGGAAATAAAAGCTTGTCTTGTTTTGTTTTGTTCTTTTCTGTTATAAATCAGTCTTACCCAAAAATGTGTCCAGTATGATCCAAAATCCGACAATTTTGTTTAACACAAACTTTAGGCAGGGAACTGGAAAATAACCATGATAAAAAATAGCAAATAAAAAAGCAGATCACAACAAATTATACCGCTGAAAAATACAGTAAATAAAGTATGAATGCTATTTCCCCCTCCATGGCTGATTAAAATCGTACTAAGTTTGCAAGCGAGCAACATGTTCCCCACTCCTCTTGCCGCTATATCCCGCACATCTGGGAACTTTCCTCCCTCTTTGCTTTGATATTTCACCTCAAACAGGCCCTCACCGTGCAAATGAAAGCGGACGAAAAGCTCCTCGTAGCACTTTTCTGGCATTAAACGGCCAACAAAGAGGTCTTTCAAGGGAGACGAGTCCATCGTCGATCAGCTGTGGACGGGAATGACCCAGTGGAACTGGGGGAAGTGGTCCAAAGCTTCCCAGATATTTACAGGGGGCGCCCTGACTAAGCTCTGACGTTAAAATCAGAAGAAAGAGATCCTCCTCTTTATTCTTCTTTTTAAATTGCCGTGTTGGTACTTAATGTCAGAATACGCTAAAAAAAAAAAATAAATAAAATAAAAAATAAAAAAAAATGAAGGATTATTTAACCTTAGGGGTCATGAGGCAGATGGGTTGTTTTATAAAGCCTCATCAATTAACACAAACTCCCATTTTGAACTATACAGAGACCTTACCAGACGTGAATTCCTTCCACAGGTTAAAACATGGTAAAATTCTAAGATTATATTGTACAGTAGGCCTACTGTTAATATCGGTGGGTTGTGTTAAAGCTGCAGTATGTAACTTTTATAATAAATATATATGTATATTTTTCAAAATATTTGTTGAAACTGTCACTATGTCGTGACAGAATGGTATGAGACAGATAATCTGTGAAAAAAAAAAAAAAAATCTAGCTCCTCTGCCTTCTCCCAGTTCTCCCAGTACTATCTGGAAACAACCAATCAGAGCTAGGAGGCGGGTCTTAACGCTGTCAATCACCGTCTCAGTGGCGCTGCTCATCCTTCCCCCCTTGCTCTCTGCTGCTGCAGCTAGAAGAGATTGTTGTGAACATAGACATGTCTATGGTTGTGAATACTCAGGCTAGCTAGCATGACCACCGATGACGAAGGATAAACGGTTTTTCTGTAACGGTAATTTGTTTCCCCGCCATTAGCACGTTTAGCAGCGATTAAATGAAGTTGACTGACAGCTCTAAGACCTTCCTCCTGGCTCTGATTGGTTGTTTTAGGTCGGGAGCGGTGCAAAGTTACATACTGCAGCTTTAATGACTTCTGTTCACAAAAGAATTTGTTACCTTAATTTTTATTTACCTTTAACTGCTTATTAATTGGCGCGTGCTAATGCTAGCTATATTCAGCATTCACACTTTGACTATAGAAGTGGTCTGAGACAGAATAAACAAGAAATATTTTATAGTGGAAAATATCCAAATTCAAATTTTAGTCTTAGTAGACCAGACATTATGATGATGCTTTTCACTTTTTTTTTTTTGTTGTTGTTGTTTTGTTATGGGTTTTTTTTTTGTTTTTGTTTTTTTTGTTTGATCATTTCTGAAGGATTTGGCTTCACAAAATGTAAATTATTTATGGCTGCACTGGGGTCAGTGGGAGGGAAGATTTTAAACATTTAATGTAAATGTTTGAAATGTTGATGTGTCCATTATAAATTTTCAGTGTTTGTATTCAAACTATACTAGATCCATGTGATTTGCATTAATAATTTATGAATTATTAATCTGTAACTAAAATTCAGCTATCACACTCACGTTGTTTCCTGCTTCATTAACAGTCCTGTACACTCAGTTTGGATACTGGTTATATCTGCATTAAAACCTAACTTTGGTGTAAATATAAATGTTAAATTCAGATTTATGGCAGTATAAAGAAGTACAGAAAAAAAACAGACCTCTTGTCAACCTTCATGCTGTCAAATTTCAAAATAAACTCACATGAAACAAAATAAGATTCACCACAGAGAATGTACAAATGACAAATGTTACAACAGAAATATATATATATATATATATATATATATATATATATATATATATATATATATATATATATATATATGTGTGTGTGTGTGTGTGTGTGTGTGTGTGTGTGTGTTAACAAATCAATGAAAGATTTTCAAACAGTTTCTCGTCAACACAAATACCACATACTGCTATTAACAACAAAGTTTTACTTTATTAAAGAGTGGTTACCATGTATGACCAGTTTCTGGAAATAAAACTACATTGTTATATCACTCTTTAAAAACAAACCTAACTCCTACAGGATTTTGATTTCATGTGTAAAGACCCTCTTCTAGGTTTAACTGTCTTCCTCTTCTTTCATCGGTCTTGATGTTATTAAAGATAGACAATTTAGTCAAATATAACATTTAAAAGAATGGAGGCATAAGTCAATGGTCCATGGTTTCTTTATGGGCAGTTTAAAAATGTGTTTCCTATTCAAAATATTATCAAAATATTACTGAAAGCCATCCTTCCATGTGGTAGGGGAGTATTGTAAACAGCAGAGACTGTAACTGGGGCTGTTAGTAATGGCATACGCATTGCTGAGACAATGATTGCTCAATTGCAATTGAACACTGTAGAATTTCACAGAATTTATCTGCCTTGTTTTGTTGAAATTAAAGATTTATTTCCTTGTTTCGTTTCTGCTCACATTCTTGCAAAAAAGCATTCCCATCATTGTGAAGAACTTTAATGACTTTAGGCATACCACAAAGCTCAATCCTAGGCCCCCAAATGCTTATATAGAAAATGCATTGTAAAACAACTGCAGAATAGACAAAAAGTCACTTAAGTTGATATAATTGTATATGGGTATTATTAAGTAGTAAATTATTCCACTTCTTCCTCACAGTCATCCAGACACAAGGGTGAGCGTGCATTAGCTTTTTTGGTCATGTTCAGAGTGGGACTACTCTGAAAACAGGAACTATCTGAACTAAAACTTGCATTTCTGGAGGTTTTTGCTGCAGTTGGTGAGTTTTCAGGCAGACAACATGTGTACTGGGAAGTGCTCCCTCTTCATTGCGATTACGCTGTACCCCCTGGTTCTTCTCTCCATCCTTTGCAATATTTTGCTGTTCTTTCCTGATTGGAGCACCAAGTATGCCAAAGAAGGACACATTACTGAGGAAGTGAAGTACATGGGGGGATTCATTGGAGGGGGTGTCCTGGTAAGTAGTTGGTTTGTAAATAGGATTCCAAATGGAAAGGCATTCTAGACTTTGTGAAATATCTTTGGAATCATTGAATAGAACTTTCTTGTTTACATTAAAACATTTTACAGACCTTTATCTTGGATTGGGTTGATCTGATTCCCATTATGATCTTGACAAAAAATAAAAATTATTAAATACTTTAGTAGGCAACAAGCCCACATCAGTCATTAACTAATGTGTTAAAACCAGCCCGGGGACTGCAGAAAGGTTTAAGTTGTTTAAAACTTTTACCTGGCTTTTTAACAACTCTTGTTATACAAACTGTATATAATCTGCTGACTACCTAATGTGTCCAAACACAGGTGCTGATACCAGCACTGTACATTCACTTGACTGGAGAACAAGGCTGCTGTGCAAATCGCTTTGGGGTGAGTCATTCAGATGTAATTTCAGGTGAAACAGAGCAATAAATACAACTTGTTTTTGAGTTCAGGAGGATCTGCAACAAAACAAACTAAATTTATTTGTTCCTGAGTTGAAGAAATGTGCTGTGTTGTACTGCATCACCATTGCACAACACCAAGGTACTTTTGACACAGATAACAAAACCACAGTTTATCAGAGCATGTAACATTTCTTCACTTTGTAGGTGTTGCACTTATGCACTCTGGCCATTAACATTAGTTTAAAAGAACTGAATATTTGCAAATATTTTCATTTTGTGCATATTTTTGCTGTACTGTAAAATTTGATGAAAACATATAACAGCTGTGATGAAGAGAAGGAATCACTTAATATTTTTTCCTGTTTAAAGGAGGTAAACTCATGAATAACTAATTTTATATTGTTTATGTTTTAAACTGCAGTAACGTCTTTCTGACCTCTGCTTCTCATTTAATGCCAACAGATGTTCTTTTCCATCATATTTGCCGCAGTGGGTGTGGCAGGTGCCGTGTACAGCTTTATTGTGGCGCTTCTCGGCTTCTCAAATGGACCTTTCTGCAAAGTCAGTGGAGGCGCTTGGGAAACCCCATTTAAAGACAGGTAACAAGTTGAAATATTTTTCTGATTGTTCTCAGTGAGATTTGGACATTTATAGTCTTTTTGATTTACCCTCAGCAACCTGACCCATGTGACAAGCTTTGCTTCATGGACCCACTGTTTAGAGCCAAAGAATGTGGTCCAATTCAACATGGGTCTGTTTATCACCTTGATGGTGGCCAGCGTCCTGCAGGGGCTCCTCTGTGCCAGCCAGGTTATCAACGGCCTCATCGGGTGCATCTGTGGAACCTGCAACAACAAACAGGTCCTAAAAGTTGTGTAAATGTAAAACATCCTAATTTTACTTCTTCATGCAACCATATTTTAATTGGTTAATTTGTTCTAATTTACAGGAAGGCTGAATTTGTGGGCAGGAAGCGTTCATGAAGCCCTAGTCATGCAACATCTGGAAACAAGCTCCTGGTTGCCTTTGTTAGAAAATGCTTATATTGATGTTCTTTCCAACTGCATGGGCTTATTATTTCCACATTATATCATAAATGATTTATACTTCTGCAGTGCATTAATGTGGGGCCATAAGTGTTGCAAATATCCATGCACATAAAATAATAATTAAATAAAATGTTTGAAAAGGAGTCACACTTTTGTTCCTAAACAACAAATATTTTTGGGGATTTCTCATTAGGCAATCGATAAAGATGTGTTCTTCATGTTAATATTTTGGAGTTGTTTGTTGTTGAAGTTGCTATTTCTTTTCTTCTCAGTCAGTGCCAGTAAAGTTTTAGGTGAAATCTTGCAACAAATGCCTGTTAATCACTAAAGCCTGTGCGATGAGGCTTCTGCCCAGTGATATCAATAAAAGTTAAGAAAAAAGGATATTAAGAGAATTTGTGTGTCTTAACAATGAACGATATTTGACTGTCAGTGTGATGTTTGTGATTTTCTGAAATGTTGTGTTAGTTTTATGCCACATTTAAAACAAGGCATAGCTTCAAAAAAGTTATATTTCTGTCTCATGAGTCCAGGGAATAATATTCCCAAAGATTTGGAGATCATCAACTTGTTTTCTGGCAAATGTAAGATAGTTCTTTTTTTTGGTCATCCATGGTTTTGGCCTTAGAACGCTCATATTTTTGCCCATTTTCTTTCTCTGACTTTTCACAGAAGAGAGTGAGGCCTGCATTGCTTTTGATCTGGGTTCTTAGTTGACCTCCTGGATAAATCATCATTACACTCCATGAGTAATTTTGGAAGGATAATCACTCCTGGGAAGGTTCACTATGGCTCCATGTTTTCTTCATTTAGAGAAAGTCGCTGTCACTGTGGTTCACTGCAGTCCAAAAACCTTTGAATGGTTTTGTAACCTTTTCCAGAATGATAAATAGCGGTTCAGGATTTTTTTTTTTTTTTTTTTTTTTTTTTTTTTTTTTTTTTTTAGATCTGGGCATGATGTGTATGTTTTTGAGATCCTTTAGCCTGCTTCATGTTGTCAGTTTTTATTTAGGTGATTTCTTAAATCTACAGATCAGGCCGTAAATCAGGCCTAGGTGTGGCAGTGAAAGTAAAATAAATGTGTTGAACATCAGTTAATATGTGATTTAACAAGGCTGGGGCAATTATATTTTTAGATAGTATCAGTTTGATTTGCTTTTTTTTATGCAGTATCTGAAATCATCATTTGATCATTTGATTTGTTTTTTTTTTAACCAGATATTGCTAACCTTTACACTGACTTAGATTTTCCTTTTGTTCAGTTGAATCCTCATATTGACATACAGGCAACCTTTTTTCTTTTTTTTCTGTAAATAAAACAAATTATCCTCTTAAAGTGAGATAGGATTACCAAATTATTTCCATTTGGTAAATGAGAGATATATTTTTTTAGAGAATGATTATTACTTCCCTTTCACGCTGTATAACTTGAGTCAAACATCTTGGGTATCGTCCCACATCACAGTAGTTTGTTTTATTTTGGCCCATTCCTCCTGACAAAACAGGTATAAAGGAGTCAGGTCTATGGGCCGCCGTGCTCACACACCTTTTCAGCTCTGCTCACAGGTTTTCTACAGGTTTGAGATCAGGGCTTTGTGAAAGTGGGTTGGAAAATGTAACTTTTGACACTGTATTTTCTCTATATACACTTAAAAGTTAATCACTGAGTAGAAAGTGTCTGTTAGACTTCAACATAGTGGTGTAACTTGGAGGAGTGGGAGTGAGAAAAGGATGTGTGGTTTCATAAACAGAGTATAAATTTTGTGTCTGCCTTTGAGCAGCCAGAGCTCTGGGGAAGGTTGCTTGTGGCACAGCTCTCCTTGTTAGCAAAATTTAATAAAACTCAAAGACAAAGTGTTCAGTTCTCATCGCCTTATTTAGCAGAAATTTCCATAACAGAAGGCAACCCTCAAACATTTTATTGATAACTGCTGATTGTATTTGAAACCCAAAGAAGTTATGAATCTACAATATATATCTATGAGTCTTTCATAACTTTAAAGTGAAGCTGAAAAAAAAATGGTCTTGTCATAAGGAACTCAAATGTAAAGGGGTTACAATTTTTCAGGAAACCGTTCATGGTTGTAAATCTTATCATGAGTAAAGCTGCCTCACCCAAATGTTGCTCAGAGACCAAAGATGTTTTCATATTACTCACTTCCTTTTATTACTGATTAGCGATAATAACTGTTAATCAGTTGATCACCAGAGAAACAAAGAGAAACATGCATCATGTCGAGAAAGCGTTTGATCATTCATAGTCTGGATATTTTCCAGGTTTTCACCGAAAAACACAGAGACATGCTGTGTTTTTCTCTTGCAGCTGATGCTACATGTGCAAAGTTCAGATCAATGCTCCTACTGTGACAGAGTAAACACTGTCAGCAAGAGGATATTTAAGGAATGTTCTGGATGTCACACAAAAGACAATCAGGCAGCCTCATTTGTTACAGCAAAATACAAAGAAAAATTCTCATATAACAAAATAAAAAAAAAATTCAGGGTGTGATCCCTCAAGAAAGTAGAACTTTGTACAACGATTTAAACAGCTCAACAGCACATCTAATTGTGATGACCTAAATGCATTCATAACCTCAGCCATAAAAAGGCTTAATGTCCACATTAGCTCTACTGACCCAACAAAACACACTCTGTGCATCTCCATGACAGCAGAGAGTGAGTCACAGTCACTTCTGCAGCCTATCCCAAACTCTGTTTGACTTTCTTATCTTATCAGTATTAAACATCCCACAGTCGAATGATATTCAGAGGACTTCCCTTTCCAAAACAGTCTCCACTTACCTGATCTTTCCAGTGTCAGAGAACAAAAGCCGTCTGAGCTGAAATTAAACTAAGAGGAAATTTTTCCAGCAGCTGGCCAACATGTGTACTGGAAAGTGTGCCCTTTGCATTGCAGTGACTCTGTATCCACTGGCGCTCATATCCATCATCTGTAACATTGTGCTGTTCTTTCCCGATGGAGACGTCAAGTATTCCAAAGATGGACATATTACAGAGGAGGTGAAGTACATGGGGGGACTCATTGGAGGAGGGATAATGGTAAGTTGCCCCTTTTCCCTTTATTCAGCTTTAGTGTATCTGTTCCATTTTGTGTTTACTGATTCATTTTGAGGTGAATACTACCTCATAAATCTCACTGCTAAATTTTTTTTTTGATTCCTGAGTAAATGTTGACTTTGCAATATTTTCAGTTAACAGTTTGTGAGTGCTGAATCTAACTTTATTATAAAGGCTAAATCTGAATATGTGCTAAAAAAAAAAAAAAATAAAAAAAAAAAACCCATATGCACAGGTGCTGCTCCCTGCACTTCACATTCACCTGACAGGAAAACAAGGCTGCTGTGGAAATCGCTGTGGGGTGAGTTAGACAGAAAACAGTGAAATTAACAATGTGAACTACTAAACAAAGTGCCTGCTACATATAAACACTTTGAAACTGTACTGAAGAGGTAATTAAACATGAAATAAACATTCCAACAAACTTTAACAAATATACCACACATATTGTATCAAACTTAGTAAAACAGTGAATTAAACTTAAACATATAAAGGTTTCTGGTATATCTGAACAATTTTCTCTAAATGTAATTTCCAAATGTAAAGCTATTTATGTTACAATCACAAACTTTAATGTACATTATTTGGATTTTATGTGATAGTGCCACACAAAGCAGTATACCTAATTGTAAAATATAAAGAAAAAAACTATGATTTAATTTTTCTTTTTTTTTTTTTTTTTTTTGTTTTGTTTTTACAAATGACAGAAGAGTGTGGTTAACATTTGTTTCCCACCCCCTTTATTCTGATACCCCTAAATAACATTCAACTGCCTGTAGAAGTCATCTAATTAGTGAATAAATGGTGGTTATGTAATTTCAGCGTAAAATCAAATTAATATTGAGAGAGCATTATTTAGAGAAGCTGTCTAGAGGCTCCTGTATCAGTGGAGGAGCTGCAGAGATCAGATCTACAGCTCAGGTGGGAGAATCTGTCAACATTCACATACCTCAAAAATTTTACCTTAATATTGGAGTGGCAAGAAGAAAATCCCTGTTGATAGAAAGCCAAAAATAGCTACCCCTACTACCACTTCCCCTTTCAACAGGCTAAAGACTTGAAGCATACACCTAGAGTTACAACAAAATGGTTTAGTTCAAAGCAAACTTGTGTTTTGGAATGACTCATTATTTCACACAGGGCCATTTAGGTTTGGATATTTTTTCCTTCAATAATAAACACTTTCATTTATAAAAATGCATTTTAGTATTTGCCTTTATTATTGTTGACTTAGTTTTAGAAGGTTTTATTTTATTTTTTTTTTTAAATAGAGGAAACTTGCAAAAATGTCAAATGCACCGAAACCTTACTGTGCGTCAGATGATTTCTTGCAAGAAGTTAATATTAGACTGAGATTTGTGATCTATCCTTATATGCAGAGTAGACAAAGACAGACACAGTCAGCCAGACTTTTTCCACGTTTAGTTTAGCATTAAGTTTATCCTTTTGCCTTGAGACCAAACACACACTGATGTGTTGATGTAAATCGATAACTGAGGACCTTCTCCTTACTTCTGAATGCGGTTTACTGCTGTGTATTAAACTGGAACTGATATGTTCCTGACCCACTCCTCTGATCTCTTCAGATGTTCTTATCTATCGCGTTCGCTGCAGTGGGCGTGGTCGGTGCCCTGTACAGCTTCATTGTGGCCGTGCTCGGCTTGCAGAATGGACCCCTCTGTAGACAATTACTGTTTTGGACAACGCCTTTCAAAGACAGGTGAGACCTAGAAGTAAGTCCATCATGATGATGTGTATTTGCTGTCTTTAGTTTTATTCATACATAAAACCTTCTGGGGTTTTTTTTTTTTTTTTGTTTTTGTTTTTGTTTGTTTTTTTGTTTTTTTTTTTTTTTTTTTTTTTGTTTTGTTTTGTTTTTTTTTTTTTTTTTTACAGTGAAACCAGTTACCTGGGCGACAGCTCGCAGTGGTCGAAGTGCCTGGAGCCTGAGAACATTGTTCAATTCAACATTGGACTGTTCAGCACTCTGCTGGTGGCCAGCAGCCTGGAGCTGATCCTCTGTGCCATTCAGATGATCAACGGGCTTTTCGGCTGCCTGTGTGGGACCTGCAACAAGAAGGATACAGAGATGATCTGAAGATGAGTTTATGCCTTAAAGCGAGCAGGTACCTATGTCAGCATGTTCTTGAAGAACAGCCAGTCTAAAGTATGAGCACACTAAGCTGCTGCTCAGAACCCACATGGCATTCTCAGCCTACAAGCATATCTCAAAAAAGCTGAATATCATCAAGAAATTAATTGAGTTCAGTAATTCGATTCAAAATGTTAAATATAAACTAATACCACACATAAGGAAATATTTCTGCATTATAAATCTTTTAAACATTTTTTCTTGGTTTTATTATTGACGCAATATGTACGTTTACTGAAAAATTGAATTTAGAGTTTTCATTATCTGTAAGCCATAAGCAGCAAAATTCACACAAATTAACACCTGCAATATTTCATTTTGAGGGCAACAAATCTATAGAATATTTAAGTTTCTCTTTTTAAACTGAATAACAAAAACAAATGTCACTATTTTATGAAATTCTAATTGTAATGCACCTGTATGTACCAGAACTTGATTTATTGCTGTTTGTGGTCAAGTTTGTCCAAAAGGAGGAAACTTTTGAAAACGAAGTAGTTTACATTCATTAATATTTAAAAGAAATGTGAAGTGTGCTACACGTAAACATACGAAATAAAACTGCTTATTTGACAGATTTAATTAGAGTTATAATTTAATTAGCTTTAAAATTTAATCATTTCTGCTGGTGGTCTGAGGGAGGGTCACATTTAATGCATTTTCTGTCTGGAAATTAATTTCAGTAAATAACTTAAAATTTTCCTTAAGTAATTGTAAGTACCACTAATTAAACAAGACCCTTCCAACTCAACCCAGTTTGTACTGAAATGCTGAAAGTCAGAGAAATAAGCCTCTGCAGTTTATTCACAGCTTTCATCGTCTGTCAAGTAGTATTTATTAACCAACGCATATTAGCGGATGCAACTGTCAAACAACTTCACATTATTATATATGCTCAGTGTGAGAACAGTTAAACATGGTGGTACTGTAGTGGTTCAGTCTGCAAGTGGGCTCCCAAACTAAATTCTGCTTAAAAGTCCATTCAACTTTAGGTCGGCTCCGTCTTTACTGAAACAGTAAATAAATGAGTGAAATCTTCATGTTTTGTAATTTCTTTTTGTCTTTCCCAGCAGACGTGAGATTCTCACTGGCGCCCCCTGCTGCATCCTTTAACACTGAGAACCACGTAAGGCTGCAGAAAATAAAGCTTTAACGGGTTTATTTCTTAGACTTGTATGTTTTTGCCCATTTTATGCTTCTTACATTAATACTACCTATGCTCCTAAATGCAGTACAGTCTTTCTGAGGTACATTGTGAAAGATACATTTTGCTTGTTTTGTTTAGAAGATGGGGTTCATTTTATTTTAGGCCATCTATTAAATTAGTATAACATCCTCAGATGCAGAGGTTGCAACACTAAAACATTTGATGTATGGCAGCCATTTGTTTTTTTACTTTGCAATGTTTATATAGAAACCAAAAACTTTATAGCACTAATGGTAAAAGAAATTACATCATAGTTTATCCTTATGCAGCTTTAAAAATGGAGCTATATTTTTACAATTTTGTACAATTTTTGAGGTTACAATCAAAATCAAACTACTGTAACCTCTGATTTACCGCATTTCAATGTAAAAGTGATTTCCTTAAAGTAAAAATAAAAACAAACAAAAAAAGTCAAAGGTCTTCTTTATATATTTAATGCAGCTTTTATCATTCCAATACAATTTAAAATTGATTTACAAGTACTTATTGAAACAAAACATGTTTGCCTGAAAATGTAGGTTAATCAGCAAATAAAAAGACAGAACACAGAATAGGCTTAAATGGCACATAATGAGGCAACTGATAAACTGTTAGTGAATTTCTTTTTAATAAAAGAAATACATGAGAGCACTGAATACCAGGAGTGGAATAAAAGAACAAAAACAGCATGATAAAAATGTAGTTGGAAGTAAATGTTTGCTAAATGTTTTTAACAGAGACTCAAGATTTAAAAACACTTAAAAACTACAGCAAAGGCTTGAGAAGGTTTATTGGCATGAAAACATTGGTGAGAAGCAAAGTTATTTCCTTAATAGCAGCAAAATATTCTTTAAACAGGGTTCCTGCATGTTTTTCATGATCGTCTCTGCCCTTTCTGTTTATATTAAAATATAAAAATACTAACATTCACTATGGATTTATAGCAGATCGCTCTACAGTTGGTAGAATTTATATATGGGAGCTGCTAGAACCTGAGACTGGAAGGAACGAAAGGACAGAAAGAAAGGGATGCATGACAAGGATGGATGGAAGGAAGGAAGGAAGGAAGGAAAGAAAGAACGAACAAACACTGGGAAGGAAAGGAAGCAAGGACAAAAAGGAAGGAAATGCAGGGAAAACACAAGAAAGGACATAACTTAGGAAGGACAAAAGGAAACAAAGAATATTAGGAACCAAATAAAGAAGATAAAGAAGGAAGAAAGGAAAATATTTCAACGAGGGATAGGGAATAAAAACTGGAATAAACAGAAATATTTTCTGTACTCTTATGAAGACCTCCAAGCTCCCACAGACTAGGAACCCTGTTTAAAAAAAACACAATCATTTTACCACATCTTAGGCAACCTATATCAATTGATCAACCAATATTAAACTATATCAATCCATGATAGTCTTTTTCATAATGCCAGATAAAAACAGGAGTTAAAGTTGCAATATGTAACTTTTATAAAAAAATATTTTCTACATATTTGTTAAAAGTGTCACTATGTCGTGTCTTAGCGCTGTCAATCACCGTCTCAGTGGCGCTGCTCATCCTTCCCCCCTTGCTCTCTGCTGCTGCAGCTAGAAGAGACTGTTGTGAACATAGACATGTCTATGGTTGTGAATACTCAGGCTAGCTAGCATGACCACTGATGACGACGGATAAACGGTTTTTCTGTAACGGTAATTTGTTTCCCCGCCATTAGCACGTTTAGCAGCGATTAAATGAAGTTGACTGACAGCTCTAAGACCTTCCTCCTGGCTCTGATTGGTTGTTTTAGGTTGGGAGCGGTGCAAAGTTACATACTGCAGCTTTAATGCATTAAAGTAAACCACACTGTCTAACGGAGTCTTTCGCAAACTGATGTGTCTTCTGGCAGAGAAAGAAAAGTGTGCAGACACCATGTTATTGAGGTAGGAGAGAAACTACCAGCTGGAGTGTTCACAGCTTTAACACTTCACTGCATGCCTTTTCTCAGTTACTGCGTGTTTAATACAACATTTCTGAAGTAGTAAAACAAAACCAAGTTTAAAAAATCTAAAAACTTATCATCCAGATAAGGATTCATGTAAACAAACTATTAAAAACTGCTTTATGGGCAGTACAACAGAGGGAGTGTGGCAGTTTCACAGAGCAGCTCAGTTGTCGAACTGCTTCATCATGAGCTTCCTGCTGGCCTCATAACCCAGGAACAGAGCTCCGTTAGCGGGGAAGGTGCGGACCATGGTGGGGGTGAGGCCGGAGTAGAGCGCCCTCACTCCTAAACACCGGAAACAAGATTGGAATCTGATCAAAAAGTGGAAAACTACGAGTCTGTATTTTTTCTTTTCCTACCTGTTCCTACCTTCAGAGCGAGCGATGGTCATGAAGGTTCTGAAAAACCCCGCCTGTTTTCCCGTCATTGACATGACCTGAATCCGAGATTTGACACAGTCCATGGGATAGACCACCAGCCAAAGGCACGCGCCCCCGAAGCCGCCGCTGAATACGATCGGAGCCACACCTTCAACACATGCAGCACACAGTTACGGCCAATACGATATCACTGCATGTGAATCGGAACAAACACTGCTCCCCATACCTATGTCATCTTTGTCGCATTTCATGTAGTCTGCGAATCCAGTCCTGCAGAGCTCGTAGGCGCCAAAGAAGCAGAAGTACCCGGGCACCTCTCTGGCTATAGTGGTGGTCAGTCCCTGGAAGAAGCCCAGCGGACCCTCGTTCCTCATGATAGATTTCACCACTGACCACACCGTGCTTCAGACAGACCGGATACATTTTCATTCGGACACAAGTCAAGCACAATTACACACAAATTATATTTGATTCACAGATGTGCTCAAAGTAACAGCAGCACAACATCAGCAGCTACATCAATCCAACAGTCATGCCTTGCATGCAACTAGTTCTGAATGAAGTGAAAGCGAAGTGGAGCTCTCTGGAAGAAGTCCTACTGTTAGAAAACAACAGTCTGAAGAAGAGGTTCCAGTTCGCCAAAGACACACTGGGCTAAAGAGAAATGGAGCATTGTTTTATGGACAGATGAAAGCAAGATTTTTCCTGTTTGCTGTCAAGCGAAACAGTCAGTTTGTCAGATGAGCTCCAAACACTGAATTCAAGGCACAGAACACCGTGAAGCATTGTGGCTCAAATATGTTATAGGCAGGTTTCATAGATCAGTTTGCATATCTTAAAATACCTGAAGACGTCATGTTGCTTTATGATGAAGAGTAAGTGCCACAAAATGGATGATTCAACAAGAAAATGACTCCAAACACACCAGTATCGTAGTTCCACAGTAACAGCATTAAAATAATTCAGTGGCCGGCCCATTTATGGACCTTAATCCAATGAAAACTGCTTGGCCGACACCAAGCACGCCGTTAAAATTTGATAAATGTTCCTTCATATTATGATTTGGAAAAAGATAGCGAATTGTTCCCTAAGCGTTTGCAGCGTCTTAATGAAATGAATTAATGAATTTCAGTTTTGTTTGGTTCTAAGATGAACAGAGAAAGGACCTGAATTTAATCCGCTGGGCTTCTCTCGGAGGACAATTTTCTACCAGTCAGCATTACTGGATCAACTGGCTGTATTGTATTAGTATAAACAGGATTGAATAGGAATGTATGTAACTAAATCTGAAGTCATTTTTAAAGTCTTGCCACTGATTCCCAATCGGATTTAGATCTGGACTTTGTCCAGGCTATTCCAACACATGACTATGCTTTGATCTAAGCCAGTCCACTGTAACTCTGGCTTCATATTTAGATCTTAAAAAAAAAAAAAAAAAAAAAAAAGCATACTTACTTGTGGCCCTTAGCAATCCTGCCTGACACCTCCATTTCATACATGGCTTGTAGTCGACACTTCACAAGCTCAGTGGGGCAGAGGACGAGTGAGGAGAAGATAGAAGCTACTGAGCCAGCACAGGCTTTCTGCATGTCACTAATAAAGAGGGAAGAATAATCAGACTGATACTGGACATGTAGGTCTATCTTTTGAATGCCTGGCTTCATGTTATTAAGGAGGAAACGGTGGTGAACGTCCAGCTACCTCAGCACAGCTTCTTTGTGCAGTCCAGCTGCAAAGCGGATGAC
The DNA here is from genome assembly GCA_014839685.1 of Anableps anableps. NCBI lineage: Eukaryota > Metazoa > Chordata > Actinopteri > Cyprinodontiformes > Anablepidae > Anableps > Anableps anableps. The sequence continues at coordinate 12,927,075 of CM026078.1, read as the reverse complement.
CTGCTGGCAGAAGCCGTAGCTCATGAAGAGCACAGAGTTCTCTGCGATGTTGGCCATCAGTGCCGGGGTGGTGCCCTGGTACAGGCCACGCATGCCTACTTGTTTATAGGTGGACACGACGCAGTGTACGAAACCCCGGTACAGAGTGGGGAAGGTCTGCATCTTCACCTTTGCTGTGTCCAGAGGCTGACCGCTGAAGACACAGGCAGCCCCTCCTAGGACGGGGGGGGGGGGAAGAGACACAATACGACTGTTGCACAAACACCAGAAAAGCAAACTACACATTGTGTAGGGACAAGGGAGATAAGAATCTTAGAGCGTTGCAGACTGTTGCACTCAGCTGAGCAGAATAAATGGCAGCTAGAAACAGAGAGAAACGAGCTGGAAATAGATAGGAGTCATCAGAATGATTTGGTGTGTCAGAAACGTAGCCAATGATCTGACAAGTTTTATCGTCACTTCACTTTGTTCAGCTCTGGCTTTATGTCTGCAGCTGAAAAACAATAAAAGTTGACTTAGCAGCTCACTCAATAGCAAAGTTAGAGCAATCTGACAGAAACTACAATGCCTCACAGACATATTATGGCACCTTACAACCACAAACTTCGATGTGTTTTATTGGGATTTTATGTGATAGACCAACACAATGTAGTGCACAGTTGTGAGGTAGAAGGAAAGTAATAAATAGCTTTTTCAAAGAAAGTGTATTTGTATTCAGCCCCGTTCAGTGATATCCCTAAATAAAATTCAACAGACCCTTCAGAAACTACCTCTTTAGTAAATCAACCTGTGTGTAATTTAATCTCAGTATAAATCCACGTGTTCTGTGAAAGCCTCAGGAGGTTTGTTAGAGAACAAATAGCATCATGAAGACCAAGGGACACAGCACACAGGTCAGGGAGAAATTGAAATTTTAAAGCAGGGTTAGGTTACAAAAATATCCTAAGCTTATGGAGCACTGTTCAGTCCAATATCAGAAAACTGAAAGAATATGATGTAACCTACATGGTCGACCACCTAATCAGACAGGTCAGTAAGGACAGCATTAATCAGAGAAGCACCCAAGAGGTCCATGGTAACTCTGGAGGAGCAGCAGAGATTCACAGCTCAGGTGGGAAAATTTGTTGACAGGGCAAATAATAATCCTGCACCTCACAAGTCTGGCCTTTAATGAAGAGAGGCAAGAAGATGGCCATCATTGAAAGGAAGAAACTGGAAGTGTGTTTGCAGTTTGCTGCCAGCTATGTAGGAGATACAGCAAATATATCCAAGAAGGTTCTGTAAGACAGCATATCACCCTAAAAAAGAAGAAGCTGCAAACAACTTGAGTCTGGAGCAGAGGTTCACCTTCCAGCAGAACAACAACCATAAACATACAGCCAGAGCAACATGGATGGTTTACATCAAAGCGTATCTATATATCAGAATGGCCTAGTCAAAGTCCAGACTGAAAAATAATCAAGAATATGTTCCAAAATTTAAAAACTGTTCATGGACACTTCCACCCAATCTGGCTATGTCTGAGGTATTTTATGAAGAAGAATGGGCAAAACTCTGTCTTTAGATGCCCAAAAGTGACAAATCCCAACAGAATTGTGTTAGTCTCAGGGAGTGGGGGTCAAATACAATACATTACACTTTTTTTTAATTATTTTTATTTAGAAAAGAATGATTATGATTGTGCAAAAATCTGAGTTAGTCTATCAAATGAAATGCTACTAAAATGCATAAAGGTTTGTGGTTCTAAAGTCATAAAATACAAAATACATTTCAAGCAGTACAAATACTTTGACTAGGCACTGTAAATACTATCTGAGATACATAGTGTCAAGAGTAAATGTTTGCACACCATTCAAGGCTTTTAATTACCTATTGCTCCTGCAGAGAGATCAATGATGGCCTGGACCACTGGGTGTGGAGCCATGGTCATCAGATTGAATTTTCCTTCTCTCAGTAACCTTGGGATAAGAAAGAAACATATTTTGTTCCAGCAATACAGCTACGAGCAGTTATTCAGTACTTGGCTGTCTGCAGGAATGTGTGCGCCTCATCTAAGAATTGGATCAGGTCAGAGAGCAGCAGCTGAACTACAGATTTTTTTTTTTTTTTTCCAACACTTGCAGCTGCTATCATGTGCGAGTAGGTTTCAGTAACCAGTCACCCTGACCCACGTAGTGTGCTGGGAATAAAGCTAAATGTTAGTGAGAAATACACATTTTAAAAAGAGGGAAACAAACATTTGAATTGCTAAAAAAAAATTGCAAACCAACAGAGCCTAATTTCCCTGTAATTACTCTTTATTGTTTTCAACATTTTCACCTGTTTATCTTATCAAACAACGCCTTATTGAATTTACACTGACAGCGTTCCTTCAAGCCAACTAACGATCCATACTAGACAGACTAGTTCAGGTTTTATGGACAGAAGAGTGTCTGACCCCTTTGAACTGAAGATGTAACGTGAGCCGCTGAATGGGTCACTGTTGGAACAGACCTGGCTCTTAAAACAGTCTCCACCAGAGGGCGCCAAAATGTTGCTCTTTGCCCAGAATTCAAACAATTTTAAAAAGCGAATATATGCTGAAATCTATCTTTTTTTCCCCCTTCACATATAGACAAAAAGATTCCATAGTGATTTCTCTTTGATATGTAACTTAGTTTACTACAGTAAATATTAATTCCAAATAGAAGAAAGTTACCATTTCGAAAAATCACGCCACCAACCCTACTTTGTACGCTGAAACGACAAAACGGACTGTTGTTTGATTATACAAACCTCACAAAGCAGCGACGAATTCAAAGCAGAGCATCAGAGTGTCTCAGAGGTTAATGTCAAGCCTGTATCAAACATTAAGAGTAAAGGGGACCCTGAGAGTTGCTGACCGAAGCTAGCATCCACGGTAGACCTCATGCTGGCTAACACCACCGCATCAAACTCGCATGGTTTATGTTATTGCTATCTCATCGCGTCCAGCATCAGCTGCTGAGTTCACCTACAGAACCCACTACACGGCTCGGCCATCAGAGATATCAAACCGAGAAAAGATGAAGGGAATCTAAAGGTTGTTTCCTCACATCTGAGAGGGAGAAAAACGTCAGAGCACTTGCTCTGACTTAAATTCCAGGTACTAAATATGTCCGCTTCCACGCTGTAACCAAATGTACGTTTGCAACGAATAATACTTTACGTAAACACAAGCAATCTTTATTTAATAAGACTACAAGACGTAGCAGGTTAGAGGCATTTTATTTTATGTGGGTTTTCGTTTTAGAATAAGTAACTATAGATGCGGAAATATTACGGAGTGTTTCTGCTTTTTCTAATTTAGGATCTTTGATATGAAGCGGCATGGCACAAAGCGAACTACAAGTTCCGGTTCGCCATTTTTTTCTCCCAAAATTCAGTTTCTTCTACATGTAGAATAGCACAGCGCCTCCATGTGTTACTTTCTAATTAAAACATGCCTTCCTTGTGCATTGCCGGTCCCTTAAACTCTTTCCCATTTTATGTTAAAACCCCAAACCTCAATGCATTTAATTGGAATTTAATGTGATAGACCTACACAAAATAGTGCATAATTGTAATGGGGAAGAAAATGGATACGTGGTTTTCATTTCTTTTTTTACTAACAAAAATATGAATGATACTAGTGTGAATTTGCATTCAGCCACTTCCCAGGTAACCATTTTATTAAACCAACAAATTGCGATTCTTGCTGCTATTCAGTATCTCAGAAAGTTTGCACATCTGGAGACTGACATTTTTGGTCGTTCTGCTTTACAAAGAACTCAAGCTAATGCAGACTTGATATAGAGCATCTGTTCACATCAACTTCAAGTCTTTTGATGGATTTTCTTAAATAGATTTAGGTCTGGATTTTGACACAATACTATACAATACTATGCTTTAATCTAAGCATGTGATTGTACCTCTGGCTGTGAGTTTGTTGTTTAAACCCAGGGTTTTGCAGCCTCTAAATGTTTTCTTTAAGGATTGTTCTTTAGGTAGCTTCATCCATTTTGGCATCAAGACTGACCAGTTTCCCAGTCCCTGCAGAACAAACTGGCAAACTGCAAAATGTCCTTCGAATGGCTTTTAACAAAGCTTTCTTCTCGCTACCCTTCCATAAAGCCCACATTTGTGGAGTGGACGACTATTAGTTGTCCTGACAACAGATTCTCCTGCTTGAACTGTGGATCTCTGCATGTCCTCCAGAGTCACCATGAGCTTCTTGGCCTCTTTCACTGATTGCTGTCCTTGCCTGTTAGTTTAGTATGAATTCTTTTCAAGGCACTGTATGATTAGTGTCATTCTGTCATAGCAGTTCTGTGTAGCCATGGCACAAAAGCAGGTAGAATAACTAAAATAAGACTTTGCCTTTATGTTAAAAAAGGTTATTTCTCTATTTTTTTTCTTGTCATGTCTGGTCAAGTTATTAAAAGACACTGTGAAAGGGGACCTATCTGGCTCTGGAGCTACAAGTATAGGTAAGAGGAATAGCTGTTGATTGCAGGGCAGAAACAGGTTCAATGAATATCAGAGTTTTAGGATCCATTATCTTTCTAAAAAAAAAAAAATAATGCATTCAATGCATATGAGTATCAGAACATGCAGTAATAGAGAGGCTTCCCTTCATGTACAACAGATTTTTTTTTTTAAAGCAAACTGTGTCAAATGTTTGCATTTCAATGTATTAATGAATTCTGCCTCTTTTAGATCCATATGTACCAAATGCATCATAGTGAATAAATGTTCTTATGCAGTTCTTTTACCAAAAAACATCTTGATTCTTGCAGAAGCCCTCATGAAATATGTAACAATGCATGTGTCAAATGCAGTCTTATTAAGAAACTTCTCAGAATGTCCTGTTCTTGATCAGAGCAATCCAGGGAACTCTGAGTTCTCCGCTCTTCAAATGGCTTCATGCATAATTAGCTTTCCCAATATTAGGGCTATCTGAGAGAACATTTCCTTTTTTTGCTGAAGCAGGAACATCCCAAACTCTCAGGGCTGTGTAAAACAAGATCAGATCTGACATGTTAAAGAGAAACACCTTTTATTCCCTTTCTTTTGTATCAGTGGATTGATGATCTCCATTATGGTAGTAAGCGCTCCATATTGCTGCTGCCATCAGTATATGAAGACCTTGGGTTTCTTTTCTATTTCAGTTTTTGTTTACAGTGCTATTGTTTCCCTTAACTAAGATTCCAGGAACTGTTATTAGATTTTGGGTGTCAATTATTTTCAAGGCTTTAATATCGAACTTATTGATTCTCTTCATCTGTGTGATGTGTTTGTGTCGAGAGTGAAACAGATTGTCTCCAAACTTTAGTGAAAAACTTTTAATACTCTGGCGACATTTTTTCATTTCAGGTTTTTGTTTTGATAAAAAAAAAAAAAAAGTCTCAATTCATAGCCCAGTAGACTACACAAGGAAAAATAACAGTATTTGTCTAAGCTTGAATGAAATGTGTCATGCTTCCCCTCAACAAACAGATGGTTGAAACTTAAGACACATGTTGGATGCTCCAACCAGAGTAAATTTTGTCACCAAGAAATTTTCATCATTGCTTTTGTCAAAAAAGTTTGTTTTTTTTTTGATAAAAACTAGACAAAAGCTAAATGAAATAAATCCCGAAAGAATAGAAGCACTACAAAAATACTGGGGGAGATGAAATCCAGTCTAATCTGATAGTAATCAAGTGAAAATTAGCCAATGATACCTAATCTCCTTGAGTGGTAGGAAGTGATTGAAATGCAACATTTAGCAGCAACATTATAATTTCAAAAGCCCTTTAATAAATGATGTATTTGGTAGAATTGGTCTGAAAGCCTGTCGTAAATTTTTAAATGATAACAATTTTTGATTAAATAAGGATATTTTTGTGTATTTTGTACAGAACTTAATCATCCTAATTAGGATTTTTGAGTTTTAAAACTCGAAAAAGGAAATTCAGAAAGTTGTAAAGATAAATGTTTCACCTAGGTATAAAGACATGATTTTCTTTATTGATGTAAGAAGCTGAGTAGCACTGTACTGCAAACTATGAGGTCTTAGAGGAATGAATCATATCCCTCTGAAACTTACAATTTACAATAAAGCAAAATGGCATGAGATTAAATTAAATAAAATTTTGGTCAGAAATTTTATTTTATGACTAAGACTAAATTAAATTTTCTGTAAAATTAAGTATGGTTCCAACAGGACAATAATCCCATTGGAACCATGATTTGAAATGCACGTCCAAACTGGTGTATAAGCTTCTGCAGTAGCCTTGACCTCAACCCAGTTAACAATGCCAGAATTATCCAGCCAGAATTACGCTTCATGCTTTTTAATGGCTATAAAATGTGCATGGGTTCTTTGAAATTTGGACATTTAACCATTCATGGGTATAATTGGGCCTGTATGATTTTGAGTCTATGTGAATTTCACAAAATCCTCAAGAATTTTGTGAACCTAATTCTTATTTTTGAAATACATTGATGTTACTCATGTGGTCATCCCTGGCTTGGAAAATAGTGGCTAAAATGCATCATTAAAGAATTTCATAAGCAATGATTAATACCACTGATGAGTGCATCTTGAGATTAACTGGCCAAGATGCCTTCCATGACAACAAGCTTTAGAAGTCTTATTACTGTCTTCTTGGCCATAAGAATAAAATGCTGAAAATAAATCCGTCAAGCAGCAGAAATCTCACTCAGTTGTTATTTATCTATGATCCTAAAAACTGCCAAGACCCCATCTGTTAAACAGAGGAGGCAGGGATTAAATAAATGTACCCTCTGTCGACAAGCTTATCCTATAAAACTCAGACCTGTGATGGCTTACTGTGCAGCAGTCTAGACTCATTTGACTCCAGATTATTAATTTAGACCTTCACCATAAAACACACCAAATAAAAAAGAATTACAGAATCCTTCTTTTTTTATATCACTTTGCCTTTTATCAAAAGAAAAAAAAACATTGATGTTGTCTACATCACAGAAAAAAATCATCAGTATTCTGTTTGAAACATTTTTGCCATAAACAGAATGAACCCCATGCCGCCCCATCCCCTCCCTTCCCTTGAAGCAAACTTCTTTATACACATTAAACTTTACATACCTATAATTCCTGTTCATCTTTTACAATTACATCATTATCAAAGTAGGATCATTTGATTTAAAATACATATGATGCTCTTCTACTGTAATTATAACAGGTATCCTGATTGTACATACAGTATCATTTCCCACATTTAGAGTCTGTGGAGCAGTTTGCACACTGTGTTGCTGTAAAATATCCTAAGGAAGCAGTCATCTCTATCTTCTCACCAATAAAAATATTCAGCAGAGTCCTGATGGTGAATCATTTAGCTGTTATGAAAGTAGAAATGCAGCAGATATTAAGATATTAAGCTACAGTAGTTTTGGTTATAAAGTTCTGCACACCTCTTATGTGTTTGCTCCTCCTAAGCCAACATCAGACTCTCCAAGGGGTTTTACAGTAACACCAACTGTTGCGTCTGCTCTGATTTGAGATTATAAGGTACAGTCAGAGAATCTCTCAAATCCCCAATTAGAATAGAGGCTTTGCAGGACTAACAAAAACAGATTAAAACATCCCTTTGATAAGATAAACCATAAAAACAGAAGTTGCTGTATGGATTTGGTTAAGATTGTCAGTATTAAGTGTACACTGACTGTGCCGAGACAATGTTAAAAACATTAAAACTGGGAAAATTCCTCAAGAAAACTTAATGGTGCCTGCCACTTGATATGTAATATGTCTGGTTTAGGCCCAAAATATATTTGTAATTTATAATAATGAAACCATGAAAAAGCAGAAACTGTTTTTAAAAAAATGTGATTTATTTTTAAAAAGCTACAGAATCCCTTTTTTATGCTTAATTCAGGTATGCAATTAATGTGAACCCAATTTTGCAATATGCAAATATATAAACGATTGAAACGATTGAAAAGAATTAATGTGCTTTACTTTGAAAGACTAACATAATCCCTTTTTCAAGTGGGAATAGAAAGTCCAAATGCACCTGTTATTGATGGCTGGCAAGGCCATATAATAATTTGGATCTCTCTTTAGTTGTAGTATTACTTTATTACTTTTAAAAAAGAAGAATATTTCCTTTGAAGACTATCTGTAAGATTTACTGTGAAAGTCCAATTTTAACCATTTTAAATGTTTACATGCAGTGCATGCTGGTTGCCATAGTGATTCTTACCTTTCATTGTGATCTCAAGCACCAATAAGTACTAATAAAAATCTAAAATCCTAAAGAAAATGATGTGTTTTTTTTTTTTTAGATAAACTTTAGATGTTGAGTCCTTTAAATTGTACAAACCAAAAACAAATGTAAATCAATCTAAATGTGGGAAAAGCTACCAAATGTCTGAATTTCATCAAGAAAACCTTTCATTTGTTTTTACCCTGTGTGCACGCAGCCAGAGCCCTGGACTCAGAACAGTTTGGTTCGACATTGCATCACCCCTTCAACAAAATACAGCAGACATTTTTTTATCCTAAAGTTGCAACCAAAATGTTCTGCAGTTTCAGCAATGTCACAACAAGGCCAAATGTTGCCACCTGTGGCTCTGATTAAAAAACCCCTCATCAGAGAAACACAACGCAAGTTTATAAAAAGAAAGAACATCCTGACTGATATCTGGATGTGTGTGTTTCCTAAATCAGGCCAACAAATTATTCTAAATCTTTAATTATTTTTAGACTTTTGTTTTTCCTTTGGGTAATTTGCTTGGTTGCAGCAGAATTTAAAAAAGAGGTAAAGACTTGGTCCACAGTCCTACAGATGTTTGTGTGTGGAAAAAAAAGACAATGGAACAGAGAAACAGAACTACTCACAACTTCTGGGAGCTCAATCAATATCTGTATCATCAAACCACTGAAAATCATGTTCATACAGTTTTGACACAGACAAGCTATCAGCCACGAGCACGCTCCATTTTTTAAAAACTTATTTAGGGAGTACTTTAAAAAAACATAAAAGTTAATTCATTTCAGTATTGTGTGAATTATTTACATACAGGACTATGGTAACTTCTTCATGTAGTAGAAACCAGGAAAGTTAAAATGTAGTGTTTTGCTGAGGTATTCATAACCCTTGAACACTTCCACATTTCATCACATTGCAGCCAAGAACTTTACTGTATTTCATCGGGCTTTTATGTGATAAACCAACATAAATAGAGTATAACTGCGAAGTGCAGCGAACAAATGTTTTTCAAAATTATTTACGAATAAAAATTGGAAACATTTCGGGCTACATCAAATTGATCATCTGTGGCAAGACTTGAAAATTACTGTTCTCAGATGCTTTACAAAGAAGAATGGCTACATTGTTTCATACATTAGATGTGCAAAGCTGGTAGATCTACCACGACAGACTTTTACGATTTTTATTTGAAAAGATTGCACTATTTTGCACTCTATCTCATAAAATCCTAATGAAAAACAGTTTGTACTTTGTGGTTGTAATGTTCAAAGGCTATGAATAGTTTCGCAAGGCACTGTATATGACTAATGTATTACTTTTTTTTTTTTTTTTTTTTTTTTTTTTTTTTTTTTTTTTTTAGCTGAGTGAATGAGAGTGAAATAGAAAAGAAACTGGGTTGGGACCACTACAAAAAACCAAATATGAGGAGAAGATTCTTTCTTTATCTTTTTTTTTTTTTTTTTTTTTTGCCAAACTACAGCTTGACAAAGCCAACCAAAAAAAAAGAGAGGGGTGCATGTGCTTACATTGTGGCTTCAGTGTTAGGCACTGCAAGAAAATCAAAACTGCTTCTTTTTTCATGTCTCTGATAAAACACTTTAAGGCAATCTAATTACTGTTGAATGGCAGCAGTGTTAAGTTTGTCCTCCTTCCACAAATTTAAGCTTTGAAGAAAAAAGTTAATGTTTTTCCCCCTATTTTCACAACCCATTTTAAGATCACCTGTGTAAAAACAGCTACAATCAAAAATGAGGCACTTTATAAAAGAGTATATAGATATCTAGGCTATATAGTATTATTCATTATATGTATACTGTTTATTTTATATACCATTGTAGTGTGTCACTTTATATTAAAATTGTGTTAACTGTTTTGCAAATGAGGAAAACTAACCACAGTATGTACTATAGTTTCGGTCATTCTACTCTTATTACTATAGTATATACCATAGTATAATATACAGTTGTAATAGAAAAGCTAAGATGCCAAAAAAAGCATTTATAATTTTCCCACTAAGTTTGTGTTACTTAAAAGTTCAAAATGGTTTTAGTCTCCATGAAAAAAACCAACAAAAACGTATAGTTCTGTTTCCTTTTTCTCTGGTGGTTTTTCCTCCCGAAGCGCTCGGCGATGTGACTCAGACATCATGTAATTGATTTGACAGTCATGTGTCAACCTCATCTGATATACTGTTATTAAGTGGAATCTGAAGGCGGACAAGGGGGGAATATTTGCAGCTCTCTGTCTGTGTAGACGTCGCAGACCGGCTGCGTCTGTTCAACGCGCTCTTCTATCTATATATCTATCCAGCAGATCTTTGAACAGCTAAAGTGGGACATGAACAGCTTTGCTAGTTTTATATTCAGGGCTCTTTAGCACATATCACCAAGGATATTTCCATAAATACAAGCATAATATTCTCCAATGAGAATGCTGCTTGACTTGATTTTCATCACAGCAATGGAAAAATAGACATCTACCCCAGTAAATGTTGAATGGACTTCCCAACCACTACACAGAATCCCCCATGATCGTCTCAAGAGACACTTCACTACATGTAGATTTCAGCTAAATAAAGCTATTTCCCACAAAATCCACACTTTGTAGCTTGTTATAAATACAGCACCCTTCACATTAACTGGCAACCCTAAAGATGTGCAAAGAGCCTCAAAATAAATTCATATTTTATTTTAGAAAAATCCAACCTTTAACTTATATTATTTCAGTAGGAAAACAATTCACACATTAAGAAATATATATACATATATTTTTACAAAATCATTGGTACTGCAGTTAGTGCTACACCTATTTTGAAATATCCCCTTTATCTTTTTAAGGTGATTTGAGTGTTGAGAAGTTTTTAATTAGTAATCCATGACTTCTGGTTTCCTTGGGATATAAATATGATGTGACACAGAGGCACATTCCTGTTTTCTGTTCTTCAAAATGGGAAAGAACAGAAAACATGCCATTTAAGTAAGGCATCATCCTCATAAGTCAGGATATTACTACAAAAACTTAGCTACTGATCTAAATGTGGCCATATCTGCAGAAAGAGCAACAATTAAGAACAGGAAAGGGGACAAACAAGGCTGGTTGAGGCAAACAAGACAGCTTATAATTTGAGAACTCCAACAAAGTATCTGTTATAGAGATTTGGGTCAGATCTCTATTATAACTGTCAAACACTAGCTACATACCAAAAGAGTTTTGGGCAGTTTGCAGTGAAAAGCCTTTTTTTGTCTTAGAATCCCAAATGTAGACATGTGGCGATTGCTGAATGATACTTACAACCATGTGATTGGGTCAGATAAGACAAACATTTTTCTTCAGGAAACAATGTTTGGCATGAAACAAAGGAAGAATATGGAGAAAACAACCGTATGCCTACTATTAAGTATGGAGGGGGATCTGTGGTGCTGTGGGCTTATATCTTTTCCAATGGCTCTGGGAATGCCATCTAACTAAATAACTTTATGAACTCTTTGAAATACCAGAACATTTTAAATAATAATCTCCCAACCTCTTTTGGTAAAGTTAAAACAGGTTGTCACAGGATATTGATCCAAAGATGCAGCCCAAATCAACATAGAAGTGTTAAACCAGACACAAAATCAGCCGTCTTCATGACCATCTCAGTCCCCAAACCTAATTAACCCTAAGGCCAGAAAAACCATCTCACTGTTACAATAATACAGCAAGTTTTTAATAGTGAGATTTAGCAACTGCAATCAAAGAATTATTTATTTTAAGGCTTTTTACGCATCCCTACAAGAAGTGCAAATAAATGTGGAGGGCCCTATATTGAGTGTTTAAATTTAAAAATATTTGACCAATATTTGGAGTACCTCAGTAACACAAGAGCAATAGTCAAGGAGTATAAAAGCTTTTTTGGGCAACTTTACAGTAGATAATAATTTAAAACTGTTTACAGTGAGATGGTGTGAATGTTTAAGAAACTTGTGTTCACCAGTTTTCTTCTTATTTGCTTGAATCCAAAGGACACCTGATGATCATTTAACTATATGTACAAAGAAGTAGGAGGTAATACCACAGTAAAATGAAATAAACTTATTAATTAGAACACAAGCTTTTACTTTTCAGTTTTGTGGCACAAAACTTCAATAAACTGATTTGCTCAAAAATCACAGGCAAATGGGTTTTAGTGTAAAAGTCATGGAATATAACTGATTTCCTGCAATTTGGAAAATTCCATGAAACTTGCATTAAAATAAAATAAATAAAGTTTTGGAATAACCGTGATTTTGAGAAAAATACAAATAACCTCACTTTGCAGCCTGTGATCAACAGAACGGACACCTGTTAGCTCATCCCTTCTCTGTACCAAGATAAACAAAGATCAAGTATCACCTTAGTTCAAGCAAAGAAACATCTTTTCCTTAAACCTTGACTCTGTGTTGAGTTTGTAAGTGTGTGTGTGTGTGTGTGTGTGTGTGTGTGTGTGTGTGTGTGTGTGTGTGTGTGTGTGTGTGTGTGTGTGTGTGTGTGTGTGTGTGTGTTTGGCACACATTTGGTTGACAGAAAACAGCAAACGGGAAGGGGATGAGATTTCCATAGATTCAGGGTTCCGACTCCAGTGTACAGTTCTGTTGTGGCAACACATGGCGAGCCAAGTGCCAAGCTGTCGCATCAAAGACAAAGACGGAGATCAACAGTCTGGAATGAGAGAATCAAAAGAAGGCATACTTTTTTAAGGATACAGTTTTGACACAAAGGTTTTTTCTTACTTTCAGTAAAGTATGCGGTTAAAAGTGTCATCCCCCCCTCCCCTCCAGCACATCTAACATAGACTTCCCCGAGCACAGAATGTTACAGATGATAAAATGGTTCTGTCTAGATTATATATTCGCAGAGGCATATTGCTTTTGTTTAATCTAGAAGTCCTGCTGGCAGCTTGGGTAAATATCACATGACGCTTGATATCTTTGTGGAAGGATTTTCTGATTGGTCTCATGGCCATTGTTGCAGATGTCAATATTGTGTGTCTTTGTGACAGCTTTATCACTTCCACAGATTATTGTTTCTTCTTTTTTATAACCACCTGAACAGCACAAACTGTTCCCTGATCTAATCTGATCATTTCTACATAATGAAGTGGTAGTACCTACAATTCTCATCACAGGTTTACATAGACTCATCACAGGTCTGATGATGCTTGCCTTTAGATGATTTATTTGAACCACTTTTTTCATATCTGAACTGTCAACTTCACAAACTATTTCAACAATTTTTCAAATCAAGTATTGGACATAACAGCTTGAATTCATTATGAGTTTTCAGTAATCCACATAGGGTCATACAGACTCAAATATATACATACATCCACACAGAGTTTTGCTGATTTTGCTGTAGTGTCCATTAACAAGCTGCAAAGCACTCACATGCTTTTGTAGCCAGCAACACGCTTCTGGCTTAATTTTTCTATGCAGGATTGGTAAAACTAATTTAGAATTCCCAACATGGATCCAGCTTCGACAGGTCGAGATTAATGTTAGGTTATTTTATTTTATTAGAATCCAATTGTGTCAAAGTTTTAACCGTCCAGCTATTTCTTTCAGGTGAAGTTGAGGAATTGGGATTTTCTACCTCATGCAATCCACCAGCACTGCTGGTGGTAAAATAGACCCTCAGCATGATGCTAGCACCACCATGCTTGGCAGCTGGCTCAGTATTGTCAGGTTTGAATGTCTAGCCGTGACACATCTAGACATACTTCTCTATGAGGTGAAATAACTTAATCTTTGATAATAGAACACTTCTCCTGAAGGTATTGGGCTTCAGCCTTCAATTTCAGTAAAGCTTGATGGCAGTAGTTTTGGGGAAGGGGCTTTTTCTTGGTCTGCAGGTTTTCTGTCCATTTTGATGTTAAACTTGCATCACTGTGGACAGTGACACTGGTGTTCCAGCATCTTTCAGTGGGTTCTGGATCCTTTCTGAACATTCTTTTCATCTGATGGTGATAGTTTAGGTCTGATGGTTGAACTTTGGACACAATTAGATATTTGAACAGGTCAATGATCCCAAATGCACATCAAAACTGGTTTTGTGATCAGTTAAAGCAAGCTAACATATACTTCTAGAATGACCCCAAATTCAACCCTGTCAAAATTTTACAGACTATGCATAAAAGCCTTACCCATGTCAGAGAAATCAACCAATTTAAATTAATTATACCAATTCTGCCAGTAAAACTGGTCAAAAACCCAGCCAGAATTAAGTCAGAAGGTCTTAAATTGTTACAAAATGTGTGATGCCGAGGTAGAACTTTCTAAGGAATGTTTAACCAAATATAGGTGAAGCTGTATTTATAGGTTTGAGCCTGTATGTATAGTTGTAACCGAGTGTGAATTACAGAAAATCCACAGTCAATTCAAAGTTGTGGACCCAGATCTTGCTATTAAAAATCATTGTAGCTGTATGTTGTATAATCTGTCCCTGCTGGGAAAAACCCTACAAATAAATACTTAAAAAGCCAAAATCAATATAAGATTCATGCCAGTGATTAATGTACGTAAACTTCTGACTGGAACTAGAACTAGAAATTCAAGGAATAAACCAGATCCTTTCAGGGTTTATAATGAAATACTGCCACTGCTCTGAGGTACAGTTTATTAGAAAACAATTACAGTTTATGAAACCAGGATTAATGGGTTTATAGAGGTTTGCATTATTGAAATGCATGATCAGTCATTAACTATAGCATAAATAATTACTTATGGACAGAGTATTCCCAGAACCTTAATTTCAATTATGTAAATGCCAAATAAATAGCTACACATCTAGAAGATTATTGTCCAAAGGCAAATTTACTTTGATCCAATTTCTCTGCTGATATTAATATTAAACATTAAATTTTAACTTGAAAACAGAGCAAATATTTTGACAATCTACACATGAAAGTCAATTCATCAAAACAAAAGTGGACCTTAGACCCTAAAAAACTGGACTTTGCAACACAACATAAAACTTACCACTGCCATCTCAAATCCTGCAGCTATCAACCCGCCCACATATAAACATATAAACACCTGGCCCGCGTTTTGTCCCCTATGCCTCCATTCATGTGAAATGGCTCATTACCAGCAGACAAATCAATTGGCCCTGCTCTCTGAACACCCACTTGTGATAATAAGAGACTCTACAGACAGCCCACAGACTGGAAGCGCAGCACTGCCCACCAGCTTGAAACCATGGAAAACATCAGTGCAAGATGAAAGCAGCAGTGACTAAGATCTAGACAAGGATTTTATCAGAGGACTATTGACATCATGTCAAAGCATGTATCCAATCTGATTAGTGTAAAATGTTTTTTTTAGCTATATTGAAAGGTTCACATCATTGTCTGTTGTTTTTGTCATAACTGCCGGAACTGCAACCAATTCTTATTTTGCTTATGAGGCCATCATAAATGCCAGATGACATTGTGAATGCCTACATTTGTTAATGTTTCACTTTACTAAATAAAATGACTGAGAATAGTGAAACATATTTAGATTAGAACACCTTAAATCAAGAGATTAATGCTTTTTCTGGCCAAATATGACAGATGGTTTTCTTTGAAGTGTGACATACCGATTCTGATTTTGATGAATTCAGATTTTTCTTCCAAAAAAATATCACAAAAATGAGAAATAAATTTACTAAAAGTTAGAGGTTAGAGAGGCAGTAGCTTTAAATCCAAGAAAAAAATGAATTTTCCCATTTATTCATCTTATAAAGGTCTGTAACCTTTATGAGAGTTTTAAAATTACATTTCAATAAAGGCACTCCAGGTTACTTGCTGTTGGTTGATGCATTTATTTACCAAAAACGGTAGGAGTTCTCAGTTTTGATGCATTTAATGGATAAGAAAAGAAGAATAGATTTTTCAGTCTTTGCTGAGTATCAATCAGAGCTGATCAAGAACAATTGTACAATTCTGATTTTCTCCTGACTGACTGGTAATTCTCTTCTTGAATCTTTGATTTTCTGATCCTATTTCCTATCAAAATGGCTGCAGTCATTAAGAAAAAAGTGAAACTTGTCAGAGGTTATCATGGTTTTTAAAAATAAAATTAAAAACATTAATATAAAGCATCATTCCACATATTTTCCCTACATTTTTAATGATCAGTTCTCAGATTTTTGTAATTACTTTCATGAATGTAAAGAGCCCAAGCTTATAGAATGAACCAGATGCAGATTTAATGTTGAAAAACATGTTAACCAGAACACAATAAATACTTTTTAGATATTCTTGGTCTATAGACCCACAGTACTCACCTTGACCATCCTTCCTACTGTTCTGGTTTGTTCGTAGTTCTTCTGATTTGTAGAAATCAATACTAGCGTAAGTGTTGAGGCCAGAGCCAGCACCGGTGCCCAAAGCACTGCCCACAAGGTTGTAGACAGGAGAAGTGCGCTCTGCTCCAGCTTGAGGGCTCTCCTTCATGGCTAAGTCAAGGTCTATGTAGTTAAGGCCTTGTTCAGTGGATGTGGTGGAGGCTTGGGGTGGAGGTGTGGCAGACAAACCAGCAGTCTGCCCATTCTCCCACAGTGAGCAGTCCAAACCCTGCCGATGGCTCACTGCCTGGCTGCCCTCTGGGAAGAGGGAGGTAGAAGAAGATGTGTATGGTGGCAAAGATGGCGATGAGCTGAACATCTCTGATCGGTGGCTCAAGTGTCCCTTTTGATCGCCTCGGACCAGTCTGCTGCTCTTGTCAGGGGACTGGAAGGACTTGACCGGGGAAGATCCCAAACTCGTCTCCTGCTCTCTAGGTAGTGGTTGATCAGAGTGAATTGCAGGTCTTGCTATGTTGCTGGAATCTGACATTTGGCTGTCCATAAATGGTACAGGAACATCCGTTGGCACCTTTGCCATCTTTATTTTTGTTCTGTACCCTGCACTGCACTCTGCTACCAGAGGAGAGGACGAACTGTGTTCATGTCGACCCTTGGGGGCAACAGTTGGTGGGTTCTGTAGGGTGCTGAATGTGGATCTAACATGAGTCAGGGGTGTCGAGGATTTCCCTAAATCCATGTTGACATACTCGGCGGAGGTGGAGAGTGGGGCAGAGAAGCTGCGGGGAAGGTTAGCAGGGTTATCATGACAGAGGAGCGGCTGATTTACGGGCCGCAGAGTTCCATGAATTACAGGCGGTCCATGATGAGACTGTCCACTTTGTCCTTTATCGTATGCACCGTTTTCCTTAAAGACAATACTGACATAGTCACCAACATTCTGGGACCCCAAAGGTGGCAGATTCTCTTTAACCCTTGGTAGGGTGTTTGCCTTAGCAATGTCTGACGATACATTCAAGGGACGCCCCCTCCTCTGTTGCTTTGGGCTTTTACTACTGGATGCACGTTTTTGGTGATGACGTCCATCCTTTGTGGATGTTCCTGCACTTTTGTGTTCTGCCCCAGTTCTTAATAAACTTAAACCCCGGCCAGCAGATAGGGACTTATCTTCAAGGCTTTCACTGCTGGCAGAACTGGAGGAGAAAGATGAGGAAGACATAGAGAGTTGGCAGCCTCCTGCAGACCCCACTGCAATTTTGTTTCTCTTGCTGTATCCTGTTCTCCCTCCCCTTCCAGCACTATCATGCCCACTGCTATCTTTCTTTTCTTCCCCCTTGTTCAAGTCCTCCTCAAAGCGAGTATAGAGTGTATGCTGATAGGCTCGTGGCAGGGAGAAGTATGAATTGAACATTTTTGGTTGCAACTGGTGCTGCTCAGGGTGTGAAGGTGGTGTGCTGCAGGCAGAGCGACTGCTGACAGGGGAAATGTTCATGTAGTCACTGGCTGCCCGGCTTTCCATGCTGGCCCTGCTCTCCCACATGCCAAGTCCGTGCAGGTCTGTAGAGCTGCTGCTGTTAGGAGACATGACCATGTATCCCTCTGAAGTGGGCTGGTGGATGTGCTGAGGAGGGGACACGCTGTTGTTGGGGGTCATGGCCATGTACTCGTCATCTGCCCCGGGTTTAGCACTGGCGTCGAATGTACCCATTGAAAGAGATAGTGAAACAGGAGGAGATGTCACCCCAGGTAACATTGACATGTAGCCACTGTCTACACCTGCTCCTCTGTCCCCATGTCCCCTGCTTTTGTCAGCCCTCTTCCTGTTCTTCCCTTCTGCATCAAGCTGCCCACCCTGAACTGGATTCCCTGAGCCTTGATGCACATCTGCCCTCTCTCTGTTAGCACTCTGTGACATGATGGCATACTCTTCCTCATCATCATCATCTTCATCTTTTCTGTGTGGGGTTAGTCTTTCATGAGATGCCAAAGGCAGCGAAGCCCTCTTACTCAGGAGCCTCCGCTCAGCCTCAGACTCTCGACTAGATGAGCGTCGCAGAATCCGTCTGCCTTTTGAATGATGATGAGAACCAAGCAGACCTTCTCGTTGTCCCATTACTATATAGCTGGAGGAGCCCTCTCCATGTGCATGATGTCCAGATAGAGTTGGTATGAGCAGAGAGTGCTCACCAGGACTAGAACCATACTCATCTGAGGACCCGTAGTCACTCGGTGAACCTGAAACAGAAACTCTTTGAGAAACACGAGCATAGGAGCAAATTGACATGCCTCCCACCACGGACCCAACTAGGCCACACTCTGATCCATGACCCGAACTGGAGGACAGGCTTGGTGCAGGAGAAGGAGCAGGGTTAGGTGTGTAACGTGCAAGGCTTAACGTAATCTTAGCAGGGGTTGGGGCCCTTGTGGGTTTGGGTCGAAGTGTCGGAGTGGTTGAGCAGGATCCATTCAGACTCGGGCTGGAACTGGCCCACGTCCCTCTGGCACTCGCTCCTCCCTCCTCCGACCTGGCTCCAATGCTGGCTGTTCGTGCCCTTGGAAATCCATGACGTGACGTGGGTGATGTGCTTGTGCTGCTGCCACCTGTTCCTGGGGTCTCAGTGCGTGCTCGTCTGGAGAAGCCCACTTGGCTCGGTGGCAGGTTTGGATGATGACGCCGACTTGGGACACTAATGGGATTTGAAGCAGTACCACCACCACACGACGTTCCCACAGACTGAGACTTGCTCCGTTGACGGAATTCCTCACTCAGGGCTTTCATAGCCTCCAGCAGAGTCTCATGCATGTTTTGAGCCACCACAGAGTCATCCACTTGCATCCAGAACTCTCCAGGGCCTGTAATTGCTGAGCGTCCCACCTCAATGAAGAAGAAGTTCTCTGAATGTCCACACCTACGAACATTCATCAGCTGCAACACCACAGCAGCCACATCAGAGTTGAGTTTGACAAAGTTGACTGTCTTATCAGTTAGGCACAGCCGATAGATGCCCACCAAGTTCCTGGCATGTCCAAGACCTTTAGGCCAAACCTTGACTTGCCATACCTCCTTAAAAGTTGGGATGGGAGATGGAGAGCTACACTCTCCACTGCTGCCATAGTCTTCAGGAGTTTTACCTGGTAAGAAACAGAGCAAAAATTTAATTAATCAGCTATACTTCCAAGTGTCCAAAATTAATTTGATCATTTATTGTTTCTCTGTCATGATGGGAAAAAACTCCAAAACTTTGTAAACTCTGTCTCTGCCAAACAGTTGTGCAGTAGCCAGTTAATCTGCATCACTCGCTTCAGTTAATAATAATAATTTATGTCCTATGAAGCATGGAATAACAGCAGAAAATATATAATAAATCAATATTTTTTTTTTTTAAAACTACCACAGTTGTCAAACTGAGGTACAGGTACTCAAAGGATATCATTATTTTTTAAGTTAAATACATATTAACTGTTATGTATTGGAAAACAGTGGACCAGGAACAAGTTAAAACTTAAAGTAAAATTTTCACTGAAATAGTTGGCAGTTTTGGATATGGACGATATGTCCAGTGCTGAATTAAACACATTTTTCAGTGAATCTAGACTAAATAAATAATTTTGATAACACATTTATTAAAGCACAATTTGTGATTTGTCTTCCTTTTTCCACCAACTGCCACACACAAAAAACTGTGTGCGTGATGGGTGAGAGAGCTCAGAAGGCAGGCTGGCCCAGGGTATCATTCATACATGAACCACCACTGTGGGTGTAAGAGGTTCAATTACCAATAGGTAAATATAGTCAGAGGTCCAAATTACCTAATTTTATTTGTTTATTATCATTAAACAATCAAAAAGTTTAATGGAGTGGCAGGTATATTAGATTTTTAGGCCAGGCTTGGAGATAAATCTCTGACATGCCCACTCAGCATTTTAACTTTAAGGAGTTTATTCTGTTAGTTTTTCCAACTTCAATATTTCAACTACAGACTAAAGATTTTTCTCTAAAACTCAGTAAAGATGCAGCTACTTAAAAGTAGGAACTTACTGAGGTGTTACTTCAGCTTAAAAATTTTACAGACACTGAAATAATGTAGGCCAGAGGTTCTTACAGCTTTTAGAACAAGTAGCACCTCACTAAATACCAAATTTTTCTGTCAAATACTGTCAAGCTATTTTGAAATATTATTACAACATGAGTTGGATTTTTTCCATTTTCTTTTTTCTTACTAAAACAGATAACAAACGTATATTCATTTAAACTCCATGTTAGACGTAAGAATGTCCAAAATTCATATCTAAAAATAAACAGGATGCCCCTCCAAAGTCCAATAGAGAAAAATGGAGGTTTCTCATCAATCCCAAATCTCAAAGTTCAGTCTGGCTGCTGTGCATTTAGAACAAAACAGTGTATTTGCACTTTTTATGGCTTGAATCTCATTCATCATCTGTTTGTGTACATGTTCCTTTTTTGAATGCATAAAATTCAGACATACACTGTCTGGTACCAAGATAAATCTATCATATCTTGGTACCCTGTATTACTAACAATAGTCAGCCTTGTCATTGAATATGATATGTAAATCCTACTGGTTTTCTGACTTACATCTAGAACATGCATGATTTGAGCTAGATGTTATCCCCAGATCCGATTTCAAATTTTAGAGATAAATTGAATGTGGTATAAGTAGCCACCAGTATGTTTTAGTTCATTTTCATCCAGTTTTTTTTTTTTTTTTTGCCTTCTCTTCATTTTATTTTTGAGTAGTACTCAAAGAGAAAGGTATTTGAACTACTCATTTTCTTGGGTTTTTTGACTTACTATCTCCACATTGTACCTAATTTGCTTTGTATTTACCTTGTAAACAGTTTATATCAAAATATCCTCTGAATAGCATTAAAGGGACACCATGTATACTCTGTGCATACATGGGTAATCTGAACATTATAATGGGGGAGAAAGGAGATTTAAGTGATTTTGAATGTGGAATTGGTGGCTGACGGGCTGGTCTTGGTGTTTCAGAAACTGCTGATCTAATTTGATATTTACACAACCATATCTTGGGAAAAAGTCCAGTGAGCGACAGACATGTCAACAAAAATGCCTTGATGTCAGAGGTCAGAGGAGAATGGGGAGACTCGGTCAAGATGATAGACAGGAAACAGTAACTAAAAAAAACACTTGTTACAACCAAAATATGCGGAATATCATCTCTGAACATACATGTTAAACCTTAAAGCAGATGAGCTACAGCAGCAGAAGACCATACAAGGTGTTGCTTCTGTTATCTAAGAACAGGAAACTAAAGCTGGACCAAAAGTGGTCGATGACAGATTGGAAAAATGTTGCCTGTTCCATTGGTGCTTCAATTTCTTCAACAGCATCCAGATGGTAGGTTCAGAATTTGGAGTAAACAACATGAAGCCATGGATCTATCCTACATCATTTAAAAAGAACAGGGCGGAGGTGGAGTAATGGTCTGGGCCAGATTTATCTTGGAACATTTTGGGCCTCTTAGTAAAAATTAACCATCATTTAAATGCCTCTGTCTATCTGATTATCGTTGCTGACCATGTCCATCAGTTTATGACCACAGTGTACCCATGTTCTGATGGTGCATCAGGATAATGCACCATGTCTTAAAGCTCAAATGATCACAGACTGTTTTTATAAAACATGACAATGACTTTTTTTTTTTTTTTGACAAAAAATATTTTAAAAAGTCCCCATCAATACCGTAAAAACTATAAAAAGTAAAATAAATAAATAATTTAAAAAAAACAGTCAAAAAATATCCAACATTATTTAAACTCCTGGTAGATTTGGGTTTAAAGTAATTGTTCAATATCACCAACATGTTTTATCCCACCTGAAAGTTATTTTAAGTCCTGACTTGAATTTGACAGAGAATCTATGGAGGGAGCTAAAGATTAGAGTGATGGCAAAGAGGCCTTCCAACCACAGAGACTTGGAGCTCATCACCAAAGATAAAACGTTAAATACCAAACGAAAAACATGTTTAGCAAGTAGCCTATAAGAAGGGTTTGATGGCAGTAATCTCAATAAAGAGTGCATTCATCACTCATTGATTATTGAGACGGATATAAGTAATTTACGACATCCTATATTTGAGAAAATGTAAACAAAACACACACACACACACACACACATATATATATATATATATATATATATATATATATATATATATATATATATATATATATATATATATAGACACACACACACACACCACAGCTCTATTGATGCTGTCCCTGGCAACAAGATGTGGTCTACGCACTACGCTCTGAGCGCGTATCTGCTCAGGCTTCCACAACAACACGTCGGAGAGGGGCAAGCCCATCCGTCTACACTGACTGAAACGCATGAAATGCAAAGGGGAGGAGGGTGGGTGGTGGTGGTCTGCTCCCATCATAAGGATAACAACGTAAACACGAGGGTAACCAACAGAAACATAATTTCCAGTGAGAGCACTCCGACGATGGCATCCCATTCCTCTCTTAACCGCGCCGCGCCGCACAGCACGAATGTAGGTTAGGCGAACGGCAAGTCAGGGCTGTGCAGAAAAACAAAAACACAGGCTGCAGCGGAGTGCACGGCGATAGGCTACTACTATATGATGCATCCCTTGGATGGTTGCTATATGCCCACTGCGTCATGCAAAACACACCATCGTGCGAATGCGGGGTTCATTTTAGTCAGAAGAGGCAGTGATTTGGCGTTGCTGCATGCACGAACAATTAAATGAATCACATTATTTTTGCTGGCTGAAATTCATCCTCTATTTCGAACCGTAATATGTTAAGGCTTGGTGAGATTGCTGCAGAAACACATAACACATGCCGCCCGTTGCGTGACGGTCTACCCCGCTCAGTCAGATGAACCAGCTTAACCGGCTTAAAAACACAGTCTAATTTGAGGTTTTACAATAATTTACAATCAATAAATAAAAATAAACAATTAAACCACACCTGCAGAAAAATCATCATCATCATCATCATAATGATAATATTCTGACAATGCAAACTGGGTTGTGCGCTTCTAACAATCAGGAATGGGCGAGACAGATATATGGAGATCAACCAGCCTATAGAGCAGGACAGGCCTGATGGAGACACAGACAGTAAGAATCACAGCCCACGCTTCATGTCTTACAGTTGCACTGAAGGTCCAGCATGGCTTGGTACCACTCATTCTGGACCTCCTCGCTGTCCGCAGCGATGGCAAAGCTCTCGCTGCGGGTGTAGAGCACGATCATGTGCTTGTTCTTGGAATCCGCCCGCTTGTTGATGTTGAAGCAGGTCTCCAGGTTGAGGACCTTCTTGGGCACAGGTGATTTACTGCGGAATTTCTTTTCGTTCTCATAGTACTCAAGCCGTGCGGGACCATGCTCCGAGGCCGCCCTCAGCACGAAGAACCGCCGGTGCATCGATTTGTGCTTGCGGAGGTAGCCGCTTTTCTGCACATCTTCATAGTTCTGCGGCTCGACTGCTTGGCTCTCCATGACCAGAGCAGTGCGATAAATGTCCGGTTATACCGTAAGAATCTCAGGGAAAAAACTGAAGTCCATGTGTTCTCCTCATTTATCCAGCTGCGGCTACATCCCTCGTCTTCCCCGTGTGCACACTGAAAATATCAAGCATGTGTGCGGGGGATCAGTATGGGGGAAATCAGCCAAAACATGTTTTTGGATCTGGCATCAGCTGCAAGGGGATCCGTGCACCGAGCGTGCACAGCGAGCACCGCCGCTTATCCTGCAGCCCAGCCCAGTCCTCAAGTCCAAGCCCGGTGCAGTTCAGCTGCTTGAGGACGTCTCCTCCACCTGTCTGAGGATGCCCAAAGCCTGTGGAGACCCCCCCTCCCCTCCCCACAAACACACTGTCAGCGTAGATATAGTAAAAAGGAAGTTCCGTTGACAGATTTCAAAATAAAGCTGTTGTCTTATATTTTCGCAATTCAAACCGTTGAAAGTTCATACATTTTCAGTTGATGTTCTGTTTAAAATATAAATGCAATGCAGTTCGTATCCTCCCCCAAGGTCGGATCTGGGAGAATTTTGGCCCCAGGGCTGGAGCCAGTTTTGGTGTCCTACTCATACCACTTTCCTACACGTGTGAAAATGTCCCACTAAAAGATAAAAATGTTTCCATCAACATGCTTGCATGCCAGATTTGTTCCATTCTAGAATTGTGGTCGGGGCTGCACAAAATCCTTCATTTTGCAAACTCCTGCATTAAAGTGTACACAGGAGTGACTCCATAAATTTTTTCTAAGGTGTGGCCTGAATTGCTAATAACCTTAGAATGGCACACCAAAATCCCCAAAAACCCAAAACAGAATTTTAGTTTTATCACACTGCTGTCATATTTAGATTGGAAACAAAAAAAAGTTAAAATACATATTTCAAATCAGTTAAATTTAATACAACTTATATATATATATATATATATATATATATATATATATATATATATATATATATATATATATATATATATATATATATATATATAAGCGGCTATAAGCGGCTGGGTAGCTCAATGGGTAAGTCACCCGACCTTCACCCGGGAGACCGGGGTTCGAATCCAGGCCGGGTCGCTTGGTTGAGATATCCAGTGTGGGTCCTTAGGCAAGATCCTTCGCGCTACTGCCTACCTCATGATGAGTGACAAAGGAATACACGCCATGCCGGCTCAGACGTCGCCCGGCCAAACAAGGTCTGCGTCAGGTGCTGGGGAACCAGGGCACCTTCACGAAAAATGGGTTACTGGAACAAGACGGAATTGGGCGAGAGGTGAAAACTTGGATCTGTTGGAATGCTACTACTCAAGTAACCCTAGTCAGAGGGGTTACATGCAAAGAATGCGGGAGGAATGGTTACGTCGACATCCCCATTCAACACTAACTGCCAAACAACTAGTAGCTCAGTGTTCCAACATCCGCAAACGGCAAATGCTGTCACAACTTGAGATAGACGAGGTACAACACAAATGCTACGGCAAGGGGGAGCCAGGACGCCAGGTCAGAGGGGAGTTAGCTTCAACTCCCCACCCGCAGATTGGGTATGCAGCCCCAATAATGAACGAACCATCACAGCTGAACGAGGCAGCAACTGACCTGAGAGGTAGGATCGTGGCCCGAATGAACACCAGGCAATCCCGATGCCAATTACAACGGCTGAGTGAAGTACCATCAGAAAGTCTCATTGAAGATGTGAATGCAGCATTGAGAACGATCCCTACCAACACCATAACGGAAACCAATGAGCTGGTGTACAACTCAGCATCAGTGATCCTTGAGATGCTCGGCTATAGGAGCAACCATGAGATTCAATACCCACCATGGAAAAGACGGTTAGAGGCTAAAATCAAGGTAACAAGGAGGGAAGTGAGCCAATTGTCAGAGCTCCAAAGAGGTGCAATCAAAAGACCAGTACCCAAGCGGTACAGCCAGATGCCCATACCTGAAGCGCTCGAAACTGCCAAACAAAGGCTCCAAGCCTTGGCCAGTCGCCTAAAGAGGTACACGAGAGAAAATGAAGCCAGGAGGATTAACCGGCTCTTCTCCACCCAACCAGCTAAAGTGTACTCTCAATGGCAGGGTAATAACAACAGAGCAGACCCACCAAGGCTGGAGACCCAACAGTACTGGAAAGGCATATGGGAAAGGGAGGCGACCCACAACAGCAATGCACAGTGGCTAATCTCTCTACGAGATGACCACAGCAACCTCCCTGAGCAAGCCCCAGTAACTATCACAGTGGCAGATGTCCAAGAAAGAGTCTCAGGTATGAAAAACTGGACAGCACCAGGTCCTGACATGATCCATGCCTACTGGCTAAAGAAACTCACTGCCCTCCATGAGCGACTGGCAGCTCAAATGAACCAGCTGCTACAAAGTGGGACTCACCCTGAATGGTTAACTGAAGGGCGCACAATCCTGATCCAGAAGGATCCCTCAAAGGGTTCGGTCCCATCCAACTATCGGCCAATAACCTGTCTCTCTACAACATGGAAGCTCATGTCAGGCATCATAGCAGCTAAGATAAGTGGGCACATGGATAAATACATGAGTACAGCACAGAAGGGCATCGGCATAAATACCAGAGGAGCCAAACACCAACTCCTGGTAGACCAAACAGTCGCCCGAGACTGCAAAACCCGACACACCAACCTGTGCACGGCTTGGATTGATTACAAGAAAGCCTATGACTCAATGCCACACACTTGGATCATTGAATGCTTAGAGATGTACAACATCAACAGGACTCTAAGAGCCTTCATTGCAGCCTCGATGGGGATGTGGAAAACCACCCTTGAAGCCAACTACAAGCCAATTGCACAAGTGTCCATCAAATGTGGCATATACCAAGGAGACGCTCTGTCCCCACTGCTGTTCTGCATAGGTCTGAACCCCCTCAGCCAAGTCATCAACAAGACTGGCTACGGATACCGACTCAAGAACGGAGCCACCATCAGTCACCTCCTCTACATGGATGACATCAAGCTGTACGCTAAGAGCAAACGAGACATCGACTCACTGATCCACACCACCAGGATCTACAGCACTGACATTGGGATGTCATTCGGACTAGAGAAGTGTGGTCGGATGGTTACACAGAGAGGGAAGGTCATCCACACGGAAGGGGTCTCACTCCCAGAGGGAACAATAGCAGACATTGAGGACAGTTACAAGTACCTGGGAATACCACAAGCAAATGGCAGCCTCGATGAGGTCACAAGGAAAGGAGCCACGGCCAAATACCTCCAACGAGTAAGGCAAGTCCTGAGAAGCCAGCTCAACGGCAAGAACAAGATCCGTGCGATAAACAGCTATGCCTTGCCAGTAATCAGATACCCTGCAGGAATAATAAGCTGGCCAAAGGAAGAGATAAAGACCATGGATGTTAAAACTCGGAAACTACTAACCATGCATGGAGGGTTCCACCCTAAATCCAGCATCCTGAGACTATACGCGAGCCGTAAGGATGGAGGCAGAGGACTAGTGAGTGTGAGAGCCACTGTCCAGGATGAAACATCCAAGATCCATAAATACATCAAGGTCAAAGCCTCAACCGACGATGTGCTCAGCGAATGTCTCAAACAATGGGGACCAGAGGATGAGGTGCTGGAGGAACCATCATGGGAGGATAAGCCCCTACATGGGATGTACCACCGACAAATAACTGAAGTGGCTGATATCAGGAAATCCTACCAATGGCTGGAAAAAGCTGGACTCAAGGACAGCACAGAGGCACTCATCCTGGCTGCACAGGAACAGGCCCTAAACACCAGAGCAATAGAGGCTCAGATCTACCACACCAGACAAGATCCAAGGTGTAGATTGTGCAAGGAGGCCCCTGAGACAGTCCAACACATAACAGCAGGGTGCAAGATGCTGGCAGGGAAAGCGTACATGGAACGTCATAACCAAGTGGCGGGCATAGTGTACAGAAACATCTGTGCAGGATATGGACTGGAAGCCCCGAGATCAAAGTGGGGCACACCCCCAAAGGTGGTGGAGAATGACCGAGCTAAGATCCTGTGGGACTTCCAGATCCAGACAGACAAAATGGTAATGGCGAACCAACCGGACATCGTGGTGGTGGATAAACAACAGAGGAAAGCCGTTGTGGTGGATGTAGCAATACCAAGCGATTGCAACATCAGGAAAAAGGAACACGAGAAACTGGAGAAATACCAGGGCCTCAGAGAGGAACTGGAGAAGGCCTGGAAGGTGAAGACCACAGTGGTGCCTGTGGTCATCGGGGCCCTCGGGGCAGTCACCCCCAAGCTGGAGCAGTGGCTAAAACAGATCCCAGGAACAACATCAGACATCTCAGTCCAGAAATGCGCAGTTCTCGGCACAGCCAAGATACTACGCAGAACCCTCAAGCTCCCAGGCCTCTGGTAGAGGACCCGAGCTCAGAGGTTGGGAAAGACCACCCGTGGAGGGTGAGAAGGGAATTTTATTATATATATATATATATATAGTCATTTCAGTCCAATTGTTCATACATTCCAATTGATCATTTTTAAACAATTAAGTCAAGTTCAGTTTATTATTCAGATTTGTTTTAAAAGTTTTCTATCTAAGGAAACCCAGCAGATTATATAAAGTCATTGACTTGCAGATTTCACTCCTGCTAAATGAGCATGTAGCGACAGTGGACAGTCAGTTGCATTATGTTGTTGACTTTGCAGCAATCCCTCATACTGAGCATACAGCAGAAAGGAAAACTCCCCTTCAATAGAAGGAAACCTCTTGCAGATCCTGGCTCAGTGTGAACGGCCTTCTGCCACGTCTGACCGGGCGTTTGAGAGGACAGACCAGATACACAAAAATGAAAAGAAACCACTGATCTCGGAGTACTTTCTATGTTACAGAGAAGTAAAAAGTTAATGGAAGTAGCTCCTTTAGTGGCTTCATCTAGGAGAGAAAATGACTTAACAGAAGAGCTGTGAGACAGTTTTCAAGCTTATAGGGTGATAAAGAGCACATACAGTGAGTTGCAGCAAAAGCTCAGCCAAAAGCTTTTGTCATATTTATTTAACAGAGGTGCCTTCTGAAAGCTTTGCAATTGATGGCCAGATGGGGACTGCTAATAATATTGGAGTGGCACGCCAAAACCAAGAACCCTAACAGAATCTTTGGAGTTTTATTTAAGCATGTTGCTGTGGTTGAACTTAAAAATTTTGTCAGATCAAAAAAAAAAAAAAAAGATCATATGATTTGATATGGCAAAACATGTTTTTCAGTGTCAATGAATTTAGGATACTGTGTCTCTGCTGAATTGTAGCTTGAGTAAGTGGTCCTTTTATCAATAATGGTGGAGCCAAGTGTAACTGACATCGAAATTGGGCACTCTGAATGATAAAAAAGTAACACATATTTAAAGTGTGTCCTTTTCCCTCTTTCTTTCATGCATTAAAAAAATCCGGCATATTTAACTGTCTGGGCAGGCCAGACAATTTTGGGGGTTGGTCATTATCTTCCTTCGCGGTGCCTCTGCCAGATAAATAAATTAGAAATAAATACCTAAATGGTTGCAACTCATTCTCCTATAAGATACATTTGTTTAATCTTGAGACTTTTGTAAATTGTAGATTAGGGTGGGGTGTAAAGACGATCTTGTTTCTTCATAGATAGAGAGATAGACAGATAGATAGATAGAGAGAAAGAAAGAAAAAAAAAGAAAGAAAGAATGAAAGAAAGAAAGGAAAGACTGGGAGGGTTTATCTTAAAAATAACACACACCCGTCTGCGGCGGAGTTATTTTCGTACTTTTATTGTGTAAGAGCTCCTGCTTGGTTTCCGGAATTGCCCTCGCACCTGTACAAAACTTGACGTCTGCAAGCCTGGCACCTCCAAGCCGGTGTGTAAGTCAAAAAACTAACCGGGGGGCTGCATGGCTAGGGTTTAACCGGGGAACACTCACGATCATACAGAGGAACAGACTGTTTTTGTTTATTAATTCAGCTTTTTGATTTTACAGAAACAGGAACAGAGCAGCTGCAGAACATGTTGTTCCAAAGGACGAATCTTTTCTGCAGCCTATATGGTCTAATGTCATTCATCCTCTAAATGCATATCAGAGAGAGAAAGTTCACAGAGTACATCCTGCATAACAGTGAGCATATGGCCTATTGTTTTATTGCATAGACAACTATGTCATCACATTGTTTTATTGCTATATAATTAAGCAAGTTGTTTATCATTTTACGGCTCTGTTTAAAATAAACTTCTTTTTTTCCAACAACCAGCTCATCAGAAACTTATTATAATTTTACTCTAACCTGTAATCCCAGGTTGAGCTGATAAATTAAGTCTGTGATCACAGCCAATCTAAAGCTGTATGGGGCCTTTGAACTATCATCCGGTATGATTATTGTAACACATAAATATGCTTTGATCTAAAGTCTGGCAGTATGCTTGGGGTCGTCTTTCTGCTTAAGGCAAACCTCCACCCGAGTCTTAAGTGTTTTACAGCCTCTAACAGAGCTTCTTCCAGGATGTATTTAGCTCCATCCATCTTCCCATCAACTCGGACCAACTCCTGTTTTCCCAGAACCCCACATCATGATGTGGGGATACTACCAGTATTCACTGGGCAGGTTGATGTGTTCAGGGAGAGGTATAATAGTTTTCACCACACGTATTGTTTTGCATGCTAGCAGAAAGTAAAACCATGTTTGCTATGTTCCCCATGGCTTGAGGCCAACTGTTATGGCTTTCTTTCAGCAATGACTTTTTCCTTCTACTCTTCCTAAACACTAGATTTCTGGTTACAAATCTAGTTATGATAAGTTATATGGAATAGGATATATATAAAAAAAAAAAAAAAAAAAAATCCTTTTTTTTTTTTTTAACTGATGTTCACATTGTTTTAAATAGCTTCTCCTAACTTCTGTGGTTTTGGTGATTTGACATGTAGAGTTTGGGAGTTTATAAAACAGCTTTCCTCATTTGAAAAAAACATTTGTAATACAATACTTAATAAGGGTATGATTGGAGCATAATTGTTTTATCTGCTGCTCAAAAACCACGACTGTGTGCAGTGGATGTTTTTAAAAAGCAAGGACATTGACAGAGTGGGGAAAAAAAAGGAAGAATCAGTCAAGGAAGGTATCTGCAGAGGAACATGTAAGGCCTGTAGAAAATAGAAGACAAGAACCAGGAAAAGAGATATGCATCCTCCTTTTGATGATCACCTTTGGGCTAAGTTTTCAGCTTAAAGTTCTTTGGGAATCACTTTATTAATGCTATAATATTTCAAGTTCTACAAGAAGTTTAATTTCTGGGGTTATTTTATAAAGGTTCAACAAACAAAATGAAACCGGATTAGGTTTCCATGATATGCAGTTTGGAGCTCATCCAGGTTCAATTTGTTGCTAGGTTAACTGCTATATGAGGACAGAACACTGGCTCATCTCTTGAGTCTTTTAAGGTTTGAATAATTCATAGGTCAGTATTAAGTGCCAAATACAAGTAGAAGATCTATCTATGTAAATACATGTCTCCAGTCAGGTACTGGAATTCCAATCAGCAAGAAGACGGCACTTAAAACAATTAAAATGTAACTCAAGACTTGTACATACTGTACAAACAACACTTAAATCAGTTCATCCTTTAGAATCTAAAATATAGTATATTTCAGTTAATTACATTTTAATTTATAACCTCGTAAAATGATCTCCTACAAGCTCTTCAAGAAGATGTGTTGTTTAAGACCCACTCTCATGTCTTTATTAGATTTTTCCACCATAAAGCAGAGTCACTGCAGCTCATAGTGACAAAAAATGCAACAAGTCATGACTCTCTGAGAGATTGGGCTGAATTAGAGAGGCAGGACTTCCTATGAAACCTATTATTTGTGACATGTTTGAATTCAGTTCCTTAGCCATATTTACACTGATATACTGGCATCAATGAACCTCTTAATTGATTCAGGGAACTGTCAGGCCACCATTTGGGAGATGAGCCTCAGCAGAACTTATGGTAGGCAGTGAGACATGCATAAAAGGACACAATCCTCACTAAAACCATAATTTATTTACAGGAACACATTGAGATCACTTTCAAAATGAACAATGCAGTCCATTTAGTTTTGATGTGACCTATCTGTTTGGCAAATTGGTTATAAATCTAAAAAAAAAAAAAAAAAAGAAAGAAACAAAAGAAAAGAAACAAAATAAAACACAGGTCTTGCCTTTAAAATAAGATTAGTCAAGTTGTTGTTCAGATACCCATCAATGAAAGAAAAGACCACTCCTCCCATGTTGCTAATCTTGATTAAGGATCTTCTCTTTGTCATGGGTTTAATCGTGCTTGAAGAGCCAGAACTGTTAAACAGTAAGTGATGTTTAATACACCACATGCAACCTGATAATCAATTCATCAGGTGTCCAGTTTTTTGTCTCTATACACTAAGCTATTGCAACAAGGTTAAAAGTGATAATCAGCAAGCTGCCAAAAAAAAGTCTGCAGCTTGTCTTTAAAAGGAAATTCAGTTTGAACTCACTTGCCTGTCTTTACCTCAGTACAAGAGCTGTGGCAGACTGTGACTGAACCCTTGTGATTTGTTGAGATCTCCATTTCAGTCAGAGGATTTGGAAATCCAAGGAGAAAATTAAATTAAAAAAAAACCCTAATGGTGTAGGACACCAGCTATGTACACATTTACAGTATATACAAATCTCCAAACCAAAGAAAAATACTTGTTTTTCAAAGTCTTGAGGAGTCCAAACTGAAGTTCTAGTTAGAAGAAAAGACACACAGACATCTCCCTCTGAGAGACTAGGATCCTTCAAGTTTAGTATGCTGAAGCACAGCATGGGAAACGATCATTTCAGCCAATTGACTCTAAAGATCTGTGCATCACTGCGGAAGAAACATACTGTATTAAATAAAGGACTGCGTTGAACACAGAGTGCAATCAGCCATGCACGCAGCATGTTACAGTAATAGACTGCCTTCCCTGATGTAGCCTATAGAGAAGTGGCATTGCTGAAACTGAGCAGTTATTTAGGATACAACGTTTAAAGCATATACACACCATCAAAAGCAACACTGTCAATTGCTTTGGAAAATGGTTCAAACGCATGTTCTCAATAGGTCGAGATCGTTCAGTAGCTTCTCATTACATGATAACCTTGAATAAAAATACAGTTTCACAGTGTCAAAGTGTCAACATGAGGATTTAAAACAAAATGCCCAAAAATCATCTGTTTGATTTAACTGCTTGCCAACCACCTTTACCTTAATAAAAGTTATAGGTGGTATTTTCAATGAGCCAAATCGATCTGTTCTGTAAGTACAAGCAAAAGTAACCTTTTTTGCAGCCTGTTGACTTTCAGTGCACCACAACAGGTGCTTGTTGTGTCTTTGCATGACACACCTTGCTGAATTTTATGTAGGTTTAAATTAAAAACAACTAAAGTAAAATCGACTGAAGATCATTTTCTGCTTGCTTCCTTTTTGCTCACTGAAGTCTGGAATTATCAATGAAGTGCTGTGATCAAACTATAAATGCAAAAATGCATCATTGGAAAAATCACTGTCACTGGTTCCAGATCCCCTTCTGTTTCCTGGGTTTGCTGCTTCCTGTTACGCACATGTCTTTGGCGTGACAAAAACACCGTTTCCCAGATCTTGAATATCAGCCCCTGATCCTGGGCTAGTTTGCCTTCTTCTGTCGATCCAGGAATTTTTGTCTTCTGTCTGGAGGGAGCTCCTCCAGTTCGATACCATGATTGACACCGCTGTAAGAGGAAAAGCAGCTTTTATGTATCACATCTGAGAGGAGAATACAGGACATTCACAACAGGGGTGAACTTGTTTTACAAGTTAAACTGATTAAATGACAGGATGTTTTGCTCAACAATCACATCAGTCACTTCACAACAACAACA
The DNA here is from genome assembly GCA_014839685.1 of Anableps anableps. Taxonomy (NCBI): domain Eukaryota; kingdom Metazoa; phylum Chordata; class Actinopteri; order Cyprinodontiformes; family Anablepidae; genus Anableps; species Anableps anableps. The sequence continues at coordinate 12,893,113 of CM026078.1, read as the reverse complement.
ACAACAACAATAATAATAATAATAATAATAATAATAATAATAATAATAATAATAATAATAAGCAATGAAAACCTACACGCAGGTAGGTATCATAGCAGGTAGAAGAGTTAGAAATTAGGACTTATAGTTTTCAAAATAAAAGCCTCTTTAATTCATAGGTTATATTATTGCAAAAAGTAGCTTTCTTTAATGGATCTAAACCCAGGATGAAAAGTGGTCACACTGACTTTTCAAAGCAAAGCTTAAAGAAACTATTCAAAATAAAAGTTTAAATATTTTTATTATTATGTTATTATATTCTGGTACAGTAGGTTCAACATTACCAGTGAAACTAAACCAGCTTTAAAAAAAAAGGATTATGTTTGTTCACAATAAAACTTATAGATACTTTTCAAAATAAAAGCCCCAATACTTTGAAGGGATTTACACAAACGGTTGACCATTAAAGGTAGCAACTGTAAAACTATTTAATTCTATTTGTTTTAAAATTCCTTTTAGTCTCATTATTAAAAATAATTTTCTAATCAGTCTCAAATCTATCAATAATCAGTCATCAGGGTAGATTGTCTTGGTCAGCAAGTGAATGATATCCATATTATAAAATATATTTATTTGAAGACTTGAGACTTAACACTTGAGTTGAAATTAAATTATTATATTGGAAGGAGGAACAATTAGAGATCATAATTTTTTTAATGATTAATTAATTAGATAAGTGAAACAGAAAACAAACAAACTACTACCTCAAGAAAAATTCAGAAAGGAACTCAGAATAAATGTTTGGAGTATCAATAGCTGATGAAAGACCTAATTGTATGACAAATTCTATCAGTTTCTCTATATGAAATTCAATGAAAGGTGTTTCTGCACATAATATAAAGTCATAAGCACTTGACCTAACTTTAAAGAAAGGATTTGAAGAGGAAAGGAAGAATGAAGTTGCTAAGGTGGGTTTTGTCATTTTGTTGCAGGTGTATGAAGGTAAAACAAAACTAGTAGAGCTTCATAGATTAGAGAGTGAACAAAAACAGCAACAAAACCGAGTCCTAAAACAAGGTGATCAGTTGGGCTCTTTTCTTGGTTCTGCTCCATGCTAGACTCATTTCCCACTCATCATTTGCCAGCACATCAGAAAGTTTTTCTTTGTGATGCCATTAAGTTGCACTCATTTCAAAAGTTTACTGAGTTCTAACCCAGCAGGATAAGATGACTGACTGAAAAAAAATCTTTTGAAATGTGTTCGCAAGTATCAAAACAAGGTAAAGATCAAAATAGTTTTTATGTCATAAACGTGCCATGTTCAGACACTACCAGGTATACAGTATGTGGAATAAAAGATTTCTTTAATTCAGTATAGTTCACCAGGAAGGCCTTTTTCAACAGCCTTGGTCAAGAGAGCAAAAGGAGTGCATACCCAGGCATTCATGCATATAATTGCAAAAGTGAGATTTCCATAAGTATAATGCTCTGCTTTTATTGTTTAGGTTATTGTAAATGTAGAGTTTGCATTACTCAGTTAACTTTTCTATCACTTAAGTCAATTATACAAACAAATATGGTTAGCCTTTCAAAATAAATCTCATAGATTCTCTTTAATATATATTCATAAAATACATTTTTGTATATTGAGGTTGGACCTAAACCAGACATGAAAAATATGATTTTGTTGGCCTTTCAAACTAAAGCTAAATAATAAATAATAAATAAAAGTTTTCCTTTTAATACTTCACTCATTACAAAGCTAACAGGTTCCAGATTCCTAATGGGCTCTAAACACTGTACTTTTCTATATTATTATTATTATTATTCATCCATCCATCCATCCATTATCCATCACGCTTGTCCTTCTCAGGGTCGCGAGGGGGGCTGGTGCCTGTCTCCAGCGGTCATCGGGTGAGAGGCGGGGTACACCCTGGACAGGTCGCCAGTCTATCGCAGGGCAACACAGAGACAGACAGGACAAACAACCATGCACACACACATTCACACCTAAGGATAATTTAGGGAGACCAATTAACCTCACAGTCATGGTTTTAGACCAGGGGTGGGCAATCCCAGTCCTCGAGGGCCGGTGTCCTGCAATTCTTAGACGTCACCCTGGTCCAACACATTTCAATTAAATAGCTGAATTACCTCCTCAGTGCAGTCAAGTTTTCAGAGTCCTGCTAATGACCTCATTATTTGATTCAGGTGTGTTGAAGCAGAGACACATCTAAAAGTTGCAGGACACCGGCCCTCGAGGACTGGGATTGCCCACCCCTGTTTTAGACTGTGGGAGGAAGCTGGAGTACCCGGAGAAAACCCACACATGCACAGTAAGAACATGCTTGCAACATCCTTGCAGAAAGACCCCAGGCTGGATTCGAACCCAGTACCTTTTTGCAAGGTGACAGTGCTACCAACTGCACCACTGCGCCATTAATTATTATTATAATTATTATAATTATTATTATTAGTTGTAGTAGTAGCAGCAGTAGTTCCCATCGATCTTTCTCTAAGCGTTTACAGTGCACATTACATTTTGTAGATGGGTTAAATTATAGCCTTGAGGGAGCCCTAAGCAGCCATAAAGTCTTCTTTTGCCTCAGGCAGAAACAGCTCACAGTTTACATGAGACAAAAAACATTTAGGAATATTTGGGGGAGCAAACAAAATGTTTTCTTACTCTTTGGTGTCCATGGGAACTGGCAGAGGCTTGTTAAAACCTTCCTTCCCCACCAGCCAGTAGGTGGTCTCAATACCTTTTCCCTAAATCAGATCACAGTTTGCATTAATTTCTGTTAGAGGGAGTTTTTCCTCACGTCTACAGTACATTATTAAAAATTTGGGGTTCACTCAAATGTACATACCTTTAACTCTGTCAGACCTCTGACCTGAATCTTGTATCCCATCTTCAAGTTGTTCAGGAGATCAACAGTTGTTTGGTTCACATGGATTCTGTAAGCTATGTAGGTAGAAGAAACATAATTTCAGCTTGCAGAAATGCCTTTATAACAGGGCTACATAGAAAGTCTTTGTGCTGGAATAATCTATCTGCATTGATCTTTGCAGATGCTACTCAAATGATAAGTACAACTGGAACTGGAACACAGTTTGGGATCCCTCCACAAGAAGCTGAAGCTGCCGATAGTGATCTAAGGTTTTCACTGTGTATTAACATCACCAAACAAGACAGGAGTCTGGTGGTTGTTTGTTTTTCTTCCACTTGGTGGCAGTACACCTCTACTGAGTAGTTTCTGACTCCACATCTGTCCATCCATGAATACCCACTACATGATTTTAAATTGTGTAAAAGAAACCAACCTGGTAATTTAAAAAGGGTTATATCTAATAAAATGTAGCTTCCAAGGAAGATCGTAAAGATTTTGTGTATTAATACAGTATAAGCTTCTGGATAGTAAATCCTCAATGTTGTGCCTAAATTTCAAAGTATAAAGACTATGATGCATACAAATATGGTAATTATTGGCATTTACCCTGAAACTTCAACATAGTCTTTAATTCTGTTGATAGTGTTAAAGGATTAGTGAGTACCGCTCACTTAAACCCCTGTTTAGCCTGAAGCAACGTGTACTCGGACTGCCGTACACCTGTCCTCAAGCCCAGAAGGCTCATTAAAAAAAAAAAAAATAAAAAAAAAATAAAATAAAAAAATAACCACAGGAATCTTCTATAAAAGACACTTACGCAAACTGGTGGACTCCATTCGAGATGTGGTGTTGACCGTGTCTCCGAACAGACAGTACCTAGGCATCGTCAGGCCAACTACTCCTGCTACGACTGGACCTGTAATTGTACCATGTGATAACAAACAAAAATGCACAAGGACTTTGAGAAGACAATCTTTTCTGATCATCAATAATATATAGTTAAAGAAATGTGTGACATTTGTATACTCTTATCATATTTCTCTGACTTTACCTCTCTGCTGCACTAAAGTTCTCTTGGTGTTTAAAGGTACATTTTTCATAAATGTAGATAGCATTCTAACTGGGAGAGAATCAAGAAATGCATTGGGCCGAGTCAGAAGTCCAGCGTGTTCAATGTCTTAATTGGATAACAGCACTCTAAGTGGATAGTGTTTCACTGTTCCAGGAATACGTTTCAGACAAGGATAAAAGAGGTAAAAATATCTCCTTGACTTAGCAGCTTGGGGACTCGGATTCTTCTTTAACGCTTATTCACTCTGTACTGGAGTTTGTTTAGGTTTATATTGCCCAAATTATCAATAGATTTAACTCCTGGCTTACTGCACTTTTCAAACGTTTGGAGTCCTTCTCATTACTCACTTTTTATACAACACACAAAATAATTAGAACTATAGTACCTAAGGCAGTTTTGATTACTTTAAAGGTCAAAATTTTGGTATGTCTCTGATCATTTAGTGCATTTTGAACTCTTTTAGGGAAGCTTTTCTGCACTTTGAATCTGCGGGCTTTCTGAAGGACCTACCAAGGCTTTGGTAGTTCTTGGTTGTCCTTGGAAAAGATAATTATACTTTGGTTCAGTAACACTGAGGTAATTTTCATTTATTTAAATGCAGTTATGCAATGAAAGAAGTGATAATATTTGGAACAAAGTGCAGTTTTGCTGTGCTATTGCTGTAGGTGGAGACACAAAGAAAAGGTATCTATTAAACTGAGGTTTTTTAAATTCTTGGATGATACATCAGTCTGAGTTTAATGGGTTTGCAAGCTAGAAATTATATGAAAATGTGCAACAGCCATACATAGCATAGTGAAAAAACAGCCAATGTCAGTAAAAATCAAAGACCTTTAGAAAACCCTGATCCCATTGCTTATATGTGCTGTTATAACAAACTAGGAAGTAATGAGTGCTCTCTTAACACAAAATGTAATAATTTGTTTTAAGGAATAATTTGTTTTAAGGAAGGAATCCAGATGCTATTTCTAAGTGTACCATTATAATGTTGGGGATTTATCACTGAACAGAAAGGAGGAACATGATACTCGCCAGAGTGCAGACCAATACGGATCCGGATTTTCAGGTCAGGCATGTGTCTTGTCTTGAAGCTTCCAATCAGGCTCAGAATATCAAGGGACATGTTGGCCATCTCAGCGGCGTGACGATTGCCATTCCTGGTGGGAACTCCAGAGGCTACCATGTAAGCATCTCCAATAGTTTCCACCTGAACACCACAAAAAGGAAGAGGTAAACAAACACAATCGAAGAATTTTTGTCTCAACCTGCATTTACAGACTGTTACAAAGCTGAAAAGTGAACATAAAACAATTTAAATCCAATATTGATCTGTTTCAAATATGGAAAATTTGTCTTGAAATCACAAATGTTTCTCACCATTGCTCATTTGACTTTGGAAAAGTACGAGTCATTTTTGTGACTGGATCCAAAATTCAAACTGAAATATTTGATTATTCACACAGCCTAAAATATTTATGTCTGATTAATGAGAAAATTGAGTATTTTGTTCCTTTAAAGGCAATATTAATGGTAGCAACTCAGTATCTGTTGCTGGGCACTGCCCAAAATTAAATGAGAAATACAAACAGAAACTGGAACAGCGAAGTATAACAAGTTTAAAAATGACAAAGGCTCTTTTTAATTTTTTTTGTTTTAGGTCAAACTGAGATTGAGTTTCCTTTCTTCAGTACAGATAACATTTATATTCTTAGGTTATAAACTGTATACCAAAGGTTTTTCAACTCTCTGTGTATCATAAAGGACTGAAGTGTTGGTTGAAATAATATTTAGACATTAAATTAAAATTGAAACTAATGGCCAATACCATATTTTATTGTAATTCCTTCAAGATGTACATCAGTTTGTACCAATGAATAAAAAGTATATATAATTTCAGAACTGTGAACGTTGAATTAGCCTAAGCTCAACGTTTGTGTTCTTTACACAGGAATAGTATTCTTCACAAGTCCGACTGAGATGATGTGGATCACAAGCAAAAAAGTTTAGGATCCACTCATATATAACACTATATAGTAATTAAACAGATACAGTAATAGACAATATAATGCACAAAATGCCTTTCAGGTGTAAGGGTTATTATTTGATTCAATGTGTCATACAATGTAAAATAGTTGTTTGCTACCTTCAAAAACATAAAAGATTATCTATATTTAAGTTTACTATGAAATGCATACAAAACGATTTTTAAGAATAATACATTCAAATAAAGCCTTTTTTAAATGTGCAAACAGCCCATAAATGCTAACCTTGTAGACGTCATGAAGTGGGATGATGGCATCAAAAAGTGTGTAGAGATCATTGAGCAGGTCAACCACCTCAATGGGCTCACTGAGAGCTGAGATGGTTGTAAAACCAACAATGTCACTGAAGTACAGTGTGACCTCACTGAAATGTTCAGGCTCCACAGGTTTCCCTAGCTTCAGTGCCTGGGCCACAGACCTGAAAAGGGAAGCATAAAGAGCAAAAGGCAAGCTTGTAGTGCTGACACAGACACAGCTTAGGACTCAAACAACAATTGCAGTGGTGTCTTCAAAATGTCAACAAATGTGATGGTGTTAAGACAAGATTTTTTGCCAAAGCATCTCAGAACTCTGACAAATTGCATTTTGGATCCTGACACAATCATTTGTAACATTAAAGGGAACCTTTTAAAAGCTGTTTATAGATTATTATAGAAGCTAGATTTATAGCCTCAAAGCTAAATTATTCACAAACTATGTAAGAACAGTGCAGTATATTACATTATTTCCCTCTAAATACATGTGCATAAAAGCTGAGTTCTTTGTTTAACAAAGAATTAATCTGTTTTGAAAAAAGTTGATTAGTTTTAACATAATATTTGACAAAAATTAAGATCCAGATTGCTGGAATAGGACAAGTCGGAGCTTCATCATTCTTCTGTGACTACCATTTTTAGCTGCACTAAAACCTGATCAGACTTCGCTGAAGCTCTTCACCAGATGAAATTTTAAAAAATGATAAGATGGAAAAATATGCTTTATAATATATTATTTCACTAGAGTTCAACAATGATTTTTCTTTACTCTAAAGAATGAGTTTGTTCACTTAAGATAACATTAATATTTTAGCTCCTAAGTAGTTAGGGCATGCTAGTGCTAATCATGTTCAACGTTCACACTTTAAACAAAGAACTGGTCATAAATTCAACTCATAGACATACTATGAAGCTATATTTATTTGTGCTAATTATATTTATTATTTTTTAGCAGTCTTAATTGAACAGCTAATTGATTTTTTGAGTTCTAATCAAAGCTGTCAATATAAGTCTTTTTAGACTTTATGAGGCTGTAATCTTTATTTTTATTCATTCAAATTAAACTGAAAATAAAATGTGTTAATTTTGACCCAAATATTACTTGTTTAGTAATCCAGGTTATAGGTTATTCTAACTCCACATATTGGTTGGTTTTTATGTTTAGACAGCAGTCACTTTGACCCATTTTTTGGGATGAAAGCAAGTCCAGAATCAAACTCATAACCTAACCCAACCCTGAGTCAGCAAAATAATCCAGATGTTTTTAGAAGACAATCCTATAAGTTACAGATATACATTTGTAACAGTAATGTGGACTAATATTTTTTTTCTACGATTCTGTACTTTCCAAAAAGAAAGTATCTTCAATGACATGAAACACAGAAATGCACCTTCTGTTGCTTCAAGACAAAGAGAGCCTTGCCTGTCATGAGGTATGCACATTTTTACACAAAAAATAACAAAAAATGAGGTGAACACAAGCTAGGCATAATCATTTTTTTCTAAAAAAAAAAAAAAAAAAAAAAAAAAAAAGAATTTTGTTGCACGGCTAACATCAGCCACTTTAATGATGATGCAGCATTTGACTTTCAACCACTATGACTAAGCAGCATCATTTAATTTTTGTCACTTGTTAATGAAAATGTTACCTTCTTTGCATCTTCCTTAAAGCTAGTTGTCAACATCAAAAAGTCCAGTTTTAAGAACACCACCATGTTTTTATAATGTTTTAATGTGTTGGACTCTTACTTGGGCAACATCTGAGCCACCAGTTGATCTGTTTTCTGTCTCTCCATCTCGAGCTCCTCTGTCCTCTCTCTGATGAGGTCCTCCAAATTAGACGAGTATTGCTCCAACATCCGCAACATGGAGTCTATAATATTAGTCTTCTTTCCTTTTGAGATGTGCTTGAACTGTTATGTCAAGGGTGTTTCACAATAAGTTTAAGTGTATTTTAGAATCTCATATGAACATATTTTCTGCATTTTTACCTGCTTGAAAATATCCTCAAAGGTTGGCCTCTTCTCTGGATCTTCACTCCAGGCTTGTTTCATTAACTGAATTACATCTAACGGGGCCTCTTCCACTGATATAATGGGACGACACAGAGGTGGAGGGTCTTTGATCTTGTTGACAATCTCTGTCAACACATGAACATGAGCAAAATGTTAGACACACAAAAAAACAGAAGAAATGAAAGGGGAAAGTTTTCTTTATTTAAATGCCATCGCCTCACATGAGGAGCATTTTAGAAAGGTCTTTGAATTATTTTTAAATATACCACCACCTTGGCTGTACTATCTGGTCACTCACCCTTGGGAGGCATGTCCAGCATGCAGAAAGGTGAAGAACGAGAGACAATCTCCTGCACGATGATGGAGAAACTGTAAACGTCACCAAAGAAAGTACCTTTCCTCTTCTGACTTGGGTCTCGCAGCAGCTCCGGAGCCGTCCAAAGTAAGTCTTTTTATTGAAAAAAATGCACAGCCAATGATAAAATAATTGTCATGCATAAGCAAATAAAGTCAAAATGTTATTCCAAACTTGGAGGTGTTCTCACCCTCTGGCTTTTCCTCATCTGTGTCTATGCTTTGTGCAATCAAAATTTCATTAAACCCATAGTCTGTCACCTTTAGCACAAAGCGCCCATCCACCACACAGTTACGAGATTTGAGCCGTCCATGGATGATGTTACGATGATGCAGGTACTTCATTCCCTGATGAAAATAAAAAATAAACAAGTAATGAGAAAACATGATCTTGTCTATTATAAAACACAGAGAAGTCTTTCTTACCCTGATCAGATCTATTAATAAGGAAGATTTGAACATCCAATCGAGACGAACGTCCTCATTACCCAGCAAATCCTCCAGACTTCCCCTGCTGCAGTGCTCGGTCACAATGCCGAAGATGCCAGAGTCAAAGAACAGTCCCAGGAATAGATTTAGGTTCTCATGTCTCATCTCTCTTAGCTGAAAGAGCAAAAAAAAAAAAAAAAAAAAAAAAAAAAAAAAAAAAAAAAAAAAAAAAAGAAATCACTGTGCTTTGCTCTTTTGTGACCAAAAGTATTCAGTGATGTTGTTAAATTATTTAATTATTTGGTTGATCAAAGACAGAGGTTCTCAACAAATTCCACCACAGTGAATTGTAAGATTTCCAAGTTCAGCCATTTTGAGATGGTACAAAACTTTTTTTTATTTTGTCATGTTATTTACATATAAAGAAATCCATTTTTTACAGCATCTTCCATTTAAACATGCAGTTTAATGTTGCCTGTCATTATTGCTCTAAAATATAAATGTCCATGTCCCAAGTTGGAAACAAAACAGTAAAGTCCCCAAAATGTGGGAATTCATGTACAAAAGTGAAAGATTTCTCATCAACCTAGACCTCAAAATCCAAAATGATTGACATCTGTGATAATAAATTGTTAATTTTTTCATCTCTAATTTGTATCTCATTAAATCTTTCACACACGTGCAACCTCAAGGCCAATGTATAGGCCTACCCCACAAGAACAGAGAACTTTGTTCTTCTACCCAAGGCTGCAACAACAAGAACAAAGTTGTTTTTGGCCAGTACTTTTCATACTTCACAGAAAATCAAATGCAGCACTCCTTGGAAGTTTATATATGTCTCTGCCACATGCCACCTTTATATTTCTCTGACACCTCATAAGCAAATGGTTCCGCCCAGAATATGTGTCAAGGACAAACTGCAAGAACTCCAAAACTAGGGTTGTAAGAACAGAATTATGCCATTTGGCTCTTGCACACCTGAAAGAGAGAACAAATTTCTCTGTTCTTACAATGGATATGTATCTTTAGTTAGTGAACTACTAGTGTTTAAATACATAAATATAAAGTATTTTAACCTCTGTTTTGATAACAGAGGTTAGTTTGAGCACAGTAACTAGCATAACCAATTTGTTGTTCTGAACATTATTAAGTTTTATGTAATTTCTGCATCCACATTTTTACTTCAGAGGTTAGCAGAAGAAAACATAAGTAGCCATTAGCACTTGTTCTTGGTTTACTGTTGTCTGCCTCAGCTCATAACCAGAGGGTTTTTACAAAATATTCTCCCCCTGTATCTGCCCTTTGAATGTTTTCTGTTAAAAGTGAAGATCGATATGCTTGAACAACTTTTTGACTGATATGCATCTTAGCTCTAAATCACAACTAGCAACCTGAGTTTAACCCACGAGGTACTTGCACCACATTTGACCTTAGATCTTTAGTTGCTAGCTTAAAAGAATTTAATATGTTTCTTGGCCAAAAGTGCTAAGGTTAATATTAGTATGTTGGCTACGATGATCTAGCTCCAACAGTTTTAAAAAGCTATTTTTCACCTGAACAAAAGGAAAAGTCTCTTACGGATTCACATACCTTCACAAAGATCACCTCTGTGCTGCCACTCACACTAGAAACTGTTCCTGTGGGACATTTCTTCAACCAAACCCAGTCACCCTGTAAAATTAAGAAAACCATTTTTTTTGTGAAATCAGAGGCTCTAGAACTCAAAGCTGGTACCACAAATCCATTGTATCCGGTGTGGTGTGATCTTCTTACCTCAAACACAGCAACATTTGAACTGTCTGGAGTTGAGGCTAGGTAGCTACGGCCAGACACAGAGTGGTGAGGTGTCTTCATGTCCCCTTGGCTTTTCATGATACTTTCATCATTTAGCTTCTGCTCACACAGTGATTAAAGAGGTCATGTCAGAGCAAATCACTTGCAAATGTGTCAAGGTGACAATATCGCTTCAGTGATACTGACCCGTTTGCTGACTTGAGTATTGATAAAGACCAGATCATCAAGAGTCAGGATCACCTTTGATGAGCCACCATTTCCATTACCCCCAAAGCTGAACCCGACCTTGCCTTGTTTCCTGTGCACACAGACATCGTATTCGATTGAGGAAAAATAAGAACTGAGTAAGCTGAGATATAATTTTTCTGCTCTGCTATACATACTTCAAGTGAAGAAAGATGTTTACTACACCTCCCACAAATGACATTAACAACAGGAATAGAAAGAAGAACGTGGCTACATCCATCCCTATGGAAAGAAAAAAACCCCGCAACAGTTTGTGTAAATTGCCACATCTAGTACATCACTGTATAGATTTATTGTGAAAACACTATTAGTCTGCTTACACACTGACCTCCAGTGCAAGCAAAGTACGGGCTAAACCAGCAACTTGAATCTGTGTAGGGAGTGCTGCCTGCAAAGTGGACCGAGCGACCAAGATATTTCAAGCCTCCTGTCTTGCCATCCGTGTGACTAGCATGAAGAAAATGCGTGGAGTAGAGTGAGGTGCCCATGCCGCTGTAGTCCAGTACTACATAGCCAGCCTGCATCCCTTCACCACTTCTTCCAGCCTGCAACTGCTGATTGAATCCTTCAAACTCAAAGCCCCCCTCGCTGTCTCCCAGGATGGCACCTGATACCCAACGGCCTCCACTTGTGCGAGCTTGCTCAGCAGCCATAGCAATGTAATACATCATGTTGTAAATGGTGCCAAAGAATGGAGAAACCTAACAAAGGGCAATCAGACAATATATTTAGTAAGAATGTTTTGTTAACTTTTGTTTCTCACTTTCAGTAACTAGTTTCCTCAACAATTCTTACCTGTTCTGGTGGAATACTGCTGCGTATTTCATAGGTGTTCTGAGCCTCTCTGAAGGCCTCATAGAAATTGCGTTCCCCAGACTCCATAGTGATGGTGAGAACCCCATCATAGGCTTTTCGGAGCTTGGTATCATTTCCTAGCATGTAGTAGTTTGCATCTTTATATGGTAGGGAATACAGAAGAGTATCGTAAGTAATAAAAACATAGCCACGGTCTATCATACGCATAGCTAGGGCTGTTGTCAGGAGCTGGTACTGGGCTTGGCCACCAATCAGGACAGAGGGCATGCACATGATGATCACTGCAAAAAGATAAACATTTGAAACAATCAAGTTTGCACAATTTGCATAGGCTTAAGTTCTGACTTCTAAATAACCTGCATCTTACCTCTAACTCGATCTGCTTCCCTCACTCTTGTCAAAGCTCTCCGTGGCCCATCCTTATCACTCTCCATTGTGATCACAGGGTTGACAGGCAGGCCAAGAGCCCTGAGTGAAGTGGCCAACTCTTGTCCTGTAGCTTCCCAAATATCTGTTTCTTCTGAGATGATGGCCACATGAGCCCATCGAAAATACCTTAACACAGTAAAAATTACATGGGCGGACAATGGCAGTGGCCTTAGGAAGGTAGGGTACATCTCTCCTGCATTTATGTTGGGTTTGAGACAACCCCAAGACAGAATCCCAACATCCCACTCTTTTGCATACAAAGCAGCTGAGGAGCAGTAGCCTGGGTTAGCAGGGCCCAAGAAAGCAGCACCGTAACCTTCTAGATCAGCAAAGCGAACAAGGGCACGAGTTGACTTGCAGTCCTCATTTATCAACGTGTAGTCATACCAGTATCCTTTGTTAAGGTAGGGGTTCTTGTTTATACGGCTTGTGGCAAGGCGGGCTGCCAAGTCAGGGAGAGCCTTAGAGTATAAGATATCACATGTCCAGGGTCCAACCAGGGCCACCTTGAAAGTAGTTGCCCATGCTTGACAGGAGAATAATGAAATCATGAGTAAAAGGAGATGAAACCAGTTCCCCCCTGATCTTCTGGTTTGCTGCACTGGGGATGATGGCAACTGTGGTGTTGATGACAAGGATTTTGATGACAGTGATAAGGATGTTGATGATAACTGAAACTTTCTACACCCAGCAAAACTATTTTTAATCATCGTCCATATATGTCTTTTTCTTATCACTTCAACTGAGTGGTGCTGCCATCATGGGTGGTAGGCAAGGTTGTGCAGACATTGAGGGTCTCTCTGATTTGCCATTTTCACATCCAGGTTTTATGATGCCTCAGACACAGAAGGTGAACTGAGAGTATATAGTGGTAACTGTGAGAATGTCTTTGGTTCTGGGATTGCTCCCCTTGGCACTCTGCAGGTCTTTAGTCCAAAAGTGGATAGGTGACAAGAAGACCCCAAGCCATCACTGCCTCCAGGAAATAAGAATGAAAATATATTAGAAAACTGTAGATACAACATTTAATAATGTCTGTTGGAACTAAAGACTTGTACTGATATAATCTTCATAAAGTAGAGATGATCCTTCACCATCCATTGATACAATGTCATTATGAATCTTAGCAGTGTACATATGGCCTCATTGCTGAGGACATACTGCCTGTGCTGTCCCTTGGAGAATTACTAGCATGTGTGTACCAAGCTCATTAGCTTTGCCAGAGCTAATGCCAGGTAACCAGGAGCTAATTCTGGATCCTGTTCTCTAACCTTCTTTCTGTTGTATGGTATCTCCTTTTTCTTATGCTTTCATTCTTTTGAAGGTTTTTGTGCCATCTTCAAGTCTAATTTAGCCATATCTGTTGTATTTTTATGTAAGATGGTGAAAATATCTCTTAGTTTAAAGGTTTCCTTTTCTAATATAGTGTGGTGGACTTTGAACTGGACTTAAAATATATTAAAATGAAATGCCTTTTGTACTTAATAGTTACAGAAATTGATGAAACATACTTGTTTCCTAAACCACATTTCTGTTGTTGATGTAGTTTATATTTTACAAATTACAAACTCTGAATTTACAACCTTTTTTTTTTTTTTTTTTTTTTTTTTTTTTTTTTTTTTACCAAAATATGTAACTCACAAAGAAGTTTTTAAAGTTATTTATACTGACATAGACTTTTTAGTTACCCAATCAAGAGATGTTTAAGTATGTACTAGCTCTGCAACAAGGTGCTGCTGTCAAATTAAAATTATTTTTTAAGTTTTAAGTAAATACCTTCATTATAGACTTTATTTCATTCTATCACAAAGGTAGAAGGAATTATATCAACCACTCGTTTCCAACATCCTCTCCTCTGCCAGAAAAGCTGTCTTACCAACAGACGTAAACAATGCTACAGAAAATAAGGAATTGTTCATTTTTACATGACATATTCCTAATTCAAATTGATGGAAATCTTACCTGGAGTAGTTTTCTACAAAGGAGCCATGTCAGGGTTTGAGTCTGTCGTTAAATAGTATCATCTAAATTCCAAGTGGATTAAGAATACTCAGGATGAGCACTTATCTTGTGTCTTGCATCGTGAAAAATATTAGAATAAATCCTAAATTCATGTGCGGTATAAAACAAAAATAAAAAAGGAAGGAAACATTGGGAAGTTTATCTCATCTTTTGTCCAAGTTATTAGAAGCAGGTTGAATTTTAAAAAAATTCTTCAACTTTCCAGGGTGTTGATCTTCTTGCTTTAGTTGTTGCTGTCCCTGTTTTGGACTGGGACCCACCCCAAACCACAGGTACATGAGAAGAGGTGCAACCTGGTTCCAGAGTTTGGACTGGTAAAAATAGATTGGCTTGATGGGCTGAGAACTTGAAAGAGGGAATAAATAAAGGAAAGGAAAAAGTGGGAAGGGCTGACAAGCTTTGACTTCTCAACCTTCTTTAGCTTTTAATCCATACTAGTGTGGGAAGCATGCATGTGGGGGAAGCGTAGTGGCAGGGAGGATCACCAGGAGAAGAAGGTGAAAGTAGAAGCACACTCACTGTTTGCTCACGTGCTGATTTATCCAAGCAATTGTTGCATACAGAGCGCTTACAAATAGATAACTGGAAACTTAAATCTTGTTTAAACAAGTCAGCACCTTCACGTCTGCATGAAAAGACAGAAGCTTGGAATGATTTTCAGTTCAGGCCTGTTTAAAATCAAGGACAAATGACACAGCCCAAAAGTTTAAAAGATGCTAAAATAATTGACAATACAACATAAAAGCAAGTGTATGGAACATTTTACACCAGAATCGGAAGATCTTTTCCATCTAAATTTATAAATCCTCCCTTTAAATGCATTTGTTTCCACTATAGCTCATTAAGCTGCTACAACTTGCTGATACTGTAGTTACAGCCAGGGCAAGGTCTCCTCTTTAAGAACTGCTTTATCACTATTAAATAAGACTTAAGTTCAATAAATTTTACTGAACATTGAAGACAAAGGGACACACTAGAAAAGTTAGGGATAAAATTATCGCAAACTTTAAAAGATGTTAAAAAGAAAAAAATCCAATCTTTGAAGATCTCACAAAGTACTGTTGTATTCATCACATTAAAATAAAAAGAATATGGCACAACTGTGAATCTACCAAGACATGGCCCTCAACCTGAACTGACAGGTAAGGAGATCATTAATCAGAGAAGCAACCAAGAGGCCAATGGTATGATGGTATGATCCCCAGCTCAGGTGGGAGAATCTGTTGACACAGCAGCTAATAATCATGCCCTTCACAAAGCTGACCTTGTGTAAGAGTGACAATTAGAAAGGGGATGTTAAAAAAGTGGATGTTAGAAGGTACTGACTTGTTTGACATACACCACAAGCCATTGTGGCTGTGGGAATGTGACACAGGTCAGATACTCCTCAGAACAGTGCTAGGCCTGAGGCTCGGAACAGCAGTGCACAGAGCTGGAGGCTAAAGCTAGGTATGTAGTGCTGTAACTGAGGGGTGGGGGATAAAATCATATAAGTTATAAAGCAACAATTTCTAAGCCTGATGGCATGGGGCTAAGACGTGGACTAAGATAAAAACAGTTCATGAGCTGGAGTAAGGATTACAGTTGAACATGAACATGAATAGGCAAATTTACTGTGAATTATGTTCCACAGAAAAATCAGCAAAAATGTGAATCTGCAAATACTGAACCTTGAGTACGTGGGGGTCCATTGTATATATGTTAGGAGGGTAATAATTACTGAGTGGAAGTAGATTTGGGGCAGGAATCTAGAGGAAACTGAGAGAAGCTGACTATGGAGAATGACTGAATAAAAATTAGGGAAACATTAAAATGAACAATAACCAAATAGAACATAACTAAGCCCAATGTAAACAGAATATAAAGCATAAGAATGTACAGAAATGAAGAACAACTTAATCCAGAGCAACAAAAATAGACCACTACAAGTACACTACATTGTGTTGTACTAAATGAAATTCCAATAAAATACATTAAACTTTGTGGTTGTAATGTGACGAAACATAAAAAGTTGATCTCAATACTTTTAAAAGACACTGCAGATAGATGCATAATGTGAAGTCATTCTTTATGCAGCGAGTTTCCCTCACATTATAAGCGCTTCTGTGTCACTGCCAGTTTTAGAAAAAGTCTTGGATCTGTATGTCAGTACTCATTGAGGCAAAGGATGTATATAAACTGAAGCTAAGGGCTGGAAATATAATTCGTGCTGTCTGTGATAAGCTAATGGAAAATTGCTCCTTTGATCTTAAAGCTGGAATCTGAGCTTGAGTGAAAAAAGTAAAGCTCAAAGTAACAACAAAAAATACATTTAAAATGGAAAAAAAGCTGCTTGGAAATAATGCTCAAGCATACACCTTCAATGACCGCTTTATGAGAACAGGTTGAGGCATATGTGTGGTGAGTCCTGTTCTCATTTGTCCTGTCTTGCACATCTATAGAAGACTTGTTGAAGTAATCAGATTAGTCAGGCGAGGCCTGGCTAAACTGATTGGCTGCACGCAAGCCTCTTAGTGACATGGCTGACAGCACAGTTAGAGATCACTCAAAAGCAAGGTCAGACATGTAGCCAGCTCAGCAGAGGCAGCAGCTCTGCACCACACTGTCAGGAGGTGGTCAGCACCTATGATTCACCACGTGCTCTTTAAACAGACAATATATTACCTGCAAATTTGAGGTCACTTGCTTGAAAAACTAGTAATAAGATGATTTGTACAACTTCCACAAAATATATATTGTTTTCCGTGAAAGTATTCAACTGCCTTAAGACTTTAATTGAGAGGATCTGTGGGAGGAGCAACAGAGAAACAAAAATCTTTTCCGTGATCAAACTTAATTATTTAGGTGAATTAACCGAGCAGACTCTCATGATGACATCACTCCCTCCTTCCAGGATCACAGGATCAACGACGTGTAGGAAAGCTAGGAGTCTTCCCTGAAAGTCATACCACAGTGTAATTTAAGAGAGGTAATCCTGAGCAGCCTATAGGGAGACCTTTTTGTCACTGTCCACACACACTGTTTGCAGAGCTGAGTGCAGGATAGATCCTAGAGGATCACATAAATGGTAGTTTTTCTCCTTAAAATTATCTGGACTTCTCAATTTGGAAATACTAACACACTGTTTGTTTTTTATTTCTAAAAAAAATGGAACATTGTGGAAATAGTTCAAAACAGAAAGAAGTAATTTGCAAAGGATTTACATTTAATTTTGGACTACAAAAATGCAAAGGAAGTATGAAATCTTATTTTCAAATATATTCCTTTTTCAAACAGATGAACAAAAACAAATTTAAAATGAAATACATCACATCTTCATTTAAAAACCCTCTACATGCTTTATTGGCGAGAGTTTTACAAAAGCAGCTTTAATATACCTGTGAACAGATACACTGATGCACAGTAGCCACTTCAGCAGTTTTAGTTGTATTGACTGTATGCTGCCACCTTTTGAACAAGTAGTGCAAGTGCAACATTATTTATTTATTTATTTTTTTTTTTTTTTCAAACCAAAGAGGACCAATAGATTCACTGACTCGCCATCCCAGACAGGTTGAAATAATTAATTATTATATAATAGAACATCACAATAAATTATTTATTTTTGGTCACTTAGACAAAAGACACACACCTGCACACCCAAAAAGGCAGCAAGTTCTTAGCAACAATTTAAATGAACGCTTGACCTTGAATCTTGAATCTTGATCCTTGACTTCAAGGAACTAAAAAGACATGCACACCACAGGACTCCCTTCATGGCTTATATTTCTGT
The DNA here is from genome assembly GCA_014839685.1 of Anableps anableps. NCBI lineage: Eukaryota > Metazoa > Chordata > Actinopteri > Cyprinodontiformes > Anablepidae > Anableps > Anableps anableps. Next base: position 12,874,998 of record CM026078.1, on the reverse strand, counting down.
AGTATTAAGGTGTCTTTCCAACCTCTCAGTTCTTAATTTAATATCTTGTGTCAGACCAGATCTTACAGTGTGTTGCAAAAGTATTGCTAGCTCCCCTTTGTCTTATTTTGCTGTGTTACAGCATCAGACTTCAGTGTATTATATTGGGATTTGTGATGGACCAACACAAGGTAACAAATATAACTGGGATGTGAAAGAGAAAGCATTTTTGCTATTTTCTAAAAGTCTGAAAAGTGTAGAGTACATATTTGTTCAGCCCCTTTACTCTGATACCCCTAAATAAAAAAAGGGAAAAAAGAAGAGATGCCAAAGAGGAGGAGCTTGAGGGAGTTGAGTACAGTCAACAAGTTTAAGCCAACTCTATAAGGGCTTTGCTCAGGGTAGATGGATGCTAAGTCACCCTTTGACTCACAATGACCGTCTTGTATGAGACCTGCTTTGGTTAACTTAATACAACACGTATTAGCAAAACCAGTTGGACATCCTTAGTATGTTCTAGCTAGGTCTAAAATGGGTGTTAAGAAGATGAATTCAACTTGTGTGACACAATTTGAGACCTGTATGGGTCCCACTATTGTCCTAGAGTTGTTCTGCATCATCATATACACAGTTCACATAGGACCTGGAGACACTCCCACCTGGAGCCCATTTTTAAATCCATGGCCCACCCTTATGGGAATCATACATAAAACTTGTCTGGGAGGATGTATTACTTGACAAAATACAGAGAAACGTGTCTTCATTTTTGAAAGAGACTAAAAATGGAGGAAATTATCCCCACTGATGAGGGAACAAGATTCGATGGATTGCTCTGTAGATGTTCTTCCAGAAGATCTAATGAATGAGCTGCATGCAACCTTTACACAGAGCAGTATAAAGATAAAAAAGGAATTAAAAACAATCGTGTGAATGAATGTGGTCTGTAGAGGCTTTATCTCAGTGTGATAAAAAATGGTGCATTTGAATTGGATTTTGACCTACATTACTTTGTTGATATTATGTATTAGACACAGGGGAAAAACTGATTAGCGCTTCAAAATCAGGTCAGTGTTACATGCATTCCAGTAAACAACAGTAGTTTATCCTGAAGAACTTCAACCAGTTGATCAGCAAATTATGGAAATTCTGGTTCCTACAAGATGCCCACCAGAGAAATTCCAAAAATTGATTAGTCTCCAATGCATGCAAATAATACAAACCGATAATTCATGCTGTCAAAAAGCTTCATTACACCTAGAGAGCTTTAACTGTTTCATTGAACGTAAGAGTCCATAAATGCAAGAGATAGGTAATAGTCAGGTTAAGATTTTGAACTGAAAGTAGATTTTTAGATTATCATCATTTATTGATGAAGGTGATCTCATTAACAGCTTTCTTATTAAAAAAAATAAAATAAAATAAACTGTCCCTCAATGGAACAAACTTTAAAGCCTACAGATTTTATTTTGCATGATTTCTTGTCATATAAATGTTTCTTTCCATTGCCATCCTGTCTTCAGTCAGATGCTTTGTTCCTTTTTATATTGTTGTAGCCTGCAGCATTTTTAATTTTCAGAAGGAAACTTTCCCACTTCAATCGCGATAAATAAACATAACTCAGGAAAAGAAGTAATATCCCTATCTCTACAGTGGCTTGCAAAAGTATTGATACCCACTTGATTTTTCCATATTTTGTCACATTACAACCAAAAACATAAATCTATTTTATTGGAATTTAATGTGAAAGACCAACACAAAGTGGTATACAATTGTGAAGTAGAAAGAAAATTATATTTAATTAAAAACATTTTTTACAAATAAAAAACTGAAAAATGCGGGGTACAAAAGGATTCAGTCCCCTTTTTTCTGAGTGTAACCAATTGCCTTCAAAAGATGCCTGATGATTGCTAATGACTAAATAGTTTCCATCTGTCTGTAATCTAATCTCAGTTCAAATACCAAACAAGGAGAGCACTGATAAAAGATGCAGCCAAGATGTCCATGGTGACTCTGAACCAAATCCAGATATCCACAGCTCAGTTTGGGGAATCTGTCCACAGGACAATTGTTAGTACTGCACAAATGTAGTTTTTATGGAAGAGTGGCAAGATGAAAGCCATTGTTAAAAGAAAACCATAAGAAGTCCCGCTTGCAGTTTGCTAGAGGTCATGTTGGGGACAAAGCAAACATGTGGAAGAAGGTGCTGGGGTCAGATGAGACCAAAAGTGAACTTTTTGGCCAAAAGACAAAACACCATGTGTGGTGGAGAACTGTCAGGTTCACTTTCCAGCATAACAACAACCCTAAACATCAAGCCAGGGCTACAATGGAATGGTTTAAAACAAAACATATTTATGTGTTAGAATGACCAAGTCAAAGTCCAGACTTAAACTCAATCGAGAATCTGTGGCAAGATCTGAAAACTGCTGTTCACAAACACTCTCCATCTTATCTGACTGAGTTTGAGCTGTTTTGCAAAGAAGAATGGGAAAAAAATTCCAGTCACTAGATGTATAAAGCTGGTAGAGACAGACCACAAAAGACTTGTAGCTGTGATTCCAGCAAAAAGTGGTTCCAGAAAGTATTGACTCTGTGGGGCTGAATACTTTTGCACACCACACTTCACAGTTTTTTATTTGTAAAAATGTTTTGAATCATTTACTTTTGCAAGCCACTGTAATTAGGAGAAACTTTATCACTAAATGAAACCAATAATATGAATTAATTACACACAGATGGATGTTTGAAAGTCTTTATTTCTGTTAATTATTATGATTTTCCACTTACAGTAATAAAAACATGACATTTAAAATCCGAATATTACATCAGAATCAGAATATTACCTTAAAAAAGGTATCATTAATAAAAAGTATGGTTAATACCAGCTTAAAGGTTATTATTTTCAAAAGTTAGTCATAATCTGACAAACGAGATTCATCGGAACATATGTTCTAATCTATTGAATATGACTGTATAATCACACTTCAAATGAGCAGACACTTGTCAAGATTAATAGTATTGCTAAATTTGATAATATTAAAATAATAATAATAACTTAGTGTCCCTTTTAACATTGATCATTTGCAAGTACATATTGTAGTTTGTGTGGAGCTTGTTTGTACAATTGTGCAAAGGATATGAAAATAATAAATGGTGTTTTTGCTTTGACCTGTTTGTGAGTCAGTTGTTAGATCGACCATCTCTTTCAAATATTGTGACTATTGTAATTATAACAGTCTCATCTTGAATCTGCAGTGCAGAAAATTGTGATATTCATTCCTTGACTTGTTAATGTTGCACCATATTCAGATTTGTTATTAAAATTAAAGACTTGCCTGCATGAACTGGCTTGTCATACCTGAAAAAAATGATGCGTTTATTGAGGTGAAAAAAGGTAAAAAAAGAATATATTTTCACACAAGCATGTAATGGTAGTATTAGGAGTATGAGTATTAAATGTCTTTAAGGAAAGCTATTATTTCCTCAAAACAAAAATGACAACATGATTTATCAGACAAACAGAGTTAGATGATAAGTAGCTTTTTCCCATCATTTGAGCTTGTAATGGAAAATGTCTGTTATGCCCATTCTTGGGTCTTAACAAAGTGCTCTGTTTTTTATTACCCCACTCACTTGTGACCCCTGTGTTTTAGTTATTTAGAACATATTCCAGTCTTATCGCGAGGACACCTTAAAACTGCTTCAACATCTTTATGACAAAGGTCACAAAGTTTGTACAGGAGGAAGAAACATTTTTGGGTCATGTTCTCTCACATAAAAGCAAAAAACTGTCATCTCAGTGGTTTGCAGCGGTTCAGAAAATCCCAAAGCCGATCACAAAGAAACAAATGATGTCATTTTTGGGTATGACAGGTTACTGTAGAGCTCACATTCTAAATTACTCTGAGGTGGAAGTTCCGTTGGCTGATTTAATATACGGGCGAGGCTTAGCAGCTGCAGATAAAATTCAATGGACTCCAGAGGCAGAATTGGCTTTCGCTGATCTGAAAGCAGCCCTGTCCTCTGCACCTGTGTTAGCTTTACCAAACTCTGGTAAACCATTTATTCAAATGGTGGATGAAAAACCTGGTTTCATGTCATCTGTGTTGTTGCAATCCCATGGTGATAAATTGCGACCTGTGGCTTATTATTCTAGTAAGCTTGATGCTGTTGCAGCTGGCTTACCTGGATGTTTATGTGCTATAGCGGCTGCAGAGAAAGCTGTGTTTGCGTAACGTGACATTGTGGGTTATAACTGGCGGTTTTTGTTCCACATTCTGTGGCTGTCATCCTCCTGGAACAAAAGACTTCTCCTTCATCAGCAGCAAGGTGGCTCAGGTACTCCTCAGTCATATTAACATTACAATTAAACGCTGTACCACTTTAAATCCAGCCACACTTCTGCCTACAGAGGAGGATGGTGAAAGTCGTGACTGCGCAGCTGTCTTAAATGTTGTTTGTACCCCTTGTCCTGACTTACAAGACACCCCTTTGTCTAACGCTGATCTTGTCTTGTATGTTGATGGCTCCTCCTCCCATTCTGCTGCAGATTTGAATCAAGTAGGGTTTGCGGTGTGCTCTGACTCAGGTGTTTTGCATTCAGATCCTTTGCTGCTGCACTACTCTCCTCAAACAGCTGAGTTAATTGCTCTGACTGAAAGTTAGCGGAAGGAAAAACTGTGACTATTTACATTGACTCCAGATATGCTTTTGGAATGGTGCATGACTTTGGAGTATTGTGGAAACATCGCTCCTTTTTAAAATCAGATGGAAAACCTATTTTGAATGCTAAACAAGTTTCTGACTGACCCCCATGCTGTTACTGTTCCTGAAATGCAATCCTTTGCTACCCTACAGGAGAAAGACAAATGGAAAAAGCTGGCGGTACTTTTTGACAGCGACTCTGGGTGGCATTTTTCTGATGGCAGACCGTGTCTCCCTAAGCATTTCTTTCCCTGGTTTGCCAAATGGACGCACGGGTTGGATCATGCATCCAAAGGAGGAATGTTAGACATGGTTAAAAAATATTGGTACACAAATGGGTTCTCAGTAGCAGCAGAAAATTATTGCAAAAGATGTTTGATCTGTGCTTTTCATAACCCTTCTAGGGTTCCTGCACAACCACAAGCTGCACATCCAACCCCCAGTTTCCATTTCAGCATCTGATGATGGATTTCATTGAGTGTCAACTCAATGAAATGGTGAAGGGAAGAAATATTGTTTAGTGGTTGTGGACATGTTTTCCAAATATGTTGAAGCTTTTCCAACAAAACACACGGACAGCAGTGCTGTCACAAAAGCTTTATTGACGGAGGTCATTCCACGCTGGGGGGTCCCGGAGGTGATTTCCAGTGATAATGGGACACATTTTGTAAACAAAACTCTGCAGGAAATTAGTAAGCTTCTAGGTTTCCAGCTAAAAATACATTGTGCTTATCATCCACAATCAGGGGGAGCTGTAGAGTGAGAAAATGGAATAATAAAGAATAAATTGGGTAAATGCTGTGAAGAACAGGTTTGTCCTGGCCAAAAGCTCTCCCTCTGATTCTTATGTACATGTGGATGAGAAATAGATGCAGAGCTAATTTGAGTCCTTTTGAAATCCTTTTTGGGAGACCTGCAAACACCGAAGCCTCCTTCGGTGTTTGCAGGTCTCCCAAAAAGGTTTTACTAACTTAACCACATTAACAACTGGTCATTTTGAACATTCCATGTTGGAATATTGTAAGGTTCTGTCATGTTCTCTTTCTCTCAGACCATGAAAGCTGCCCTACCCCCAGTGGCTGACAAACCCCTGCACCAGTTCCAGCCAGGACAGTGGGTACTGATCCAAGATACCAGGAGAAGCCATTGGAAGGACAAACGGTGGAGAGGTCCATTGCAAATTCTGCTGGTGACTCACACTGCTGTGAAGGTCCAAGGAAGGAACAACTGGATTCACGTCACACAGTGCAAAGTGTTCACGGGAACACCACCTGAGCAATGCTCCAAGCCCCCTGCCTAGAGGGGCTTCCAACGACCACCCACCTGTACCAGGCCGGGAACAGGGTAGCTTGAAGCATGGAAGACACTCTGGAGAGTAAGCAGGATTTTTGTTTTTGTTTTCTTTAAAAACTGTTGTGTTAGGTACCAGAAGAAAGGCCATTCCACTTCGTAGTTAAGATTAACATGCAACGGTATGGAAGATGGCCTGTTTTGGTACTGGTAATTGGCATTGCAATTATTCTTATCACTTCTGTGTTCATCTGGGAAAAAGTATAGCAAAGACAATTTGTTACTAACTTGAGTAACCACACTAGTTATACCGATCAGCTGACTCGAAGAGAGATTCATCACTTCCCTGACTCTGCAAAATAGAATGGCTTTAGATTACCTGTTAGCTGAGAGGGGAGGTGTTTGTCACATAATTGGGGAACAATGTTGCACTTTTGTTCCAGATGTGTCCAATAACATGACAAGTATCCATGATAAGTTACAAGAGTTACTGAAAAACCAACGGGAGTAAAATAAGGGCCCATCTTGGGATCCTTGGTCCTGGTCTATTAATGGTGGATGGACTTCCTGGTTAATAAAGATTGGAGTAATTCTTTTGCTATTCTTTTTGATTTTGATGTTTGTATCATGTTGCATTTTTCCAATGGTTAAAGGAATGGTAATGAGATTGATTAATGTTACTATGCTGAAGGTTAACACAGATGCAAACTTAATTTCTGCTTGTGATAACCATGATGTGAACGACTATGTTGTTTCTGCATTAAAAGAAACAGACAGCACTGATGAGGATGGGTTCAACATTATCTAAGGATGCTTAAATGATGTAATAACTCTAAACCGGTTGGGGAGTTGATGCTGATGTTCAGCATTCTAGCATTCTAAATAAAGTATTCCAAATGTATGCTTTAACATTGTCTCTATTATCTTTATTATTGTTTTAGCCTTTGTTTTGCTACCAGTCTAAGGGCACTAGGTCCTGAGGAAAAAGTGCTTGTCGTATACTTTTTACATAGTTTTATACTATGATTATTATAACTTAAGAAAAATGTTTTGTAAAATTTTTTATGTTGTTATGTGATTATCTTGTAATCAGAAAAAAGGAATGTAATGGAAAATTTTCTGGTATGCCCATTCTTGGGTCTTAACATAGTGATCTTATTTTTTATTACCCCACTCACTTGTGACCCCCGTGTTTTAGTTATTTAAGGGGAACACATTCCAGTCTTATCGCGAGGAGATCTTTTCACTAATGTCTCTGGGAGCAGAGCTGCATGAATGAAGTGATGTTTCACAGCAGGGTGCTCAAAAATACCTTAGGAGACCCCCCCCCCACTCTATTTAGGGTGGAGGGCTTTTTCTCCTTCTCCTCTAAAGATAAGATAACACCCACATACCAGCATAAATATGTCAGTGGTTCTGTTCAGGGCTCTGCTTCTCTGACTTGTTCAATGACAGAGGCTTCAAACGCTGTATGCCTTTGAATAAACTTATTAAGGGAAAGTCCGGTCTTTCTCTTACTTAGTGAGTTGTCTTCTCTCCCTCTTTGATTAAGAAAATCCACAACAGGCTACAGGACTGGAATTATACGTTTCCCATTTGCGAGCTATCGTTACTGGAATTTAACCAGAGATATTATCAGTTTGTCAACGTACAAACATTCCCTTTAAAAGAAAGAGTAGGACTGTTTCTGCTCAAATGAAAAGCTGACAGATTGTAACAGCAGCAAAGACTTATCAGCTTTCAGAAATACTGGGCACATTCACATCTCTATTGTTGTTTTGATTCCTGGTTTTGTTTGGGCCTTTTGTGATTAGGTGCAATCAGTGCCAGTGCAGTGAGGACAGGTTTTTTAATGGTTTGACCCAAAACAACAAATTGTGCTATTTTAAAGACGCATTTAATTGATTCTAATTAATAACACACTCAAATACGATTCAATTTCAGTTTGGTTGAACATTTTGTTGAAGCCAGGATGCTCTTGGGCCAGCTCACCTTTTCAGAAATACTTTCTGTGTCAGTATGCTCATCATATCAATAATCACCTCACTATAGCAATCTCCTAGAAAACAGCTTAGAGGGGGTGGAGAAATGTGGGGAGGAGCTCAAACAAAATGTTTTCATTTCTTCTAGTATAAAAAGGAGAACATCCCTTCTAAACACTGCCACATTCTGCTAGAGAAAAATGCTGCTTGCTCAGGACCGCCACAACCAGACATTGCTGACTGATGCTCTGGCACTCTTTGGAGGATTAACTGTGGCTCTCTGCCTGCTGAAATTCACTTGGAAATGTTGGTGTGGTTTCAGACAGTTTGTCTTATCGGAGAAGTGGCAGGTGGACATGCGGGCATATGGACAATGGGCAGGTAATCTATGAGGAAATTCTTTGTGCACAGCAAAATAATATTTAAAATATTTCAAACAGGGAAATATTTTTGGTGAAAAAAATTGTAATTACGTAAATGCAATTCCTCAGCCATTATTTACATATTTATATGGTTAAAATTCCACAAATTGGACACATGGGGAGGGGTGTTGCATCCTAGAAGCAGCTTATTTTAACAATAAAGTTGTCAGAAATGTTGAACCGTTATGTGCATATTCCTGTCAAATTGCTAAATGAATCTGTTATGCAACAACAGCTTTTAATAAACCTTGATCTAAAAAAAAAAAAGAAAAGAAATAACTTTATTTGGGTTTCAAAAATTCCAAATGTATGTTGTTTAATCTTTATAAGTCTTTCAAAGTTTATGTATCTTTACTCTGTTCTTCATCCAGTTGTTACTGGTGCCACGTCTGGCATTGGTAAAGCTTATGCCATAGAGGTGAGTCTGCATCTTCATTTCAAGAAAATTAGATTTCAGTTTTTTAAACCAGTGTTGATGTATTGTTTTAAATATGATGAAACATTCTGGTTATGTCTTTATGTAAAGCAATTTAAGACAGGATCTACATATTTATCAAGATAGAATCTTGTCTGAGCTAAAACACTTTCAAAATCTGTGTGCATGTCTTTCTCCAGTTGGCACAAAGGGGTCTGGATGTTATTTTAATAGGAAGATCTGATGATAAGCTTCAAATGGTTGCCAAAGAAATCAGTGAGTCAAGCAGAGATGATGCAGATGTCCTCTACTGTTGTCCTCATACTCAATAAATATTAGATTTTTCTAAAAAGCAGCTATAGAGCTGAAACTGTCAATACGTGCTGTCTGCCTTAGAAAATAAGTACAGACGAAAGACTCACACCATCCAAGTGGACTTCACAGAGGGTGGCAGCATCTACTCATCCATCGCTAAGAAGCTCCAAGGCCTGCAGATTGGGATTCTGGGTAATACATAATATAATATAATATAATATAATATAATATAATATAATATAATATAATATAATATAATATAATATAATATAATATAATATAATATATATTGTTTGGCCACTTGTGCTCCAGAAAAAAAAGTTTACCTTCATTCGTTATAACATAGCAGTTTATAAAATGAAGAATAGGATAACTTTCAATAATGTGTGGAAGATAACAGACAGTCTGTTAGGGACGAGAAGCTGCTTGACCAGGTGCTTAAGAGGCAGCCAGCTGACTGAGAGAGGATGCACAAATTTTGATGTGCTTGGAGGCTTGTCAGCAGAGCAGCAACCCCCATGGCTACAGCTGACCTGCAACTGCAGCAGTGTTTTTTCTTACTAATGTTAGTTCCATGGACATCAGGATTTATTATTAAATACAGGCCTGGCCCAAGGTTGTATGGGGCCTTTAGTAGAATCTTATTTGGGGCCCCTCTTACTTTTAAGAACATCACAGCAATCACAAATAATTGGTTATTACTTGAGAAAATTAAACTTGTAGTGTCTGATTGTAACTACACAGGAGTCAAACAAAGGACATTATTCTTTGCACTTTTCCAGTGTAACTTTGTCATTTTAAAAAAATCTTTAATTACATTTTAAACAATTTAAAATCTTCTAATTTATGTATGTTGAAACTGTTAGTCAAATGTAATGGTATTCTCATTCTCTGCAAGGAAATGTAAAAATTTCAGATCTATTGTGTGACTGGAAGCTCCTGATGGTTTGAGGGCCCTAAGCAGTTCACGTTTGCCTTGGGCCAGCTCTGACTTAATGGTGCAAGTACAAGTGACAGCATGTACCACTAAGTAACAAAAAAGACTGCTTTGTGTTTGTTTTTGACGGGCACCATAGCAGCACCCACCTGAATGTATTAGTGGTGCTCTTAGCGAATATCCATTTATGCTAACAAAGCTGTGGTGTATGTATCAGCTGCATAGCCTGCATGTCCTGAATATAGCTGTCTGAGCTGAAACCCAAAAATGCATTTAAATTGGAGGGGACTTCTGTCAGTTCAAAAGTTGGTTACCAAGGAGATGAGACATCGGCTGGTGGATAGATTTTTGTGGTCAAGACATCACATCGATTACTTACGTGTCAAGAAATGAAACAGGTGCAGCTCATTTCCATAGGCTGTCTGAATCTCCTACAAGTAAAGAAAGATATTCAATTAATTGAATCCTCCAGATAAAAGAAACACTGTTTTGTTTCATTATATATCTAATATATACTTGTTGCCTGTAACTTTATAAAATAAGACACATTAATAAGACATTCATTAACAACAGTTCTTGTGTCTTAAACCACACAGTTAATAACGTTGGAATGATCTGCACTGATCATTTAGCATATTTTCTGGAAACACCAAATGCCAAACAGGTAATCTATTTTAAATATCTCTTTTTGAGGATCATACACCGAGTGATTTAAACTAACAATGCCTGTTGTGTATTCTCTGACTTAATTTCTATTTATTTTGAACAGAAAATCACTCAGATCATCAACTGTAACATACTCTCTGTGACCCAGGTATGCCATCCAAGTTAACGTAACATCTGAATGTCTTTTATATCTTCATTTATATTCATTTGTACACTGTACTATGTATAAAGTCATAATTATATTGTCACAATACAGATGACCAGATTAGTTCTTCCTGGCATGGTGGACAGGTACCCACAGACACATGATTAATATGCAGTTATTTGGATGACAAGATAAATGGGTCAATTTATAAACTTTTGGGTTTCATCTCCTTCCCAGAGGCATAGGATTAATCATCAATATCTCTTCTGAAATGGGTTGCCGTCCACATCCATTGCTGGCTCTTTATTCGGCCACCAAGGTATTTTTCTGGCGTTTATTTTTAAACATTCATTCAAACCCCTACTAACCTGTTCAGTCAATGAAATACATGTTATGTATGCTTTTTTTTTTACAGATTTTTGTAACATATTTCTCCCAGTGTTTGCATGCTGAGTACAAGTCGGTGGGAATCACTGTCCAGGTAACTGACACCTGCCCTCTTAAACTGCACTTGTCTCAATGTTATGGTTCATTCATGACTGAAATATGTAATAGACTATTGGTTAAATAATTGCATGAGCCAGTCCCATTGTTTTTGGTACATAAGTTCAAACAAGCTATTCTTAACAATTTTTGTCATTTAATATATAATGAGATTGCAAAGGGCAAAAAAGGTTTATTTGTAATACTACACAGATTCTTTATCATTACATGCCTACAAGCATTTGTTAATTTTAATTACAACTAATAAAACCCAAAAAACAGTTTCTCAGGATACTAGAATATAACATAAGACCAATAAAAAAGTATTTTAATCCAGAAACTGTATTGCCTTGTTATGACCTAAAGAATTATGCAATAAGACTTGGTGGCTTGTCCAGCAGATAGTTTCTGACATGCTCCACAAAGATGGTAAGCCAGAAGAGGTCGTTACTAAAGAAGCTGGCTGTTCACAGAGTGCTGTAAACAAGCACGCTAATGAGAAGTTGAGTGGAAAGAAAAAATGTAGCAAGAAAGGTGCACAGTGAACCGGGATAACTGCAAGTGTTGAGAGGATTGTGAAGCAAAGTCCATTTAAGAGTTTGGGGTAGTTTTACAAGGTGTCAGTGCTTTAAGAGTATAGTCTAAAAACTAATAAATCTAAATCTTGATTAGTTTCCTTTAAGCCAAGGCTTTTTTTTAATAAGTTGAACAAACATGCATCTTATCAAATTAATCTTGACCTTTGTTGTTGTGTAATCTAATTTCAATGTCACTGTCTCCTCAGTGTGTGGCTCCATTCATGGTGTCCACCAACATGACACACAACATGCAAGTCAACTGTTTGGTGAAAAGTGCTTCAGCATTTGCCTATGAAGCTGTGAACACTGTGGGTCACTCCATCTACACCAGTGGCTGTCTGTCCCATGCAGTGCAGGTCAGAGCAGAGCAGCGATAAGCCATGATTTTTTTCCAGTGTGTTTCAAACTGTCCCCTCCTACATCTTCACATTTCTCTGCTTGCCCAACATCCTACAGAGTGCTGTTCTCTCACTCCTCCTGCCAGACTGGCTTCGGATGTCGACATTTTTCATCAGGAAGCTAAGAAACCCTCCGGATACAAAAACCTATCAGAGAAGAACATCTAAGAAAAAGGAGTGGCTCAATGGCAAAAAAAAGTAGTCAAGTTTAAAATTTCTTTTTAAATGACTGAAAAGATGTGCTGTACAGTATATGCACTTAGTAGTTAGTCGATGCTTCTTTTGCTGAATCCCTGCAAATCGATGCAGCATTTTAATAAAGGCTGTCAGCCTGTGGCTCTGCTGAAATGTTAAGGATGCTCAGATTGCTTTAAAAGGGGCCCTTAGTTTGCTACATTTTTGACTCTGGTTTCTCTCATCTTCCTCTTGACAATACTTCATGGATCATATATGGTCAGGCCAGTGTTGTGGCAGCAGCGGTACCATGGTCATAAAAGAAGCTTTGGTTGACAGTAGACTTGAAAAAACACAGTGGACCGGCACCAGCAGATGACATGACTCCCTAAATCATCACTGACTGTGGAAAACTCACACTGAGCAATGAGCAACTTGGATTCTGTGCTTCTTCACTTTTTTTTAACACACTATGGGACCAATGCAACCCATTACTTCATGTATTACACAAAGAATACCATCAAAAGCTATGTGTCATTCTGAAGTAAGATGTGGTAATTTGTTTCCTTTGTGTCACATTAAGCAGAAGGACACAGAGCAGCAGAAAGAAAACTTGCTTGTATGAGTGCACAGAGAAGGCAGTAACAGAAAATGTGTTAAATTACGTGCAAAAATGTTTATTTAGGGACTAATCAATTAGTAGAAAATGCATAAAAGTTAAGAGGACAATTAATATCTAGAGGGAAAAAAGTATCGAACATGTTGATGTTATTCTAAGAAAATATTTTTATAGAAAGGCTACCGGCATGACAAAATGCCACATGTTGGTATCTGTCAGACTAATCCAGAAATACAAAAAAAAGGAAAGAAAAAACAAACATAAAACAAAAAAGTCAGTTACTTGTGTGAAAAAAGGAATTAAAAACCATGCAGAAAAAAAAATGTAAAAAAGGTATAAAAAGACAAGAACGCATCCTTGCCGGTGCAAAGTAACATCAGCTGGTTTAGTAGTAAGTGATGGCCTGTGAAAAGGATTCTCATTACTGAGGCATTGCACAAAAAGTATTTTATGATGGGCAAAAACGTTTCCCCAAGAGCTTCACAATTGTACTGTTGCAAAAAAATACTGATGGGGTTCTTTACAAATGTATTTCCAAACTCCTGAATGCTCACTTGATTTCCATTGGGGGCAAGATTTAAAACTGAAAAAAAAAAAAACAAAACAACAAAAAAACAAACATTATTTCACTATAAACCAAACATGAACAGATGCTTCTCACAAGATTTCAGAAAAAGGAGTCAAAAGAATAATCAGAAATGTTGTCCGAGTGCCAAGGAGTACATGCAGAGAGCTTAAAAAAAGACCTGGAGTTAGCAGGTACAGTGCCCCCCCCAAGAAAACAATAAATGATGCATCTCACCACAAGCAGCTCTATGTAGACTCACTGCACAAGACTTCACTACTGAAGAAAAAAAAAAAAGTATGAAAAGTATGCTGAAGCTTGTTCAAAGTTTGCTGTAGAACATTCAGACAAGCTGATGAAATATTGTGAGAATTTAGGCTGGTCAAATGAGACCTAAATTGAATTTTGCAAATGTCATTGCACACACTATGTTTAAAGTAAACAAGCACTGCACTTCACCCCATAAAATAACACACTGACAGTAAAGTTTGGAGGCAGGAACATCATGATATGGGGCTGTTTTTTAGCATAATAATACTGACAGACTTCCTATTTTTGAAGAAAGGATGAATGTAGAAAAGTTCCAGGAAGAAACTATTTATGAAACAAGGGTGGAATTTTTCAGCAACACAATAATCCCAAACAATAAGCTCTGAGAAGCTTAAAAATTTGAAGCCAGTTTATGAAAAAAAAAAAAAAAAAAGGGTCAAAAACTTTGAGGTGGAACAAGTTTCTTCATACAGGAGACTGCTTAAAGCTGTCACCACCAAAAAGGCTTTTCTACAAAGGCTTACATATATTTCAGTATGTCTGTTCAAAACTCACTTCCTGTTTCTTTCCACTTTAATACACATAACCTAATTTAGGGACTTACTTGTGTTAATTTCTTTGCATGTGTACATTACTTGAGTTGTTACCCTGTGTGAGTTTAATGTTAAAAGTCCCATTTTATTGTTCAGTATGTATTTCCCCTGTTGTATAACAAAGTTATATTTAAAAGCTAAACCAGATAAATCAAATTGGACAAGAAATCTGAATTAAATTTTGTTCTTGAAAAGGTGATTTACAAGTGGACATTTAGTATACAGTCTCCTTAACAACATCTTCAAAGAGAAAAAAAAAAAAAAATTATAAATTGGGTTTTGACATGTTTATTTCTCTTGTGGGTCCGTTGGAGACATACAATTATGCAAAGAAGTTATATCAAGAAAAATTAACCACAAAATTGACCGCAAATATGTTGGCTCGAGCAAAAAGCTATTTCAAGTGTATAAAAATAGGAATGTTTCCTATTAGACTTCAAGTGGTACCTGAATGTCGACCATTTCCAAGAAAAGAAAAAAATCCAGGTGGTAAAACAAATAAATACTGGAGATTAGCATTCTTAAATAATATTAGATGCTGAATTGGTACTACTTAAATTAAAGTAGACAGAGAACTAAGACTTTGTGATATTTACAACATCAAATGAGACAAAACATTTTCAGAGTTCAGTGTATGTGACTGGGGTGACCCCATGAATCAACAGTGTAGGCCCTAAACCCTTGGTCACCGCTTCCAGTTGAGCCAAGTAGAGCTGCGACTGGTTGTGACCAGCAGGGGGCCGAGGTAAATACAGGAAGCGGACAGCTGCCTGAGAGCTGTGCTCCATCAACATGCAGTTTACTGCAGACAGGAAGTCCTCAGATAAACCTGGTGTTAGTTCTCCACAGCACTCCCCCTCTGGCAGAGCGTAGTGCTGCACCACAGAGTCCCACGACACAATCTTTATGGCGGCCCTGATCCGCAGCTTCCTCAGCAGCTCCCGAAATGTCTCTTCATTTACTACCCAGCCCTGGTCAGAGGAACCCGTCTCCACATTCAAGAAGATCCTCATTCTTGCATGACGCCATTTGCTTGACATGTTAAGCACGCAGGCCATCTGCAACAGGAACAGACTGCACACATCCTGGTAGTCCTGGTTGCCCGGCTGGAACAGGTTGAGAGGCCACACATCTATTGTCCGTTCAGACCCGTCGATTTTGCTGTCTTTACCTTCTCCCTGCAGCTGGAAGAAGTATCGACCAAGACACACATTTTTCTTCATTTTAATGGCATCAGAAATGATGCCGACGTACTCATCCGGCGACAGCCACCGGGGGCTCTCAACATGTCGGACAGGAGGGAAATGGGCTTGCAACGAAGGCAGGTCAACCCCAAAATTATATTCCCCTTCACTTCCTTCTCCCACAGATGAACAACAGAAGGCAGAATCCTGCAGGAAGAAATCATCAGGAGTGCTACTGTCATAGAAACCCAAAATCAGTGTGTTGGGCTTCATGCCACCTTGAAGAAAGATACACAAAATCAGACTCAGCATGTGCAGACAAAACAATGAGACAGTCTGTCTAGAATGGAAGTGGGAAAAAGTTTACCAAGTCCAGTGATGCGCAGCAGATGCTGTGTTCCCTGTCTAACTGAAGGAGACAGAGTGAGGTCTACAAAGGCCTTCACACCTAGTTTATCAACCAGACTCAGCCAGAAGTTGTACTGGGTCTGGACAGGGTCTGATGGCAGGGAGTCTGAAATGCAAAGCAAACATTTATTTACAGCATAGATCTGTCTATGACCCCAATTAACAGAAAAACATCATCATTAAGGGTATTCAAAATTTTACTTAAGGATGCTACTTAAAGAAAATATGTTGAGAGGCACTGGTCAAACTTTTCTAGGACGATACTAATTTCCAGTTTTCTTTTAGGTCATTGTGCTTTGAGGACTAAGAGGTGTGCTATCTCTGTCACATCTGCATTTATTTGGAATAATTATGAAACCTAATACAATACAATAAAACTGCTTTACTATAAACAGAACTTTTGAAAATCTTGTGCTTAGTTTACGACAACATCAGAAAGTTGAAAAAAATTCCACAGATAAAATAAACCTTAGTAATAAAAACCATTTGTTAAACAAATACAGTAAGGTTTGATTATGATTGTAACAAATACAGTAAGGTTTGATTATGATTGTTTGTTTATTTTATTTTTAAAAAGTTTGTCTACAGACTCAGATGTAATTCCTTGGAGATATTTTAGAAAAATATACAGGACAGATTCTGCTGTTTTAATTTTGATGCTGCAATATGCATAAATAAGTGAAAGGTATAATAAAGCGTATGCTTCTACCTACACTTTTTTCAATTTACACTCAGTGTTCTTGCCATTAGCAGAAATTTAAATATTGTTTATCTATTTCTTACTAGTCTTGTCTTGTTTTTTTCTCTTTTTCTTTTCTTTTTTTTGTTCATCATTATGTATGTTTTTTTTGTTTGTTTGTTTTTTTTTTTTTTTGGGAGGGGGGGTTGGACACATGTATAGAAAGGTTAAAAAGTGACCGAAATAAATAAATCCTATCTTGATCCATTCTCAAATAATGTGTGAAAATTAAATAGTCTTCATAAATTTTACATACTACAATTTTACATACATATGTTACTTGACATCAACAAAGGTAAGGTGCCTCGTTTTGACAGCAATTGGGTTGTAATGTAGTCACTACAACACTAGGGGGCATATGAGGAAAGTTGGGGAATATAATTTGAAAAAACATAGAAATTAGACTTAAAAAGAGCATTATTTCTATTACTGTATTTTACAGTCTTACAGCATTTTCCTGGAGTTTATGGATAAAACAAAATACCGCATTTAGGCTGAAATCAAGGATGAGTCATGATTCACATGACTGACACTCTGAGGTCTATGGAACCACGCCTCAGGGAAAACGTGTGTTGATATTTACAATTCCAACAGCAACACAGGGGCAACCCCCACATGAGACTGCTGCTTACTGTTGCATATGTGAACTTACAGACGTGTACAGCCTCATTATGTCTTGCTAAACCAGTTCTGTTATGCTTAGAACAAAGAGCGAAAAAATCACATGTCAATGTGTAACAGTAGTGCCATACTTCTAGGCACGAGTGCTCCAAAAGTTAGGAGTGCTTAGCACAAGTGTTGTTACTTTTTAAAATTTTTTAAATATTTTGTCACATTACAACCACAAACTTCAATGTATTCTATGGAGATTTTAAGAGAGAACAACAATGCATAACAGTGGAGTGGAAGGAAAAGTGTAGTTTGAAAGATAAAGGTTTCCATGAAACCACGTAGAGGACACAGCAAACATATTGAAGGAGGTGCTCTAGCCAAATGAAAATTTTTGGCCTTCATACGAAACATTATGAATGAGTATAACTAACACTGAGCATCATTCTGAATACACCATCTCAACTGTGAAACATGCTAGTGGCAGCATCATGCTGTGGGAATGCATTTTGTCAGCAGGGACCCTAAACATGCAGCCAGAATGGCAATGGAATGGATTAGATCAAAACCTTTTCATGTGTTAGAATGGCCCAGTTAAAGTCCAGACATGTTAATGTTCACAGACATTCTCCATGCAGTCTGACTGGGTGGACCTTTTTGCAAAGAAGAATGGGAAGAGTTTCAGCTGTAATAACAGCAGAAGGGGGTCCTACAAAGTATTGATTCAGGTTGCTGAAAACATATGTGGGCTGCACTTTTTGAAAATCATGCAACATTATGCTTACACGTTTCAACTGCACACTTCTTGCGTGTTGGTCTATCAGATAAAATTCCGATGAAATCCATTGGAATTTGTGGTGACAGAGTGAAAAAGTTCAAAGGGGATAAAAACTACTACAAGACACTGCACATCCTCCCACCCACAATGGAGATATAATTTCATTCATACAGAACCTGAAGGTAGGAGTGAGCTTGAAAGAATTACATTTTTGAAAAACAAGTAAGATCATTTTTTAAAAAAGGAAATCACAATATGGTAATTTCACCATGTGTAAATACTGTAATATCTAAGTGGACATTATAGATCAAAGACATAATTACCCAGATCTCCCAGTTGCACATGACCTAACACGTACAGTCCGCCCTTCTTCAGCTGGTTCACAAACAGAATAAGCTGGCAGGAGGAGCGTGGGTTGGACACCATCAGCAGCACTTGGGGCCTCCAGAACTTCACATGGTCTTTCCTCACATCCAGCATCAATAGGTACTTCCGCACCTAAAGACACACACATTTGACAAACTGAAACAACACAGTTGGGGGTGCATGCGGAACTTTCCATCTGCGAGCGTGCATTTGTTGTGTCCAGATACCTGGTGAAAAATGAGAGCCTGGCTGATGTAGCCCCAGCTACTTGTGGGTGACCTGTAGTGGAGAAAAAGCAGCAGCAGCAGCAAGAGGACGATGCTGCCTGAAGAATACACAGGATTGATGACAAACATCATGACCAAGCAGCTGAGGATCCCCAGCAGGCAGGTGTGCCATGAGAAGAACTGAAAGGTTGGTCTGTTAAACACAAGGAGGACACATGGAGAAAGTCTAAAAACTGGTTCCAGGGAGGATAAAATGTTTTGCTTGTTTGGAATCAAGAAATATTGCACTCGTGGATATTGCAGTGATGATTGTGATTCTTATACTACCTTGTGAAAAAAAAAATGTAAACAGCAGGGTGGTGGTTACACTGTGCTGAAAGCACATCAGGATCACTAATAAACAACTGGAATTTATGTATGATTGGACTGAATTTACTTTTTTTATAAAGTGCCTTGAAATGACATGTTTCAAATTGATGTTATAAAAATAAACTGAATTGAAGTAAATTAATAAGAAGGCTTGTCTGAAAGTTACAAAAAGTAAGAGTCTTTGATTGGAAATTATGTTTTTACCTGAAATTTGGTGCAGATGCCCACTCAAGAGCCAGACAGGCCAGATCTACAGCAGCATATGCAAGGAGGTAGAAGACAGTCACCAGACTTGCCACAGCATTGAGCTGCCCTGCAAACACCACACACTGACACAGAAACATGGAAACACAGCAACAGGTTGAGCTACGTTTGACAACCTGCTGAATGCAGGGCTTCTACACATTTTTCCCTGTAGAAATTCTACACTTTCAAAAATGAACTTTCCATAGTTTACAGTTCTTTGCAGTCATTGTAAGAAAAATTAAATACTATTACTTTAGGCTTAAAATATCTGAAGAGCAAAAACAAAGAAGGGAGGAAGGAAAGAAGGAAGGGTCAGTTGGATACAAGGAGAAAGAGAGAAGGAGACAAGGGAGGAAAGAAGAAAGACAATGAAGAATGCAAACAGAAAAGAACAGAAAGAAGAGAAATACAAGGTGAGAAAGAGGCAAAGGGAACAAGGCAGAAAGGAAGGAAAGAAGCAAGGATGTAGGGAGGAAGGGAGGAAGGAAGAAAGGAAGGACAAACGGAAGGCGAAAGAAAGGAAGGACACAAGGCAAGAAGGAAGGAAAAAAGTATATCAAAAAGGAAGGAAGAACACATTTAGACAATGAGATACAGAATAAAATACAAATATTTTTCTATACTCTTACGGTCTCTTCAACATTTATCCAAACCTGGAAATTACCAAAAGAAAAGTCTACACTTTACAATAATTTTCTAGATAGCGTAGAAACCCTTTTAAAAATGTGAATTTAAACTGCAGTCCTGACCTGTGCCAGTCCCCAGGTGTACAGCACCGCCACCCATGGGTTCCCAGAGTTAGATGTGACTGTAGCTGGAGCCAACGGCAACCCTGAGAAGAAAAAACAAAAATTCTGATGTACAGAAAAAGGGCTGTTTTTAAAAAAACAAAAGAAAAAGAAAACAAAAGGAAAAAAAAAAAAATCCTATGACTTACCAAAAAGATGATCCAGAGCAAGAGCATGGAGAATGCGGGAAGCTCCGATCATGGCGCACATGGCAGCTGACAGGGAGGCACAGTATATTCCAATAGTGACAAAAGGCGGCCAGATGTTGATTCGCTGCAAGAACCCATAGTCTTGAATCAAGAGGGTCCTAAAACAGAATAAAACATATAATCTGTCTCTGTTTAACATAACTGAAACTGGTTATATGGTCAGGAATGATTGTTGTGGCACCTGTCACACGTAGCGCTGACCAAGATGAAGAGGAGGACATAGACGGTGAAGGTGTAGAAGACAGCTATGATGGTGCCTTTTGGGATGGAAATACTTGGAGTCTTCAGCTCCCCTTCAGGCAAAGGTGGAGAAAGAACAAATGTCTATGAAAATGTTTATACAGAGCCTTGCAAAAGCACCTCTTGTTTCTTCATGTTGTGTCATGTAGCAGCCACAAAAAGTGTGGTATGCATTTATATTCAACCACATTTACTTATACATCCTTAATGCAAAAAAGAATTTTTTTTTTTTTTTTTTTTGATTATGCGACCACAGATAATGACCTGTTCCACTTTGGTTCACATTAGACATGTAAAATGATGACAAACAGTAACCTGACATGTTGGCTCCAGCCATGATTCCAGTGCAGCTGGTGAACATGACAGCAAACACGGTGGCAAACGACATGACGGAGTTGGTGCTGTAGTCCAAAGAGTAACCGGCTGAACAGAAAAGCATTAGAAAGAAAAGTCAAAACCTGAATAAAAGCTGCAGCCTTAGCTTTTTTTACGAGTATCAGCATTGTTCCAAATCCTGACTCACAGCCGAGATTGTTCCTCAGGGTAGTGGCGCTAAAACCCGTGTAGCTGGCATTGTAGCGGAGCGTCTGGTTACCAGGCCCCTGGTGAGTGATGACAAAGTCTTTTGGTTTGACTGCCACAGAGCTGATGAAGACGGAAAGCAGTGACACGGTGACCACCAGAAGGATGGCGAAGGCTGTGCGGGAGTAAATGTGGGCGCCCACCAGGCACACGAGGAGACAAAGCAGGAGGACTGCAGAGGAGTACAGAACTGTGTACCAGTAACCCTGAGGGAGCACCCGCAACCCTTTGGATACTGAGGACTCTGAAATAAAATAAAATAAAGGACCTTAACCCAGATGGATACCCGATGATTAAAAAGTAACAAAAACAGGTTAGGGAAGCTAAGCGTGGACAAAACTTACCAGGATCTGCTCCAAATACATTTAGTATGGCCTCCACAAGACCCAGGACATACTCTCCACATGCAAACACTTTGGCAAGAAAGAACATCAAACCGATGCTTCCACCAAACTCAGGTCCCAAAGAGCGGCTGATCATGTCTAAAATCATTTCATTAAGGATGATTTATTTATAAGTTGTAGTCACTAATGTGGGCAAAATCCAAGGACATTTCAGAAATGATTAAAAACCCACTATCTGCTAACAACTGGTAAGGATACAATAGGCTCCACCGCCCTGTATAGCTCCGTTAGTTGAAATGGCACAGATTGACAGTATTGTGAGAGATATAATGGTGTAGGCAACAACCACCATTAAAAGACCCTGCAGCAACCCTGCGTGACCCACCACAAACCCTGCAAAAAGGAGATCACATCACTCTGAGTCACACTGACTCAGCTGTGCCACAAATGCTTTACAAACAGAAACATCTACACCAAACACTGTTTTTTATTTCTCTAAATTTTTTGAACGTGCACCACACACCTGTTCTCAGAAACAATATGATGCTGAACATGGAGAGGATGGTCGGCACCATCACACCAAAGAAGGTGTTCAGTCTGCGTGGGTCCTGAGCTGGTTTCCCAGAGCTCGATTCCTGGGGGGAGTCGGATGCTGTGCCGCATGTCGCTGCGGTAAGAGTCAGCCCGCAGACCCCCGAGGTGATCAGAGGGGAACGTTCATTTGGCATGGCTGCAGAGAACAGAGCATCACGTTAGTGTGCATGAGCTGTAAGGTTTAAACAGTTAGTAAAATCCATCTGCAAATGGAATAAAACAAAATTACAGCACTTCAAAAGCAGCAACATTAAACAATCCTGAAACTCCTGAAATAAAAATGAGCTTTTTCTGAAGATAAAAAATATCCATAAAACGTGACAAAGTCAACAAAAACGATGCATACCGCTCATGTTATAACTATCAACTTTAATGTATTTTTCGGGAATTTATGGAATAGGTAGAGACGAAGTAACACATAATTGGTATGTGGACAAAACATGGTACATGATTTTCAAATTTTAAGCTAAGAAACATCTCGAAGGTTTGGCATGCATAGTTAGGCCACTGACTCAATATTTTGTAGAACTCCATTTCGCTGCAATTATATCCACAAGTTACACAGAACTGCAGTAATTTGGTGTCTTCTGAAGGCACTAGGTTGTACTGGATTTTATTTCGGAATATCAAATTAAAGGGGTTGAATAAAATGCATACCACTCTTTTCTGATTTTTACTGGTATAATCATTTGAAAATCATGATGTGTACATCTGTACACCAGGTGGAATATCTCTAGTTTTCTGGCAAAAAAAGGCTACTATAATCGTCTATGTGAGGTTCAGTTAAAGAGATATTGCAACTAACATCATTAAAAGATTCTGTAAGTAGGGAAAAATGAAAGAAACACTGAACAGCTGTGATCATTGTGCCCTGAGGAGGCACATCATTGAGAACAGATATGAGTCTGATGGGAATCTATTTATGGGCTGCGGGACATCAGAAAATCAGTCGGTGAATGCTGTTCATTGTTGAGGCTCAAAATGGGTTTAATAAAAGAAAAGAAATAAAATGCTATCATGTAACAAAAAGAAAAACACCAGCAAGATCCAGAAAAAAAAAAAGACTGAAAGGGAAAAAAAAACTCAAGTAATCTGACGAATCTAAAACAGTATTTGAATTAAAGCTTTGCGCAAAAGACCAAAGCTTTAAGTGGACCAGCCTAGACTTTGGTACCCTTGGTACATGTTGCTTTTTATTAGCATATAGCATACATCTACTTCTCTGAAGATAAAAGGTTTTCTACAGTGTTTTGCAAAAGTAGTCACATTACAACCACAAGTCTGTACTTCATTGGGGTTTCATTTGACAGACAAACACAAAGTATACCATGTGCCACACATTCTTGATTAGATTTAGGTCTGGACTTTGACTGGGTCAGTCTTAGACATGAACCATTCTATAGTAGCCCTGACTGTATGTTTAGGGTTGCAGTCCTACTGGGAGCTGATCCTCGTGTCCAGTCTCAATTAGTTTGCAGCCTCGAGCAAGTTTTTTTCAAGGATTGCCTTGGATTTAGCTTTATTCCACTGACCAGCTTCCTCATTCCTGCTGAAGAAACGCATTTCCACAACATGATGCAGCCATCACCATGTTTAATGGTGGGGATGGTGTGTTCAGGGTTATGTGAAATGATAGTTTCCCAAAACACAACATTTTTTCATTGTAGACCAGAAAATGTATTTTGGTCACAATGGAATGATTCAGGTCTGAACAGGAAGCCTGAAGTGAACAGGAAGCCAGAGGCTCAGGCAACATCCAGTCCACCTCCATCCAGTTTGACTGAGACTAAGCTATTTCGCAAAGAAGAATAGGCAAAAACTTCAATCACTACTCTCTAGATATGCAAGAGAGATACTCCAAAAGACCTACAGCTGCAACTGGATCAAAAGGTGGTTCACTTTCTTTGCAAAAACAAAAAACTGTAATCCATGCATCGTTCCCTTCCACTTCACACTCATTACTTTCTGTTGATTTATCACATGAAATCCAAATAAAATTCAAGGATGCTTGCGATTGTAACATAATATAATGTGAAAACCTTCAAAGGATGTAGGAATACTTTTGCAAGGCAGTAAGGAAGCAGACTATAAATGTATGTAGAATCCATTAACAATACAGCATGCACTAATCTGGGGCAACATAACCCGGACTTCTTTTGCAGTGAAGCCCTGTTTTACTAAGCAACACAGAACAGTCCACAGATTTTACAACAGCATGGTTTTAGTGTTTCAATTACAACCATGATTTAGCACTTTATGAGAGGTCTTTGTTTGTTCTGTAAGAAAACAAATGCCTTGAATAACTTAAATCACTAAGTTGCATTGTACAGTATGTACATTTTACACAGCGGTTCCTCTTTTGAAGAGCACTGTTCATTATAGTCAGACCTTACTATACTCTGTGATGCTTTAAATAATTTCATATGACTTTATATTTTGAACATTAATGCAAATCATTGCCCAAGATAGAGAGTACCGGCCTGCGAGGCCCCAAGGGAGAACTTGTGAGTCAAGCTTTCATGTCACGCTTCTTAAAAAAGGGTCCCGCTCACACTAGAGGTTGGCATTTGCAGTCATCTGATTCACAGCAGCTTGTTTGTTTTCACATGCAACTTAAACCAGAGAGAGATCATCTCAGTGGTGCGCCACGCCTCGGCTGTCCTTTTACTCTTAGCATTCTTTCTGAAGGTTACTCTTTATGATCAGCGGAGCAGGTGAAATGTTCAATGAACTGTTCAATGAACTGTTCAGCTAAAGGAATCACATGATGTGACAGGCAGAGTCGGACACAGTAAGGCATGGCTGGTCGTGGAGAGGATATGTTCTCCTCATTTCTGTGGAAACCATGTCCAATAACGTTCTTCTTGCTCACTTTTGGAACAACTGAGACATCTTTACCATTTCACTTCTTTCTGTTTGTCAAACTAGAGAAAATAGGATTTTCTGTTGTCTTAAATCATAGTTGTGAGAACATCCCAGCCTATGTAGAAAATAAATGTACAACATAAACATAAACATGTTGAACTTGCTAAATCTCTTCTGGACTTTAATGAGATCCATGTGTTCGATCAGATGAGACAAAGTTTAAACTTTTCAACAAATGATGAATATGTGGAAAAGCACCTCATTTTGACTAAGTACAGTGGAGGATCTGTGATGATGTGGGCTTGTTTTCCCTGGGAACGAATGACTGGCATCAGGCACTCATTGAAATACAAGGCCATTTGGAAAATCTGGTGGACTCTGATGGGAGAACTGAAAATGGTTCAGAACTGGTTATTTCAATAGGATAATGATCCAAAAACATATGGACAGAAAATCTGTCTTCTTCCATGGTCATCTAAGTTCCCAGAACTAAATCCTAGAAAAGAAACTGTGGAATGAGTTGAAGAGAAGAAAGTATAAGACATTACTCAGGAATTCTGATTTGGAGAGCTTATGCTTAGATGAATGGTCAAAGAGCTCTCTTTCACTCCAAATGCTCTACCCTCTGGGAATGTTAAAGGAGAAAAATAAGCGCTGCCCTATATTGGCAAAAAGGGGTTATACAAAGTATTGACGGAAGAGGTGACAATAATTCTGCCTCCAGTGTTTTTGTTAAAGCAATCATTTCCCCCTCAATAAATAAATGTACTCAAATTAAAGTTTGATTCTGCTTTTTCAGTGTGATAATTTGCTGCTGCAATTACAGATTAATTTAATTAAGGCTTTCAATAGGGATGCTATAAATAACTGCAGTTTCACAAGGGAAGTTATGAGACAGCTTCATATGCAGAGATCTTTATCTATTTACATTTAGTTTCCTGTGTTGTTCTTGGATGCACAAAGGTTTGTGGAGCCTCTCACCCTCAGTATGACCTTAAAAGTGTCATTTCAAAAGGGAAGTTATAGACAGAGAGATCTTTTTTCGTTTCCTTCCTTGTAGTGTGATGCTGCTGGGTTGCATACTCTGCATGAGGCTTAGTGACGCACTGAGCTTACGATGCAGCTGCAGACACACCGCATCTATCTAAGGCCCTCTGTACCTTCCTGGACTCCACTTCAGCTTACCAAAATAAACCACCGCTTCCGTCACGTAGAGAAGTTGCGTGAAGGTGGAGTAACAGCGACAGAAATAAAACAGTTACCGTCTTTTAAGTTGGCTAAGATGTAACGAAACACTTGACGTCTTGTTTACGCTTCAAAAGTGAACGTTAGGAAGTTGCCACCGCTCTACGCTAAGATTCAGCAGATGTTCATTGGAACAATTCCTCAGTCCGAAAGCAACATCCACGATATTTGCATCCTAAGATGTCTCATTAAACACAAAGCTGACAAGCTTACCGCTCAGCTTCATCCACTTCCTGCTTGTGAACTCCTTTTATCGGGGCTCCGCCGCTGATGCCGGGTGTGTGCGCGTTGCTTGGCGTTAAGGTGACGCCAGAATGCGACCGCAGCAGGCCGGTGGAAGGAAGGGGCTACAGAGTTACCTCCAGACAGATGGATGCTGTGGGAAATGTGCTGCCCAATAACAACACAGCTGCCCCGTCACGCCTCGTTTCCCTTGTTATTTGTACAAAGAGTCACGGGAGACCAGGGAGAGCCCCATGTGACAACCAGAAGGGGAGGGCAAAACATCTCAAATATGAGCCAAGGTACTGCTGGTGAGACGTAACTCCGCCCCTAATTTCAGACCTGTCGAACGTGAGCTCATCACTGACTCATAAACGTTTTCAGTGGTAACAGAGCTGATTAGGGATGCTGGGTTTTTTCATAGTATAGTGAATACTTATAAGAGAAAAAAATATGCACAACAAGCTCTATAAAACCTGACTAAAATAAAGTGGCAATGTTGGGCAAACACTGCATTTTTATTTATCACCACAAGATGTCACTGTACAGTAACATGCACGGACCCGTGTAAATTGACTTTTTAAAACTTTTCTTAAAATTTATTAATATGCAAGACTACGGCTCTCCATACAAAACCACTTACGTCACTTGAAAAAATGTCAGCATTTTCAAGATTCAAAATCATAATTATGAGACTCTAAGTTATAACTATGAGATACAAAGTCATAATTATGACTTTCAAAGTCATGATTTTGACTTTCAAAGTAAATAAAAAATATTGCTTTCTATTTCATAATTATTACTTTGAAAGTCGTAATGTTATTCCACATTTCATAATTCGTTCATTCAAACTGAGGAAATGGGCTTCCACACTTTTGCTTTTGATCCTCATTATATGACCAAAAAAACCATGTTATTACCAAAATTCAAATACCAGTACAACCCATCAGGGAAGATGAAATTCACTGATGGAACAACCTGGTCATTCAGAACATACAGGTAAGCAACTGATCTTATTCTTTGGGCATACAATGTTACTGAAATTTTCTGGAGCATCCCCTGAACCTTTGCCCCCACAGGCTTGTACAGTAGGCTTCTAAGCATGATGAGTGCATGGTTTTCTTAAGGCTACACAGCTGTAGTATCCCAAACGCTTGAGGTCCCTTCAGATTGTACAAGTGGAAATTGTCTTACCTCCACTTTTAAACAGAGATCTAAGTTCTGGTTTTGCTTAAATTTCACCAAACAATATACGTGATTGCCAATCGTGATCATTCAAGATGTTTTTCCAACCGCATTTCTTTATCAAAGTTAATGATTTCCCACTCCCCTTTCAGTTCAGTTTTGGTAGATTTAGCAATCTGCTAAGATGTTTTCCTTGTTTGATGCATGGCAATAATATGACCTATCTGAAACATATCTTTTCCATGACCACAAGGTGTTTCTTCTGCTATAGCTGTTGAAATGCATTAGTTAGGGTTAAATGACTTGTTTCCAGCTGAAACATGATCTTCCATGCAGTAATTATCCATTGGAGGCACTCACCCATTTGCTTTGGTAAATCTAGCTGGTGACTGCTTTTTTTTGACGGGTAGTGTATTTTGATCATGCCTTCTTTTCCTAAAATGCGTATATCTATGTTCAAATAACAATATGAGTAAATGTTTAGAACAATGTGTGGTTCAGCTTACAAGTTCCCATTGTCATGAAATGGTTTGTCAAAAATAAGAATGAGAAATTTAAATCCTCACTTTGATACAAGCCTATGTCTGTTCTGATTTGGAGGTTAAAAAGTATTTACCATGCTAGGCAAATTTATTAGCACTAGAGCTAAAGATGTGTAAGAAGCCTTAAAATAAATTAATCTCAATGTTCAATGCACTGCATAACATAAAATACAACCTGAACTAGTATTAAATTGTAAAGAAATATCAATTGTAAAGATTTTTCTTTTTTAACAAAATCATCAGTTGCACAATTATTGGTATCCCTGCTGTCAGAATGACCCCTTTTTGAAAATAGTACAACATTTAGCCTTATGTAACACTAAACAAGTTTGGAGCATACAGAGAAAGAGTTATTCGAGCATTTCTCTTTGCACAATCTCTATAGATTGCACATAGTCATGGATCGTTGCTGATGCTCTCTGATGTTCAGCTCACTTTTCTATAAGATTCAGGTCTGTAGACTGAGATGGTCATAGAAGAGGTTATTGTTGTGTCTGGTGAACCATATCTTTGATAAGTGGCCATATGTTCATTACCTTGCTGACAGTCCCAACAGTGACCCATTTTTACTTTAGTGGTAGAGTCCATTAGAACATTATTTAAAATGTCAAGGTTCACAGGGAATCTGAAAAGAAAAAAGCTCACAGTATCACACATCCTCCACCATACTTAACAGTGGTTTTGAGATGCTTTTTCACATATCCTTTGTTTTTCATCAGACTCATGTCGTGTCTTTGTTGCTGAAAAGCTCAATCTAAGTCTCATCAGACAAAAGCACACAGTTCCAGTTGAAGTTAAAGTCACAGTAGTGTTTAGCGAACCTCACATGTTTATGTTTGTAGTGGTCAGAAAAGGATTGTTTTTTTGGCATTCCGCCCAAATAAATAGTTGGTAAGTAGACATTGTCTAATGGTGAAACTCTATGCTGCAGGTCTCTAACTTCGAGCTCAGTCCTCTTACCTTCTTTACCATCCTACTCACATTGTGTGATAGTCTCATAAATATGGTTCCTCACTCTACCTATAATTACAGAGTGGCTAAGAGAAGTGTGCCCTTTGCTTTTGAGCGGAATCCCAATCCCCTTCCAGATCATAGTTCCACGGTAATCAGGGAACTATGAACCCCCTTTTACAGATCTATCACATCATAAAAATCAGTCCACTGAGATCTTGGGGTTGTGCGTGCTTTCAGAGCACGTGTCTGGAATCACGGAACCAAAGACGTGTGGCATATAACTCGAGTTCTGACATGAGCACCGTGCATATAATGTGTGCACAAGTGCCCACAACACCTTTTGTGACAGGAAGCTAACGCAGCACATCATCCTGAACACAACATCAGCAGCAAAACATGGTGGTGGTAACATCATGTAGTGTTTATGGGTTTCTGGAGCAGGGACAGAGAAGGCAATCCAGTTATAAAACCTGTTAGAGGCTGCAGAAGATTTGAGACTGAGGCCAACATTTACTTTTCAGCAGGACGACTCTAAACATATAGTCAGAGTGAGAAATGCTTTGATCCAGTCAAAGTCAAGACCTAAATCCAATTGAGAATCCATCGCAAGATTTGAAAACTGATGCACAGACACACTCCAGCCAGCCTGACTAAGTTTGAGTTAAGAAGGATGGGCAAAAAGAATTCCGTGCATAGATGTGAAAAGCCAGTAGAAGACAAATGCCAAAAGACTTAAAAGCTGTAGTTGCTGCAACCAATGGGTTCTACAAAAAGTTGACACAGGGTGAGTAGGGCTAAATCAAAATTAATACCACACTTTTTGGATTTTTATTTGTTAAAAAAAATTGAAAACTATGTATAATTTTCAGTGTAATGGGACAAATTGGAAATTACTTCAATATGGTGCAAATACTTTCCCAGGGATTGTATATAAATGAGTATATGCATAGCTAAGCTTTTTAGGTTTATTTACATTAAATGTTTAATATGTATATTGTGGGTTGTTGACTTCAGTATTTTTTTGTTTGTTTGTTTCTTTTCTTTTCTTTTTTCAGTTCTTTGTCTGAAAGTCTTATAGATTTCAGTGATCTTTTTCTCCTATGATGAAAGTGTCAGACTATATAGAGGGGGTTCATTAGAGGTATTGATTTTCTGCTGCAAGCATTCAGATGTTTTGATCTTATTGATTGCGGTTTGCAGATTTGTGTCAGTGTTTCGGGTCTGAAGCAGCTGTCCTGGTAGTGTCGGAAGAGGGAGGGAGGAGGCAACCAGAGGGAGGAAGGAAACGAGGATAACGTCACGAAGACACGGAGTAAAACGGTCTGAGCAGCGGTTAATGGACGATCCTTGATGCGGGCCAGAGGAAGGAAAAACTGGGGCCAGTTCTTTTGATTTTTTCCCCTTTACATTTGGCAAAAAATGTTTTTCTTAACATTCCGAACGTGAAAAGGTGCGACGCCGTCAGGAGAAGGGGGCGAAAAGCTGCAGCAGATTTGATCCTATTCTATATCTAGATTTTTTTTTTTCCTGGAGCTCCACCAAAGCGGAGAAATGGAAATGTGTGGAGCCCTCCTCCGTTTGCCTGTTCACTGATCGTGACACACGGAACTTTTTAAAGGAGGATCGGCCCTAAACTGCATCTTTAATGCGTGAAAAAGACACGTATTTCAACCCTCCACGGCATTTCGGAGACGTCGCTCTGAGTGTTTTTTGAAGCCCATCGGGAGAATTAACAGGTAGCCACCCTTTATTGAACGCCGTGACAGCAGCCGTGGGTCAGCCTGGTCTTCGTTAAGATGGCTGGGTGATTATTTTCGATCATAGATGGGCTTTGGCAAAATGATTGCAGGATTCACAGATTCGTATTTTACATTCTTAGAAATATATGAAAAGCAAAGAGAGGTGCACAGAGAGAGAGAGAGAGAGAAAGAGAGAGAAAGGGGTGTAGTGCTGATCAGTAGCATGGATCCAGATACATTTCCCATGAAGCGCCTTGTCTCTTCCCAGTAGATTTTATTTCTGGCCTGCATCTGCATCCTGCTGCATACACATCCTTAGACATTTACATCTGGTCCATCAGATATGCAGCAGTTAAAAGGCTGTGCTCTCCAGCTGCAGATGTGACCATCCTGTTAGTCCAACATCAGATCAGTGCATCCAGAGGGGTGGGGTCCTCTTAAGATCTGTGAATTCCTGTTATTTTGTGTTGGGTGTAGAACATGCTCTCACAGGCTAGACAGCTCAGGGAGGTAAAGCCTCCTGTCTGCTGCTCAGCGATACATCGGCGCAGGAGGAATCTGCACCATAGCCCCATCATGAATCGTCAGCCAATTGATGCTCACAAGAAGCTAACACATGCACATGAGTATCTGGCTGGACTCATCCAGGCCTGATCTCTGATGTATCCCTCCTCTACCTCCACCTCCTCCCTAAGTCTTTCTTCTCCTCATTGGGTAAAGGAGCAGCTGTGCCAGGAGACCGAGACCCATGATGTACACTCTTATGGCTT
Organism: Anableps anableps; assembly: GCA_014839685.1. Lineage (NCBI taxonomy): Eukaryota > Metazoa > Chordata > Actinopteri > Cyprinodontiformes > Anablepidae > Anableps > Anableps anableps. The sequence continues at coordinate 12,843,258 of CM026078.1, read as the reverse complement.
CCATTAGTGCTGTGTGATCCATCTGGTCGCAGGCCCCTCCAGGGAAATTGAGTCTACTATAGCTAAATGCTCTTCCTTGCAGTGTTGGTACTTGTTGTGCGGGGCTCTCGTAATCTGAATGGTTGCATATATGTAAAGACGGGGATCAGAGCTGGACCAAGATGGTATTGGCGCCCTAAGAAGTATTATATATGGGGCCCCACTTCCAGTTGAGCCAGATCTGAGCATGTTGAGGCCACCGGGGCACATCTGGGAATTAAAATGTCCTGACCTGTGATCAACAGAAAATCTAAAACTGGACATGAAAAGTGTTCATTTGAGAAGTATTCAGGTGTAGGCATTGTTTTCCAGCCACAAGGCTCTCAGGCACTCCACTCACAGATCTTTTCCATTTCATAAATCTTTTGCTCTAATGCCCTGATGCCTAAACCTAACCTTAAACACAAACTGCAGTGATAAGTTTTTAAATTGTGTATTGTTTGTAATCATATGCACAATCATGAACTGGAAGAGAACTTGGATAATTGAAAATAGCGTCTTGCATGAATCGGAAAGTGTTTCGGGCTCTGGGGTCTTACTGTAGTCTTAGACTGGTGTCGATACTGTTGACCCAAATAGAGATACTAAAACAGTAATGTCCATTATAACAAATGCTTTTTCAAAATAAAAGCATTACTAGTGTACAACAGCAGACTCCCAAAACCACTTTAAAGCTCCATAGTCCTAAATTCTTTCTGGTTGCTTCACAAAGTTATTACTTGCTGGTGCATGTGCAATAGAAACCCTGTCCAAGTTCTCTTCAAGTTGGCAGATGTGCAAAGGATAATAAACAATATGTATTTAACAATTTATGGATATAATTTGTATTGAAGACTAGGGTTAGGTATTAGAGCATAAAAGCAAAAAAAAAAAAAAAAAAAAAAAAAAAAAAAAAAAAAAAAACTGACATAAGAGGGGCCTGAGGAAAACTTTTGAAGCTGAATACTTGTCTGGATGGCTGGATTTTGTGAAAATCAGTAATACATGATTTGCAATGCAATATTTTGGAGGTTTTATTTTAAAAGTAATAAATGCACATTTTGCATGTCAATAAGATATTCAGTCTGTTGGGTAGAATCTCAATGCAATAGATGCCAAAACCTGACAAAGTTTTTCTAAAACCCAGTTATTACAGCAAGATAACATCACAGTATGTCACATTTTAATGCTCAGCAGCAATGTTTACTTTTACCAGCAGCTGATTATACAGGAATGTTTTATGAAATACATTTTTGGGCAAATTGAGTTCAGCCAATGAATTAGACCTTAACTATCACAGTTCTTCACAAGGTTCTTTGGTAAAATGAATATGCAACCCTTGAGTGAAGCCCATCACCCCTCAGCACCAATAACATCACTTGTCTACACCTGATTGTTTGCATTTTATGCCCCAAGTTTCATCGTTTACTTTAATTAAACATATCACTGGATGTGTTGTTTCTTGACCCTAACAGTATCTATGAAATAAATAGCAGTAAGTAAATTATAGAGACAATGTTATTTCTAAAACAGTACTCATCTGGTCAGACAGTCGCATCCTGTGCAAAGTTTTAGATGGGCCACAAGATCTCATATCTAAACACCACTGTATTTCCCCGTTATGGTCAAATTTGCCTTGCGCAGCATCAGATAGTTGCTGTAGTTTTAATATGAACCTAGGTCTACATGAGTTTGCAGGGTTACACCAAGGTGACTTGATATTAATAAAAATCATATTCTTAGTTTTCCCTAAAAAATAGAAATCTTGTCTTGTTTTCTGATCTAATATAGTTAATAGAGTTGGATGTAAAGTCATGCCTCTGAAGTGTTTCAGTGCAGACTCAGAAGAGTTGGGAAGGTGTGGCCAGATTAAGTAGTTGTGGTTGTGGACATACACAGAAAAATTTAATTTTCGCAGTGTGGGTGAAATATGAAGTTCTTTAAAATCATGAATACATTTTAAATTTAAAACATTTTAAATTCCTTTGAAGTTCCGGTTAAATATTTAAAGTTAGTTTAAAATTAAACCTATCCATAATAAATATAACTGCAAATATCAAGTTTAAAGTCCATTTTTTTTCTGTGAGAAGTTAAATGTTCTTTGGAGCCCTCCTGCTGGCCTGGAGGACCTAAGCAGCACCTAAGATTGCCTATGCCTTGGGCTGTCTCTGACACAGACACTGTTAGACAGTTTAAAAGTGTAACCACACTACCACCAAGAACAGTTAACTGTTGTTGAAAGGATGATGTGATATATACTGTATATAGATAGAGAATCTCTTCCATGACAGGAAATAGTCAATAAGGATGACTGTAGCCAGGATTATCATGAGGTGTGGCTGACCTGTTTGAGTCCTGCTTTAAAGGGAATGTTCACCATTTATCTGCTGCCTGGTAATGAAACTGGCAGCTGAGTAGTAGCTTAGTCATTGCAGATTACTCTCCCCTGTTAAACCAGACATGGTTTTGCCGTCATAAACAGATTACAAGTGTTTTTCTCATAGTGGCTTCAGTAAACCTCAGAGATTAAAGTGTGTGCTTCGATTAAAGTATTTATGTCCACAAATAGGGTGCAAAATGTGCTTTAAGTAAACTTTTTAAAAATCTAATTGTATGATATTTGATTAAGATGGCTGCTGGATTACTGGATTATGAGAATATCAAACTATGCATATCTGAGATGGGATTAAATTGTATGTATGGTCAGAGTATACCTGCTTATATCCTCTTAAGGGTAGAATAGGGAAAACTTGCCTTGAACCAGCCTCAGCTGTCACCAGGCAGGAAGCAACACGGATACATTGCCAGTCCATTACGGGGCCAATAAAGAGACAACATAGTCATCCACTGTCACAACCCTGAAACACATTTGATCATATTTAAGGTGATGCTTTATGAAATTAAAATTGTTCTCTAACCAACAGGTTAAAGCTTGGAAAACTTCCAAAATGAGTGAGCTGGAGCAGCTTCGTCAGGAGGCCGAGCAGCTGAGGAGCCAGATAAGAGTAAGTCATGTTTCTAAAGTAAATAAGTTCATCTTTAAGACTGAAATTCTGTTTTTCTAAAAATTAACATCCTGCCATTTCCCTGTCTCTGATGCTGTGCTCATTAGGATGCCAGGAAAGCTTGTGGAGATTCCACACTCACCCAGGTAAATGACACTGAAAATGCCACACTAAATGGTAGTCATACCGACTATTCAAAGCAGTAGGCAACTTGAGCTAAGTGCCTTCAACATGTGGTAAGAAGAAGCCGGAATTAAACCCACAATTTTTCAGGCTGCAAGAAAACTACCCTACCTACTGATTCCACAGTCACTGCCAAACAAACTATAAACATGTGATAGACTATAATGATGAGTTTATGAGCAAACATTAAGATTTTTTTTTTTAACTGAACACTCTAAAAAATAAAATCTAACTTTCGGTAAAACCTGTGTTCTCATTTAGATGGCTGCTGGTTTAGATCCTGTTGGCCGCATCCAGATGCGGACAAGACGCACCCTCCGTGGGCACCTTGCCAAGATCTATGCCATGCACTGGGCTTCAGACTCAAAGTGGGACTCCAAAATTTTGACCCAACACCTATGTTCTGCATATCATTATTTTTTTTGCAAATTTGTTTTAATTCAACCACAGATGTTTTTTGAACAGCCTGTTTAAGGTCATATCACTGAATCTCTATAGTCTGGACAACTTCAAAACCTTCATTTTTGGTCTTTGTTTTTTGAGTCATTCAGATGTAGTCTTACTGGTGTGCAAGTCAATGGGTTATGCAGCAGGATGGGCTTAAGGTTGAGCTTTTTTGGATTGTGTGGTGAATTATGATAACTATCACTGTTGATTTATGATTCAACAACAGGGAGAGTTACTTTTCAGGATAGTGCAAGAGTGTTTTAATAAATAAAACCATCATAGGAAAACTGCTTTTTGCAATAATTCAGATTATCTTTAAAATTGGTTTACTGATCTGAAACATTTAACTGACAAAAAATGAGCAAAAACAGAGTAAATCTATGCATTGTGTAAAAGAGAAAAACGTAATTAAAAGGCTAAGGTTTTAAAAATGTTAGGGCCGATGTAGTTATGAGTAAATGTTTGGGAAGGTTGTGATCCAACATGTAGCTTGTAAAACACTGGGGATTTGGCTAGATTTGTGTGGAAAAAGGTCAAAATGTTTCCAAACCTTTGCTTTCTTTTGTCTCTCCAGGCTTCTGGTTAGTGCCTCTCAGGATGGGAAACTGATTGTCTGGGATAGCTACACCACTAACAAGGTAAAGTCAGTAAAAATTCTTTTCTCATGAGGTCATAACTTGTCTGAACTAGAAGTTGAGTTGAGTGACTCACCGCAGCTTCCAGAGAACAATTGCAATGGTCTAATGTAACATTTACAGTTGCTTCAGCTGTGTTTTTCTGCTGTTAAAGAGGATTGTACATGTTTTCTCCACTACCCCCAGCATTGCGTAGCATTTATAGCAGGTGAAATATTTGCAAGTGGTTTCATAAACTGGAAACTTAAATGTCTTGTTACCTTTTCAGAGTTTGATTTTTCTCACCTGTATAGTTTCTTATGGCACACATTTACATTTTGAAATATCGGCTTTAGGACACCAAATAAAACTTAAGTCTCTCATACATTTCTACTTTTTCACTATTCTGTTGACTTCTGCTTTTTGAGAGGGGACTCACAGAAACTCAGAATGGTGAATATTTCACAAAAAGGAAAGGGAGACCACTGTACAAAATGAGGAATTTTTTTTAAGGCCTGCAGTGATTGCAAAAGTTTTCATACCCCCTGCACTTTTTAAAAATTTCTAAAAATACAATCACAAACTTAGTGACACATGGCAAAATGACAAAAAAAAAAGAACCTGAAAACACTTTATTGTAACTTTGGCTGTATGTTTAAAGTCATTGTCCTGCTGGAAGGCGAATCTCCAGCCCAGTCACAAGATTTTTGCTGCCTCCAACAGGTTTCCTTCAAGAACTGCCCCATATTCAACTCTATCCATTAACTCCAACCAGCCATCATGTTCATGTGCAAAAATAAATAAATAAATAAATAAATAAATAAATAAATAAAAAAATCCCACAACCATATTTAACCATAGGAATGGAGTCTTCAAAGGGAAGTGCATTGTTAGTTTTCCAATACAGATTGTAAAAAAGTTCAAGGGATATAAATATTTATGTAAGGCACCGTATAAGGTTTGTTGAACACCTAACGTCATGCCCCTCTTAATAATGAATCCTCTGTGTGATCATGTTGAGAGTTTGCATTTCATCACATAATGCATCTTCCTTCTAAGATACACGCCATCCCCCTGCGCTCCTCCTGGGTAATGACCTGTGCATACGCCCCCTCTGGGAACTATGTGGCCTGTGGAGGCTTGGACAACATCTGCTCCATCTACTGCTTAAAAACACGTGAAGGCAACGTGAGGGTCAGCAGAGAGCTACCTGGACACACAGGTGAAACAGCATCAGCATCTTATTGTTGTCTGATTTCAGTTTTCTTCCCTTGAGTTAAAGTGAGGAATCTTATCAAAGTGTCACATTATAGCCAGATACTTAATATAAGGAGATCTTAAAAGGAATCTTTCTTCCATTGAAATATCAGACAAGGATAACTTCAAAAATACAAAAACAGCTTTTATGTTGCTTTCATTTATTAAAGGAAATAATCTATCCAAACCAAACTGGTCATGTGTGAAAACGTAATTGCCCCCTTGGGAAAATCATGACTTAACTGTGATTAACCACATTTTGTTTAATTTCACTAGCCATACTCAGGTCTAATTACCAACAGAGCTTTACAATCAAGAAATGACCTACATAGATCCACTGACAGCATAAAGAAGGATAAAAGATGACAAAAGCAACACATCATGACCCAATCGAAAGAAATTCCACAAAACATTTACAGTAAGCCCAACATTATTAATTACCCTGGCAGATTAAGGTTTAAAGTCATTTTTATGCCCAGTCAGAGTCCTAACTCCATTCTGATAGAGAATCTGGAGACAGAGCTAAAGATTAGGGTGGAATGGAGTGCTTTCTATCTCAAAGACTTGGAGCTCATCAGTATAAACTTATAAAAGCATAGGTAGCAATTTTACATTTATTTTCCCTTTTGAGATATTCCTGTCTCATTTCCAATCAGAAACAAAGTTCTTGGTTGAATGAAAATAATTTTACATCTAAATTTGCCAGAGCTGTGAACACTTTTGGTTTAACTGTATCAATCTGGAACAGTGGTGAACCTTCACAGAAGTGGCAGGCCTACCATAGCTACTCCAAGAGGGCATTAATGACTCAGGATCCAGATGACTTTAACAGAACCGTGAATTCTACTTTCTACGAGGAAATGTTGAAGGAGAATGGCTGGCCCCCAAGTTTGTGACCTTACGGTCAAGCACACTTGGATTATACATCAGAACCATAACCTAAAGCAGACCAACAAATCAGCCTCCAAATGTCTCAAAAGAAACTGTAAATATAACATCCTCTTCTTTCTGTAACCTTAGGTTATCTTTCATGTTGCCGCTTTATTGATGACAATCAAATCATCACAAGTTCAGGAGACACCACCTGGTGAGTCCCACAGGTCAAAAACATGAACATGCAGTGCAAACATGTCTTCCAGAGCTGCTCGCTGTTGACAGACTCTTTGCTCTTTGTCCCCAGCGCACTGTGGGACATTGAGACGAGTCAGCAGACCACGGTTTTCTCGGGCCACACCGGTGACGTCATGAGTCTGTCCCTGTCGCCTGACCTTCGTACCTTCGTCTCAGGCGCCTGCGACGCTTCAGCGAAACTGTGGGACATCAGGGACAGCATGTGCCGACAGACCTTTACAGGGCATGAGTCAGATATCAATGCCAGTTGTGTGAGTGTGCTTACTAAACGTAAAACAACACTGCTTCAGTGTTTGTTTTTCCTTTTCTGCCTGTATGGGTCGATAATTTGACAAGATTCATGAACCCCAGAAAAGTCCGTTCACAGTTAACAAGATACAACAACACTTCAGACATTTTCTACCACATCATATACTAAATATTGCTTATAAAATAATTTACTTAAGTATTCACAACCATTTTGTGATGTTACAGCTGCAGTCTTACCCACTTTGTGGATTTTGTGTGAAACTAAAATGGAAGAAAGTAAAACATTACCTTAAGTGCATATAGCAGGATTAACTCTATGTATGAGCATCTGTACTTTCAGGAGATGTACAGCAAAAAGACAAATACTGTGCAAAAACTGATCACCAATCACAGCGATCAGCTTAAGTGACACAAATGCATAATTATTTCGTATAAGAGCACATAGTAAGTATGGGAGCTCATTTATTCCTGCTTCGGTGTAGGTTGCAAGAGTTATCCAAAAATTTTGCTTCTTATTCATCCTAATTTCTTTTCCCAGTTCTTTCCCAATGGAAGCGCCTTTGCCACAGGCTCCGATGACGCCACCTGCAGGCTGTTTGACCTGCGTGCAGATCAGGAGCTCAGTGTCTACTGCCACGACAACATCATCTGTGGAATCACCTCCGTGGCTTTCTCTCGGTCTGGCCGTTTGCTGCTGGCTGGCTACGACGACTTCAACTGCAACATTTGGGACGCCATGAAGGGAGACAGAGCAGGTGGGCGACAAATTAAACGGCGTTGTACAAAAGCTTGGACGCAGCTTAAACATCTTCTGCTTTTGCTGAAAGAGATTTGTGTTTAAAAGGAAGTTTAGTGTGAAAATTCAGCCTCAATGATAAGAGTGCATGCATGCAGCACAAGGAATCTGCACATCTGTCTGCAAAGGTCTTCGTTCTGCAAGATGGTGACAGATTATATTATGCACATCAGTTCCAACTAGATCTATCATCATCCCTGGTAAAGACGTGTGAAAAAGCCTTTGAATTCTTCATTTATTTGACTATGATAAAAAAACATAACATGAAATTTAAGTACAATTTTTGTTTCCAAGTTTAGCTTGTTTTTAACAAAAACACGATTGGAGGCACAATTGCAAGGACCCCAACAAAATTCTTTAAAATAAATGTAAGTGACATTATTTGGAATTACACTATATCCTGAGAGGCTGCAGCAAAAAGAAACAATCATAAGATTCCATCAAGATGCCAACTGTTTGGAGGGCATGCCAGAAAAAAGCTTTTTCCTGCTTCTAAATCTGTGATGCGGTGGGCCTGTTTCTCTTCCTAAGGTCTTTGGAACCTTAAAGGGGCAGTATTATGTAAAATCAACTTTTTTGAGCTTTACATCATAATATTATTTCCTCATCAAAAACATACCTGGAGCGTTGCCTTGATTCTTTCATGCATGTTTTGAGAAATCCTTTAATCTCGCATGGCAACCGTTCAGCAGTGCAAAACGCCTGGATGGACCCAGCATCACCTTCGAGGTGCAGCTCCTCCTTAGAGCTGCAGTTTCCAAGCTTCCGCCTCACACAGTAGCCCTCCCCCATGACTTCTCCACTCAGCTCCTTCAGAATAGCCTGCAGCAATTAGCAAACACCTGCTGGAGCGGCGCATCTGCTGATCTCATTATACGAGCTACTTCTCAGGGCAATGCTGGTAGAAATGTTGCTAGAGTTAGCTTTTGTGATGACTTCCTAAAGCTGGAGTTTGAGAAAGAGCAGGAGTTTCTTAATGAGACAGATGCCCAACTTGCAAGGAGTTTAATTACATTAATTAAATCTTAGACATAGACAGCATTTTTGTAACAACTGAAGGTAACAGTTACTTGATTGTGCTATAAAATGATTCTATGTGCCTGGAAAACACACAATTATGCCCCTTTAACAGAGTGCATGGAATCATGAATTATTTTAATGCCAGGGAATTTTAAATATAAATTCAGGAAAAAGAAAATGAGTCCTCAGTGGATCTTTTAGGAAGAAAATGACCCAACACCAACAGGAAAATCAACACAGAAATTGTTTACCAGACAAAACAAAAAAAAAAAAAAAAAAAAAAAAAAAAAAAAAAAAAAAAAAAAATACATCAACCTTCTTCTCAGTCCTGAGACCTAAATCCTTTTGAAAACCTGCAGTGTGAGCTAAACAGAAGAGAGGACCCAGGACTCCGGATGATCTAGAGATATTATTACCTCTCTGCTTACCGTCTTTGATTTTCTATATCATTAGAAAATGGGGTAAGCGAAAAAGTGCTGTCTTATTGGAAAAACAGGGCTGTACAAAGTGCTGCTTTGTTGTGATTTTTAAAACTTAAAAAAAAAATAAATAAATAAATTTTATATATATATATATATATATATATATATATATATATATATATATATATATATATATATATATATATTTTATTATTACACTACTGGCAAAAGGTTCCTTACATTATTGACAGCTTACTAGTGCATTTAAAATTGCTGTTAATTCAGTAGTTACTACACACCTTTACTGTCATTCAAATTCAATTAAAAAAAAAATACTTTATTGATCCCAAAAGGGAAATTAAATGTTGTAACTCAAATTATTCAAGATTCTTCAGCGAGTTGTTGTAGATTGGTGATGGCTGTGAGCAGGAAGGATCTCCTGTAACAGTCTTTTTTTAATTTAAAATCCTTCATGCACAATTTCCAAAAAAAAAATAAAAATAAATAAATAAATAAATAATCTCTGCAACAAGCGGCCTGTTTGTGTGTGTCCACCCTGTAGGAGTCCTGGCTGGCCATGACAATCGTGTGAGCTGTCTGGGTGTGACGGATGACGGAATGGCGGCATGCACCGGGTCCTGGGACAGCTTCCTTAAGATCTGGAACTGAGCCACACGCACATCAACAGGAAACACGAGCACGTCCAGCGTCCCTGCGCACACATAGCTTTGTTATTGGGACAGCCCCCCCCCCACATCCCACCGATACTGTATTTAAGATTTAACAGCCAAACTGCAACATCTTACTGTACATATTATGAACAACGTAGGTGCGAGTTTACCCACACACCCCCTGACCCACAATGCTTTGAATACAAGAAGAAATAAAATCTGAACACATGCCTACATTACCCACTGCTGACTAAAGTGCACAGTAGCACACAAAACCAGTTTATATCAAATGTGACCAAATACAGCTGAAACTTCAGCTGCTTGAATAAAAAAAAAAAAACAAAACAAAAAAAACAAAAAAAAAAAAAAACAAAAAAAAACACCCCAAAAAAACCAAACAAAAAATAACAACCCACAACAAACACTGTTACCTAAAGCCTTTTAAACACATCTAACACTCCTAATTGACACACTTTTCTCCTGAGAGACACTGCTTCGCCAGAAAAAGTGCAGGAAAAGATCCCACTGAATGATTCTGCCTTTGTTTACATCGAAGTTCAGCACATGCTTCATGCTCTTTTCTGTACTGTTTCTGTGTCAGTATCATACATCATCAGCGATACCAGTGTAAAGGAAGAATCACATAAGTGCATAAACGCTTCACTGACATGCTGTTCAGGTCATGTGGTCATATTTTATAGCTATGTACACTCAGCATATTAGTTTTTAGTTCAATTTTGTTCCTTTTTTTTTAACATGTATTTTATTCATGTTCTCCCTGTGTGCCTCAGATACACTGAAAATTAGATTATGAGGTAATTCCAAATGATCTTGGATAAAGGAGGGATAAATTACAGCATATAGAAACACATCTAGTGTCAGAAGCCAATTTTCAAACTTTGTCATTGATTATTTGGAAATTACCATGGAATAATTGTACATAATACAAATAAATAATAGCCTCTCCTGACAGCTTTTGTGGTTTCTTTTCTACAGCAGTATATGGATACCACTACTACACATACTGTGTTGAATGCTAAATATTTCTCTTTAGGTTAATTAAACCTAACTACATTTTTTTTTTCTGGACTATTGTCTTCAGCCACAAGGGGGTGGTGCAATCTTCTCATTATTGGCAACCTTGGTACATGGTTCCTACTCGTTGTCCCATGTTAAAAAAAAATAAATAAATAAATAAATAAAAATTTTAAAATGAATGAATATATCTTTGTTTTAAGATAGAACAAAGTCACTATGAATATATGATGGACAGTTCTACATCCAGTCGGCTTGAAGTAGAGCTTGGGGAAAAAAAAAAAAAAAAAATCTAACTGGAAGAAAAGACTGAAGGAAAGGAGGAGGAGACACATGAGTAGGAACGAAGGAATGACCAAAATGAAGGCATTAGGAAGGAAAGGAAAGAAGGAAGGTCACAAAAACAGGAGACAGAACAAAGATGGAAAGAAGGCAGGAAGAGAAGAAGGCAGGCAGGATGGAAGGGAACATGGATGAGAAGAAGCAAAGATGAAAATGAGGGATTAGGTCAGGAATAATACGAAGCTGGAAGAAAGAAAGGATATAAAGAAAGGACAAGTATATGAGGAAGGAACAAAGCAGGGACATTTAAACAGTCGGATATGGAAAATGTATTGGAATAGATACCTTTTCCATACTCCTATTTATTTTTTTCCAGATTTTTCATTGTCAAGAAATAAAATTGTGATGGTTTTTGTCCCCCTCACAATTGCTTTAAAATGAATGTAGCTGAACCCTTTTTTAAAATTATTATTACTGTTTCATATCTTTAAAGATTCTAGGAACTTTTAATTAGTGATCCATGACTTCTGACTGCTTCCTTGGAGTATAAATATGGCACAGCTTTACCAGGAGTGCCAATAAATGTGGCTGGTGCTGTATACAACAAGTCTGGATAACTGTGGTCTTATCAGGACTTACAGTCACACATACAAGCCTGAATCACTTATGACTTAAAAAAACAAAACAAAAAAAAAAAAACAAAAAAAAAAAAAAAAAAAAAAAAAACAAAAAAAACAACAAAAAAAAAAAAAAAAAAAAGCCTTTCATCTGTCCCTTTTTTCCTTTCATTGCAGATTTCACCAGTAGGTGGTATGGCGCACACATACAAAAAAAAAAAAGACAGTACCAATAGACCAAACTGAGATCAAGATTTTATTTTTCAAACAACCTGTATTAAGACATAAATTCATTCAGCACAATCTTTTGAAGGTTTAAAGTTTATAGGTTTATGAAATACAATCTGAAGTTAACCTCTCACAAGTAACACAGATGTGGGCACATTAAAACGTTGCAAAAATGTTAAAAATCAATTATTGAAAAAGAATAATGGGTATTATAGTTCAGTCTAAAGATCCTGATGATTATGATTTACAAATACCATTCACACGCACGCCACACTAAAAATAATAGAAGCGCCTCATTAGGTTATTACTAGGTTTCTATTTATCATTTCCTACCTGGCCACTAAGGCAGTTTCTGACATTTAATAGTCTTAAGTTTCCCAGAAGGTGATTGTGTTAAGCTGACAGAGAGGAGCTGTCGTTTCTAGCACTTACAGACATAAGAAGAGAATGGTTTTGTAACAAACAAACTAGCCTACATTTATTCTGCCAAAGGCCACTGAAGAATCACAACCTGCAAGCCACACTGAGATGGACAGTCAGGGTTTTGATTGGTTCAGATATTGCTTATTAAACAGAAGTGTCACCGTCTCTCCACAGTTCTTATCTTTACTCACCAGTGCCCCTTTCAGGTGATGCCCTTGCATCTAAGCTGCTTATAGTTTCCAAAAATAAAAATAAAAAATAAAAATTGATGAAACCTACAGTAACACTGATGTCAATCTTCTCAAAAGTTGATCTGTTTAGGTGCAGGTGTTTAATTGGTGCTTAGTGCAAACTTGAACAGAACTTTCACATGTTAAGGTGCTTCTTATGAAAACTGTTTAGGGATTAGTATTATAAAAAGGATACTTGTTATAATTAGAGATACACAAATCAACCTGTCAGAGATCAGAATTGGTTAATTTTCTCCTGATCGTCTCTGTTGGGTGTTCAGTGGGGCGAATACTAAAGATGTTTTAGTTGTTCAAGGAAAAAGTATTTGTTAAATGCATGAAAAATAAAAGTACCAGTGTGTACTTTGATGTATTTATTTAGTGAAAAAGCAGAGATAAAGTATAATGACATGCTTTGAATTCCTTCATTTTGTGATTCAAAAACTTCTACTTCTATCAAAGAATCTCGACTACATTTTATAGTCCTTTTAAAAAACAAACAAACAAACAAACAAAAAAAAAAAAAAAAAAAAAAAAAGGGGGGGGGGTATATGCATATCAGTGCATCTCTAGCTATAATGTAGTATCAAGTCAGCCTTTGGATTTAATGTGTTTCAACTTAAGTTTTTTTTAATGATTTTAATGTCTGACCCAACATCTTTAGGCCTCAATAACAAATCTTGAGTGTTTACAGAAATTATACAGACAGACTTGATTAAATCTAGATGCTTGACTTTAATTTCTAACAAAATACAGATATTATTTGTGATGAGACTTTTGCCTCCAAGGTGGGCCCCACAAATTTTATACATCTGAGTTTAATGCACAGTCTCTAATTTGCAAGAATTGTTGTTCATTCAATGAATTTCTGAAAGTCAAGAATTACTTTGTCAAACTGTACAACTGAGGTTTAGTCTATGATCCTGTTTACTTTTAGTTGCATGGTTTCCTGCCATGGTTTCAGACTATAGTCCTCAGTTTTAACCAGTTTAACTCAGACATTGCATTACAACTTTTAGTTCATTGAACTGGCCTCATATTTTCGCAGATTTTGAAGAGTAAAACTTATACACATCCTGGTATTCTAATTGTTTAATGCACTTTTCTCTCCCTGATTGCTGTTTCCTTATTAAGAGGCTAAAATCGCCACTGCACTTCCTTTATGACGATCACCTGAGATTATTAACAGCCCGTCAGCCTCGCGCGACTTATTAACTACCAGGGACCACATAACACATAATGTTACTGTGAAGCTGAAGTGGTCTGTCTGGAAGTTGCAAAAGCTGACAACTTTTTTTTTTTTTTTCCCCTCTTTAACAACCATTTTATCTGATTTCATGCTGACAAACTCAACTGAGAATGAGGGGGCATAGGACTCCGTCTCTGTTATGCTAAGTTAAACAATAATATCTCCGTCCTAAAATACATTGTGCTTAGAATAATAATGTGGAACACATTTTTATACAAATACAAACCTGTTTTATAGATGTACATTCACCTTTATTTCTGAATAATACTAATTTACAAACTTTATAAAATATGCTTCTGAGAATATAACAAGCTACTCTCCCCACTACAAGGTTACACAATTGATATCACTGAAGAATAAGAAGTTATTTCATCTGTGCAGCATAAACCTAAATTATCATCTGAGGACACATCATACACACGCACGCACACACACAGAGTTTCATTTGATGAGTGCGTAAAAACCAAGGGTTTTCTCCACAAACAGGTTTCATACACATGGCTTTTCTCTATGCTGGCTCCCACTGCAAGTGGAGCCACTACACATTACAATAGGCTTAATGAACGTGGAATAACCCATTGTTATTACCACTTCCTGATTGGACACGCTATTTATCATTTGGAGTTGATTTTGGTGCCAAGAAGGCATTTTACGATCACCTAGGGGATATTCTAGATTTTATTTACGTGCATTTAACCGGCACCGAATGTTAATCATAAACCTCTTCTTTTTAGATTTTCAAGTAAGAGACAAGAGACCGGGCTGAAAATGTTTCCTTAAACTTCTGACTTTCCCTACTCCAAGGCACTGCTTTAACTGTAAACATGATGGTAGACTGATTGATAGTAAAAAATAAAAACAAGTGCCAGAGCTCTTTGTGTATTATAAATCTGCAGTGTAAGTCATGGCACATAAAAGATATTCAACAAGGGGAAAAAACAAGTTTTCATACAGTACTACACAATCTGTCTCAATGGCTTACATGCGCACTGAAGTATGTGTGTTTGAGATTTTATTTTTTTTTATACATATATATGCGTTTGTGTGTGTTTGCAAACTGAAGAAAAAAAGTATTCTCCATGTCCATTTAAAATTTCTTCCTGTACAATAAATCATTTATAGAATATTAATCTTAACTTTGACTCAAACAAGTCCTGCGATCTTTATAGCTTTCTTTATAACAGTACATCTCAGCATGAAGGGCAAGCGTTAGAGTTTCCCACTGATCACCAATCAAGGTTCCTTCATAACTTCCCAAAGGTTTTCAAGCCTGTACAGGAAGGAAGTCCCCGTCCCAACAGCTCTATGATTTAGCTTGAGAACAGTTATCTTAAAATGTCCACTTGAAACCTAATTGAATCGCTGACACAGTACAGCTAAGCAAATGATAAGCCTAACTAATAAGTTTTCTTTCTGATCAGGTTGTTGTGTCTGCAGTAATGAGAGAACATGAGCTCTGATAAAATTCTGGTAGGATATTTACACACTCTTCTCATTAGAAATAGTATAATTCGTCTAAACTGTTTGATTTTTTTTTTTTTTTTTTTTAATGTGTGTCTGTTTGAACACCCATTTGCCAATGTTTCAAACCATCTGACCCAAAACATTCTCAGATGCAATAAAATGAGTTAGGAAGTTAAAGGAGAACCAAGGAAGCATTAAAGCTCCAACTGAAAGAAACTCAATCAATCAATCAGATCAACAGATAGATAAAGTGATCCTCCAACAAGACAGTGATTCCATACACAGCATAACTGGTTTTGGTAAGATTAAAACAGGCTATTATTATGCTTCTGGAATGGGTAGAACTCAACCTAAAATGAAAACTTATGTTAAAACTGTTAAAATCATGTTTTGTTTTTTTTTTTAATTGGGAAACCAACCAGTTTAAATGAACCATACCAATTCTGCCAAGTAGAGTGGTCAATATCCAGTCAGAAGATGCCTAATGTATGCAAAAAACCTGTGGTCCAGGTGCAACTTGCTAACATATCCTGGGGGGGGCGGTATGTCCATATTTGAGCCTGTGTGTATAATTTTGTAGTATCTTATACTATCATTCTACTCCAGAAACAAGATAGCTGAGATGCATAAATAAAAGCATATAAAAAAGATCAACTAATTAATTGATTATTATAGGAGGAAAACATTGGTTAGTGATCTGTGGGAGTCTTTTTTTTTTTCCCCTCTAGTCACAGTTTCCATTTAGGTTCTGCTTTCTTTGGCCTTGACTCACCCGATATTCCAACATGTACTGTGAACTTTGGCAGAATGTAAATCTATAAAATATATTATGTTTCATGAGTTCCACTCATGTTCTCCAAAGTGCCCGATAAACATGAGTACTCTGCTGTACTGCAGTCTCCCTTACGATAAATTGTTCTGCTGGCCAAAGACAGATTGGAAACTTCTTCACAAAGAGCTGTTCTGCTGCAATTCTGTGCACAAACACCTCTCACACAAATAATCTCGCAAACAAAACGGTTTAAGGACTAAAACATGATACAGCAGAGTAGATCACTGATTGTAGGGCAACAAGCCCTCCCCCCCACTCCCCTTCTCCTTCTGAAGCACTCATCATGCTGCCTCACATACAAACTCCCCTCTTAAAAGACTCCACAACAGTAGAATATATTGCAATAATATGGCATTAGAAGTACAGTAAAAATTAAGAAAACCAGTAGCCTAGTACTATTACAGAATCACTACATATAAATAGTAAATTGCGTACTTTGTAAACCTATGAAAGATGAATACAAGGTAAATGAAGTTGGTTTTTACATAAACCAGAGAAGGAACCAAAGCAGGAAGTTTTTCTGTTCTGATTTTGTTTGCCTTATAAAACAGAATTTGAACTAGTGTAATCATTTATTAATATTGAACTAGAAATGAATTTACATTTACAAGATTCGAGGCCTAATTGCTGTGACAAAAACAGGGTTTACAAATAACTAAAGTATTTAAACAAGCTGCTTCACCTAGATTTTGCTAATCTTTGTAATACGTCATATGTTCATGGTTAATCTAGATATGGAACAACTTTATTTCAAAACAGTGAACCTCTAAACATTTAAGGTCCGTGCACCACAGTACATGGATTCTTCAGCATTTCAATTCAGGTTTGACACCGATTCTGGTCCAAGTCTCAGGCGTTATATTATTGATTTTGAACACAGTATTTGAAAAATAATGCCTTCCTCAAGTATAGGAATGTTAACGTACGTCACAATTAGAAACTAAATGTTTAAAACTAAAGAAGACAGCTTCACAAAGAAAAACAAAATGAAGCTAGTTTATATATACATAGTCCAAATTAAATGAGGATACTGACATTTGAATCTCATCAGCAATTTTTATGTTGATTCCAAGGAGACTGTCAGCAGGGGGTCTCTGTAGAAACTGTATCTTAAGCAGTATAGGCTGGAATGGATTTAGAGTTTGTGTCTGTGGTGTTTTGTTTTTTTTTTTTCTGTGTGCGTTCTGGATGTCTTCGCGTTTGCGGTAGTAGCACGTAAGTATGCAGGAGCTTTAGCGTAAGAGTAGTGTTTGCAATTGTGTGCATGCTTTAGCAAGAATGTCAGATGCACTTGACTCTCCGGACCCTGCTGGGTTCTACGCACTGACCAAAGCAGCTGCCGCTTCACCAGTTCATGATGCAGTTTCTGTTCAGAGTCATGAAGTACACCTGGCTGCTGCCTCCTGAACGCACCGAAGCAAAAAACACCTGGGGATCAGCACAGATACAAAGGGCATAATTAATACTTAGATCTTTAACAAAATAATTATTCTGTACAGTATCATTTTGGGAAAAATGGGTCACTTCCTTACTTTATACAAATTTTAATGAAAATAGACAACAGAAATAATAATTTTATCAGACACTGATTAGTATGGCTTTTCAGTGTTGGGACCAATAGTTATTAAAATTAACTGGTGTCTTGGAAATCATTTCCTTATGAAGTTTTTTGCAACTACAACATTCTTAAATTCTTCATACCACTTGAATTTTACCACGCTTTGTCACTTTACCACTACAAACTAAACAGATTTTATTGGAATTGTATGTGATAGCAGGTATCCACCACTTTGCACTGTTTTAAGTGGGAGGAAAATTACATGGCTTGCAAAAATTTTTTTCAAATAAATATGTGAAAAGTTGGCAACCATCTGTCCTAAACTCCTAAAAGTCAGGCCTTTCTGGAAGAGTGAGAAAAATAAAGTCCCCTTCAAAAGAAAGCCATAAGAAGTATGGTTTGCAATTTTCCACAAGCCGTACAGGAAACACAGCAAGTGCGTAAATCAAAGGTGCTTTTGTCAAATGAAACCAAAATTGAACTTTTTGGCCAACTTGCAAAATACTAAGTGTGGTGGAAAACCAACACTAGACATTTCACTGATCACACCATCCTGATGGTGAAACATGGTGATGGCAGCATTATGCTGTGGGAATAGGGAAACTGAACTGGTCAGAGCTGATAGGAAGATGGATGGAGCTAAATACGGGGCAATCCTGGAAGAAAACTTGTTGGAGTCAAAAAGACTAGGGACGAGATGAGAATGTTCACCTCTCAGCAGAACAAAGAGTCAAAACATACAACCAGAGCTATAATGGAGTGACTTAGAGCAAAACATTCATTTACTGGAATGACCTAAGAAACGCTGAGACCTAAATCAAAGTGAGAAACTTTGGCAATACTTTGAAATTGATGTTATCATATATAAATTTAATAGAACTGAGCCTATGGTATAAAACTTCAAGGTGTATAACAACCATTTTAAAGAACTTTATATTCCAAATTCAAAAATGACGATTGTAATCTGGGCATCGGTATTCATTTGGTTATCTTTTCATATAAGTATTTCTCTCCTACCTTGTCATTTCTTTCACAAAGGAACTTCAGTCTCTGAGCTCTCTTGTGCATGAAGACCCCGTCCAAGTGACCAGTCTCCACAGAGCGAATCTCAATGGCCTTTTCACCCCAGCCCATAATCTGGTTAGAGCAGATATGAGCTACAAAGCACAGTGTAACATTAGCAATGAACAACTCAACTCCACTTTACATAGTCACATTTTTAAAAGAAAGTTGGATTTGAGTCGTACCAACGGATGTGGGCATCTCGCCCCACTGCAGGACGACATCTTTTATGATACGTCCATAGGTGTTGACGTAAACACCTTCATCCTCGTAGCAAAGCAGCATCTCCATGCCATCAGAGTTGGGCAGGAACACAATTGCATGTGGGGTCACTTGACTTTGGATCTGCTTGAAATGAAAGAACAAGGTAAAAGCTTCCAAGAGATTTCACTGCTCCCTAAATACTGCAGACTAAAAGCTTTACAACTCACATGAACAGGGATGTAAATGTCATAGTTATTTCCAGAGTCCACATCAATAGCATGGAAGCCAGCGCAGGAACCGTAGATGACTTTTAACCTCTGGCCCTCTTCTACCGTCAGGTCAACCAGTAGAGGCCTGTGTGGCAGGTCTGCAAAAGACTGGTTTAAAAGGGAAAAGGGCATGTGGAAGCACAAAAGAAATTTTTAGGAAAATAAATAACTAGAATGCTTTACAGGTGGACTGACCTCAGAATATCATCTCATAGGGAAAAGGAAAGCCCTACCTTGAAGGCCATGAATTTGTGATAAGGTTTGGGCGCCCAAGCATAAACCTCCACTGCATTCTTTAAAGCAATCACCAGGAATTTTATCCTCTCGTATTTCACTAGACAGAACAACAGTAAGACCCTCTGACATTAGACAGTCAGTAAATAATTCACTGTGCCACAGGTAGTCACCATAATTTCTCAGGACAGAAAAGATGGCTGACATCCACCTAAAACTTACCCACTTTGTAGTGTACACAACCCTCCATTTCTCCCACAGTGGTCCAACCTTGTTTCTTTTCCACCTCTGGGTCATTGTGAAGGATCTTATTCCTCAGCCATGCCAGGTAGTACACACGCACCTTGTTCTTCTTGCCTTAATAACAAGGGAGAACAAGATCAAAGAGCTGTTAATTGTTGTGATAAGAGGCAGATCAAGGAAGAAAAAGTGTGCAAAATAACATCTATGCTTTAAAAGTTTAAAAACCTGGATGTAAAAGCTGTAGTTGTGGGAAAACAAGCACTGCACACAGTAATCTCTAAATAGTTGAGAAACATAGATATGGAGACTCAAGATGAATCTAGTTGCTGAAGGCAGGACCACAGATCTCATTTGTGAACAAATTTGTTTGCAATTATTAATTTAATATGCTTGCGGAATGTAGTGTGCATACTGAACGATCTGGCCAAATAAGAATCAGATGATGTGCTATTAAAAAAGTAAAAATAAAAAATGCAAGTGTGTTTCCAACATAGATTCTGGAATATTCTGAGAAAGAGAGCCTGCTAGTTGCACCCAGACAGAGACCAGTCAGCAGATGTAGAAAAAGGGACGTTTCAGGAATCTTTCTACAAAGCAGCTGTTGAAATTCTGAGCTAGTGTAGGAAACAGACCTCAGACACTTGGCTTTTGCGTTTTGAGCACTTTGTTTTATAAAAGCAATACAGACAGGAATCTGCTGATGTGTTATGACTTAACCGTTACACAAAAAACTTAATTTGATGAACAATCTTTGTGATTTTTATCTTCCAAAGACTAATATCAAGAAGCACAGAAAACATGTAATATGCAACATTTTATTCCTGGCGCTTTCTCATTCCACTTTTGAAAATAAGGAGTGTTTTCTACTCCCAATGTTAACAAATAAAAACCGAAGAGAAAGGA
Organism: Anableps anableps; assembly: GCA_014839685.1. NCBI lineage: Eukaryota > Metazoa > Chordata > Actinopteri > Cyprinodontiformes > Anablepidae > Anableps > Anableps anableps. The sequence continues at coordinate 12,822,612 of CM026078.1, read as the reverse complement.
ATCTGAAGATGATCTGCAGTTATTGTACCTGATATTGTGATGAGCAAGTTGAGGCCCTCCAGAACATCCATTTGTTGGAACCTACGGGAGTTGATGAGTGGGTAAACTTTTCCTTGACCACTACGGTCCAGCAGCTTTAAGCCGTTCTCTGTGCCCACCAACAGGTTCACACCTACAAGCAAACACATAGACCTATAAGTAACTGATATTTGGTGTGAAAAACATTCTAACACTATCTTTCTTGTATCTGCAACTAAAAATAACAAAATTCATGTTTTTATATTTCTCATTATTTTGACTATACTGCGATTTCTTCCTTTAGCAACAAAAAAAAAAAAAAAAAATAGTTCTGCAAATTGGTCACATTTGAAACCAAAACTCTATTGGCGCAGATATATTTGGTGAACCAGGGTTATAATTTAATTAAACACATTTGCTTTACATTTTTTAAAATTTCATTAATCTATTCTTTGCAATAAAACTGTGTTATCTTTATCTTCACCCCAAAGTGCAGCACACAGGATCTCTGAGTTGAACCTCTTCTTGTACTTGCGGATCTCAGGTGTGTCATTAGGTGGGCGTGTGTTGGTAGGATTGACGTTCACCATGGATCCCTTCCTCACTTCCATCTTCAGTTGCTCAAATCTGGAGCCTATAGAACAAAAACACACAGGAATTGATTATCACCAATGATCCATTTCAATATGCATTTTTCAAATGACATATGCATCATACCAAAGTAATGAAAATTGCATATTATGTGATTCTGAGCACCCCCCCAAAAAAATAAATATTTTTGTTGCAAAACAGATTATGGTTGAATGTTGTGTATGTTGTGAATGTTGTGAATCTGTGTTATTCACAGATTTATCAAATGTATACAAACTTTAAAAAGATGCTACACACTGTTCTGTTTAAAGCTCATTCAACTGTCCATTTTACAATTAATAAATGTTTTGGAAAAGGCTCTGCTTAACAATAAAATGAAAAACGTGTAAATAGAAAAATTAAATGAGTGTAGCTGCAATATTAATGGGCTCATATTTATACTGAGCAGATGCTTTGGGACATTTAAGATGCTTCTGACTCACCACTGATTGACATGTTATCCCCTGTACCACCTGGCGACTGGTACATGCCAAGATCCACAAAGGTGGTGAAGGAAGACTTGCCAGATGCCTTCACCAAACCCCTGGATTGATACTGATGAGGCACAGTGGGTGCAAGATGTTAGTGTTGTTAACTCCACATCAAAGCAATGGAAACTTCATTTCAAACAAAATGATATATAAACTCATTTTATTGCATACAACATTATAAAGACATCTAATAGACATGTAGAGAACTAACGATTTCTAATGAACATTTCATGCCTGAAATGATGGCATACATCGCGGACATAAAAATAACCCCCGAATTGAGGACTGATATACTTAGCATCAGTGAAACTTGCATCATAAACAGAGTCCTTCCCTGGAGAGGAGTGAGAAGCTGAATCAGTGGGAGAATGGGAGGGCTGCACCACATCTGGCAAGTTAGTGTATCCATTATGGCTCCTCTTCTCTGGGGTCTTCCAGGTAAAACAAACACACACGATTCATTATGTAACAATGACGCCACAGATTTAAATCTGGGCTAACATGCTACAACTAAATATGACATATTCAGCTGGGAATAAATTAAGCACCTAAAACCCCTAACAGACCTGAAGCCTATTGTCCCAAAAGTAGAAATCAGAAACTTATGTCTTATGTAACAAATACGCCTTTGTTGTTTGACAAACCTGTAAAGTATTCACCTACAATTTTCATCTGTTAGTCCAAAAGGTTTTTCGACTAGTCAGAATTAAATTGTCGGTCAATGTCTTAAATTTTGTTTCCTTTAGCAAAAACTGAACACAAACTCAAAATAGCATTTTTCCTTAAAGCACCAGTGTCTCAACAGACCAACTAGAGATAAACTGAATTTAAAATGCTTGTTAGATAAAAAGTTACATGAACTTTATGTTGGAAACATACTGTACATGATGTTCCCAAACATTTGAGCTAAACCTATGAGCAGAGTCTTTCATTTTCACAGTAAAAGGCTGTAAGAAAGAATTCCTATTTTTGCAGAGGAAATCAAAACACAAATATTGTGGCTTTTGAAGAATAAGTGCTGGTCAGATCAGTTATGATTTTTTCATTCATTCTTCTTTTTTTTTTTTTTTTTTTTTTTTTTTTTTGAGGTTGATCAAATTTTAGGAAATATAAAACTAGTTGTCAATGACTTTCCATCTCCTAAGGTTATAAATATGATGTGAAATACAGTCCTGTTTCATTAAGCCACTAGGCTGGAAGAGGACTTGTGCATTGTGCCACCACGCACAGTGAGCAGGATATCAAGGGTGGAAAAAATATAACCCTGAAGGCTCATTGCAGCAAAGAGAGATATTCTAGGGTCAAAACGTGTCCATAACAACCGTTTGATGCAAGCTACATTCCAAGAAGTTGACAGGAAAAAGCTACAGGGAATTTAACAGGAACTGTGTGCTTTGGTCAGATGAGACCAAGTTTTAACTATGGTAACAAATGCTGCAGGCCTGTTTCTATTTTAAAAGCCCCGGGAGCCTTGACTGAGAACAAGCATTTATGAGCTCTTTGAAACACCAGGATGTTAAAAAAAAGAAGCAATATGGTGAACTCTACTAGTAAATTGAAAATGTGTTGTCATTAGGTCTGTCAGAGATAGTGTTCAAAAACACATGGCCAGATCAACAGAAATCAGCTTAAATAAAATCTATAAAAAAATCATCAGGTGTATGACCTCTGTACCGTTTGTCAGTGCATTTGATTAAAATAACAGAACTTCCTTACTTCCCAATCGTATTCATTATCACTAACTTGGGCAAAAAACACAAGTAATGTATATTCAAACAGACATGCATACAAATGCTCATCATAGCAGGTGACACTTTCTCCCTTCAACCCATTAAGAGTCATCTGGAAGATGTTTCCCGTCATGGTTGTCTCCACAGATATCGCAAAGATACTTCAGCTGACAAAGTAACAGTGTTTGGCCAGAGGGGACCTTAAGGTGATATGAAGGAGTTTATCAAAAGTTTAACATGACAATTTAAAAAGAAATTACAGCAAAATAGACCTAGTAAAATTTCTTACTGTTTCTAAATATTGTCAGTTATGCACTGCATCAATTTTTTAAACACAATGATGCATTTTAAACACCATTACATATAGAAGTGACTCACTCTCTGAACCAGCATGGTCTGATCCCCATAGCCACCAGCTTGCTCTCCCTCTCCCACCTCACCCTCATCTTCATGAACCACCATGGTGTTGACTGAATCACTGTCTGCATCTCTGTGTCTGAATAAAAGAGAAAACATGGTCAGAAAGATATTAAGCTGGAAACTAAGTGAATATAATTAACTAGACATCTCCTGAACAGGACTGCCTGTCCTCCATCCTGTTCAGAGTAATTTAAGAATTACAGAACTGCAGATAAAGGTGCCAGTCCAATATGGTTGACATTACTATTCACTCACTCACCAATAAGGTTATGGATGCTAAAGCTCCTTCTGTCCATTTTTCTCGACAGAAACAATTATTTTGTTCCGACTAGACTTTTTGCAGGACAGTGAAAATGTGCTGACAGCACAGCACTAACTCCGTCAACAAAGTAGTAATGACATACTAACAACTCATCATTCTAAACATCCAGAGCTGTATCTTTTGTTTCTGAGGATACATCTGGTTTGAATATACAGCTATAGTCTTCAATGAACTCACATCTTGCTTCTATCTGGAGCATTTTGCTGAGGTTTTAGGCTGCCACTGGCATATTTTTTTCTCTGTTTTGATATAACTGGATTATTTGGCTTGTAACAAATTTCAATCCAATACCAGTCAATCATGTGCAGACTACAATATGCAGAAAAGGTAAATGTAATAAAACTTCATGACTGGCATTTCAGTTGCTTTGTGCAAAGTTATCTTCTAAACTGAGAGCTATCTGTGGACAGCTAGTAGAGCAGGTCACATGACACAGACGGGAACCCTGAAACTATCTTTCTTCCAAAGTCGTCATAAAAGCTGAAAAATAGTTAAGATTCTTAGGAAAAACCAAGATTACATTTGATCAGCTAAATAATGTGCAAGGTCCACTTTGCAAGCCACGTACACATAAAGAGGTTTTTAATTTTTTTTTTTTTTTTGCAACAGCATGGCTCACTGCATCTGCTTAAAAAAAACAAAAACACAAATGGTCGCCCTGCTGGGGTAGCTGGAGTTCAGTAAATGACTTCAGCACAGACAATTTAAAAATAAACTCTGAGCAACACCCAGAGACTATACCAGGAATGAATTGGGAACATTCCTAGCAGTCTGTTGCTTCCTGAATAATCAGGATCGTTTGTATTAACAGTTGTATTACCGATCTGTCGGGCTTTCCTCCTCCTCTGGTCCGTCGCCACTCTCGCTTTCTTCACTACTCTCGCTGCTCTCTGAAGAAGAGGAGTAATCATTGGCCTTGACAGGGGGACGTGGAGGCTCCTCAGCACGCTCCTTGGCATAGAGGCCATGGTCCTGCACACACAAACATCACAATTTACTTACACCAAGCACTTAAAAATTTTAAAGATACAACCAAGAAAAAGCAAACACAAACATGCTCACACAACAGTGATCAATGTGTGAAAAATAAAAACTGACATTACAGGGTCATCAACAGCAAAAACAAAGTTGAGAAAGTAAATCAGACATAGAATTAAGTAAAAAGTAACATGCCAATAAGATTGCAATATTTCAGTTGATAAAGAGAAACGTCAAGAATATAGCCTGCGTTGGCCCTTTAATTAAATCTGTAAGAACATTAAAAAAAATGAAGGAAAAAAAAAACATGCATGATTGCAAAGCCTTGCTCAACACATGGACACAGTGCTACTAACCTCCCCTATAGCCCTCTTGTAGCTCTGCACATTTGAAGTCAACAAACAGAGAGTTAAGAAGAAGAGAAACATGAGCCGTGACAGCAAAGGTGCCAACAGTGTAAAAGTAAGCACTTCTATCATACATGCATCATGGTAGCACTGATGGCTTCATTAGTCTGTAAATGCTAAACCACTGATTCATTAACACAGTATTACAAAAAACTTTGTAATACTGTTCTTCAAAGCATGTTCTTTCACCATCAAACATAAATGTTGCACTGCATGTACAGTGTAGCTAAATTTCCAGAAAACAAAAAAACAAAACAGTCTCTGAATGTACATCTGATTAGTTTCTTAACCACAGTTTTCTATTTATTTAGCATTAAAAAAAAAATAGTTTGTCAGATGCAGCATAAGGTGAACCGAAGAAAACCATGTAAGAGAAAAAGTTGCAAGAGATAATGTTTTAAATTTTGCCAAAAACAAAAATGTGTGTACTTTTTTCCTAGGTTAAACGTTATATCTAAATATTAGCAATGCAACCTTTTAAGATTGGCACTGAGGTTAAATTAATGGAAATGAGTTGGTGCCTGAAAGGGCATTTATGATTGGGAATAAATTTTCAGTATTTCACTTTGACTCACTTTACGCAACTGGTGAATTTGTAATATTGGTATAACAAATCTGTAAATTTGTGCCATCTGTGTTGTGACTGCTTGTCAATGGCAGCAGTATTTTAGTTACATTAATACTAGGGGTGTAACGATACAGGTATTCCTACCAAAAATAACAGGTACAGCATACAAACAAACAAACAGAGCGTTGCGTTATACTTCAACACATGCAGAATGTTTGTGTGGAACTAAGTATGCAATGCAACATTCTGTCAGACGACTTTAAAAAGTGATACCAAAACAAAAGAGAGTGGACTCCCAGCTATTATAAACTCTGATATTTGGGAACAGTAAGGTTTCTCATGCAACTACCATGGAAAAACAAGGTGAACCGGAACAAAAGTTTATGTCAGGGTACGCATTTTTCAACAGCAATAACATATGTAGCATGCTCTGCACTTAACTGAATTACTGCTCTGAAACAAAATGAAGCCGAATGTAAACTTCACTGGTACTGGAGAAAGAGCAGCTAAAGGCCAAATCAAGCTGCCTACAGCATTCAACCCATCCAAAATGCTGCACAGCACATGAGATGTAACCACACCCTGGAACTGTCCTAACCTCTCTGACCAGAGGGGATTTCCTAACAGCTGTACTTTTATGCCGCATTCAAGTAAATCTTGTACACTGGTCAACATATCAAAACAACTCCAAAATGATTGAAACCTTTTTTATTCTCAAATGTCTGCAGAGTTTTATTAAAAACCCCAAAACAACAATTATCGTTTTTAAGCTGTTTAACTATTCTATAATCCATTCATCTACCCATCCAGTCAATGGCTATATCCGCTTATCCTTAATCAATACAAAACAAAAAAAAGAAAACAAATCTCCAGTCAATTCTATAGAGGTCACCTTTTGTTTCTCTTGATTGACGCGAATCGAAACCCAGGAAACTGTGACTTTATAACCAAAGTACATAAACCGTGTTTTTACCATGTACCGTTACAACCCTAATTAACACAGTTGCACCTCTAATCAACACAGTTTTATATGCAAGTGATTTGAAAAATAGTTATGATGCTGTTGAAAAACAAAACAAGAGACGTACAGCAGGTCGCCCAGGACGAGAGGATGTACGGGATTCCCCCGGCTTATGGCGACTTTCATGGGAGAGAATTGGTGAATCCATTTTGGAGGTACCTGACGAGGAATATAGAAGTGTCAGGGGGCCTTGGAACCTGTATCCATGCAACTTCAACTGTTCCACATTTTGTCACATTCAAACTTCAATGTATTTTATTGAGATTTCATGTGATAAAATACAGAATTACAGTGGGAATGTAACGATGAAATAAAATGTATTGCAAAAGCTATCTTCCACAAAACAGCATTGGGGAGGTGGGGACTCACTGAGGATGCGATGCCTCTCTAGAGAGCCAGTTTGGGGCAGACCAGATATGATGCTCATACTATCTCCTCTCTCCCAGCGATCATTGCGGCTGAGATCTGGATTGCTGCCATGAAGGTACAACCATCTAAAGTTAATAACTAACCGTAGTTTGCAATGATCTAATTTACAAAAAATATTGTCATCAGTACCTGGCTCTCACAGGATGCCTAATGCCAGAGGTAAGGTTGGTGTTAAGAGCCGTGGCAATGGACGCAGTTCTCTGGGGAATCTGACAGTAACAGCAAAAATCTTAGATGCGTTTTTAGTTTTCAAAAAAAGTGCTTTGGTGGTTTTATTGCAGAAATTCTGTTCCAGGGGTATTCTGTTTGAATCTACACTGCTCGATCAAGTTCAGGTAATGGATTTTACCTTGGGTGGGAGCTCTACATCTGGCAGGCGGATCCAGGGCCCACGATCCTCCCTGATCTGATGCAACTGCGGACCGGGGGTTTCAGAAGTGGGATCAGAGTTCTGACGTACAAGCTCTCTGGAATGGATGGGGCGGGGTGTGGGGGTGAGGGAGGGGTCCTGGGTGGGGAAGGCGGACATGTTCTTAGTGGGCTGGTCACAGAGGGACTGAGAGCGAGGGACAGGGGCAGCATAAGGCTTCAGTGGAACCAAGTGAGCCATCTGGAACTGCAGAGAGCAGGAGAACACCAGGCAGGAGCAGCAGCCAAGAGGAAGGAGCAGCACCCAAGAAAGTCCAAGATGAGTGAAGAGAAATGCATAGATGGGTTGGTAGGGTGTAATAATTTAAATGGGAAAACAGACAGATGTAAAGGGAAAAGAAAGTAAAGATAGAAAAGTATAAATAAAGCTGCACAAATATCAAGCATAAGGAGCTCAAGAATTAAAGGCAGAGAAATATCAGTGCTTCTGCAAGGTTTAATTGAAGCTAATATTTAAATCACACACACACACACACACACACACCTTTCCCTGACCCCCTTGGGGTTCAACTGGCCTCTGCATTGGTGGAGTTTGAGCAGACTGGACCATCCCTGATTGACTGATGGAGTCTGAGCGTGACTGGATGGCAGTGTCAGAGACTGTGGTGCAGATTTTTGGTGAGCCCTGTCTGTTCAGTTTACTTCGCTCCTCCACCTGAAATAAGGAAAACAGAAGATTTAATTTGGAGTACAGTACGTTTCCTGTGGCATGTTACACTTTCAAAAACAGACACTCCTACCTCACGGGCCCACGTGGGTTTGTTGTTTGGCTCAAGGTTTTTGTTATAGTGATAAAGCTGGGGTTTCTTTTCCTGCTGCTGCTGCAGAGACACTAGGTAGGCATGCTCCTGCTGAAGCTGCCTCTGCAGCCGCTCCGACTGGCGCTGCTCCTCGAGCTGCTTTCGCTTATACTCCTAAGGAAGCAAAGGCACAACAGTGAAAACAATGCATACTTCTAACTACATATATGCAAACCTTAAGCTTTCATCAAACTGAAGCAAAGGCTAAAAGTTTCACAAATCCAATATCAGTTATGTGATAACTTCTATTTTACTACAACAACTACCTGGTAATGTGTCATAATAATGATCATGTCTGTGTTGCATTTTAAACCACAAAATGCGAGTCAGGTTAATCATTGTGAGTTGGAACACTTTTGAGAACCTCTGAAGTAACAATTTAAAAACAACTGAAATATAAAAAGCCCCAACGCTTCAGGTTAAAATGCAAGCTTTAAAGTTGAGTCACTGAAATTTGCCAGTAGCATTCTAATTGCTTTTCGTTTTTTACCCTGATCAAGAAACTATAAGCGTACATGGCGTGCATTTATATTCTTATATAAATGTAAGAATACAGACTTATTTTTGTGAATTATAATAACATATTTTCACATTAGCTATGTAAATGATGTGCTTCTTGTGTTTTAATTTATTATTTTTAGCATGAGTATAGGAGATTTCAATGAATGGACTTCAGAAAAAGCAGGTATAAATAACCAACTAATAAACTATGTTAAAAAAAAAAAAAAAAAAAAAAAAAAAAAAAAACAACAACCCCATTCATTAATTTGTGTCATGGCAGACATTACAGACTACATTAAATTTGCTTCAGGGTTTCTTAACAGTTGGACCCATCTTGCCAATTTCCTGTGTCCGAGGGAGCAAAGCTGTCCCAGAGCATCACTGAGTCACCATCAGGCTGTGCCTAAACCTACACCTGATGTCTGTTCTTGAAGCTGAATAATTTTGAAACTGTAGGCCTCACTGGAGGTAGGATTTGGTGTTGAATTTAGATACAATTTTGATAATAGTAGTTTAACTTAACTAAACGGTTCTTCTATAATTTGTTTGCTGCAAAAGCACCTTAAAATTCAGAATTTTGCCAGTAAACCCATTTTGTAGTGGGATTTGAATAATTTCAGGTGCAACTTGATATGCATCTGAGCTGCCTCATGCATACAGTCGCTTTTGGCTAATGTGCTTTCTAAACTGAAACAAAGATTCAGTTTAATGACAGCAACTCCTACGCACCACAATATCAATCTGAAGACAAAGATGCCAAGAGGGTGGCAATTCTAGACTTTAAAAGCAGAAGATACTAAAACTGAAATTGGACAACCCTCCATAGAAAATGTAGGTTACTGCATTTCTTTTTAAAATAGGCAATTGTTTTGACATAAATAGAAGCAAACCACGCTGACAAAGAAAGTGCATATCAGGTTTAATAACTTAAATCCTATTTATTGATGAGGATTTATTACTAAATGGTGGAGAGGAAAAGGTCTGCAAGCAAATTAAGAACTGATTAAGCAGTGGTAAGGACAAGTTACCATAAGCAGCGCCTGCTCCTGAAGCAACTGCTGCTGAAGGATTTCTAACTGCCGCTGCTCTTCTTCTAACTTGTGCCTGATAAACTCCTGCAGCGAGGTAAGAGGGCACAGAGGAAAGGCGGTGCATAAGAGAAGGAAATAATGTGGGAGAGGGGTTGAAGGTAAACACAGATAAAGGATTATATAATATCATTCCAGCAAGTAAAGGAAAGAGCTGTTTTGATAAAAGTCAAAGATTCTGTTGATTAATTTTAGTAGGAAATCAACTGCAGAGCCTTTGTGGATAAAAGGTAATTACGATGCACAGATGATATCAAATATGAAATTGTGAGCACTAAACAGACAATGTGATACGTTTCAAAGCATTAAATCATTCAAATATTCGGAGCACAGTGTGGATTTTTTGAAGTTTGTAGCACTACAAGATGAGCTAACTCTGATGCCAGACTCTGATGCCACCGAGGATAGACTGGAAATGGAGAGACGCAGAGAGCTCACCCACAGAAAACTCATCTCTGAGTAAATACACTAATTTAGATCCCTGCTGCTATGGCAACCCTCTCACGGAATTTCACCACCAGTGCAACTAGCACAGTGCTGCTGGCAGACACACCCACTTCCCTCCTGATTGGCCAAGCACAGCTCTGCTTCTGCTGTGGTTGGTTACCTGCTCCCTCTCTGCCATCCTTCTATCTTCCTCCCGTCTCATATCGTCGAGTCTCCGATGAGGACCTTTTTCTTGCTGCCTCACCATCTCTCGCTCTTTTCTCTGTTGCTGGGAGAGAGGTGACAGGAAAGAGAGAAATGAGCAGAGAGGTTATGCTTGCACAGAGGAATTAGACTGCTTATGGGAAGAAGAAAAAAAAAAAACCCTTCTCTATTGTAAAGAGCTGGAGAAAAGAAAGGAATAAAAAAAAAAAGGTCTGATTCACCTATAAAAAAACAAACAAAAAAAAAAACAACACATCTTAATCAGTGTTTGCATATACTGCTCTAACTTAAGCTTAAAGTGACCAGGTCTTACTTTAAACAGGACATATTCTACATCTAGTTTTATATGATTTACTAAAACCACATGATTTGGTCTTTATTGTGCAGTGACAACACTTGACTTGGCACAAATGCTCCTTGCTGCTCATAGGTTTACAGGTGCATCTCAGTAAATTAAAATACAGTCATTAATGTCATTTAAAAAGTGAAATGTATATCATCGACATTCATTACACAAAATGATGCATTTCAAACATCTATTTCTGGTTACTTTGCTGATTATGGCTTACAGCTAATGAAAACCCAAAGTTCAGTTTCTCCTAAAATTAGATTATTAAATATCAATAAAAATAAGTTTTTACTACACAAACATCTGCCTATTCAACAGTATAATACTTGGTCAGGGCTGCTTTTGCATGAATTACTACATCAGTGCAGCATGGCATGATCCGTGTCTAAGGAATTGTTAAGGAAGCCTAGGTTGCAGTAAAAGTGGCCTTCAGTTCTTCTACATTGTTGGGTCTGGTGTCTCAACTTCCCTTTGACAAAACTCTAAAGAGGAACTACAGAGTTTAGGTCAGGACAGTTTGCTGGACAATCAAGTACGGTAATACTATGACCATTAAACCAGGTATCGGTACTTCAGACAGTGTTGACAGATTCGAAGTCCACCTGAAAAATAAAACCAGCGTCTGCACAAAGGCTGTCTGCAGTAGGAAGTATTAGGCAGCATGGTAGATGACTGGGAAGACCCATCATCTTGACTGTGGAAACATCCTGCTGGACCTCAGGCAACTTGCCTCTTCACTTTTCTTGCAGATTGTGGGATGTTAATTTCCAAATGAAATGGAAAACTATCTTCCATCTGAAAAGACGGCTTTGGACAACTGAGTCTTCTCTGGTTCTGGAGTGGTTTACAGAAGAAATGCAACATTTGTGTCCCATGCCCTGAATAGGTCTGTGTGTAAAGACTCCAGCTGCTGTCCACGCCTTGTGAATCCACCCTCAAACTCTTGAGTGTTCAGTATTCACTGAATGGAGATGGCGAATTCAGGATTTTCATCATCATTATCTGTGAGCCATAATCATCAAAATTACAAGACATAACTGCTTAAAATATTTCACTATGTGTAATTAATCTATATATGGGTTTCACTTTCTGAAATAAGTTATAAAACTGGACATTTTTTACGATATTCTAATTTTTTTTAAAGATGTACCTCTTTAGAAGGGTGTCATTTGGAAGCAGAAGTAAAATGATGCATGGTTTTATGTTTACAATTAAAAACAGACAGAAAATTGTGATGAGTTTGTATTCAGTCCCTTTTGCTCTGACACCCCTAAATAAAATCTAGTGCTAACAATTTCCATTAGAGGTCATGTAATTAGTAAATTAAGTCCAAATGTGGGCAATTTAATCTCAGTATAGAACCAACAGTACTGTGAAGGTCTCAGAGGTTTGTTAGAGAACGTCAATGAAGAAACAGTATCATGAAGACCACAAAACACAGTCGTCAGGTCAGGGATGCAATTTTTCAGTACTTTTAACCAGGGCTAAGTTATAAAATCATATCAGAAACTTTAAACACGTTACTGAGCACTGTTCAATCCATTGTCAGAAAATGGAAAGAGTATCGCCAAAAATGGTACAAATATCAAGACATGACTCTACAAAGATAGCATTAATCAGATAAGCCTCCAAGAGGCCTCTGGTAACCCTGAACAATCTGCAGAGATCTACAACTCAGGTGTGAAAGACTGCTGACAGGAAAACTATTCGTTGTGCAATGAACAAATCTAGCCTTTATAAAAAAGGGTGGAGAGAAGGCGGCCATGGTTGAAACATAAGAAAACCCAATTGGAGTTTCCCACAAGCCATGTACAGGGAGCTTAAGTGATAGAAGCTCTGGTCAGATGAGACCAAATTTAAACTTTTTAGTCGACACTCAAAACACTCTCTAGGGAGGAAATCTAAGGGCCCGATTACACAGAGCCGCACTTCAGTTAAACCGTAACATTTTTGTTGAGATCAAGCCACTTGTTTAAACACCACCAATGACTGGAATCTCTCACACTGGCACTTTTTGAAACCAGGTCTCAAGAGTGAAACTTTTTGGTAACACCCCCCACGGAGGTGTGAAAGCGCACATGCGCAGAACGAAGGGCTGCAGGGTTTATTCTATGCATGCACAGGTAGATGATAACAAAAACAATGGCGGATGACATTGTGCTGTGTTGTGCAACTTGACCTGTTCGGTTTAACACAATTTCTGATAAGGAATATATATGTGTTACATGAGCGCTTCGTTCATGGGAGTGGTGATAATGAAGCTGGTCAGAGCTGATGGGAAGACGGATGGAGTGAAAGACAAGACAAAACTAAAAGGAAAACTTTTTAGAAGCTACCAAAGATTTGAGACTGGAGCAGTGTTGTTGTGTTGGTCTATCCCATAAAATTAATTTGTTGTTGAAGCATATCATAATGTTAAAAAAAGTTGAACTTAACAAGTAATTTAATCACGGAGGCTGTCTAAAATTTTCAAAATCTAGGTTTGTTAAACCATCTACTAGTACCTAATTGTTTATGGCTCATAAATTCAACATGTGAAACGTTACTCCTGACACGTAAATTATTAATAGAAAAACACCAGAAAAAAAAAAAAAAAAAAAAAAAAAAAAAAGCATTGGCAAACACGATGCTGATGTCACAGTGAGATCTGATAAAGAGCCAAGAAAAGAAGAGGTGAGTAGTAAATACAGCAAGTGTAGACATATTATTGAACCTCGTAATTAATGTTAAGTACATTTTTGTAAAGTTAATTTTAGTATGTAGAATCCCTTTGAAAAGGTACATTGTTAGATTTACCGACAATGAATGTGTATTTTCAGACACAGCTGCATTCCACATTAAAATACATTTGAAATGACTATCAATATTGTTTACCAAAGAGATAAGTTTGTATTGTTTAATTCTGAAATTAGATCTTAAATCTCAGAACTGTGCAAAAAGAATTCTGATTGAATCTTGTTTGAAAACAAAACATAGTATAAAGCCTCAGAGATGATCTAAGAACAAAATATTTTGTTTTAATGATTAATGAAAAAAAAGTAAAGCACTGAAGATAAAAAGGAGACCATTACCTCTTCAAGCCTGCGCCGTTGTTCCTTCTGCTCTTCAATGCGTTTCTGTCGGTCATGCAACAGCTGCCTCTTGTGTTCCTCAGGATCTCGGCGCTGGGCAGCCAGTTGGGCTTGCTGCCTCTTCAGAGCCTCCGTGCGCTCCTTGTTCTCCTGCTGCAGCCGTTGGAAGTCCCGCCTCAGGGTGGACTCACCAGGCACGTTGAGGATGGAACTGATCAAAATTAAAAATTATGGATGGAGAACACTTACAAAACTTGACACACCGGTAGATTTTAATGAACACTGAAAGAAATGAGCCAATCAATTACCTCGATTCTCTGTCATCTCCACGATTTTCATCCTCCTCATCACTACCACTGTACTCATACTCCGTCTCTTCTACAGGATGATCAAATATAAAGAAAAGACAAAATGTTACCTTCAACATATAAAATCACTTCTGAAAAGCAACCTATGCTGCACTTTGAAGATCTTTCAGTCTCATCTCTTTACCTTTCTCTCCCCTCTTTTTGCGCGTACGGTCGATATGGTCTTTGAGCTGGATTCGGACCTGCCGTTCAGTGGGCTGGTCTCTGATGAACGAATGCTTGAGCAGTTGTTCTGTGCTTGGCCGGCTGTGATATGTCTTGACGAGGCAGCCTTCTATAAAGTCGATAAATTTCTTTGACCTGGTAGGAAGGATAAGATCAAAGACCGACAATCTTTTGGGGGACAACAAGAGCGGAGGGAGGCATAGAATAAATAAGAATATTGCTCTTTGAACTAGAAAGGGATTAGGATTGTCTGGAAACGTGTTAGCTCTGGAGACTCTTTACAAGAGTAAAATCAAGTCGTTTTTGCTTTGCAGAAACAAACTAAAGAGGAAAATATATTTTAGATCCATGAAACAGAAATATTGAAAGTTTAAAACTTAAATCAAATTCAGGCATTCTATTCTATTCTATTTTTTAAACAGATTCATGAATAAATTAAAAAAAAAACTTTTAAAAGAAAGTCTTTGTAGCCATGTTTCTTTTAAAAATAGAAAATGAGTGCCGTATATGGAGGATGTTGTATCATTTGGATCTGCACTGTCTAATACATGACCATTTTATGTAGGACACAGGCTGTTCTTTGATTTTAAAAAACAAACAAAGTTTTTAACAGGAATATGTAGGTGTTAGGACAGATGGCTCAATCAGGGAGTAAACAGTCAGACCACCAAGGCAACCAGAGCCATTGTTTGTTGGCATTACATATATCAGACAAGAAAATGCTTTAACAGTTGTTTTTTTTTTTTTTTACTTTGTGTCCACTTTCAGCACCAAACATCTGCTGAAGTCTGTTAACAATTCTCCTGAATATTTAGCCTTCATAATTAGCTGTAGCTGCATAATTTTCTATGAAGTCTGACCCAAATGAAGGAGAGTGTTTAACCGAATCTGCAGTCTGATTATATAACATTATTTTAACTTCATTTCCATCTACTAAATCTGTAGTGATCATTTTGAAGTTACTTTTTAAGGCCAAAATACAAAGACAGTCTCCTCAGATTTTGACAGCTATATCATATAATGTAGTTAAACTCTGGAGTAAGCCCCCAATTATGTAGAAAAAAAAAAAACTGAGATTTGCACAACCAGTATATTTTTTTGCTAAAGTATACATTTAAAGTTTACATAAAGTAGGCTTTATGTTTTCTAGCTATTCTGTGTTTGTGTAAAAGTTCAGGGGGGAGGGCAGGGCAGAAGAGGAAACACTGGAGTCTGGCTCTTGTGGGAACATGGTTCTCTTGCTGTGTATATATATATATATATATATATATATATATATATATATATATATATATATATATATATATATATATATATATATATATATATATATATATATATATATATATATATATATATATATATATATATGAGAGGCCCAGAGACACAGGAGAGGCAATCACACAGGATTGGGCAGACATGAGACAAACTACTTTTAAATATCTCAGCTCGTTCTCGCACTCATTTGTCTCAAAAGACATTCTTCAAATTATGCAGCCGTTTGTTGTACAACTCAGCATCATTTCCATTTAGTGCCCTTCTCTTCTAATGAGTTTTAGCCAATTTATTGTTGCGCTGCCAAGTGATTACAAAGCAGAACTGGCTTTTATTATATTGTCGTGCCATTCCCCTTTCTCTGCTTTCCCATCATTATAGTTTACTTCATTTGTTGGATTAATTTCAGTTTAAACAGAATGGAAACAGATAATTCCATGGTGAAGAAATCTGAAACCACGTTTTCTGATTTTACATCTCACTACACACATATTCACCCCCACAACTTCATCGAAACAGATCTGAACACTCAGTTATATTTGTAAGGAAAAAAAACAGTCTTTCATGGAACCTGGAAAGGAAAACACTACACACTCACCATTTCTTGGACTTGAGTTTTGGAGGGGGATTCCTTGGAATCAGAAAGAGGGCCCTCATTGGGTGCATGTCACACAAGGCTACAGAAATAAATAAGATTATAAGAGTTGAATCCCCTTAACTGTGCTGAGAGCTAAGGAACAAAAGAGAATGCATAACAAAATACATTTTATGTTCAACTATTCACACTCTACATAGTTTGAAAATAATCTTAAAACACCGTTATGCATGCTTTTTCTATCCTGAAACAAGGTTACAGCTGTTGTTACCCAATCTTTGCTGGTGCCTCAGGCTTATTGTTACACTAAATGTAAGAGCAAGGCCTGTGAGTCACTGTGTTCTCAGTGTAGGTAGGCAGCTAAACCTGACTGGTTAGCTTCAGAGTTTCACAGTAAATAGGCTTTTATTATGCAGCCTTTTGGAGACAAGCAACGTGACTGACACAGCCAAAGGCAATGGGATTTTTTTTTTCTTTCAGTTTTTGAAGGGCCACAATAATCCAGAAGAATCACAGCTAACTTAAGAGGTGCTTCAGATATCATTTTAAAGGATGGATCACCCACTGACTATATGTTGGCAGCAATTGGAGCCAGTGGAAAGGATCCAAGTACAGAATTATGCACCGAAGGCGTTTTAATACAGACCATGAGTGAAATTCTGATTTTCAGGACTTTTTAGCAGTTTGGCTGCTCAGACAATTTGAAAGCTCAAAATTAAAAAATAATTACGTTTACCTTACTGACAACTCAGGAGATGGGGGGAGGAAAAAAATAATAAATAAATAAATAAATAAATAAATAATAATCAAGGCTGATGTTCTTGAAAACTCTGACTGTATTAAACATGTTATTTAAAAACAAAAGCAGCTAACATTTTACCATGTACAGTTTATTTACGATTCCCCTAGAGGTTTTCATCATTTGATCACAAACCCAAAACCTTCCATTTATTTTATACAATAAGCAAATACAAAATACCATACCATGTGAAATGATACACTGTTTCCACATTTTATTTACAAATGAAAAACCAAAAGAATATATGGCATGCATTTGTATTCAACTCCCTTTACTGTGATACCCCTAAATAAAATCCAGTGCAACCAATTCCCTTGTGTGTGAAAGTTTAAAGCAGGGTTAGGTAAATTATAGTTGAAAAATCTCAAGAAGCAATTCATTATCTGAAAGTGGAAACAGTATTGGCAGAACCACAATCCTACCAAAACATGTGCAACTACCTAAACCAGGGGTGTCCAAAGTCAGTCCTCAAGGACCAGCATCCTGCATGTTTTAGTTCTCTCCCTGGTGCAACACCCCGTTAGTAACTACGTCCTCAGCATGTCAATGTTCTTCAGAGGCCCATTGAGCCAGCATTTGATTCAGGTGTGTTGAAACAGGGAGAGAACTAAAATTTGCAGGATACCAGCCCTTGAGGACTGAATTTGGACTCCCCTGACCTAAACTAAAATGACTGGCAAGGAGAGCATTGATCAGGGAAGCAGCCAAGAGGCTGAGTCCAACTCTGGAGGAGTTTCAGAGATTCACAGCTGAGGCTGGATAATCTTAACAAGATAACTATCATTCCACAAATTTGGCCTCCAATGAAAAGTGACAAGATAGACATTGTTGAAAGAAAAGCTGTAAGAAGTCCCATCTGCAGTTTGCCACAATTCATTCAGGGGACAGAGCAAACATACGGAAGAAGGTGTGCTGGCTAAGTTAAACTACAAATAAACTTTTTGGTCTACATTCAAAATGTAAAGCTTTGTGGAAAACTAACAAGGCACATCACCCTGAACACACCATCCCCCTGATGAAACATGTTGGGGACTGTTTTTCTTCAGCTTGGACCGGGAAGCTATGCAGTTGATGGGGGCATGGATGGAGCCAAATCCAAGCTGAACTTGGAGTAAAACCTGTTTTAGAAGTCTCAGACTGTGCCAAGGTTCATCTTTCAGCAGAACAATAACCATAAACATACAGCCGGAACTACAAAGACAGAAGCATATTTTTGTGTTGGACTGGAAAGTCCGTACCTAGGTTCAATTGAGAGACTGAAGGCTGAGAAACTAAGCTTTAAAACTGATATTCACGCTAGTTATCCACAAGTCTGACTGAGCTTGATCTATTTGTCTACTTCATAATGTCCTACTTCAGCTGATCCATCAGAAAAAAATCCCAATAAAACATATTTAAGTCTGTGGTTGCAATATAACAAAACAAGAAATTTAAGGGGTATGAATACTTTTGAAAGGAACTGTAAATTGTGCCTCACTGTCATTGTTGCATCCTTCTCTCCAAGTAAGGCTGGGCATACACTGTACGATAGTTGCAGTCGTATTCAGCTCCAGCTCAAACTGTACGACTATTGTACGAGTTCAACTTTAACTTCACTACACTTATCTGGATACTTTTACTGCAGTTGTTTTGTGTTTAAAAACATACTGATGTGCGCTGATGTGAGAGAGATTAATGAACCTTGAATTAAATATGCAACAGAAATGCTTGGGGGGAAAAAAAAAAAAAAAAAAAAAAATTATGTGGCTTTGAAGACATCTGAAGTTCATAAACTCCAATATTCTAATTTCTGACTGTTGCAAAAATTGTAGCACAACTGAAAAATAAGCTGAAAATGGGCAGAAAATCAAATAATGTATGCTCAACATAAGTCTCTTAACACAACTTCTATAATAATGCATCTCAGTCAAGAACTAGCACTCACTAAATCTAATTTTGTGTATTACTTTATATGATCAGGCATCAGCAAAACCTTTCACAGTAATGTGACTTAAATTGGACAAATGTACAGCTGCTACAAAAACAACAAATAATACACCATCTGCACAAAAGGGAAAATGTATGTTTATATTATCCAGGTAAAGTTTACAACCACAAACAAATAAATAATATATTTGGAAGAGAACAGATCTAATGCCTAACTATTTACTCTGAATTTTGAACTGAGAAGCTGGGAAATGGCTTCTGCACCTATACTTAAAAAAGAATTTCAAAGAAGGGACCATTTTAACCTACTTCAGTCACTGGAGTGATGGCCTAAGTACATACTGCATAATTTATAATTGTACTCCAACACCAGCTCGACAGCTGGCCTGTATACCCTACTGCATGTCACTCAGCAGTAGCCTGTTGGAGCTGTGTGGTCTCCATTAGTGATAAGAAGTGATAAGACAATAAACCATAAAAACATTCATCATTTCTCATGAAAAACAAAACAAAAAAAAAAATTCACCTACACAATGTTACTTTGAGTGTACAGATGCCTCCCAGATCTACAAGACACTGAAAAACCCAAAATCTAATCTAGGTTCAACAGTTTACTAAAATTATAAAAAATTCAGTGCACACTTTTAGCTTTAATTTGGATTTAAGATTCAGCCAAATAAAATCATTACAGTTACTACAATTTCTCACCCTCTCTGATATAAGTCAGTCCTTCAAATAGCTCCACTCTTTTCTAACTCAGACAAATGCTTCAATAAAAGGGTATGAGCTAACTTTTTCATTACTAAAAATCCACAAACTAGTCATGAAGACATAAAGAAGAACCTTTTTGTGAGATTGGTCTAGGGAAGGAACACTGCCCAAGTAACAGGTATTACTGACTAAATCTACCACAAAGAAAATACCTGAAGCCTAAAACACAGAGGGCTCACCACAGGCGGTAAACCATTATCAATACTCAAAAGGAAAAACAGCAGCAAACATCAGAGGAAAAGATCTTAAAAAGCCAGTGCAGCTCTAAAATAGCATTTTTCAGAAGGATGAAACTAAAAGCATCCTGCAACAGCAGTGCGATGGCGTGGGCTAGCATGGCTTCCAACAGCACTTGGTCGTTCATGTTTTTTGATGAGGTGACAGAAGCAGCCACATCCAAGCAAAGTGCAAAGGTGCCCACCTCAGATGTGCCTCAACACACTGCAGCACAAGAGAATCCTGGGTATTTCAAGGAGGCGAAGAAAAGAAGATTTTAGTGGTACTTGAGTTAACCATATCTCAAAGTGATGAAACTGTATTTATCCTGCTACACATATAAAAAAAAAAAAAAAAAAAAAAAGGTAGGCACTCCAACGTAACTAATGATGCAAAACAGGAAAGCAAATTAAACAACAAAAATAAATAAATAAATAATAAAAAAAATAAAATACTTACTACTTAAAGTATTACATCTTAGTCTCATCACTATAAAAGTGTGCACAAGATTTATAAATCACAAAGAAATGCTTGGATTTCACAAAATATTAATCTATAAATACCATGCTACTCACTGGTTGGGGTCTGTGACAGCAATAACAACAAAGTAGTCCAACATTAACATTGTAGATTTAAGTTTTTGTTTACTTATTATAAATCCAGTTGCGATCAGCAACAATATCACATATTGCACGTTTTTCTGACTTTATGCAGCCCTGTCAGTAGTTCATCCCAAGTAGAAGAGAGGGACAAATTGAGAAATTCTGTCACTCTCCGAATACTTCTTAAAATTTATGCACCAATTAGTTGGTCAGCCAAAGTTTTCAGTCATTCAATTTTCCTTTCATTGGTGACTTACTGGTGAAATAAGGGATTGTTTTGTTAAATAAAATGGTAGTTTGTTTTTCCTGTCATTAAAAGCATCAGAACGACAAACCTGGTCGGAAAAACACATTCTTTTATGCACTCTTTAGGTTTACTAAAAATTAAGCAAGTTAATTCTATTTGCATGTAACTTTACACAAAAAAGAACATTAAAAACATAGATGTGATGACAAAAGTCTATTTTGTTTTTTTTTCCCTGGAGGGGTATATTGTAAGGCTGTGACAGTACATCACTCCAGTCAAAAACCCAAAAAGACTGCTCAGATACTTATTGTATGGAGCTCTGACATTCACAATTATTGTTGCTAGCATGGAACCAACAGTGGAAAAATTTGAAAAAGTAACGATCAAAAAAATAATTTAAAGGCGCAAGGTTTGAAAAAAAATGTTCATGTATAGTTTATTAATGTCCTGACAAATCAAAATTCCAATTGAATAAAAAAAATAGAATCCTGATAACATTAAACGATAATAGTACTGGTTTTTCTGCCAACATTCTCTAAGTAAATACAATTGCTGCAAGCTCTCAGTCAGCTGTGTATGATGGATGGTTAATGGAGGTGACTCCATTTAACACCCATAAAAAGAAAAAAAAAAAAAAAAAAAGCATTGTCTAATTTTAGACATAATGCAATAGTGTAATAAAAACTTAAAGTAAGGCTTCAAACTAAACAACAAAAACCTGCAGCTGCTGAGTCTAGGTCTAATAAACAAACAGTCTATAGAGGCAACTAATTCAACCATCAGTACCTTGTCAGGGTACTATGCTGAAACCATAATGAAAGACAAGAATTTATATTCTAAACAGTAATTATACTTACTTACCATTAATAACTGAAGCAGGTGTAAAAGTTTTGCATTTCCACTATTTTATAACTAATATTTTCAAGGGATAAAATTCAAACCTTACTCAGCACTCTAAAGTGTTTTACACTCTCCTTGTGTACATGACATTATGACATGTAGAAAAAAAAAAAAAAAAGGAATCAGTCCAACACTCCTTTCAGTGCTAACTGCACTTAATCTAACTATAACATCAGTTTGATAATGTGATACAATGTAAAACCGTTGTTTCAGAACTGTAACAGAGCTAATCGACAGTAGTTATGCTTAAGGTCATCACACCGTCAGAACCTCATATTATCCCATGCCCAGCACATTCCATTCCCAGCACGGGAATGAACAGGCCCACATTTCCACGGCAGTCTTAAGTTAGGTTTTGTTTAATGTTCAGATTAGTTGTGCCATTTCAAAACAAAATCAAAAGGTATGAGTTAACCCTTTAGGCTCAGATCTGAGGATATGTAAAACTAACTTCACACAAATCAATCAGAAAACAAGCTATCTTTTGGTCCAATGTTGCACAACACCCAGCAAAACAAGCTACCAGAGATGAGCCCATGTTTAACCCAAACATTCTTCATCAAGCTTATCAGTCTCACTTCACTGAGATATTCACTCAGTCTTTGGTTCTGCACCACATTTCCAGCAGAGAGATCTCCTCATAAACCAGCGAGAGATCTGTGCCATCAGCCTCCACAGGCCAACTGCCAGCTCACAACTCCACTACCTTAATTACAGTGAGTCAGCTGTCCATCTGAAGACACAGACAACAAGGCTGCATACACAAGACACACTCATTCATGAGGTCTTTAGAACTGGCTTTGTGATTATGAAAAATTATCTAATGCTGAGTAGATACATGTACAATGAAAATAAGGAGAAAAAAAAAAAAAAATCAAGTCAAAGAAGAATATACACTTACGAGGAGCTCCCTCTGCCATCTCAATGGCTGTTATCCCCAAAGACCAAATATCACTCTGTAAAATAGATGCCATATAGTGCGTTTGTTAATGTTTTATTCTCACAGCACAGTGAGCACACATAATAAATACAGCCATTCTGCAGTTACCCTATAGTCGTAAGTGGAGTCAGGATTCTCATCGCAAGCAATGACTTCAGGTGCCATCCAGTAAGGAGTGCCGATGAAGGTGTTCCTACGTCCAACAGTCCTGTCCAGCTGAGCACTCACCCCAAAATCAACTGCATTAAGAGGGTTGAAATGAGTACAGGTGTGGGATCACCAAGTAGGGTTTAAAACAGACCTACTAAAACAAAACACTCAGTGACTTTTTTTTTTTTTTTAGCATACCTAACTTAACCTCTGCATTCTCTGTTAGCAGCACATTCTGGCCTTTGATGTCTCTGTGGATAACTTTATGAGCATGGAGGTGAGAAAGGCCCTGTTTACAGACAAAGAAGTCAGCCATGGTCAGTGAGCAGAAAAGGCTGCTGCATAATTGATCTAACAGTCAAAACTACAGTTTCCTACCCTTAAGATCTCTCTGCAGATGTAAGCAATCCAGTCTTCCTTCAGAGAGCTGCCTTTGGTGTTTTTCACCAAGTCAGTCACTGATCCGGCTCCACAGAACTCCATCACCAGCTGTGTAAAGGCAAACACGTTTAGCGAGAGCATGATGAATGAAAAAAAAACAAAACTCTGATGATGTCATTGGACCAGATACAAATGTGAACAGACCCAAAGTTGATCATCGTGTCCTGGGGGGCTCTTCTTCACAAAGGCACCATAGTACGTGGCTATGTTGCGATGGTGGCTGTACTTCTTCAGCATGTTGATCTCCGCTTTGATCTCCTCCTCTTCCTCCTCTGTAACATCCATCACTTTGATGGCAGCCAGCTGCCCTGTCTTAACGTGACGGCCCTGATTAAAGAAGAAGTTGGATTGTTACGACTGTTTAAAATGACGCTTACGCTCTTTTTTTCTAAAAATCTAGAACTTTCACCAATTAGGTGTGGCTAAAGGCTTTTGTAGGTCAATGTCTCATTCTTATTGTATAATTCTGTACAAAAACAGGACAAAAATAGCATTTTCGTGACATGCCTCCAAAACAACTGGCTGGCATGTAGGCAACGTCCGATAGTTGTAATAGAGACTTAGAGACCCCTAAATACCACTCTCTTCTGTAGTTCTCCAACAGAGAGCTTTGGAGATCTTTGTTTTTTAACCTCCCTTACCATCCTGTTTACTGTGCGTGGGGAAAGATGAAGATGGATCCTCATCTAACCTAGTGATCACTAGGTAAAAAAAAAAAAAAAAGGGTCTTTGTGTAATGTCATGTTTAGGCCTCAGGGAAAAAGAAAGTCATGGATTGCAACTTTAAGTACCTGGAATTCTCTGATCAGTCTAAACAGGTAAACATTAAAACAAAGGTTGCATTTATTTTTGAAAAGATTGTTAATAGTACCAAAAATCGCACCTCCTCTGATTGTTTCCCTTTTATTATACGAACACTTTTTACACCAGGGGTGCCTGTTAATTCGTCCATGTCTATATACACAATGTCTCACCTTGTACACCTGCCCATATGTCCCATTGCCGACAACCTCGACCAGCTCAAAGATTCCTGCTGGATCCTTTGGATGAAAGATAGAGTGGGATCAGAAAACAATACAAAAAACTCCTTATAAACAAAAATCTCAATGCACAAATAAAGTTTGCCCTTTTGGTTTTACATACAGAGAAAACATTCAATTAAAACAAATATACTTGCAGCAAACCAAGCTTACTGTTTTTTTAAAGAAGTCCTTCCCATATATACGTTGATGCTGACCCTAAATGGAGGTTGTATGCTACCTTGTTACACCTAAAGTTTATTCAATAAATAAGAGTCGCCCTCATACAAGAAACCCCCCCACCCCGTTCTTATAAATACTGCAATCTGGCTCCAGCTATACCGTCAAATAGATTTTTTTTTGATTAGCTTTGATGTATATCTGCCATCTAAACATGAAGCCCTGTTAATAGCATAAACTGGAATCATTTCTGCTCTGTACACTAAAGCCAATTAAAATCAAACATTCTTCTGCAAAGAGATCATCTAACCCTTCTTACCAACAAGACTTAAATTAAGGAAAATAAAATTTACAAAAGATAAAGAATCATGGTGCATTCAACATTCTATAGAAGATGATGCACAGATCTAAATTCTCAGACAAATCTTTCCTTTTCTGGATTTGATCATTTTAAATTTCTGCATTGTGCACACAGAGCTCACTGACACTAATAATGAGTAGGTTGCTTTGACTAAATTATGCAACCCTCTCCCCTAGAGACAAGGGAAAATGACAAGCAGTTCCACTTTCATGTAATTTCAATATGGCTTTAAGAAGATGTGTGGGTGGTGAGACTGCTGCCTTGGGTTTAAAATGTATGTACCATGACCCATCCTGCTTTCATCCATCTCCAATCATGGACCTTCTACCTTCTAAATGAAGGTTTTTACTCAGGATCAGAGACAGATGTGAAAAACCAAATCAGTTTTGTGAGACATCCTGGGGAAAAAATGGCCAAAAATTTGGTGTAAAAGCAGATAGTTCATCTAATGTTAAACACACTGTATAGATGATATGCATGTTATGAATAGGGACACGAGGAGGAAATGTGGTGTAAAACGGGAGGGAAGAGAATGATGGTATGGAAGGAAATAATGTAATGACAGAGTGGGCGGTGAGGCAGAGGTGGTAGCTTCACCCACATCCAGCAAGAGTGGGATGAGATGAATGAGTTGAGAGAAGGGGACGGGTACAGTTATATTCAAACATTAGCATCAGCAAGTCAGTTTTGAAGAAAGAATGAAATGCAACTATAAGAAAAACAGGAGGGAAGTATGTGCAGCTGTGGTGCCTATAGATAAATACTAAATATTCTTGGTACATGATATGATTTATTTAATGTTAAAATAAAGTAAAAAAAATAAAATAAAAAATTCAACTAGCCATAATCTACTATAAACATTAAGCTTTGATAAGATGGCAGTAGAAAAAGCAACAACTGTTTAAAAGAAGAGCGAAGCTCCTGGGAAACATAAATATCAACTTTCCTGTAAGGGTGAAAACTCAGCTGACATGGAAAATTAGAAAAAAACAACACAAACTAAAATCTAAGTTCAAGAAAATCCTTACAGATCATACAGCAAAATAAAGACTAAAACAGTCAAACCTTTTTATAGACATTTATTTTAGAATGTTACAGCTACTCTTCTATTATTAGAGCCGAACACAAAGGCACTCAGTCTGAGAAAAATGCTTAAATATGACAAATAAATGATATTAAAATTACACAAGTCTTCAAAACATTCATTTTAGGAGGGCTGGTGTGATTTTTTTTTTGATTAGCAAACGTTATCATAGCATGTTCAAAGATCCTGCTTAAAACTGGAATTGGAACATAAACATTGATTTCCAGCAACAAAATGAATAAAACTAATGTCCTTATTCAGATTTATGTCCCATCATATGGTCCTAACCCTCAAATTGTAACCTACAGTGCCACCTCGAAATGGATATCTCAAGATAAATAGATTTTTGCTGTGTGCTTTGTAAAATAAAATAAATAATCCTGTCCAATTTATTTGTTAATGAATACGTGCGGTAAGACATTATGTAATTTTGGAAAGCTTGTGCAATAGTTTTTAAATATGACTGAGCCAGAGGTGTTCTTTACTATATTTGAAATACTTTAACAAAATGCTCTTGTACTGGGGTCACTGTTGTAGTTCTGCAGTCATGTTAACAAACAGAACATACAAGCATGCATGCTTGAAGACAACGCACTATGTAGCTAGGCATGATTGCATGGTATTCTAATAATGAACAGGTGACGGCAACACCCAAGAAACACTGCCAAGCACTAATAAATACAGCTGAAGAGAAGAACGCAAGATGATGAACATGAATGCTGCCTAACTTTTGTTTTTGATTCAACTCTACATGGCACCTTTCAATGGTCAATTTCCAAAATCACAAGAACATTTTCACACTTGTCTCTGGTGGGTGCTGCTGGCCAAGTAGAGTTTGGTGATAAAACTTTATCATAAAAATGGAAGCAAACAGAACAGATACAGTTCAAACAGCACTTTAGAATAACAAGTGACTGAAGCAATAAGTACACCTAAGCATCTTTTACCAAAACTAATAAATAAAAAAAAAAAAAAAAAAAAAAAAAAGAAAAAAAAAAGTTGTGTTTGTAGAAAGGCACAACCAAATGGGAGAAGGAAGTTATTCCTTGATCTAAGAAATAGTAGGGTAGGACCTAATGTTTTATTTGTGTGTCTTATGGAATATACTGTCACTCTATGCCTTTGCACCAGTTAGTGGTAGAGGTTAAATTAATGTAAAATGTCCCATTTTACATGAATTTGTTTTGAAGAACACCACCATTCCCATGCACATGCAGGGATGTTAAAACCCATCCCTCACATTCTCTCAAAAGTATTTGGGGATGCAGATTTCAGTACCTACACCGAAAAGTAACAAAGAGGAAAGTCTAACATTTATCAGTATCCTGTTTTGTAACTCCCTACATTTTAACCAGTGTCCTTACATCTGCAGCTTCATGACATCCTAAAAGCCAATACTGGTGCATCTGCCTCTAGACTGATTTCACACATACAAAAATAAGCACACACATCTATGCAAAGTTCAGAGAAACCACATTATTTTTGTAGCAATCAAAGTACAGGCATATCTAACCTCTCTTTTGTCAGTCAATTTTTCTGGCATGATCCCACATTCTAAGCACATTACATACATTTTCAATATGGGTAAAGTTGGGACTTTTCCAAAAGCTTGATGTTAACCTATTTAATTAATTTGTTTGGGATCATTGTCAAGTTAGAGCAGCCAACTGTGTGTAAGTTTTAATCATCCATTTCAAACCGCCACCCTCAGATAAAAAATAAAAAAAAGAAATTGGTTAAAATGCTCAAAAACAATCAAGACTCATGCATTTGTTAACTGGAAATGAAGAAACACCAGACTATCCATAGTGAAACCAGTTATACACCAACATGGACTGAGAGGTAACAGAGCAAGACATAAGCCCCAGACGCAAAATCGACACCTTGCATATCACTGAAATTTTCAGCTGTCCACGTGGACAAACAAAGTGGATTCTGGAGAGGTTTTATAATCATAAGAGAAAAAGATAGAGATATCCGACTACAATGACAACAAGAATGTTTAGCAGAGTCCTGATGAGGTGTTCAAACCTCACAACACTGTACCAACCGCCAAGCAAGGCGGGGGTAAAATCATGTTTGGAGTATGTTTATATGTTGATGTATTCCACAAAGTGGACAGAATAATGAAACAGATGACGACCATAAAATTCTTTAACATAACCTCAAATTAACTGCTAGGTGGTTGAAGCCTGGACACAACTGTTTCAACAAAACATCAAATTCAGTTTTTAAGTGGATAAAGCAAGCTAACATTAAACTTCTGCAAAGATTTCAACCTCAAACCTATCAAAAAGGTGTAGATTAGGCAAACTAAATCAAGGTCTTTGCTAGGAAACCAACCAGTTTCAACAAACCCTACCAGTGGTCAAATATCAAGCCACAAATATGCCAGGACCTTAATGTTGATTTTAAAAAAGTATGAGGTTGAGATGCAACTTGGTAAGGGACATTTTTTTTTTTTTTTAAATTTATATATACATACACTTATGACATTTGTCATAACCTGCCTGAGACAGGAAAAGTGGCTAAAAATACAACTAAAAAAAATAAAATAGAAAAAAAATTCCCACTCTCAAGTCAACTGAACTTACAATGTCCTTCACAATGTCTATAAAAGAATGTGGCTTCAAAATTGGGTGATCTGAGAAAACGGGCCTTTAAAAACAGATAAAATGTGTTGTTTTAATGTATTAAGAAACGGGCAAGGAATATAACAAGTATCTGATTTTGTTCTCCAGGTGGAGAAATCAGAAGACATCTTTTGCTGTGATTTGTGGTTGTAAACATCACAGCTGCCCACAGCACACAGCCTGGGGAGGGTTGGGGGGGGGGTGTTGGTTTCGACTTAACTTTGTTGCGTGGGTGTAAGTAAAAATGATTGTGTTTGTGTCAAAGGAAAACTCAAAAATGACATAACATCTAAAGAGCCTTTTGGCAGCAACTGCAACAAGATTAAATTACTGCACCTTACAATAATTGCAATAATGATGGTAATAATACTCACCCTCAGAGCTGCGAGGTCTATGTCATCCAGGCTTCGTGTGGGGGCGTTTTCAGACATAGCTGGCCAAACTTATGACGTTAGCTAACAAGTTAGCTACTTATTACACAAGAACTTTGACAGGAAATGAATAAGTGCCTGCTTACGAGTCTAATCTATCGATATCATACAGCAAAAATGATTTTACATATTAATGCGGAACATTTTAGTATAGCAAGTCCATCGCAGGGGCTGGCTCAGACGCACCCAGCAGGCTAGCTCACGTCAACTCTAGCCGAGAGCTGTAATGTTATCCGCAGTTGACTTACAAAAATGTCAGCTAAAAATTCTGACGGAAACACAACGAGTGTGAAATAAGATTTTATAACAAAATGGTACCGTCCCAGTTCAGCCGGCCATTAGTACCGAGCTAATAACTGGTTGGTTTTAAACGCAGCGCACCTCCAGTGTTGATGAACACCTTGCTGCGTTCATTTTGACAAGAAAACGCCGTGTCTCCGCTGCTGTAAAACATCCCAGCTAGTAATAAGATAGCTAATAATATCATACAAGCAGAGAAATTAATAAGAAAAATACCTCCTACCCGATTTGACGGAGGAGCACTATTAATCGTGCTGACAATTTATATAAAAACATTTGCGGGCTGTTCAACGCAGTGGTTGTTTTTAAGAAGAACGCAACGTCTGTGATGTGATGGCGTCCGGGTCCGTCCGCACCAGAACCGAACGTGAAACTGGTACTGGCCGCCTTACATGGATGGACTACTGCAGTTAAATCCAAGCCCAACAATTTAACTTAGACTCATAAAATGCAGCTCCCACTGCTTCTTCCTGTCAAACTTTATACGACGAGTCAAGAAAATCCACCACTTTTTTCAAGCAGACCGCAAAGTAATCTGAGTACTGACTCAGGTGTGTGCCTTTAATCAACTCGCAGCTAACGTAGCCGAGCTAGCAAGGTTTTTCCCAGGATAAACTTTCCCTCTCAGTCTATATTTTTCCTGAGTTGACAGTCGCGCCTAGCACTGCCAACCTTCCGGGGAAAACACAGGCAGACTCTATGTTCGTAACATTCAAAAGGCTGCAACTATCCGTTCGTTTAACTTAAAGGTTTACTGTCGTTTCCTCCAGCGTCCAGCTCTATCGAAAACGCAGTCCAATGGTGCCAGGTACGGCGCAGCTTCTACCTGTGAAACTTGTTATTTCGCCATGTTTTGACTCTTAAGTCCAGCCTCCTATTTCCAGCCTTTAATGTAATGACGATTGGCTGCACACAGCACTCCTCAAGTGTTTTCTGCTCCAGAAAGGGACTACGGAGCGTCAGCAGGGACAAATTAGTATGGAAAAAAATAGTGGACCTTAACCTCAGAAACGTGTCTGCTCTGAGCTTCCTTGTCGGTCTCATTTATTCACACACGCCCGAACACACCCTAAAAAGTTAATATGCTGTTCATGTTTGGCATTAATAACTAAAGTATACTGACCTCACCCAACTCTGTCGATTTAAAGCTATTTACAGAGAAGACTTACAGACTTCTCTGTAATTTAGTTAAACTCCCTTGCGAAATAATTTGTCTCCGACAGAACACTATGTCATAGTCAGTTTTTCTATCTGATGAGTGAAGAATATGCACCAAATGGAAAAATTTAAACAGTAATACAGACAGATCTGTACAAAGTAGAGTTCTGGATGCTCATTGCCATCATCACCATTTGCTTCAGCTTCACCATCCACAACAGTATCCATCAAGGACTTGGGTGCTATGATCTCAAAAATGTAAGGTTAAATCTCTTGCAACTCAAACGCAGTTTGAACACCTTAGTCTTTATCAAAGCACTTGTTTATTAATGCCGTCCAATCAGTTATATTCCTGTGCCTGTTGCAATGTCATCGACCCAAATTGACACAAAGCAAAATAAACTTTTCTTCCTCATGCATTGTTTAAAAACTTTTTTTTTTTTTTTAAATCATGCAGTGTTTCATTACCCAGCTGCTTCTTTATCGTCAGTGTACATTTGTCATTGAAAAACACAGATGGCAGTCTCTTTAACAGCTTATGATTGCTACATTTGCCTTTCCAAAACGGCAGATCTACTTTGTTTTCAACAGATCATCTGTGTTTTCAATAATGCATGATTCACTTCTACAGAGTTCAGGAGAACAATCTGGTGCATGCTTAATTGAGACTATATAGCTCTAACC
Organism: Anableps anableps; assembly: GCA_014839685.1. NCBI lineage: Eukaryota > Metazoa > Chordata > Actinopteri > Cyprinodontiformes > Anablepidae > Anableps > Anableps anableps. The sequence goes on along the minus strand of CM026078.1, from coordinate 12,791,464 downwards.
TGTGAATTGTCATGGCAATTTTCTAACTCTTTTGGCATTCACAGAGAAGTTTAAAGTTTAAATTAGCAAGTAAAACCTAAAGGTAGGTATTGGTTTCTACTAAAATTTGCAGAAACATTTCAACTTTAATTAGTTGGGAATGGGAACACCCAGGTGTGTTAACAAAGGTTGCATTTCTCTTCTGCATCTATGCAAGATGCTTGATAAGTAAACTGTGTAAAACCAGAACTTCATGTAACAGGAATGTTGCCCTTGAAAATACTGCTGTCTTTTCACTACTTATTTAAATATATAGTTCAGCATTGTAATTGTGAGATTCTGTTAAAAGGTAAATGAATAAGATAACAACTGCAGTACATAACTCTTTTGGCATCTTTATTAGGTATATCTTTTAAATAAGCTGGTCCCAGAAACTGAACCTAATAGATAGTTAGCAAACTTCTATGAATTTAAAGCAACTGCAGACTAAAAAAAAAAAAATGTCATAGCAGTTTCACGAACTGTAATTTTTCGGTTTTAAAAACATTCACGTTTGCATTTGATGGTGATTTAGAAAGAAGCACATTATTATAATTATATATGGGAAATGGAGGTAGGGGGCTGTGCACCACCAATGACTGTTGAGTGTGAAACACCGAAAACAGAACATGTAAAGGATTCACAATCAGAGAAGGTGTTTGTCATGAGACAAAAGCAAAGACTAAACTATAACTACTAACTAAACAGTTACTTATGGTTGGTATGATATAAATTCCTTATAACCATTTCATAGATCCTGAACCATCTCATAATGTCAAAATGTATATTGTGAAATGAGCTAATTAATTTATTTCCTTTTTAGTTTTTTCGATTTTATTTATGTTTTAGGGAATAGGAGGAAATGTCCTAGATAGACATTTAAGACTCTACATACTAATAAATGTGAACAGGCAGTTACATAAAATGATTTTTTTTATTGCAGGTTAAAATAAATGTACTGTAAAATATCAAACAATGTCAAATCAAATGTGAAAGTTTTCACCAAGGTTTAAACAATTATGGTGGTTACAAAACAATATGAAAGCAGATATTGATCCAACTTTAACTAAAAACAAGTATGAAGAAACAAGGAAAAACAACACAGCTTTCAGTAAATGCTTCTTATAATTACACTAAAGTTATTTAGGAAAACAATTTAAAAATGCATCGACCCTGAGTGTTAGTGCCCCATTTATTGTATCTACAGATCTACATATAAAAGATAGATAAATATAGATTTGGATAATATGAAATTAAAAATATTCATCAAGTAGTACATTCATGAAAATATGCTCCTAAGGCTGGTTACAAGTTTAGTCGAAACAGAAACATTATAAGATCACTTATTGGTCAGTTAAAGGCATTTCTACAAAGTGTAGCGCTGTAAACATTTATTTTTTCTTACGTGAAACAACCAGTATAAAAAGCCAACTTCTACTGTGCAAAGACTCAGAGCAGGTTTTTTTTTTTCTTCACAGTGTGACTATTTTTGAAACCAGTAGAGGACTGTGTCTAAACACAGATGGTTTTTTTCTGGCTCCTCTGTAAAAGGAGCTTTGTGTAGAGAGAGTTCACACAAGGCATCTGTCAGTCATATTTATCACACCAGTTTGAAATCATCAAAGTAGTGCTGTTAACATGGGCTTATTTGACAGTTTGTACAACTTTACTTGAAAAACAAAGTGGAGTATTGTGTACATTAGTGAATCCTGTTTTACCCCTATGGAGACAGAAAAAAATACAATGCAGACTTTTTCACACTATTAAGAATACAGTATTACAGTAATTTCCTCTTTTAAAAAAAAAAAAAACAAACAAACTCACAAGCATCCATTCTTAAAATTTCATATACAAAAAAACAAAACACATTTTAAAGGGAAAGGAATAATAATTAAAACAGGTTTACTGACATTTTTAAAACATATCAAAATCTGTGTTTTCTGTCATTCAGCTAATCTGTGGTGCCTTGCAAAAATACTGAAATGTACTAATCAGGTCATTTTTGAAGCTACTTGTAGTTGCACTCAATTTTATTCAGGGGTATCAGTAAAGTGGGCTCAATACCACTGCATGAATAGCTTTCAGATTTTTATTTGTAAAAAATATTGAAAACCACGTGTCATTTGTCCTTTCTTTTCACGGAAGAAGCTCTACTTTGTGTTGACCTATCACACAAAATCCTAATAATATGTAAAATCTAAGGTAATAATTTGACAAATTTGGTTGTTATGAATACTTTTGAAAGGCACTATACAGTCAGTATTGTTTTCCCTCAAATTACTAAACAAAATATATGAAAAAAAGTCCAGAGCAAGAGATTTGCATATTGGTCAACAAGTGATCAATCTGAGCAGTCAGGGAGAAAGAAGTGTGTCAGACACATTATGCAACTTCTCAGCTGGACCTCAACAAATGCCTCATGCCTGTGAGCAAATATAACATAAGGTAGACACGCAAGACTCTTCATGGCTCCTAGACACGACATGGAAGTAGCTGCAGGATGCCAATAAAACGTGGAATGTTCTGTGATGGACTGCAGGCAATCCACTTGGACGTAATGGTGGCATAAAGAAATGCAAAAATGAACAGGATTTTAACAATGCACCTGCTAATTATTTTTTCCCACTCACATTTCTTTCATATTTAAATATAAAAATGACACAGAAGTAACTAGTCCCAGCACCCTCTATCAGCTATATCGCTTTCTTTTTTCCTGGCGCACCATCCCAATTTAGTAAGCCATCCCTCCTATCAGCGCTCTCCTTTTCTGCCTTATCGAGCCTTTATTTGAGCTGCGATCCAGTCATCTCTTTATATCCGTCACCATAACAACCACAAATGTTCTGACAGGTTTCCTGGCACTGCAGTGAGAGGTGAAGCCTCAGAGGGAGAGAGTGAGAGTGTGTGAGAGAGAAAGAGACAGAGCCACCCACCCACCCAACAAAAAAAAAATAAAAATAAAAATCTTGCACTCGTAAATGTACACTATGTTCCCAGATCATGGGAGATGCTTGATTTGCAGTCCAACCTTGCAGACCTACACTGAGTCACACATTCATTTATATGAGTTTACTATACAGTCTGCCTTTTGCTCAAATTGCAACACAGAAGTTATGTGACAGACATCATGAATAAACTGGCCAGTAGAGGTTTATCTATAATTCTAAATGATGATAAAACTTTCAGTGATTTGAGATAGACTAGATTTATGATTGACACATAAACTATTTTAATATGTGGGCTGGTGTTATAATTCAATTGGTGTGCTGGGTTTTATGTACAGGTTAGCATTGATTGTGTCAATGTTGTAGTGGGCTGATCTGGGCAGACCTGTGATTATGTCCAAAGCTCTGTAGGAGCAATGCCTTCTTTACAGTTCAGAGGCGGCTGCAGGTTTTCCTCACACAGGAATTTCAGCGGAAAGTGAACCAGCAGCCCTCGGATGGCCTTCAGCTCCTCTACTGCCTGCTTGGGGTCTGTGTTGCAGAGGCGTTCTTGGTAGCAGTAGTTCCTCAGCTGGTGCATGTTGTGAACACTGTTGCAGGGAAGGCATCTGAAAACCTGACGGGTAGAATGGAGAGGTAAGACACCTTAAACTAATGGTGATGAAGAGTATAATGTGAAGTTTGCATTCGTTTCTACCTTGTCGTAAATGGTGGCGTTACGTTTAGCTGTTTCATTCCAGGTCAGGAAGAAGAAATCATCACTGACTGGATCGTCAATGTTGATGCTGGGGTCTGAAGTTGCTCCAGCAAGAACTCTGTTGCAGCACAGAACTTAAATGCTGTTTGCAAGTTCATCACAGTTCATTTAAATAATAGGAAGTGTTGATTAAAAAAAAATTAAAAAAAAAACTTTGGGAAAAAAACTTTGTACAGTGCCTTGAAAAGTATTTGTACCCCTTGAACCATTCCATATCATGTTACATTACAACCACAAACTTCACTTTTATTGGGATTATACAGTATAATACAACCTGAAGGAGCGCAGAGTTGTGAAGTTGAGGGAAAATGATGCATAATTTAAAAAATTACCAATAAAAAAAATATCTGAAAAGTGTATCAAGCAATTTTATTCAGCCCCTCTGAGGAAACCCCTTGTTGAACCACCTTTCAATGCAATTACTGTTGCAGGTCTTATGGGGAGCATGTCTCTGTCAGCTTTGCAGGTCTATATACTAATATTTTTTCTCATGTATGTTTACAGTCAGTCACCTGCTCTGTATTTAGTACCATCCATCTTCCCATCAACTTTGACCAGCTTCACTGTCCTTGCTGATAAAAAGCAACAAGCATGATGCTACTACCACCTATATTCTACAGTGGGGATGGAGTACAGTGTTAGTTTTCCACCAGACAGCATTCTGCAAGTATGCAATAAAAAAAAAAAAAAAATACCATAGCTTTTTTTTTTTTCCACATATTTGCTGTGTCTTCTATATGGCTCGTGGCAAAAAAACTTTAAAAACAGCACTTCTTATAATTTCTTCCTCTACAATGGCTTTCTTCTTGCCACTCTTCCATAAAGGCCAGATATGTGTAGTGCACCACCAATTGTCAAATAATAACAATTTATTCCACCTGAGCTGTGAATCTCTGCAGCTCCTCCAGAGTTAACATGACTGTTTCTTTGATTAATGCTCTCGTACAGCAGTTAAGTGCCTCCTCCTGCTGTCACAACAACGTACTCACATTTTTCTTTAAGAAAGTTTTGCCTGTCAAATCATCTGATCTGATTCAAATTGTGAACTCCTCCATTTTATCAGGTGTTGTTCGCCAGGTGTTAAAAACAGGCCAATCTCTAACCTTCCATTAATCAGCAAGATTATTGAAAAAGCTGTGTTTCAACAGTTAAATAGCTTCTTAATGATGGCAAACTGCTTTGATGTCGTTCAGTCTGGTTTCCATGCTCACTGCAGCACTGAGACTGCCCTTTTCAAAGTATTCAGTGACATCTATGGAAGAACCACAGTGATGGTACTTTTGGGCCTCAGTACAATATTCGACACTGTTGACCATGATATTGTAATTAAGCGACTGGAGAGCTGCATCGGAATCTCTGGTACAGTACTTGACTGGTTTGAGTCATACCTAAAGAACAGGAACTTCTTTGTGTTAATAGGCAATTCTTCATCGGAGCTGAGAAAAAAAAACATGCATGGTACCCCAAGGTTTCATCTCGGGGCCCCTCTTATTTAATATGTCATTAGCTCAGAATATAACAAGTAATAAGATTAGTTACCATAACCTTTCATTTCATTCACCTCTAAAACTAAATAATTAAAAAAACACATAGTTTTGGGGTTTTAGGGGTACGGATAGGGGTCTTAGGGGTATGGATACTTTTACATGGCACTGCATAATAAATGTTTTAGAAGTTTTTTTTTAGCTTGGAAAATTAAATGCAAAAACTTACATGTTTACCATGTGTCCAAACAGATACACAAATTTAGTTTTCTAATGAGTAACAATGCTCAGTCCTGACCTGAAGCACTCTTTGCGTAGAGCAAGTGCGAGCGGTCCTGCCTCGTATTCCTGTCCTCCCATGACGGATGGGACCCTCTCTTGATCTTCCACAAACACTGCCAGCTCACTATCTCGAACGCCCAGCATGCTGCGATCATTGATGTTGGCTGATCCTGAAACACACACACAGAAACAAAAAACCCATTTAAATTTCAGATAATTGTTTAAAAAAAAACCGATAATACTGATTCTATCAAAAAAGAATAGTTATTTTTAGCTTTTCTTCAGTTTGGGCATGATTAATGGATATCTTTACTGAAATTTGTCTTTTTCAGGCTGACAAATTCTAACATATAAAAAAAAAGTAAATTATTGTCATTGAACATTAAACCTAGCACATGCTTTTGTTTTTTTTTTTTTTTGCAAATACAGCAGTCAAAGTTTGCTACTTCCCTTCTCTCTAATTCAGCAAGCTGTGAGAATAAAAATATAGATAACATGGATTGCAGAATAGAGGAGTTTATTCGAGAAATAGAAAGCAAACAAGAAGCTGAAATATGATATGCATCACCTTGTTTTACACACTGATTTTTTTTTAATCTTCATTGGGTTTCTTACCTTGCAGAATTTAGGGACAATTAAGGGGGAAAATAATAATACAAAAAACTTGCACTATAATCTCTCGAACAATTTATTGACTGGATTCCTTAAATGAGTTTGCTGTTAGTGTCTCACCAATTATATAGCAGCGGTCATCCGCAATGAGCGCCTTGCTGTGAACATAGATCAGCTCAGTGACGAGTGATTCGGAGAGCCAGGAATGCGTTCTGAGGCCACAAAACGTGATGTACTCAGTCCACTGGTCCTTTACTGAGGTAAAGATCACAGTCACATTATTTACCATTGAAAATATAACTGGGAAGATTTTTTTTAAAAACAACTCATGCAGATGTGAGACCTACTTACAAAACTAAAATGAAAAGAAAATAAGACAAATGTAAAAATAACTGTTTGCAGACAGAAGTAATGGAACAGAAAGACAACCAAAAGATTAATTTTTGACAGTAAATAAGGAGTTGTGGTAGATGGATTTTGAAATGATAAACAAAACAGATATGCAAACAAAAACTTACCCTCACTAAGTCTTGACAGAATTGAGTGCTCTCCACGGCACATAGTCCTTACACAAATAAAAATAAGAAATATAATTCAGCAGTTTTCATAGGGTGGGGTAGTAAATCTTTACACATATATATACACATTGAACTCATTACTTCTTCATGATTGAAAACATGTCTCAGTGTCTCTTAATGCTGAACCAAGGGATGTAAAATGTGCATTTCCTGTGGCTGTCATAATTTCTTGTGCTATTTCGGTGCGCTGGGCTGAGAGCAGAATGATAATGGGAGGAGAAAGATCTCACCTGTAAGTGAAGTGCATAATGGCTTGAATTGCATTTCCACCTCCAGTGGTAATGTCTCCCTCAAAGCCAGGAAGCAAAGGAATCACCACAAACACTCTGTACTTCTTCTGCTCTCTGCAAGGAAAAACAGCAGCTGATTGGTAGTGGTGTATTTTTGCATTAATAAATGCAATACTGACAAAAAATAATAATCAGGTATGGATTCATAAACCAGAATTTCATAAAATAAAATTTTAAAAAACACTACTAATTATGCCTCAAGTGTATTTGGGTCGACGACATCACACAAGGCGAAAGAATCAATCAGCTGGCTACAGGAAAAATGATGACAAATGAGTCACTTTTGACAGATTTCGGCATAGATTCCGAAGCATTCAAGTTGCCTCTGAGTGCAAAGGGGTTGAACAATAAGTGTTCAAGACAGAGTATGACTGATGACCCCTAAGCTACAATGGACACTGACATGAACTGTGATACCATTGTGATGCTAGCAATGATCTTCAGATCATTACTTTGCACCACTCTTCAAACCACTTCCATATGTTTCATTGTTACCAATTTTTCATAAAATCTGCAGTCTTCTTACATACAACTCAAACGTTTTGCAACAGCCAAACATATTCCAAATACACACTTTCAAAGGAGAAATGTGATAAAAAAAAAAAAAATACAAATGGATGTATTCAAAACAATTCTAAAAAGTTGCTTTTTGAGATGTAACCAGAGGCATGTGCACATGGACGTTTGTTTAGAACTGTAGAGTTAGTCTTGAAAAAATAATGTTTAAAGTCAAATTACAAAGCAAACAGAAAAACTAACATTGACATGTTGTTCTATAGATGGAAAACTATATCTAGACTGTACAAAAAGATCTGGCTAGTAGCTTTAATATATCTTCACTCAAATTCAGTTCAAATTTATTTGATTATCAGTTCTTTCAGTGAGAAGCTGAATAAGTGCTAAACAAAAATTTCACATCAAATTTTTTTTAGCTGAAGCACAAGTTTAATTAAACAAAACTTTGTAAATTGATTCCACATAAATGTGTCAATAAGACATTAATAAACCATTATATACATCTCTCTTATCAGAGAAATCATACCTGTGTGCTCGCAGGATTCGATCCACAATTGCATCCCCGATGTTATTCTGGATGACCTTGTCTTCGGCACAGCTGATGAAGAACTGGTTCTAAGGGCAGAGAAAAGACAGATGGTGACTCAGTATGAAGTGAGGGCGAAAGCGGATAGGAAGCTGGCAAAGAACATTGATGAAACCTCAATTAGACACCAAATCTTTCAGAGAAGTGAAATAAATGTGTTTTAAAATTATACTTAATAAAGCACAACATCAATAATTCCACTAATAATAATTCCACTAATAATAATAATAATAATAATAATAATAAAATTAAAACCAGGGCCAGTCTTGTGGTGACAGCGATAAAACTATTTGGAGAGGCAATGATTTTATGTTGAAATGTAACTTTTGCTAAGGCTGCCAATAAATATGAATAAATAAAGAAGTGCTACTATTTTACCTCAATGTAGATGTAGTGCTCGCTGTTTTTAATGGTGTGTATGTAAGCTTGAAGGATTGAGTTCTCACAGCTTCCAGTTGACCAGCGATCAGCAGACCGCAGGACCTGTGGAGACAGCGCAAATTCCAAGAGTTCTCAATTCTTCTAAGACAGTTTGTCAAGCAGAAATACAATAGTTCATAGTGAATGTCAACAAAACAAAGTGAGAAAGGAAGAAAGGAAGGAAGGAAGGCAGGAAGGAAGAAGCTTTTTAGTGGTAAAAAGGAAAAAAAAACCCAACACAAATGTTCTATATTTGCACATGAAGTGAACCTAAATCTAACATAATCTAATCTAATATAATCATAATTATAATCATAATCATAATCTAATATAATCCAATATTACTTTTACTAATTTTAAGGATGCTTGGCTTGTGGAGGTAACAGTAGCACAGCAGCACACCTGCTCCAACAGCAACATCAAATGTAACCAGAGAGCGCTGAAACCTGAATAACACAGCCACAACAGCAAGCAGGAAAAAAAAAAAAAAACAACATAATGGGGCCACGAGGGTTACAGTTACAGACCACCGCCCACATTGGAATAAAAAAAAAGTAAACACATCAGTAGCTAATGCTTTTGGAACATATATGCCCAACACTCAACGTTTGAACAATTTAAAACACAAGCCATTTAATACGTCAGGTCTGTGCCAGTCAGCTTGCTTCCACATTAATGGTGTCACGATTTCTTTGCATTTCTAGCGTTATTGTTAGTTTCCTGTCTTCCAATCTAAAACCTAGGTTTAATGAAGCCTGATGAAAATAAGATGCTTCTACTCATACTCAGTCCCACTCTATGATAGTGTTTTCTCTGGCTTTTCAGAAGAGTACAAATATGCTGGAAGTAATTTCGCTCTACAGGCTTTACTTTTGTTTCACCATCTGCCACATTGTAAAAACTCTGAACACTGAAATGCTGTGTTTCAGAAGCCAGAACAGTGTCTCTTTGTTGCAAGGAGATCCATCTGATTTCCTGTGTAAATTTAATCTGGAGCCAATGTCAGGAGGGACATTCAAGCTCAGTTTCAATGGCCTGTCTACACTAACATCACCAATCTTCCTAAATTATAAAATCTCACAGCATTTACATCCAGTGTAATGCAGTATTTCTTTCTCACCAGAGCACTGGCATTCAGAGAGAGATTCTACACTACCACCTGACTTAAAGCCTGTGGGAGATTTCTCTGTTGTATTGGACCAAGAGATTTTGGTTTATGTCAAGCCCATCTTTGGTACAGTCTAATTACTGAGGCGTTTGTTCTGCTACTATCATTTTGAATGAAAGATGCAATCCACAACTAAATTCAGAGATTTACTGAGTGGGACATGATGAAAGAGCAGTCTTTATTTATTTTACTCAATGTTTGCATGAAAGCTATGAAAGCCTACAGCACTTAGACAACTGAACCTGCTTATGCAGGGATCTCTGAATACAAGAAAAAATTCAAATGCACTGTGGCAAGAAGAGACGGAAAAATTGGCAGGTGATTGGGATTGACCAATTTTCATCTTGACTGGCTCTGACTGGTGATCTGAGGTTATTTTTCATGTCACTGACCAAATTATACCTAAATTATACCTAATTACACCCAAGTACAGGCAATACTTGTAACTTATTGTTACAGTGGCAAGAACACTCAAAGTTAGCCTTTTTCAGTATGAGTGAGGTATTTAAAACTGAAGTCAGAGGAGGCATAGAGATAAAGGAAGCTGTTTAACAGGAAACTGAATTTTCTTTGAAGGCATCTCAACTTTAGTCAGGTTGCAGCAACAGAGAGGTAGATTTCAGCAGGTGTTGGTCATTTCGCTCCTTCATACTGCTACAGTTTTGGTAAATTCAAACATTACTTTAGCTGGTATGAAAAGGAGTCATGTCCCACAGAATGTCAATTCAAACCCGTTTTCAAGACGTTTTGTTGAACTGGCAAAGTAGCAAAAAGAACAGAGTGAAACAACTCATTAAGTAGAGCTTTAATTTGCTACTCTTCTATTATTTCTAGGTTTGTCTGACCTTGCACAGGTGTAAATGCAAAACTCAAATGATTAAATAATACTGTTAAAGCAGTAAACACCAACTTTATTTTCCACTAAAATCCCAACAAGTAAACTTTCAGATCATGCTACCAGGAAATGCCATGACAAGACCTCTACCCTCACCTACCACACAGCTTGCATTTTCCCAGACCTCAATGCTCCTACCCCAGGTGGTGGGCCTGCATAGAGGGGGATTCCTGATACTTTTATGGACTTGTTCCAGAAGGGTACGCTGGTATCCTTAGTCCAGGCAAGGTTTTCCTATAGCCATGATGGAGGAGTGCAGTGTGTTCCAGCTAGCATGGGATCACGTTTCTCTGACTTCCTGAGAAAGTTTACTCTTGGATGTTTGAAAAGAGACATCCAAACCTTGAATTCAGATGGAGCAGTGTGGGTTTCATAGTGGCAGTGGAACTGGATCAAATCTTTGTCCACAAATTACAAAAGGGGTTACAGAGGTTTAGCTGTGTTGGCCACGTGTTTCTTTGGATATTGAGAAAGCTTATGACCATGTCTCACGAAGGATTTTGTGGGGGATTCTGCAAGAACAGGATACCGGGGTTACAATTAATGGCTATCCGTAGGGCTGCTACTAACGACTATTTTAGTAATCGATTAGTCTATCGATTATTCTGACTATTAAATCGATTAATCAGATTTAAAAAATTGGAACATTCTGCAGATTTTTAATTTAACCTCTTAGGCTTTTTTTTATACAATATTAGAAATAAATTAAAAGAGACAGAAAAACAAATAATTAAATTCTTTTTATAAATTTGAAACATTTTATTGCCTAAAATCCAATAATATAGGTTTCCTTTAGTGAATTTGAACCAGGTGAAGCTAAAACTGCCACTAGAGGAGCTTTGGGTAGAACATATTTATAGACAAAGGGTTTTTTTTAATATTAAATGCAAAATGTATGTTAATTACTGCTATATGTTTTTTTTTTTCAGCTGACGATTATTTCAATAATTGATTAATCACGATTAATTTGTGCAGCCCGGGCTATCTGGCCTTCATAAAACCAAATCAAGACCTGTGTCCACATTCGCTGCATAAAAATCTAGCTTGTGCGTAACTTTGCTTGTACAGCTCCTTGTCCCTGATCCCATTAATGGTAGACACAGACAAGATCCCAAGGTGAAGTTATGGAGAGGAGGGTGTCTGGTTTGTGATCCTCAGGGTCTCATCTTTCTGTGTTGCAGATGATGTTGTTTTGTTGGTGTCTAAAGCCATGATCTTCAGTGTGCACTGAAGCGGTTCACAGGCAAAAGGTTTGTTTGTGTGTGTGTGTGTAAAGTCAACTACCTGAACTTTGGCTTTGTGGGACCCAGGCACAGTAAATGGCAACAAGTCTGCTGTACTGTGTGACTTGGGGAGGAGGTAGGGGTAGAAGTTATCCTTGTACTTGACCTTGAAGAGCTAAGGAAGACATGACACTTGAATGCATGGATCAAAATCAGTGAAGCTTTACACAGTAAGGCTTGCTTCCAAATTACTTTAGCTCTTTTTAAAAAAAAAAAAAAAAAAAAAATATATATATATATATATAAAAAAACAAATAAAAAAAACAAAACAAAAAAAAAAAAAACCCATACTTTAACTTTATTAGATGCTCCAGAAAGTCCAAAAATAAAATGAAGTTCCCTAAAGCTTCTGTTATAGGTGCTCCCTCATGAATAACTGAGATAGTAAGAATTTTGGACTCTCAAAATGTTTCATAAAAGCTCAAAACCTTAATGATGTAAGCCTTAAAACCTTACCTTTGTAAAGTTCCAGCGCTGGACGAAGTGCCTAGCAACATCCCTGGCAGCTTTCCCATGCATAGCTGCAGAAAGGTCACGCCAAGGCATGCGAGGAACTTTAGTGCGGTCAATGTTGTCTGAAAGAAAACATCAGAAACAAAGGTATTCTTGTCATAAAATGTTCTATTGACAGTGGAAAAGGTGTTAAAGCATTTTTAAATGGTCTTGTTCTTACATCACATAAACCTGGCAATTTAAAGTTGGTGAGTAAACTTTTTTAGATCCAAATATATATATATATATATATATATATATATATATATATATATATATATATATATATATATATATATATATATATATATATACACACATACACACACACAGTGAAAGAGGTTTAAAATACCTTCAAATGGCCTGTCTAGTTGGGTCCAGTCTTTATAGATGAAGTTGCTGTAGTCCTTGCCAAGCCACAGTTTAGTGTTACCAGTCAGATTAATTGGGTCTTGTTCTGTTTGGTTATCTACATTTTGGCCATCAGCCACACCACTGTCCTGTTTAACAAAGTCACAATTTAATTTCTGCAGCATTTTAAGACTCTGGCTTACCAAATATACACTGATACACGAACTGCAGTGAACAAATGTATGGCATGCGAATTAAAAACCCCAAAAGGATACACCCTTACAGTTGCATCTTGGCTCGGTTGTTCTCCCGTTTCCCTGTTTAGCGTCTCTTCCTGACCCAGGTCAGCCAGACGGTACTGTCTGTCATCCCATCTCCCAAACGCCAGATCAATCCCCCCTACAAACGCCACCGTTTGGTCAATGGCAACCATCTTTTCATGGTGAGCCCACAAGACCACTACAGATGACACGTGGTCTGGATGTCGCATCACCTGATGGATTACAGGGGACCTAACTGTTAGCTAAGCACAATAAAAAAAATTAACTCTGTAACCCACTTTAACCTGGAAAATCACAGACCTTGATGTTTGGGTGCATATTCATCAGAGTCCTCTTGCTGTAGTCACTATTGATGCCAAGTGCCATCTCCACCTCCTTGTAAAGCAAGATACATACCTTGACTCCTTGTTCCTGTAGATAAAAGAGGCAACATGGTTTAGAAACAAAAATAGCTGCGTTAACAATAAAATAACCAGTTTAAGTTTCATTAAAAGAGAATGAATCCCTACTGCTTTCCGTTTAAGTATCTCATCCAGTCTCCAGTGGTTGTCAGTCGCAGGTCTCTTTAAGACAATTTCAGGGCTGAGCCTGATAGAGAAGAATCAGAAAAATCACATTTTATTCTACTGACCTTGGAAATATATATATATATTTTAATACAGTGTGTTGCAAAAGCCCTTTGAACTTTTCTTCTTTTTGTCATGTGACAACAAAGAACTTTAATGTATTTTATTGGAATTTACTAAGTGAACAACCACATGAGGCTGTGCTTAACTACAAAGTAAAAGAAAGGATTCAGGTTTTATTTATTTAAAAAAAATAAAAAAAATAAAAAATAAAAATCAAAAAAGTGTGGTGTCAGTATATATTCAGCTCCCCTGAGTCAACCCTGTGTAGAAGCACATTGCAACTGAAGCTGCAAGTATTTTAGGGTATGTTGGTACCAGCTTTGCACATTCAAAGACCTTTCTCTATAGATATTCAAAATTTCTTAACTTTACTCAGACTAAGTGGCTCATCTGTGTACTTATAGTTTCAACTGTTGTCACCAATAGATTTAGGTTTGGACCCTGACTAGGCCACTCTAACACATGATTATATTTTGATCTAAACCATCTTAGCTCTGGTTGCATGTTTAAGGCCAGTCACCAGATGGAAGGTGAACCACTGCCCAATCTCAAGTCTTTTCCAGCCTCTAACAGGTTTTCTTTCAGGATCGCCCTGATTTGAGTTCCATTCATCATTCCAATAACACATCCCCTGTTCCCCTGTAATAAGACTGTTAGTTTTGGTCTTATTTGACTGAAGGAACTTCTTCCAGATGTTTTCTGTGTTACTACATGGCAAGCGGCAAACTGCCAACAGAACCTCTTATAGTTTTCTTTCAGCAATGAGCATCTTCTTTGAAGTTTATTACAAGGGTCAGATTTGTGGTGTTCAAAAATAATAGTTGTATTGTGAACAGATTTTTCCACCTGAGCTGTAAATCTCTGCATCTCCAACATTTGTGCTGGCCTTGCTCTTACAGTCAGTTTGGGTGGATGGGTATCATAGGTCATGTGGCTGCTTCTTTAAGTAATACTCTCCATGCCTGGACTGTCAGTTTTAGGTTGGTGGGTCGATAAGTTTGCAGTTGTGCTGTTTTTATTTATTTATTTTCTTTTTTCCGATGCTATACCCATTTTTCCATGCAGGGTTGTGCTGGGGCTGTTGCCCTCCTCAGCAGTCATTGGACAAGAGGCAGGGTATGCCCTCAGCAGGTTATAATCACATGGGAACAAAAAGACACACAGGACACACAACCAGACATGCACACACTCATACCTAAAGACAATTTAGGCTAATCAATAAACCTGAACAGTTATATTATTGGAATGTGGGAAAAAGTCAGAGTCCCCAGAGTGAACAAGGACAACATGCAGAAAGAGCTCTGGCCAGAATTTTATTTACTAATTAGGTGCCTTAGGAATGCAATTGGCTTCAATGGATTTTACCTCAGGGTATCAAAGTAAAAGAGGAAGATTTTGCTTTATAGAAAATGTGAAAAAAAAAAAAAAACAAAAAAAAAACCCAACAGCATTGTTTTCTGTCTACTTCACAACTACTCACTACATTGGGTTAGTCCATAACATCAAATTCCAATAAAATCTAAGACAGTTTGTGGTTTCAAAATGGTGAAATGTGCACAGGTTAAAGGGATATGAATATTTGTTCAAAGCACTGTAATAACAGACATTTGTGTTTGGGTAAATTCAAATACTCCCTTACCACCAATCCGTGATGAAAATCTCCTCCTTAGCTTGTTCAAGGGCATCAGCCAGGTCTGCAAAGTAGTCTTTCCCATTCACATACCTTAAATGAAAGCAAATGAACCATAAAAAACTTTAAATGTTAATTGAAAGGAATGACTAAAGTTGATTACAATTATCAGTCATGCGTGGATCAGGGATCTGACCATTTAGTAAGAGTGTCTTCTCGCGGTGGAGCAAATCCTTTAAAGCGGTGGTCTTTTAGAAAGTCACAAGAGTGAGCCAGCTGGTTGATTTCATAGGTCCACCATTGACTTTGTCTGTAGCTGCTACACTTGATTATCAAAGTCCTGGTAGAAAAAAAAAATAAACCAACATCCCAGAAGGTTACTAAAACAAGCAAAAATATGGTAATAACTAGGCATACTAAAAAAAGCAAAGTAGACATACCGTGTGAAGTTCTTAATGCAGACTCCATATTCCGTTCCAGTGTGAGCGTTACCCACTTTTACGTCAAACTCAGAGTCAAAAAGCAGCACAAAGTTGATTTCATTGCTGTCTCGGCTCATGTACAACAGGAAGGAGTCTTTGACCACCAACCAGCGATGCGACCAGCGAAAACAGACCTGATGGTGGCCGATGCAGTTTAGACCCAAAATCCGATGACCACCCGACCTCTTCATGATCGGCCCCTCCCTGAAACAAATCAACGCATATATCACAATAAGCCTTTACCATCTAGTCATCTCCCAAGAGTCTTTATTTCATTCACACATTTTTTTTTTTTTTTTTTTTTTTTTTTTTTTTTTTTTTTTTTTTTCTTACAGGCCTTTGGGTCCCAGATCAGTGACAAAGGAGAGGGCACTGACAGAGAGGAATTCAAGCTGAAAAAGACAAAGGTAACTTAACAATGCAATTTGACTGTAGACTGTGTAACACCCACTGAATACATCAGAAAAAAGATGTGTTTTAGCAATTTACCATGCTGCGATCATTTCTACAGAATCTATTCTCCAGCAGATCATTCAGGTACTCCTCAAGGTGTTTCTGCATTGAAAAGAGAGTCAGATAAGTATCAGTTGCTATAAGGTCAGAGCATAACATATATCATTTGTTTTCCCCAAGACTAAGCTGGAAATTTATATGTTGGGTGTATTTTAAGTTTAAGACAAGAATGTATGAGAACAACAGCACCTTGCAATATGTAGCCGCTTTGAAATGTTTGCCGTTTGTAATTTTATGACCACAAATTTCATTGTATTTTATTAAGATTTTATGTGTTACACCTGTAAAAATCAGCACATAATTTTTAAGTGAAAAGAAGAAGAGGCTCGGTTTTCTTTTTTTTTTTTATTAAAACCCGTTTTCTCTGATATGCTAAAATAAAATCCAGTGCAACCAGTTGTCTTCATAATCCACCTATTCAAAACAGTGTCCACCTGTGTGTAATCTAATCTCAGCACAAATCCAGATCTTCTGTGAAGGCCTCAGGGGTTTGTTAGAGAACATTAGTAAACAACCAGCATCATGACCAAGGAACGCAGCAGACAGGTCAGGGATAAAGTTGATTAGAAGTTTAAAGCAAAGTTAGGTTATAAAACAAAAGAAAAAGCTTTGAGCATCCCTAAAAGCGCTGTTCAATCCATGATCCAAAAACAGAAAGAGTTTGGCACGGCCAGCATCAACGGAGGTATTGTAATTCAATACATCATGCAATTCTACACTCATCTAAGACAGGGTTTCTGCAGGTTTGACCTACTCAAATTTAAGACACTTTTAAGATCATTATTAATTAAATTTAAGACCTCTATCGCCACAGAAATTTACAAACTTTGTCCAGCCAACTGGCGATAAATTTGCACTTACATATGATGCACATAAAAAAAGCTAGCTAGCTAGCAAAGGTATGTTAACAGTAAGTTAGTGGTAGCCTCAACCGTCTTGAGCCACAGAAAAGTCTTGCTTGACAGAAAAGTCCCGCAAGAAAAAAAAAAAATAAAGAATATACGATTAAATAGTGCTATGAAGACAAAATTTAAGACTTATGATTAATGTACTTAAAGCTGAAGTATGTAACTTTTATAAAAAAAAATATATTTTTCTGCATATTTGTTGAAACTGTCACCATGTCGTGACAGAATGGTATGAGACTGACAATCTAAAAAAAAAAAAAAAAAGCTGCTCTGTCTTCTCTCAGTGCTCTCCAGAAACAACCAATCAGAGGCAGGAGGCGGGTCTTAGTGCTGTCAATCATCCTCTGTGTGACGCTGCTCAGCTCCCCCTTGCTCTCTGCTGTGCTGCAGCTAGTAGAGACTGTTGTGAATGCTCAGGCTAGTTAGCACCGATGATGATGGATAAACTGTTTTCCTGTAAGGGTAAGTTGTTTCTCCACCATTAGCACATCTAGCAGCGAGCAAATGAGGTTGATTGACAGCACTAAGACCTTCCTCCTGGCTCTGATTGGTTGGTTGGTTTTGGTCTGAGCGGTGCATTTCTTCAGAGGGCAATAGTGGCTCAGGGAGGAGATGAAGGAGCTCAATCTTTTCACAGATAATCGGTCTCATAACATACTGTCACGACATGTTGACAGTTTTAACAAATATAAAAAAAAAAACATAAGTTTTATAAAAGTTACATACTGCAGCTTTAAGGCATTTTAAGGCCTTAATTTTAGATATATTAATTTAAGGCCTTTTAAGGATGTGTGGACACCCTGTAAGAGTGGCAAAAAGAAAGCCATAAAAACTACCCTTCACTAGATGTGCAGAGCCTGTGGAGGCACTCCCAGACTTGCAGCTGTAACTGCAGCATGAGTGGTCCTTTAGTTTTGACACAGTATCCTGAATAAAAAAGGCATGATACACCTTCCAGATTTTATCTGTAAACAGTAAACAATAACAAAACTTGGATAAATTTCCAACACTTTACAGTAATGCACTACATTGTGGTGGCCCATCACCCTTTATATTTTTCTTTGCTCTAAAAACTTAAAATATAAAATTGTGGTTAATTTAACCATAAAAAAATATTTTGAAGGTATTTGTAATACCCTGTTTGAAGGGTTGTGTAGGTTTTGCAGTTCTAGGTAAATTTTATTTAGAAGCAAGGACAAAAAAAGACCTTGCTGACCCCTGGTCTATAAAATCTCTACAAAAACACTAACATTTGTGGTTGTAACATGGCAAAAATGTGGAAAAAAAAAAAAAAAATCTGGATTATAAATACTTTTGCAAGGGACTGAAGTTAAATCAAAAAGCCTTTAGAAGATACTTAATCCTGAATACCATTTTGCTTGAGGTTCTTCTGTCACGGTCCGTCCCCTGTAGGCTGGGCATTTCCTCTGACATTGTCCGCAGCTGCTGCCTTTCCTTCGCAAACCTTTGAAAAAGAATTTGAATATTCAAAGTAATCTGTGCTTGAGAGGTTCGACATTAAATCTCAAAGCATTACTCAAATTTCAAACACACATCCCTGTGAGTGAGAGGCTGATTTGCATGTCAGTAGAGATACGGACCTTCCAATAGGCATGTAGTGACGCATCATCTTGTGTTTGTAAAGGTCTCTGTGAAGGTCCTGAAAGTGCTTGTACTTTCGCTTCACTACCCAGTGGAAGTGTCCATGAGTTAAACACAGTGTGTACAGGGTTCCCACACGCACCTGGAGGCATATTATTCAAATTATGTAAGCTAGAATAATGATCCATAACATAACAAACATTACATATTAAAGAACAGACAAAATGGAGAGCACTGAATGTGAAATGATTTATAGCTTAACATGCAATAATATTACAGTAATGCAGTAACGTTCGTATCAAGACTCCATTGTTTTCCTATAAACAAAAAATAAAATAAATAACACTAACGTGGAAAAGCTGTGTGTGGAAAAACTAAGTAGACCCTAGCTGCAGCCACAGGTTACAGCCAGGTGCTACCGATTAAAGTATTTGAATATTTTGGACCAAGTATAGCTTATTTGGAAAGGTTGCTAGGTAAAAGACTCGCCTTTCTTAAGAGAAAAACATCGAATCTGAATGACCCAAAACACAATGGAAAGTGGCCACTTTCATTTCTTCTTTGAACAGATGAGATCACGACAAAGATGTCTGGCCCTAATGTACAGTCTCTTGTTTGATGAAAACCTGATACAGCATATCAGCAAAAAGCAGAGGTGAGTAGAAATTAGTTACATTTACTCAGTTACATCTACTTCAGTACATTTTTTGAACAAAATGTACTTCTATGAGTAGTCTTACAGCACCACACTTTTTACTTCTACTTGAACAATATTCTTTAGAAGTATACTCTTATTTGAGTATAAGTTTTGGCTACTCTGGCTACTCTATCCATCTAAGTTATTTCCTGAAATAAAGAACAAGCAAGTTTTAATGCAAAATGCACCAAGCACAGACAAACATTCATAGTTTGTATTCAAATTAGACTACTTGATTGAACCCAAGCTTCATTGTCTGTCATTTTTATCCACTGAGCATGCTATGCCCGATGTATGGGGTCCAACATACAATATAATTTATATGTACTTAATATCTATGACTGTGAGCATGTGAAGTCCAAGTCAAATTCCTTGTTTGTGCATACAAACTCGGCCAATAAAGCAGATTCTGATATCAGTACTGTCACTGAAAGTACATTGCTCTGTTCTAACATATTAGACACTTTACTCACTGTAACTACTGGATTCAACAGTTTTATGTTGTGAAAAAAATTTCTTTGAAAATTTGTTTCTTTTGCCTTATTTTTTGTTTTGACATTAGTTTATTTATTTGTATTCATTTTTTAATTTTAGTCTGTAAAGTTCCAGAATTTGCACATAGTTGTATATTTTTGTCTGTCTGTTTGCAAATTTTTCACAGATTTTCTCAGGTGTTAGGGTCAAACAGTTACTCAGTACTGGAGTAGCCTTTTTTTAAATTAAATATATTTTCACTCTTATTTAGGTAAGTGTTTTGAACATATTTTCACTTGAGTAAAAATATGTTGAAATCATGCTTCTTTGATTTGAACACAAGTTTTGGCTATTCTACCCACCTCTGGCAAAAACACCATATTCCAACTGTCAAACAGGTTGGTTGAGGGGTGGTATTATGTGCTAGTTTTGGAGCCCTAGAACCTGAAAAATTTCAAGCAACTGAGTGAAATCTGTCTAACAGCCAAAGCTTGATTAAAATTAGGTCAGTAATATAACAATAATCTGCAACACAGCCATAAATCCAGAACAGAATGACTCAAAAACAAAATAATACATTGCAATGGCATAATCAAAGTTTAAACACCTTAACCTGATTCAGATAGTGTAACATGACAAAACATCTATGCAGAAAGTACAGTTTGCAAACCTCAATAAACTGAAGCAATGTTGTATACTTCCTACATGATGATGTGAGGAAATGTCATCCAGAAAACCTCTAGTTATTGATGCAACAGCTTGTTCATCTTGATATTTAATATGCAGTTTACTTTGTTTTTTCAGACAGAGCTTTTCCATGTTGGATACATCTTTGCTTAATAAACGGCATATTCCTTTGTATATTTGAGCGTAAATTCAAATAACTTACAAACAACACACAAAAGACAATATTTTTTATTTGTCTTTGTGGAAAACGGCTTCAGAAAAACCTTGATTAATAAAAGACTTATCGACATAAAATTGTAACTAACCCCTAAATCAACTTTTTTTTTGCTGATAAACTGTCTAAATAGGTTATTTAGGGTTCTGTCTTTATGTTTCTGTGCAAATGTTTACATTTTTGTGTAAATTTGTTTAGTTCTGCGATATTTTGCCTAAAACCGTCTCAGTGCTGGCCTCCTTCGGTCAAACGATTCTTAGGCAGTTGAATTTTCCTATTGGTTGCAGTGGTACAGCCAGTTCACAACGTCACAGCCCCTTGTTTGGGTATAAAACCATTTCACTCAGACACACAGCCCCGCCCGCCCGGTGGCGAGTCAGGAGTTAGAATAGCAAGCCGGGTGTGACCACAGCGAGCTCTGATCGATAGCGTTACTCAGCTTAGCAAATGTGTGATTTATTTACAATGTGGTCACGGAGTGGAATGGGTCTCCTCTGCTCTGACTATTGGCGATGGTATACTGCAGGACGGATGACTGTCAGAGCAGTGCTTGGGAAACAGGAAGTGCTCACCGCAGCTCTCTGCTTACTCATGACACAGCAGGGATGCAGCTGAGCTGCAAATCGTTGTCACCATAAAAGTCTCCAACAGCATAGAAAAAAGTCGCTGGATTTGTCACTTGTTTGTTTTTGTGATTAATAGGTCACTAAATATAGCAGGAAAGTTTATAAGAAAGCAACAGATCATCGTTCTTCCGGAACCCAGGCCCGCTTACACCCTCCTCTCATCTCCAGACTCCACGGTGCCTCTCAAGATCTCTCGGCTCTGCCCACTTTGCTGGAATTTTTCAAAAATGTGTGAGGGGCAGGGTTATGCTTTCACAGCAGGGTTAGTTACAATTTAAGTCCACTCCAATAACTCCTCCAACATTCTGACCAATCAGAGGGTCGTTAGAATTCCTCTGCCATAATTAGTTGAAAGGGAGAAAAGAAAACGTTTTCATTTGGAGGGTTCCATTAGTCGTTGAATATTCATGTTATACAAGCTGTCCTATGGTTGAAGTGCTTATATTGCAAGTGAGTAACAGTTTTTAAGCTGAATGGTGTGTGTATCAATATGGTAATATATCTCTGTTACGGATAAGATAATTTCGGTGTATTTTGTAACTTCTTATAAGTTCTGTTTGAATGTTTGGTGTTTGTAAGTGAAACTGCTTTGCACATGTTTACTTAGTTCTTCAGATATTGTTTGGTAAGCCATTGTTGATGTGACAGAAGTTAGACACTGCTAATAAATAATTATGTCTAATTAAAGCTGCAGTATGTAACTTTTATGAGAAATGTTTTTTACATATTTGTTAAAATTACCATTATGTCGTGACAGTATAAGACAGATCTGTGAAAAAGCAAATCAAGCTCCTCTGCCTTTTCCAAGAGTTCTCAGTACTAACTGCAGAAATACACCACTCAGTTGGAAACAACCAATCAGAGCCAGGAGGAGGGTCTCAGCGCCGACAATCACCCTCATGTACGCTCCGCTCACACACTCCCCCTTGCTCTCTGCTAGACTAGAGCTGGATCATGACAGCATAGCCTGTCACCAATGCTAAGGCTAGTTAGCACAGCCAATGATGAGCGATAAGCGGTTTTCCTGGAGCAGTAAGTTGTTTTTTCACCATTAGCACATTGAGCTGCCGAACATGAGGATGATTGACAGCACTAACACCTTCCTCCTGGCTCTGATTGGTTGTTGTAGGTTGGGAGCGGTGCAAAGTTACATACTACAGCTTTAAGTAGGACGACTCAGCAGCCTGAACGACAGTGTGCATTCAGTCTTGACCAGTAGATGACAATGTTGCGCCATAAATAATTACAGCTGATTGTTTTAAGCTGTGAGAGCAGATTCTGTCCAGGGCTGTGCTTAGTTTAATATTCTATATATGTTGATATATCCCATCATGGAGAATAATGCCTACTTTAATTTAGCAGTGTAAATCTGTACAGTTTATTTATCCCTAAATTTGTGAATGTTTAGAAGTTAATATTTTTCTTTGTAATTGTATTTGATTTATACAGAACCACCGATTCACCGGATAGCTGTGTCAGTGTTGGTGTGGTTGTGATAATAAACCTGGTCAACTGAACCATCTGCGTGATTCGGATCAATCACCTGCTGTGGGTTACCACATAACTGATCCAGTATATAGTCAAGTGTCAGGAAGCATTTCCTTCCAACAGTCTTGATACATTAAATCCTAAAATTTTAAGAGCATGTGCCATCTTTTCACCTTGTTTTAACCACCTCACATCTTGTGAGAGTGATATTAAAATAAGATGTGTATGCTTTGTCTTGCACACTATATTTGTTCCTTCATAGGCACCTGTAGTATTTTACCAGCAAGTGAACAAAATATGAAAATGGTTTCTCAACAAAAAGAATATTAACAGATGTACCTTTGAGCGATTAGTGTGTCTCTCTGTGTTGTCCACTTTGCATGTAATAGGAGTACCAGGCATTAAGTAAGGTATACCAGCTTCTTTCATTTCAGGCAGATGATGAACTACTCT
Source organism: Anableps anableps (assembly GCA_014839685.1). NCBI lineage: Eukaryota > Metazoa > Chordata > Actinopteri > Cyprinodontiformes > Anablepidae > Anableps > Anableps anableps. Next base: position 12,768,103 of record CM026078.1, on the reverse strand, counting down.
GAAAGGACGGCCTTCTGGAATACAGATAATTGGAATAAAAATGTTACCAAAAGGGTTGTCATCAAGCAACAAGCCTTCCTTGGCAGCCAGCTTATACATTAGATCTTATTTCAGAAACATTTTTCCTTACCAGTGTTTTTTATGAGGCCGTCTATTTCATCTGGGCCCAGGTTGTGGAGGTCATGCGAGAAGCGCCTCTTGTTGAGCTGCGGTACAGCTGAGCTTACAGCTGCAGGCTCGATCACATCCTCTGGACTGGCCATAGCGCTATCGTAGAAGGGTTCAACCCCTCTACCATACAGAAAATAAATATCCAAAAAATTTGATTTCACAGATTAAAACAAAGACCTAAACAAGATCAGACTACTTACACAGCTCAAAGTTGAAATACAAATTTTGTGCTACTAAACGTTTGCTTCATTTTAAAGAAAAATGAAAACTAGCTGCTTCAGGCACACATCAGCTATATCCATATTACCATTATTATTTTTACTACTAGGATTATTTTCATTGCATTTTCACCACTATTACTATTGTTCCCATTAATCTTAGTCATACATTACAGTTTACACCAATTTCAATTTGTATTATAAATCAGATTACTACTATTCTAATAATAACAGTTATAACAGTTGTCTTATTACTAATATTTTTATTGGTTTTTTTTTTTTTTCCCTTTGTATTATTTATTGTGTACAGGTATACAAGGTTGTTACTCACCAACACTTTAGAACAATAAACCTTCCAGCAAAATTGCTCACACTTGTATGTAAATGTCACAGCTGCTCAAAGCCACTTTATGCAATAAGGAAATTCAGCTAATATTTCTGGTCATTAAAAAAAGGACAGCCATGTTCTGGAAAGAAGCACAACCCATCATTATTATTAAGGCAAAGCTGTTTTAAGTAGGAATCATTATGAGTTTGATTAATTAAATGCGACAAATTGGATCATGCTATACAATTTTTGTTTTAAATGTTTGTATAATTACAATGGTACCATGAAAGTGTGCTAGTTTTGCTTGTGTTTTTCCAATTGGGGAAACTTATACAGGTCCATCTCTAGTAAGACAAAAAAAAAAAAACTCCAAATAAATTCCTCTTTAGCTTCTGGTTGCATAAGAAATTTTGCAGTTCTCTAACCTTGAGTTTTAAATATCCGTTTTACCTCCCTTAAAATATTCCACACTGATATTTTTCCAATCATTGTAACATAAACTAGTTTATCACAATTCCAGTTGCTTTTGGTTTCTACAATATAGCTCTGACTGAACATATGGGCAACTTTGGGAAAGTAATTGTTTTTTTTGTTTGGTTTTTTTGTAGCCTTTTCTTTGCTATTGGAACCTCTTCAGACATCTTGAAAAGGTTCCAAGAGAACTGGAGGACTGTGCTGTGTCATCTTTTTATCTCTCAGGCAAAGGAAGTTGTATTTTCCCAAAATTGAATACATAAAATCAATAAGAAAGGTTGTATATTTCTGGTTTCAGGCTGAAATTATGCTACTGCCATGATAAAAAAAAAATAACTAAAAAACAAATTTCATCAGGCTGGCTATTTCAGAGGCCTGGCGGATATCACTGGAGGCTCTACTTGCTGTTTTGGTTCTCCTTTAGGGAACAACAAGACCCCCTACTACAAGATTTCCAAGCAATCTTGGAAAGCACACTATTAACACTTAGTCTCACCAAACAAGATTTAACACAGCCGAGTGACGCAGTTACAATATCTGAAGAATTGGATAAATAAGCTGCAAACTGGGGCACAACAATCTAATCACAGAGGAAGGAGACAAGCAATAATTATACAGAAAAATGACTCAAAACAAATCTGTATCATGTCAAAAGTAAACTTACATCACAAAAAAATCAAAAAGCCCCAAAAAACTGAAGATCTTTATACAACAGTTTCTACCTACTGATCAACAATACGAGACATGTGGGACGCAGCTACCAGTAAGAAAATAAGGGTGTGTGTGGAGCCTTTTATGTGGTGTGTGGGTAGATGTCTTTGAATGGCTGTTTCCTGGGAAACAGGGCAACAGGAAAGGAGGATGTGTATAGCCGTGTGTGTGTGTGTGTGTGTGTGTGTGTGTATCTGAGACAGCAAAAGAGGTACTGAGAATTGTGGTTGAGATATAGCAGAACCACACTGACTGTAAATCCAAGCAGTTATCTAGGAAATGTGTGATTATGTCACAGCTTTTCCATCTTAAACGACATTAAATATTACATGCGAGAAAAAACAAACACACAGGAGGCTGGATAGCAGACAGGAAATGACAGTGAGAACACCATCTGCGATTGTGCTGAGCGTTTTAGAGAGCTGAAGAGCTACAACATGAACAAAAGATGAGATTTTTTTTTTTAAGCTTACTTCCACTCTTGTGTAAGATAATCACAAGACCCACTGGTTACACAGCTGATGTGGTCCAATACTTCAGAAATGGGGCTGTGCATGAAAATAACTACATGTGTGATTAGAATTTGTTTTCCAAAGATATATTAAATGAAAAAGAAAATGAAGATAAGATTTTGAGGTTTTGATAACTGAATGTCTGCTTTCATGATTATCTTACTAACTTTTTTCAAACTAAATCTAAAACATGAATATATCGTTCTCTTATACAGTATAACTAAACTTATAAGATAAGTATCCATCTCCTGTTCTTCCAAATGGTAAATGGCCTGTACTTGTATAGCGCTATATCAAGTCCAGAGTATGGATGGGCATTTATCATATCGTTTATCATTTATCATGACGGGGTGATGGTGGTGACTGTGGTAGGACTTTGTCCTATATTCTGTGAGTTACTGATTCAAGTACAGGTAAATGGCCTGTACTTATATAGTGTTTTTTAAACATATATAGACAGGCTATATGGTGCTGCCATGCATCAGCGACAGCGGGCCCTCTGACCACCACCAGCTGGCAAGGTGGGTGACGTGTCTTGCCCAAGGACACAACGACAGAGACAGACGGAGCAGGAGTTCGAGCCAACAACCCACCGATTACAGGACAAACTCTTACCATCGTCGCTCTAGTTTTTAAATAAAGATGGACTAAAAAAAGAAAAAGCGGAATTTTAACTGCTTTGAAGCACAATGTTAAGGAACTATTACATTATTTCCAGTGCCACGCATTTGTAATTCTCCAAGTTCTTCAGAGGTACCACGGACCTCTTGACGACTACTCCAATTAATGCTCTGCTTGTCTCATCCGTCAGTTCAGTTGGATGACCATGTCTTGTTTGGTTTGTAGCTGTGCCAGCACTGTGATACACTGAAAGCTTGAGATACTGCTTTAAACACTAACCCTGAATAATGCTGTTTCTTCGGTGATATTCTAGAGCAAATGCTTTTAAAGTCTTTAAAGAAGAGCAGGATTTAAGCCAACATTAAATTACACACATGTAGACTGTATTTTATTTATGGATATCAGAGTAAAGAGGTATGAATAGACACGCACCACATTTTTGATTTTCCTGATTGTGAATTGTTTCAGGAAATATATATCATTTTGTCTTCCACTTTACAGTTTTGTACTACTTTGTGCTCGTAAAGCACAGAAAGAAAATAAAAGACATCACAGTTTGTGATTGTGATAAAATGTGGAAAAGTTCCAGTGGGGTATGAATATTTTAGCATGCAACTGTATTTCTGCCTTTCTCCTCTGCTCTTTTGTTGTTTTCTGGTAAAAACGTTATGTTTTTGGTCAAGAGAGTTGACACTAAACATTGTTATTTATGGTCTTATGTTTGGCGAATGTAGTGCTTAGTCTGCTGACTCAAAAGAAGAACTTAAATTTGCCTCTCAAAGTGTATAAAGTAAAGTGAAAGTAAGCCTAATCATTACGGGTAACAGGCGGATTGATTGTGTCTGTTTCGTTTTCAAAGTAAAGAAGTCTACTAGCGACTTTACAAGATTGTCTTGTTTCTTTAGCTTGTTGGAATGATGTTTTGCCTAAACTGTTTACTCAGGTTACATGAGGGTTACACACCTAGAGTCACCTATCACACAATGAGACCAGCCTAAAGGGAATTTTACAGGATAAGCCACAAAAAGCATTGGTGTGGGTACCAGAGCTGATTGTTCTGCATGCTTGTTTGAATATATTTTTATAAAAACAGAAAATCTGGTTTCTACGCTCAACCCTCACAAAGACTGGCAGGCATGTCTTGCAACATCCATCACAACTGGGTGTGGTCACAGGTGAAACTGACAACACAGGATTCAACACTTTAAGAAATCAGGCTATTCTGCTTGATGGTTAATTCAGAAATTGAGCTTTAGGTGCATTCAGGATCATATTTAGTTGCATGTTTAGTCTTCCAATCAAATTTTAAAAATATATACATATTCTCTGTTATGCTGGAATATTTTAAAGGAATGACAATTTTCCTTTTAAGCGTGGACCTTTTTATCAATACATAGAGGAAAATAAATGCCACCTAGTGGGGAAAGCAAATAAACATTTGTCAAAAATTCCTTCATGACTAAAACAGCAATGCGAAGTCAGCCCCTAGCTGGAGGTAGTTTAAAATTGACATTTTTCCTTTTCTTTCAGTTTACCTGTTTTACTGCAACTTTAACAGATCACAAAAGTATAAGCACTTAGGGGGAAAACCTTTCCGTTTCTGACAAGTGGTTGAAGTTTGGATGAAGTTTTGCAATCTATCCGAGAGTTTTGGAAAGCGCATATAAATTTGCACGAACGATTAAACATACAGAATAAACGCAGCTGAGATGGATTTAGGCTTTCAGAGCAAGGTTATTCTGGCATAGAAAGGATGTCATCTAAGTTTCCCTCGTCTCCACCCATTCCTCGGTTTCCTACCACGTCGGAGTCCGCCATAAACTACACATCCGTCAACAAGAATGCGTGAAAAAGTATCAGGCAGCGATAATAATTCCGGCTTTAAAGGACAAGCACTACATACAGATAACTATTTTGTTGTCATACCTCAGGGAGTAAAAGCTGCTGTTAGACCTATCGTCACGTCACCGCGACAACGTAATGAAGCGAAATATGCCAAGGCCTAAAAATATACTTACTTGTGTTCAACTACAGCCGCAGCCCTGCCCACTTCCACACGCCAAAACTCGGGGTTAAAATGCTCATGCAGACCATTATTTCATCGTTTTCCAGCCACTGTGACACAGAAAAATGTCACCCTGTAGGTGATGCACTCTAGTCCCTCCCATTGGCTGAACATAGAGCAGCATAAAGGGGTGGAAATATGATGAGAGCCATTTGTAAAGCTTTAAAGAGCAGGTTTAAGATGGCCTTTTATGCGTGTTAATTAAAACTAATTAATGCTGTTTAAGTAAAGAGATCAATTACCCAGGGTGTTTGACATGTTTGCGCATAGAAACAAAAATAGGGATGGAAGAGTTGCTCTCTCTTTGCTCCTGCGAGAACGTCAGGCTTATATAGGACAGAAGGCAAGTCTGGGCCCGCAAGCATGACAAACACATGTTCAAGAATGTAGTTACAGTGCAACGTCGTCACACGAAGAAGCATGTGACTTCCGGTATAGGCTCTTTCAAAATTAAGTTCACAAATACATATAGGTTTTTTCCACAATGATTCAATGCCGTTTATTTGTATAACTTCAGTTCACCACAAATAGCATCTTATGGTAAACATCATACACATAATCAAATCAATCCAGTTATAAAGACAGATTCAAGTTTGGCAACATTCAACTAAATTTGATCCTTGTTAGAATAGAATAGAATAGAAGGCCTAAAATGAAATAATTTTAAAAAATCTGTACAATTACAAGAGGCTTGCCTGTTCTGCCAGAAGGCAATGGTGCCATGCAAGGCATGATAAATTATCCTTTGTGTCTCTGTGTTTCCCTGTGATGGGCTAGTGATCTGTTCAGGGGGTACCCTGCCTCTTACCCATAACTACTGGAGATAGGCATCGTGGCTAGCACCTTCAGCCCACACCCCAATCCCCCACAGATAAAAGTGCTTAGTTGCTATATACTGATCTTTGGCCTCCAATAACAAAGTAATGAACCTTGGTGTTATTTTTGACCAGGACATGTATGTATTTAAGTCCCATATCAAACAAGTTTCTAGAATTTCCTTCTTTCATCCCTAGAATTTTGCCAAAATTAAAACTATCCTGTCCAGGAGTGATGCTGAAAAATAGTCCATGCATTTGTTACTTTAATTCTTTACTATCAAAAAGTCCACAGAATGTAGTTAAAAGCTTTCAGCTGATCCAAAACCCTGCAGCAAGAGCTCCAACGAAAATTAAAAAGAGAGATCATATTTCTCCTGTTTTAGCTTCCCTTCATTGGCTCCCTGTTAAATCCAGAATAGAATTTAAGATTCTCTTTCTCACATATAAAGCCCTTAATAATCAAGCTCCATCATACATCAGAGAGGTAACCTACAGCTCCTCGCCCACAGCAGAGCCTGCCCTGAGTGCGCAGGCTACGTGAATGGGCATGGCCACCGATGCAGCAAACTGATGATCTTGAGCCACATATTTATCAAATAGATGAGTAAATGAAGTCAAAAAAGCCATAGAACCTATATAGAGTATGCAGTTGAAACCAGAAGTTTACATACACTGAATAAAAAGACACATATACTTTTTTTCACTGTCTAAAGTTAAATCAGCCCAAACTTCTCTTGTTTAGGTCAGTGAGAGTTACCAAAATTATATCTATTTGTTAAATACCACAATAACAAGATAAATAATATGTCAGAGATTTTTTTATTAATATCTTCAAAATCATAAGTTTACATACAGAATGATTACTTCTTCTTTAAACAATGAGGGAAAGCCCAGATGATGATATCATGACTTTAGAAACTTCTGATAGGTTAACTGACACATTTGAGCTAATTAGGGGCACTCCCGTGGATGTATTTAAGGCCACACCTAGGACATACTGCTTTCTTGTTTGACACAATGTGAAAGTAAAAAAAAAATCAGCGAAGATATCAAGAAGAGAATTATTATTCCAAAAGAAAGATTTTTTTTTTTTATTTTATTTTATTTTTTTTTTTTTATTTATTTATTTATTTTTTTTAAAAGCCAGATTCCAGTTTGTCTTCATTTTTGGAGACATGTCTCTTGGTCTGATTAACCAACCACCATCCCAGCTATGAAGTATGGGGGTGGCAGAATCATACTGTGGGGCTGTTTTGCTGCAGGAAGAACTTGAGCACTAAATAAAATAGATGAAATATTAAGGAAAGAACATTATGTGGAAATGGGTCTTCTAAATGGACCCATTTCCACATAATGCATGCAGCCAAAGTGGTTACAAGGACAAAAAAAGTCAATTTTTTGAGGTGGTCATCACAAAGCCCTGATCTCAGTCCTATAGAAAATTTTTGGGTAGGTCTGAAAAGACGTGTGCAAGCGAGGCGGTCTGCACACCTGACTCAGTCAGTACTCCTGACCAATTCAGTCAGAAAGAATGGGCCAGAACTCCAGGAAACTATTGTGAGAAGCCCATGGAAGACCCCTCAATATATCTGAAGTCAAAGAGTTTAAAAGGCAATTCCACCAAATACTAAGGAAATGTAAAACTTCTGATATTGAAGATACTGAAACTTCTGACATATTCTTTCTCTAATTATTGTGTCATTTGGCAAATAGAAATCATTTTGGTAATTCTAACCAGCCTAAAACAAGAGAGGTTTGGTCTGATTTAACTTCAGATGGTGAGAAAAAAAGGTGTATATGTCTTTTTATTTGGTGTATATAAACATCTACTTTCAGTTGTATATCATGTACACTACTTGTATTTTCCCGCAACCCTCCAGGGATGGATGGATGGCTGGATGGATGGATGGAAGGACTGCTGGTGTTTTTAGTATTTTTCTATGATGATTTAACATACCAGTACTTACCATGTTGTAATTTTCCGTCAAACAATTTGAACAGGATTAACATTCTTGAATGTTTATTAAGGTAGACGGTTCATATTAAATTTTGATTCATTGATATTTATATTGTAAAATTCATCTAAGTATTGCAAGTTTCAGTCATCAAAAACAATTCAAACCCTGTGCCAAAAAGGTTTCTGATTTGTAAAACAAATTCGCTGTTTTGATGTAGTAAAATTTTCGCCACAAGATATCGTTAAATCCCATTAAAGTTTTAACATAGCACAAAATGAAAAGGTTTATTCAAAGGGAAAAGTCCAAAAAATAGTTTTGTACTTTAGATGAAAAACCTTTATTTTGAAATAATTTAATAAATACACAATTACAAATAACAACACAAAACCCAAGCCTGTTTAATGTGCTGTTTTCCCCATGAACAGCCTGGGAATTGCTACAAAATCTCTGGTTCAACCACCCAAATCCTACAAACAAAAATAACAGAAATAAATCAAACAAGCCATAGCCTTGATGCGCTTTGTTTGACAAATATTTCAAAAATAAAAGCCACTTTATTTTGTTCAGTGTTACACATAAAAATATTGACAATAAAATAAACACATATTATCATCAAGATGTGTTATTTATCCATCTGCCTTACACAATGTCATTAATTAAATAAAAAGGCAAATAAGTCATTTATTCCGATTTCTCTGGGTTTTCTTAAGACAATGAACAATTAGGCAACTTTTGCTCTTCGCATATAAACAAAGCAGCTTTTCTCCTGTGATCAAAGGTTTAACCTTTTTCTCAGTTTAAACCTTCTCAATTTTGAAATGTCAAGTCTTTCTCATATATTCAGAGGTAAAAAATGAAACACAAACCATATTTTGAATGATTTTCCTGAGCATTAAAGTGATATAGAACATAACTTTATTGAATCACTGAAAGAATATGCCAAAATTTAAAACTAAATTAAACCGTCAGCTGGCGAGCAGATGTTCAGTGTATTTTTTGACACAGATCTATCCAACTTGACTTAACCCTGAATTTAAGGCTGGAAGTTCACAAGCTGTGCTGCTAACCATAGAGACAGCATGAGGAAAAGTGAAACTTGTAAATGCTCCAACAGCAGCAATAGATTTTTTTTAAATATCTGATACATATTTCTTGTTCTCTCCAGGAAATGGGAATTCTGGCGCTTGGTTGAAGTGCCCAGTAAGGAAGATCCCCACGGTGCCGATGATGAAGAGGAGAATGGCAGCCCAGAAACATACCTTATCGATCATCTTTCCTATCAGAACCCAGCTTTCAATTTCCTGTGTTGGAAAAGAAGTGGTATATATATATATATATATATATATATATATATATATATATATATATATATATATATATATATATATATATATATATATATATATATATATATATATATATAGATAGATAGATAGATAGATAGATAGATAGATAGATAGATAGATAGATAGATAGAATTTGATTTAGATATGTATCATTAAATATCTATTTAAATAATTATTTTGAACCTGGAAATACTATGTCAAGTCATGTATGCTGTGCATTGCAAAATAAACTCTTTGGAATTTTTGTCATAAGACAGCCACAACTTTAATGGGTTTTAATGGAATTGTTATAATTTTCTCCACTCACACAAATTAGTGCAAAATTGTGAAGTTGTGAAGCAGGAGAAAATGGATACTTTGTTTTTAAAAGTTTTCATTATACATAAAACATGCATGTCATTCATATTCAGCCCCCATTACTCTGATACCCATGAATAAAATCCAATCTATAATTAGTAAATAGGGTTCTCTTGTATGTAAGTTGATCTCAGAGGTTTGTTGGAGAACATCAGAGTAAAAACAGCATCATGAAGACCAAGGAACACAGCAGAAAGGTCAGGGGTAAAGTTGTGGAGAAGATAGAGCAGGGTTATGTTATCAAACAACATCCTAAGTTTTGAACATCTCACTGAGCACCATTTATTCCATCATTTGAAAACAAAAGAGTATGGCACAACTACTATCCCACCAAGACATGGCCATTCACCTAAGCTGACATGCCAGGGAGGGAAGACTATTGATCAGAGCAGCAGCCAAGAGACCCATGGTAACTCTGGAAGAGCTGCAGAAATCCATACCAAAGGTGGCAGAATTTGCTGTTGGGACAATTATTAGTCATGCACTCCAAAAATCCTACCTATAAGGAAGAGCAGCAAGAAGAAACCAATTGTTGAAAGAAAGCTTAAAGAAGTCCTGTTTAAAATTGAGCCCAAGCCATGTAGGGGTCTCTGCAAACACATGGAGTGGGATGAAAGATGAAACATTATACATGCCTGTTGTGACAGACAACTAAAACTGCACTGAATGAAATGTGTTGGTAGCATGATGCAGGGATGTTTTTCTTCAGCAGACAAAGGAAATTTGGTTTAGTTGATCAAAAGATGGATGGTGTTAAACACCTGTTAGATGCTGCAAAGACATGAGACGAGGGCAGAGTTTTATTTTTTCTTCCACTTCACAACTGTACAATAATACAGTTTAAACCAGAGGTTTACATACACAAAATAAAGTCAGTTAGGCTACAGTCACACAGCAGGCAAATGTGACCAAAATCTGCTTTTTTTGCCCATATGCAACCTATATTCTACTTTTTCTCCGCAGTCTGAATGGCACAATTCTGATGTTTTCACATCAAATCTGATCTGTGCCACTTCCATATATGGTACTAATTCATATATGTATCCGATTGTTTTCAAAGCATCTGCATTGTAATTCTGCACCAGAAAAAAACAGGATGTAAACTGAAAATCATGATTATGAACTGATAGTCAATGGCCTGTACTGTACTGTGCTTTATCTAGTCAAGAGGACCCTAAAGCGCTTCACACTACATTCAGTCATTCACCCATTCATGCACACACTCTGATGATACACTGATGATGCCAAGCTACTGGATTGTAGCCACAGCTGGCCACTGGGACCACCACCAGCAGCCAAGGCGAGTGTAGTGTCTTGCCTAAGAACACAAACACAGACACTAACGGAGTGGGGACTTGAACCAGCAACCTACCAATTACAGCACAAACTCCTACCGCCGTTCCCACCGTCGCCTGCACTTGTGAAAAAAGTTTGTGTCACTGAAGCACATCACAACACAGTCACACCACTTCTGGCTCTGACTACACATCCAAAGAGACTTTGCTACATAAATTGTAGTCAATACTCCACAAAAGGCTGTGCTATTATTTGTGCTTTCTTTTTATTAGCTTCTTTAAAGTTGTCATGCTGTTGTGATGATACTGCTCCCATTGCTGAATAAGCCTTAAAGGGGCAGTATTTTGTAAAATTGACTTTTTTGAGCTTTACTTCATGTCATAATGTTATACCCTCATCAAAACCATACCTGGAGTATTGCCTTGATTCTTTCATGCATGTTTGAAAAATCCTTTAATCTCCTGTTGCAGCCATTCAGCTGTGCAAAACACCTGGGTGAATACAGCTCCACCTTTGAGGTGCAGCTCCTCCTTGGAGCTGTATTTTCTAAGCTTCTGTGCTTCCGCATCACAGAACACCCCTCCCCCGCAACTTCCCCACTCAGCTCCTTCAGGTTAGCCCGCAGCAACTGGCAAACACCTAGTGGAACTGCGCATCTGCTGAGCTCATTATACGAGCTACTTCTCAGTGAAATGCAGATAAAAAACATTGTTAAAGGGTTAATAAATGAGTGCTGTTGTGACGTCTTCCTGAACACGGAACTTCAGAAAAAGCAAGAGTTTTAAAGACACAGAAGCCCAATTTCAAAGCATCAAATTTCTTTTAAGTCATATTTGATATATACAGCATTTTTGAAACAACTGAAGGTAACAACGTTACTTGATTGTGCTATAAAATGGCACTATGTGCCTGGAAAATACATGATACTGCATTTGTACTTCGGTAAACAGTGTGCTGCTGTATGATGTCAATGTTCTTCTGTGCATGGGGGTCATTTTGTGGACCTAAGCCATTCACATGGAAGTCTCATTCCGGTTGAGTTTAATTAGTATGAATGACCATGCAAAAAAAATTTGGATTTCTTCAATAAAATCGGAATTGAGCATCAAGACCTGCTGTGTGACCTTAGCCTTAGAATTACAAAAACTATTTCTGTATGCTAAATACCACAATAATTCGAGAAAGGATATGTCAGAGATGTTTTATTAATGTCTTCAAAATCAAAAGTTTACATACATTTGTATTTGGTAGCATTCCCTTTGAATTGTATGACCTGGGTCAATCGTTTTGGGTATCTTTCTGCAAGCTTCTCACAATAGTTTCTTGATGTCAATCCTAATTCTCTATAGGACTGAGATCAGAGCTTTGTGATGGTCATGACAAAACATTGCCTTTGTTGTCCTTAAACCACTTTGTAACTACTTTGGCTGTTTGTTTAAGGTTATTGTCCACATAGAAGACTCATTTGCACCCCAGCTTTGACCTTTTGGCAGATGTTTTTAGATGTTGCCTCAATATTTCCTCACAATGTTCTTTCCTCATCTGTTTTATGAAGTGCATCAGTTAATCCTGCAGTAAAACAGACCCACAACATGATCCTGCCATCCCCATACTTCCCAGTTGAGATGGTGTTCCTAGGTTTACAAGCATCCCACTTTTTCCTCCATATGATGGTCATTATGTTCAATCAGTTCCACTTAAGTTTCATTAGACCACAGGGCATGTCTCCAAAAACAAAGGTCTTTGTTCCTGTGTGCAACTGCAATCTGACTTTTTTAAGTTTTCTTTTGGAATACAGGCTTTCTTTTCGCTGACTGGTCTTGCAGCCCATGTCGATACAGGACAAGTTTCACTGTGGATGATGACACTGTCTTACCAGCATTATCAACGTCACCAGAATCATTTTCACAAGGTCTGTGGCTTTTGTTCTTGTGTCGATTTGTACATTTTGGAACAAAACACATGGTGCACAGAACCCGTCTCCGTCTCCTTCCCTTGGACAGTCCCATCATGTCTACACTTGCACATAATTGTTTGAACAGGTGAATAATTGTTTGAATTTTCAGATGGTTGGCTTTGCCAACCATCTGAAAATTGTTCCTAAGGATGAACCAGACTTGTGCAGCTCAACAATTTGCTTCCTGGTATCTTGGGTGATTTATTTTGACCTCCCCATCATCAAACAAGAAAGCAGTGTGTTCAAGATGTGGCCTTAATACATTCACAGGTGTGTCTCCAATGAACTCAAATGTGTCAGTTAACCTATCAGAGGTTTCCAAAACCATGACATCTTTATCAAGGTTTTCCCTCACTGTTTAAAGAGATAGCAATTATTCTGTATGTAAACTTTTGATGTTGAAAAAATTAATAAATAAATCTCTAACATATTCATTCCCTTATTATTGTAGTCTTTAGCAAATAGAAATAATTTAGGTAATTATCACTGACCTTAAACAAGAGAAGTTTGGTCTGATTTAAATTCAGACAGTGAAAAAAAGGGTGTATATGTCTTTTTATTTGGTGTATGTAAATTTCTGGTTTCAACTGTATGTGTTGGTCTATCAAATAAAATTACAGTAAAATACATTCAAGTTTGTAAGATGACAATATTAATTTGAATTTAAGAGGCAAGGGACTTTTACAAGGCACAGCATATTTGTTTAAAACAGAAGGAGAGAATTTGTCTGCAAACTGTAAACATAATACTCACAGATCCAATGTCATTTTGCTGTCTTTTACTTTCAGCAATGAAGTTGCAAGCATCCACACACTGCTTAATCTCAGGTGCTGCCTGTGCCAAACTCTTGTACAGGTTTGCAGTGCTGCTGACATCTATATTGTTTACTTCAAAGAATGATAGATTAACAGTAAGAAGCAGTGTGCAACAGTAACTATACTGATCCAAGCAAATAATACTTTGGGGATAACAGCATGAACATAGGACAAAGTGGTCTCCTAACTGGAGTATTTGACAAACTTTATTAAATGAAAATCACTCACCAATTGATCGAGTGAGGCCATGCCTCTCTCTTTGTTTGTCGAACATCATTTCACTTCGAGGTTGTTTCAGCACATATTCCTCTGCTCTCTGCATAAGGCCGAAAGAGCTGCGCCGGCGCTCCTTCAATCCGTTCACCTCTGCTGTCACCTCACTGTCGTCCACCAGTGGGGACATGCCTAAGAAACGAGGAACCATTTCCAAGAACAACTGTAGAAGACAGTTTGGACAACCCTTGTTAGCTCACGAAAAGTATGTCTGTTGGGATAACCTATTTGTGTCATTTCATTGGATGTGCTTACATGCTTCACAGTGTGGGACATGATGTGAGTGCTGGGGCTGCGAAGCGAGTAGTTCAGCACCACAATCTGATTGGTTGCAATGAGAGTTGTGACACTCATGACAAAAATGAGGTATCTGAGAAAGATATTAGAGATTATTTCTTTTGGATAAGAGATGATTTGGATTGGAGTGTAAAACATAACCAGCAGGGGTCAGAAGAGACTATAGATGACTCACTTTCCAATCAGAGGGACAGAGAGAGATGTCTCAGGGACCTTTTGAGCAATCAAAAATAGGAAGACAGTCTGAGCCAGCAGGACAGAAATGGAGACAGTCAACTTTTGTCCCCCAGCTGGAAGGAAAAGGTAAATAAACAACAACATTTTGAATATATATATATATATATATATATATATATATATATATATATATATATATATATATATATATATATATATATATATATATATATATATATATTCAAAAAGCAAAAGCAGTAACATTTTGGAATTTTTTCCATTTTGTTATCAAATTGAGAGGGGAGAAGGAAGGGGGTATGTAATATAATATAATATAATATAATATAATATAATATAATATAATATAATATAATATAATATAATATAATAATTAGCACTTAGCCAGTCTAGAAAAAAAGATAACATAGAATAGCTTTTGCCCTACCTGATTTGTGCATTGTGCAATTAGCAACAAACATACCCTGATCTCCCTATTTACAGCATTAAGCAGGGGATGCCAACTCCCCTTTTAGTGCACATGCATTAAAACAATGAAAAACTTATTTAGGGGGAAATTGAGAGATAAATGAGTTCCATTTTTGATATAGCGCTTGTGCACCCCTAGTCTAATGCTACCCTGGACAACTACCCATGCAACCCATATCAAAAACCACTATTGTCACCACAGATTTTTTTTTTTTCTTTTAAGGGCTATTAATTTGCACTAGCCTTGAGCGGGAAGGAAGTAGGCCAGTACAACCAGCGAGGAGATGAGAGAGCAGGGAAGGATGATGTTAATGATGTAAAACAGTGGCTTCCTTTGAATGATCAGGTTGAACATAATCTCCTGATACTCTAGGTCGTCGGGGGAATAACGTGTGTTGATCATCTTTCTGGCAGGACGATGGACTATGGCCCACTCACCGTTCTCTGTTATGGGGACACATAAAGAGTTGGGGTAAAACTGTTGACTTTAAATATAATATTGATAGGATGGATTTTGTGTACCTGTAAAAGCCGCAGGGTCAATATGCACCCATTCAAATATTTTACCATTTTCAGTTGCCAATATCAAGTCCAGTTCATTGGCACTGTATGTCTGGGATCTTTTAAAAAAAAAAAAAAAAAAAAAAAAAAAAAAAAAAAAAAAAAAAAAGAAGAAGAAAAAGAAGCGAGAATAGAGAAGAAACACAGTTATAAATACAGAATAATACAGTGTTAGGCCTGGTATACTGTGTTTTATTTTTTCACCTGAATACCAGTGTGCAGTTTTGATAGTCAAAAGGGAAGTAAGTAATTTCAATAGCACAGGTGCTACGATAGATAGCAGGAGGCAACCAATACATCCATCCATCACTGCTGATCAGGACATTAGCGTAGTAAGCCACATCAAACTGGCCATCAATGCTGCACAGGAAGAAGATAAATTGGAAACAATTGTGACCTGAGACTGCATACTTGCTCTGCAACATGAAAAAATGCAGGATTTGACACATTTTTATGGAGGCCTCACTTGTTCTCCAGGACTATGTCAGGAAGCCAAACTGTGTTGTATGGGACCCGGATAACTTGAATGCCATGATAATTACTCTCGTTCCAGGCAAGGCGATAATCAGACCATTGCTGTTGATGACATTTGAGAGAAAGGTCACCAATGACGTTAAAATACAGGGTTGACTGGGGTTCAAACAAGAAAAAAAGATATATTGCCTCCGGTAGCTCAAACTACAAATGAGAAAAGAGTAAACTTACAATTTCAATCCATACATTAGTTGTAAGAGTCTCTTCCTTTTCATTCTGAAAGGTCAGGGGAGAAGCAGAAAGAGGATTTGAGCTTTGCACTTCTGTCTTTGAATGGAACCAATGCTGGGCTAAAATACTGATCAGAGTGGTAAATTTGGGGAATACAGAATCTTGTAAAACTATTCATACAGTTCTTCCTGAACTTTTCACCTTTTGCCATGTATTTTAGGTTGATTTTGGACCAACACAAAGAAGTGCATAATGGAAGGACATGTTGAAGGTTTAAAGTTTTTTTTTTTTTTTTTTTACTTTGTATTTTACTTTGCTATGAAGCCCACCATTTGCTGCAGTTGCAGCTACAAAACTTATGATCTTTAACAACCCTGCATATTTAGAGATTGAAATAAATTTCCATTCTATGTTACTAAATGGCTTGAGCTCAGTCAAATTAGATGGAGAGCAAATTCTCAACAGGATTAGGTCTGAACTTTGACAAGGCCATTCTAACACATGAATATGTTATGATCAGAACCATTCCATGGTGACTCTGGCTGTATGTTTTGTGTTACAGTCCTGCTAGAAGGTGAACCTCACAGTCTCAAAGATTTTTGCAGTCTTCGCTGTTTCTGCTGAAGAAAAGCCTCCCCAAAGCATGATGCCGCCATGTCATCATGGTGGGGTTAGTGTGTTAAGGGTGATTCTCACTGTCAGTTTTCCACCAGACATAGTGTCTGACAAGAACATAACCAAACATACTCCCAAATGTTCATGATGTGGTTTGTTCACTAATGTTCCATGCGAAACCTTTGAGGCCTTCACCAGAACAGGAGTATTTCTTGTTCTGGTGAAGCAGTTGACTTGATTTCATGTGAATATGAAAGCACACTTTTCAGTTTTTTTTAAAAAAATGTATGTGTTACATTATGTTGCTCTTTCTTATAAAACCTCAGTAAAATACAGTGAAGTTTGTGGTTGGAAAGTGACAAAAGAGCTGAAACATGTCTCTCTCACTAGCTTACTGCAATGAAGTTTTCTCTTCTCTTTTATGTGTTTTTTTTTTTTCTTTCAACAAATGACAAGCTGCAACTCTTACCAGTGAGATAAGGTTAGTTAGCGTCAGCTTGATCATAACCTGCACTTTGTCCTCAGGATGATCCGCTGGGCGAATGTTCTTGTTGTAGCCTTTGAACAAGTCACTGATCAGCTCTGATTCCTCATTGCACACCACTGTAGGAATAAAACATATGTAAGAGATATGGGGATTTTTTTCTAATAAGCATGAAGCATTAGCTCTGGAAATATTAAATCAGTCTGCAAAATTTAACTTATAACTTGGTCAGTATGGTACATTGGTCTTTCAAGTGTTCAGTGCCATGCACAAACACATAATTATCACTATCCTTAGATCATATAACATAGCTACTCTAAATATGCACCTTAAATCAGATTTGGCTCATAAACACTAAAATTAGTATTCAAGTTTTGCAATAAAAGGTCACACTTACACACTCTACAAAGCGGGTTTCATGCTCTCCCTTATGAACTGGCAGTCTGGCTGTCCAGTTAGGCACAAATATTTAATCTACCCATGGGACAGTTTGCATAGCTGAAGCTCTGTAATAACAGCGTTGACAGCTGTTTCAAATTAAATCATTAAATACAGTTAAGCTTCATACAGGACACATTCACGCACAAACATGGCTGAAGTGCAAAAATCTAAATATGTAAGTGCAACAGTCTTTGAGCGGCTCAGAAGAAAAATAGAAAATAGAAAATAAATTAAAGAACAGAGATCTGTAAATTCTATTTGATCTGCAACTGGTCAACTAAAAAAACACATGGTTGAACTTTAATATTATTCTATTCTCTGCAATTAATGACAGAAAAAGCACTTCTTCCATCCCAGATTTAACATTGCTAAGATACCTAAATAGGATAACAGCAGAAACAATATTTCACAGCATATCACAGCATATCAATGCTGTTGACTTCAGGGCAGTGCTACATGAGCTGCACAGTATGTACTTGTCATCTAAATACAGCTCGCTCAATCAACTCAAGTGCATACAAAGTTCAGTTACTATTTAATGTCAGTGCTTTGACCTCATCACTTCCTGCAACTGATACCTAAATCATCCTGAAGACAGGCATATAGAAAGGAAACCGGAAGCAAGATCAGAGAGGATTGCAGGCATATAGGTGTGTCAGAACTTTGACAGACAAAACCTGTAACCAGGTCTTTTATATATTTTGACATGAAGGCAGACAGCATCTTGTGTCAGAGCAACATGACCGTATGGTCATGTTGCTCTGACACAAGATGCATCATTACTGTTTAAATGTTGTAAATAGCTGACATGTTGTGCTGAGCTGATCAGGTTGACTGCTGACAAATACTACAGAAAAACACATTTGGATCAATGGCAAAATGTAAAAATGTAATTACAAGACATGATGCAATGAACAGAGAGGTATAAAAGAAAAAGAAAAATCTCTAAACTATATAAAAATTGCAACGCAACATTCAGAAATATAAACAAACAAAAAATAATAACAAATTACTCATTCTTATATTTACCATGTGTTTAAGTTTTAGTATGAATCCAGATTTTATATATTGATTTGTCATCTTCATTTCTGGAAGCTGCTGACTACCAAGGCAACTGAGTGCTGAGATTCACAAAGAGTGAAACAGAAACACAAAAAGCCAAGACAAGGTTCTTGTTTAGATGATTTCGTCATCATCTGAACTGCCAGATGCAGTTGATAAAAATGTTTTTAGAGCAGTTCCAAAATGTTATGTTGCTCAATGTTTTCTAAAATATTTGTGAGATATTTCATAATATCCATTCTGAAAACTCTAGTGTGCATGAACGGACCAGATGTGACCTTTCGCACAAGAACTGCTTTCTTGCCAATGCCTTGCAAAATAGCCTTAAATTTACTCACATTTTGTTCATACATATATATTTATATATTATATTTTATTATTTTTAAAAATAAGTTCCTGCAAAGCTGATGCTTTTCTTTTTTTCTCCACCATGGACCTGTCTCCAGCACCGCCCATTTCCAAATACAAAATGAAAAGCCACCAAACCATACAATGAACATACTGAACTAGAACCAAGGACTTTCCAGTCTGAGTGACCTCAGGGCCAGAACAGCTGTCGTGCCAAGATTTACCTATCACCAGAGCTGAGAGACATAACTGTAAGAGCCACACCTCGGAAGCAATCCAGTCGGTTCCATGATTTTTTCCAGACACACAAAGTAGGTACTCTCGTTTCTTGTTCCATTTCTAGTGCTTTTGTCCTGGAAGCTGATGGATCAAAAGGCTGTTCAGTGCTTTGAATTCCTCCTTCTAAGCTTACCCCAAATGAAATTAACATTAGGTCTTAAACAGAAAACAGACCTGGAGTGCTACAGTGGATCTCTTCAATTAACACCCATCAAATTACGTCTTTAGCACATATTGATTAGGTCTTGCTAAAATGTACCGAGACAGGACAGATTTCTGGACTTCAGCCTTAATAAAATTTTATCAGGAGAACTGATAGTTCTGAATAGAACAGGTTCAAAAGGGCCCCAGGCCTGCGTACAGTAGCATCGACTAGCAAACAGATGCAGCTGGTGTTGGTAGTTTGATAGAACATCATTAGGCCTTTTTTTTTTTTCGTTTTTTTTTTTTGACGAGTGTCAAATACGGACTCAAAATAAAGCATATGAAGTCCTGTTTTTAGACTCCTGAGAGACCAGTAAATGTTCCATAAAAGCTTTGATAATTTTGTGAATGTTAGTTTTTAATTGATAATTCATAAAACACTCCTTCTTAGCTATAATATTAGGTTGAAAAATCTGTTATCTTTGTTTTATCTTGTGTTTCAAATCATTGTAAATAAGTCTTAATGTGTTTTACAATAAAACGTATTCTTGATTACATTAATAATTAATTCTGTTGTTTTTCATATATACCTTAAATGAAGTGAAATCATTGAGTGATAAGAAAATCCTAATCTAAAAATTATACAGACATCTCCTTTGGTCTTTAAATGTTTGATAAAGACTGTCAGACAAAACTTTAATAGATTATGAAACTGATTATGAGACAAATTGTATATTCAGATAGTTTATTGTACAGCATTGCTGCTTTTTTGTCATACCCAGATATTTTAAATAGATAAGCAGAGTAAACAGAAAATGCAGGTCGAAAGATGATTTCTTTGATTAAGAGAAAAAAAAGTCCAAACCAACCTGAAGTTGCTGCCCCTAAACCTACAAACTGTCACCAGTATTTTGCAGTAACTGGCAGTTATTATATCCTGACCAGGCATCATTGCTTAAGCTCCGGATTTTCTGCTAGAGAGCAGAATTCATGTTTCCATCAATTATAGCAAACCACCCAGGTCCTGAAGAAGCCAATCAGCCTCAGACCCTCATACTACAACCACTTTGTTTGTCTATCATTATAATGTCCTTCTCCTGAAATGCTTTGATAGTTTTGCATCAGACGTAAAATGACAAACACCTTCTGAAATAGTTTCCCTTTTGTCTCATCAATCCAAAGACTATTTCCGAAAAGTCTTGGGAATCATCAATATTTTTAGGCAAATATAAGTTAACCCTTTAACTGTCACCCTCAAAACGCTTACATATTAGTTAATGGATTCATTGTTGAGCATTTGTGCTCCTTTCTGTCATCATTTCTTTTCTTTGGATTTCTCCCATCGATGCAGTTTTTGTCCATCTCTTTCTTATTGTTGAATCATGAACTCTGACCTTAACTGAAGCAAGTGAGGTCTGCAGTGCTTCAGATGTTCTGGGTTCTTTTCTGACCTCCTGGATGAGTTGTAATGTGTAATGTAATACATAATGTTGGTAGGCTGGCCATTCCTGGGAGGATTCAACACTGTTCCATATCATCTCCATTCATGGATAATAGCTCACACTGTAGTTTGTTGGAGTCAAAAACCTTTAAAATTAAACCATGAAAACTTACAAGAAATTTTAAAACAATTAAGCTTACAAGAAATTTTAAAACAATTAAGCTCATCCTCCTGCTGTCTTGATATCCTACCCACAACTTTCCTTAAGAAAGTTCTGCCTGTCATTGGATCTGACCTGATTCAAATTGTAAACTCATCCCTCTCATCTGGTGTTTCCCCCAGGCTTTAAAAACAGCAGCTATCAAACCACTGTAAAAAAAAGAACAACTGGGAAAAATTACTATTGCAGAATTACAGACCAATCTCTAACCTTTCATTCATCAGCAAAATTACTGAAAAAGCTGTTTCAACAGTTAAATAGCTTCTTAACAATGACCAACCACTTAGACATCTTTCAGTCTGGTTTCCATGCTCACCACAGCACTGAGACTGGCCTTGTCAAAGTGCTCAATGACATCCTGATAAATACAGACTGTGGAAGAACCACAGTGTTGGTTTTGTTGGACCTCAGCACAGCATTTGACACTGTTGACCATGATAAATTGTTAAAGTGGCTGGAGAGCTGGGTCGGATACTCTGGTACAATACTCAATTGGTTTGAATCCTACCTAAAGAACTGGGAAATTCTTTGTGTCAATAGGCAACTTCTTATCAGAGAGGACAGAAGTAGCTACCATAACTACACAGATGATACACAGCTCTACATTACGATGTTACCAGGTGATGTTAAACCCATCCAAGCACTCAACAGATACTTAGAACAAATCAATGCGTGGATGTGCCATAACTATCTTCAGCTGAACAGAAACAAAACTGAAGTTATTATCTTTGGACCCAAAGACGAACGATCTAGAGTCAGTGCACAGCTTCAGTTATTACAGCTAGAAACTAGTGATCAGGCCCGAAATCTGGGTGTAGTGATGGACTCAGACCTGAACCTTCAGAGACACATTAAGACATTTACAAAGTCGACCTTCTATCACCTGAAGAACATTTCCAGGATTAAAAGATTAAAGTCCCTGCAAAATCTAAACTCTGGAGATACTCATCAAACTTGACTTTACTTGACTTAAAAATGACTGTAAATCTTTTAGACTGACAGACATTAGATTGGGATGTGATGTGTTGCTTTTTGAGATCTTTTAGTCTACTTCATGTTGTCAAACAGATTCTTTTAAGAGATCTTTTGATTCTCCACATTAAACAATAAAAGTTTTACTAGATAAATTAACTAAGCTTTGAAAAAATGTGGTTAATTGCAGTAAATTCATGATTTAACAAAAGGAGGCAAACACTTTTTACATGGAACCAGGGTAATTTGGGTAATTTTTTACCCTTAATTAAAAATATCATTTCAAAACTGCTTCTTGTATTTACCCTGATCGTCCTTGTCTGAAAACAACAACAACAACAACAACAACAACAACAACAACAATAATAATAATAATAATAATAATAATAATAATAATAATAATGAATATACTCTATGAATATTTGAATTCATTCTCAGGATCCTTTATAATAAATAATCATAATTGTCCTTTAGGAAAGAAAAAGGTAATCCCTCCCAATGATAATTTAATAATTTTGTTACTTTAAACATTTGGGAATGTTCCCACAGATCTGTTGTAGATACCTTTTTTCCCGTTTCCTACTCCTACATTATCCCTACCATGATGTTTTTCATGTTTTGGAGGTTTAAAATGTATTTAAAAAATTGGAAACTATCCTTAAAATAACTCTTTGGAGATTAAAAATTGAATAATTAAGTTTAAAACATGGAAACCAACAAAAGTCCTGGTAAGTGTAACAAAAATTGCATTCTTAATAAATTCCATCTCATTTTATTGCATTTTAGGGGTTGTAAGTGGTTAACATGATTTATTCAATGCCTTGATCACAGAAAGTTTTCTACACATAACAAATCACTAGATGTAGATTTTTAGAGTTACTCATCCTTGAACACTGATTGTCTGCCCACATGTAACATGCAAATGGCATAACTGCACAGCATGCCAATCACTGAAGATGAACCAAAAGTTTGCAAACACACCACTTACCCAGGTTTGTTAGAGTCCCCAGAGCAGTTAGAAATCCAAAAAATATCCCTAAACTGTGCAGAGCCATTATGTCTCCAAAACCCCCCTAATGCATTCCACTTCACTATGTTTAAATATAAAGTGTGAGGGGGAGAAAGACTGTGAGAGTAAAGACAGAGGGGAAGAGCCTTAAATCCCCCCTATCAAAAACCCCGACTGTTGTCCAGCCCCGCTGTTGGTATATCCGAGGCTCGGATTTCACAGCAGCTGGACGCACTAAACCAGGACTTCAAGTCACACTCCAGCCATCCACAATAATCATCATCAAGATCATTTAACAACTACAGCGATGCAACTCAGCTATCCTGTGTGGTTTAGTTTCTGAAACTTTTTCCTGTCAATGTGCATATGTCCAATTCTATTGGCAATGAGGATTTGTTTTTAACTGTTTTGTGTGAAAATGAAAAAGAATGAAAAAGAACAGATTCACAGACCCCCATGGGGATAGCAAGGAGAACAGGTGACTGGATGTGTGCCCCCCCCTCCCTCACTCTCCCCCTGCTATGTGTGCAGGGTATTAATACATACTGCAGACCCATACCACTTCCACAGCAGAACTCCACCAGCAAGACATAGACTGCAGATTACCAGTATTAATAGGAAGCAGACACTACTTAGAAAAGCCAATAAAACACTGGGGGCTAAGACTCTGATCTGCATCAAGATAAGTCAGCTAACTTTTTGGTTTTCTGCAGCTCAATTCAAGTTGACCACTGTCAAAATGTAATTGACATATTTTGCAATTATGATTTTTGCTCTGAGTAACAAAGATAATGTCTTTATTCAGGGCCAAGGGCAACAGTGTGAAATCTGGATTGTGCCATATGAGTTGCTCAGAATGTGATGTACTTCTAAATATACAGCTAGGAAAACAGAGATGGGCTTCTTTACAGTAACTAGAGCTTGCAGAGGGTGTTTGAGTCTCTCACACTTACAACTCAGAGGCAGATTGAAGGACTAGAGAAGTCCAGCTTCGAGTTTAGAACACACTTGTGTTTACATCCAGGAAAATATGAAAAAAATGCAAAATAAGTTTTCAGCAAGGGTCATCTACATGCATTTACTGAATCTGTGTACATCTCTTACTTAACTGGCTTTCATAAATCACACTAAAAGTGTTTTAGAAGCAAATAGAACCACTGAGATATGAAACACAGATAGGAAAAAAAATTGTACAATAAAAAAATGATTCTACATTTTTAGGATGAGAAGGAAATATTTAGAAAATATTTAGAAACTGTATTTATTTTTATATCTTGTTGCCACACAGTTTGGGTTTAAACTGCTGATACATCACAATTTTGAATCAACGCTGATAATGTTTTCACTATCACAATCACAACTTTGAAAAAGGATATTCAGATCAGATTTTATTTTCCTCATACAGATTTGAGTCATTTAACTCAAGTCAAGTTCATTTGTATAGCACATTTCAGCTGCAAGGCAGTTCAAAGTGCTTTAGATCATAAAAACATCATACAGTTAATGAGCAAGAAACATTACATTTTGACAAATGCCATCATCAAAATCATCAAGCAAATGCACATCAAATATATTGATCAATGCTCCACTTACTACTAATCAAAGGCAACTCAAAACAGGTGGGTTTTTAGCCTTAGTTTAAAGGAACTCAGTGTTTCAGCTGCTTTGCAGTTTTCTGGGAGTTTGTTCCAGATTTGTGGTACATAAAAACTGAAAGCTGCTTCTCCATATTTGGTTCTGGTTCTGGTGATGCAGAGCAGACGAGAACCAGAAGGCCTGAGTGGTCTGGAAGGTTGATATGTTGAAATAACGACAACATGTCTTTGAAGTGTTTTGTCACTAAACCATTCAGTGATTTATAAACTAACAGAAGTATTTTAAACTCTCTGAGCTACAAGGAGCCAGTGTAAGGACTTTAGAACTAGGGTGATGTGCTCTGTCTTCCTTGCCTTAGTGAGAACGCGAGCAGCAGCGTTCTGGATCAGCTGCAACAGACGCTGTTGCAGTAATCAGTGCGATTAAAGATAAATGCATGGATAAGTTTCTCTAGATCTTGTTGGGACATTAGTCCTTTGACCCTGGAAATGTTCTGTAGGTAATAGAAGGCTGATTTACATCAAAATACATGAAAAAAATAACACTCCTAGAGTACTTTATGGTCTGCATCAGCATAGTGATTTTGTTTCTTTTGACTCACTTAGCAATGATCTTCAGAATGCTGCAGTATCAGTTTTTCTTGAAAGTGACAGATGTTTTGACTTAGCTGGAGTTTCTGTATTTTTGCCTAAAAATGCTGCTCCAATCCTGGTTAAGTTTGGTAAAGTTGCAATGTCCTCACAACACATCAAATGAAGAAAAAAATAGCTAATTAATTTATATTTGATGATGTATCTGTATTGACATAGACATAGAGATAAAGCTTTTGTGTCCTGTGAACAGATCACATGAAACACAAATAGCTTTACCATTTTTCCCCCTGATGATATATTTGACTTGACATATGCAGCAAAAGTCTTCAATAAACTGATACTCCTACTGATAACATTTTGATCCTATTCCCTAAAGGGCTAGGCTAACATTAGCATGTTTGCCCTGTGTTTTTATATGTTATGGCATACTTTTACTGTGGTTCTAGACAATCATCTGAAGACAAACCTTAATTTCAATAAATTAAGTGCTTTTTATAATCTTGAATGAGTAATGTTTTAGCTTCTCTCTGCACATTTCTCCCACAACAGTTAGGAATATCTGTGCCATATGATCCAAATAAAGTACGTAGAGCAGCTTAAATTACATAGACAGTTTACATAATTTACATGTACAGTTTGGCATAGACTAAAATTGTAAGCAAAATCCTATATTTGAAGGGCCTTTAAAATTATGTATATAGCCCATTAAACAGTTTTGCAAGCTGCTTACTCAAAAATACGCTGTGATTTGGTGACTACTTTCCTTTCTAATTCCAGTGAAAACAGCACAGTAGTTAGACTAGTTTTTCTCACATTGTTTCCACATTTCCAACCCAGTTTTTGTTAAATAAATGATGATTTGTGTCATAGTGTTATTGTTTATTTAAGGTTGCTAAACTTGAAACCCGATACATCAGGGATTATGCCATAGTATTATAAAAGGCTGCACTGAGTTAACATTTGTAGAACCACATCTGTTAGGGTAGGTCTCTACAAGCTTTGAACTTCTAGAGCCCCCTTTGTGCCCATTCTTCTTTGTAAAATAGCTCAAGTTCAGTCATTCTGGATTCAGAGTGTCTATAAATGTCAAGTCTTACCATAGTTTCTGAATTAAATAGATTGGGACTTTGACTGGGTCATTTTAAGTTTTGAATATGCTTTGATATAAACCATTCTATTGTAGCTCTAGCTGTATGTTTATATTTGTTGTCCTGCTGGAAGGTTGGTCCTGGGCTTAAATGTTTTACAGCCTCAAAAAAGTTGTTTTTTTGTTTTGTTTTTTTGTCCTGCTTTTAACACCATCCATCTTCCCAATAGCTCTGACCAGCTTCCCTGTCCCTGCTTCAGAAAATATTCCAACAATATGATGCTGCCACCCTGGACATGTCTCCAGTCCCTAACAGGGCAACACAGATGGATACCACAAATAACCATGCCCACACACATACTCCCGCCTGACGACAATTCAGAGTAGCCAATTAACCTAACATCCATGTTCTGTTTTTTTAACTGCGGGACAAAACCAGAGTACCCAGGCAAACCCGCACATGCATGGGAAGAACATGCAGAAAGACTCCTCAGCAAGATTCAAACAAGGGACTTTATTGTTGCAAGGCAACAGTGTTAATAACTGCACTGCAGCCCAGCATTCATGTCCTTCTCAATAAATCCAAATAAAATACATTGAAGTTTTGTTGTGGTATTGAGTCAAATGTTAAAAAGTTTGGTGAGAATAATTACAGTATCCAACTCTATGACAGCATACAGTTAGACCTTACTGAAGTAAATATGTGGCCACTGAGGGTAATTTGTAGCCTCACATGTTAGATAAGGGTTTTATTGCAAAGAAATGAATAGATAGGCAGGGCTTAGTTGTAAATATATGAATTTATTTATTTATTATATTTTTACCATGAATTTTATTTATTTATTTTTACAATATTTCTTTTAATTTCCCTTCACAAATCTTGACTTGATGGCTTTAACTAATTTAAATAGCATGTTGTGAATTTAACAAAACAGTAAACACACCAGTGAAGGTTCTGCAATTCAGTGCCTCTTCAAAATAATCTTTTCGGTTTAAGCTTACACTTGCAGAGGCATCACAATGGCTGCAAAGTAATGATGTGAAGCCAAATACCTAACGCTTGTCAATGAGTCCCTTCATCCCCTTTTCATCAGGTAGAGCCCATTTCAGATCAGATCATCCACTGGCTGAACTGAATAAAAGCCTTGTGTCCAGCGCCCCCACCCCAACAGTCTTATAATGAATGGCCTTGCTTTCACTTTTTTTCCTGCTCCTTTGCTGGAAAATACAATTGTTAAGCCCTTCTTCATGAGCAGACACGTGGTACAGCTTCAGTGTGGACTTCAATGTCTGTTTAGTTCCCTTTGGACAGCAATGACTGAACCATTAGATGCAATAATCATGTCATTTATGAGCCATATTAGTCAGTTTATGAACATGACTTATAGACCTTAGACTTTAGTTGAAGGAAATTATGTCTTGGATCATAGGTCAAACTTTAATTTAATACACATTAAAGATAAGTAAGTTATTCCTTCTGTGTTTTGTGGAGCTTTATCTTTGTAATTTCCACCTTTTGACATCATCAGCCTCCAAAGGGTGTTACGATTATTGTAGCCCTTCTTGTGGTGTGTGTTAATTAGTTTTGATGTGACAAGGGAGAGAAAGGCGGGGGCAGAGGGAGGGAGTGTGGTGGTGGGAGGAGAAGCGACAGAGCAAGCATTTCTCTGCTCACCAGGAATATAGGGCATACACAGAATATGAATCCGAAGGAGAGAAGTCACCGTCAGACAAGTGGAGTTGGCTCTGCTTTATCAGCTACAGGCTGCTCCCGACTGATCTCTGGACTCTCAGATTGAGCAACTCACCAAGAGACCGGCAGCTCAAAAAACAAAACAAAAAAAATCCAGTAGAGACAGAACCCAGATAGAGCAAGGAGGCAAATTCAACAGAAGAAAAAAAAAATGCAGGAAGGACTAAATGGAGCATCCATAAAGGTTTTGGAGGTGAAATGACTGAGAGAAGTTTTCTTTTGAGGTTTTGAGGAAGAGCAAGATAGGTTTCAGAGGACAAGGGGTGGGGGGGTCAGAGGAATGGGTCCGGTGACAGCCAGTGAAAGGGCATAAAACCTCATGTGAAACACAGAGGAATTAAAAGGTAAACGACAGAGAAAAAGCAACAGAGGCAGACTGGCAGGCCCGAAACTGAACTTCAGGATGGGTGTGAAGCGCAAGGCAGCTGCTGCTATCTTGGTCCTGCTGCTGTGTCTTGGCTCATTATGGCTACGTGAGTATTTTTCTAAGTGTGTAATGTCAGCCAGCTACTATTAGTTTTATTTCATCTGCTCTGTTTGGAATGCATTTGGCTCAGATCAGGACTTAATCACATGGTGCAGTTTCAGGCACAGTGGTCATGTCAGTTGTTTTTTTTTTTTCTAAAAAGGGACTAATGTTTCATGGATATGTATCCGCAGGACCTGATATACCTTTCTTAACTTAATTTTGAGGGTTTGACTTTGATAAACATATTTCTTCCCACAAATTATCAAATGTATCAAATTGTACACACTCTGGGTTACAGATGAAAAAAAAATGCTCCACTATTGTCAAAAAGCTTCTTAATTTCAATTTCTAATGTGAAGAAACAAACAAACTATCAGACATTTTTTGAATCTACCTTTATTTTTTGTTATTTTTATTTATTTATTTTTTTTACGTGTCCTGTCCGGCAGTGTGGCACTCAGAATTGTCAT
Source organism: Anableps anableps (assembly GCA_014839685.1). Taxonomy (NCBI): domain Eukaryota; kingdom Metazoa; phylum Chordata; class Actinopteri; order Cyprinodontiformes; family Anablepidae; genus Anableps; species Anableps anableps. Next base: position 12,738,974 of record CM026078.1, on the reverse strand, counting down.
CTGAATGTCAAGGTAAGGCCCAACAGAATCTACCTTTAAAAACAAATGTTCAATGTAATTATTCGTAATTATTCTGGGAAGGTCTAATCTGAGATCATGTGATATCTACTCCAGTGTGGATTAGGATCTGATCCTGGTTTTCAGATGGAAGCTGGAACAGCCACCTCCACATTTTCATATTAACCTAATTCAAAAGGTTCAGAGCTGATTTGGTTTTTGGTCCCAAACATGTCTCATATTAACTTTGACCTGAGGATATCATGTTTCATTTGTTTCACTTAAACTGACTCACTGATAACTGTGCTTCAAGACAGAGTAACTATCAGACACAAACTACAACAAAGAAAGAGCCCTTCAAAAGTATTAACTTTTTCACAAATAATCATATTTCAGTGAGAAACTTTTATTTATTTTATTGGGAATTTATGTAACAGACCAACTCAATATATTATTAATGAGATGATTTCTGAATGCAACTGGTTCAGTAAGATTTTATTAAATAGAATCTTGGCTCAATGTGTATGCATGCCACACCTTTCAGGAAAAAAAACATGTTTCTCTTTCCACTTCACAATTATGCAATACTTTTTGTTGATCTATCTCATGAAATCCCAATAAAATGCCAGGAAATCTGTGGCTGTATCACAAACAAATGTGAACAAATGTGACAAAACGTGAAACAGGTTTTAGAGGTATAAATACTTTTATAATGTACCATAAATGCCTTAATTTCAATATATCTTAAATATTATTTTTGGATAGATTTTTCTACCCTATTTTTTAGCATGTAAAGTATATTACATTGTTGACTTGATTCAACAAGCAACATGTATGCAGATGATGTCAGGTGGGGTCACTGGGTTTGCCGAGTCACAGACAGACTGAAAGAGCTAGAATAAAACTAGTCACTGTGCTTGAAAATATCATATCATATATAATTTAAATAGAATGCTTGTCTTGCATAATGAACACTTAAATCTAGAGTATACTGTAAAAAAATATGCATACCCTTTAAACCTTTTCTTAGTTCACATTAAACTTTTTATTCCAAATAAAAATCAAAAACTTGTGGTGTGCATTTATATTTAGCTTTTGTTTGAGAGACCACACTTCCAAATATTGAGCAATTTAAGTCAGAGCAAGATGAATGCATAAGACACTTTATCAGTGGAAAAGATGTTGGATTCCCACAGGGTTGTTTATAGCACACGCAATTTCTAGTAAAGCTGGCGCATTACATATGTCATAGCCAAACATTGGCGATTGGGTAAAATCAGATCCCATCGTTTTAAACTTCAACAGAGTCCAAGCCTCAAGAAAACAATTGTTTCTCAATAGGTAAGGGTCCAGACTCTCTGTATGAAGCAAAGTGTAGAACAAGGGGCTGGTTTTTTACTGGGCTAGGCTTATTGTGGATTCCTTGAATGATTGCTTTGTTCTTGCCAATTTCTTTAAAGTCCAGATTGACAAGTAAACAACGAATATTTGACTTGTCAACAGAAGTTCCTACCTGAGCTGTGGATCTCTGCAACTCCTCCTGAGTTACAATAGGCCTCTTGACTTCTCTGGTTAAAGCTTTCCTTCCCAGCCTGTTATTTTTGGTAGACAAGCACATATTAGTAAGTTTACAGTTGAGATTAAAATTACACATGAGGACTCTATTTATTAGCTAATTAGGTGGCTTCTAAATGCAATTGGTTGCATTAGGTTTTATTTATGAGTCAATAAAGGGGGTTAACACAAATGCCCACCACACTTTTGTATTTTAAATTTAAATTTTCAAAACAAAGTATCAATTTCCTCTGATGTCACAGCTCAGCAACACTTTGGTCTATAATATAAAATCCCAAGAGAATAAATTGAAGATGCTCTGAGATAAAATGTGAAAAAGTTCCAGGGTCTTTCATGCATTTCCATTGCATTAAATTTCATTAGAATGCTTGTCTTTGCACACTTTAAATGTTTAAATGTTTGAAAGCCAGTTGTTCCATAATCTGTTTCTTGGTAATAGGATTACCGATCGGTAAAACTGCAGCACATGGGAACAAAAGAAAGCTATTCCTAAGTAATTTACAACAATTCATTACAGTCATTACAACAACAAATTAAAGCTTTGCTCATTGATCTCCTCTTTACAGTTTTATACCACTCTACACTCTCTCTTTTTGTTGATCTGTAGCATGCAGCTTTTTTCTTGGATAAACTCATCCTTAAAAAAAAACAACATAAAAAACCCTTAACAGCAGCCAAGCAGCTGTCACGAGCTGCTGAACATGTAGGAAGATTTCCTTCCACAGAGCCCAGAAAGACTTGAAGCAGAGCTACAGTAACTGCACTTGTTACAATTTCAAGGCTAAATCATTAAAATGTTCTTTTTTTTTTTTTTTTTTAAATAAATGATACTTTTGATGAGGTCATTGCCAGTAGTGTGTGACATGTTCATGTTTTTCTAATGTCTTGCTGCAGAGGGAGGTTTGGATTACCACTGGGATTCCTGTTTAAAAGGTTACAATCAGCTTAACAAGGTAAAAGTGCACACAGACTATGTAGAAATGATTGAATTGCTAACCCAATACAGGGTTGATTTAGTGAAGCAGACAAGCAGTGAATCACGAGCTTTTTCTTTCTTTGTCTCCTGTTGATTAACCCCTGACCTAACCACACACCCCCACCCCCACTCCAGAATCAGCTTCACCAGCTGTCTAACAGCAGCGAGGCAGCAGATGAGACAAAGGTCCCGCCTGTTCTCTCTTTGTGTCCTGGCCAGAACTTCCAGGTGTCAGTGTTGGTCTCCCACCTGCTGGCTGCTCGGGCTTACACCTCTGATGTGCTGCTGCAGCCATATCTGTCCAGCTGGGATGAGCTTGTAAAGTAAGAGCATGAGTTAAAGCTTCATCACCAAGATGGATAAAGTAGCTTGCAAAATTATTCATATCCCTTGAACTTTTCACAATGTCATGTTACCACCTCAAACTTTAATGTATTTAATTGGGATTTTGTGATAGTGTGACACAAATTCTTGCATCTTTGGGACTTGGAAAGAAACTTATGGATGGTTTTCAAAATTGTTTATAAATAATAATCTGAAAAGTGTGCCATGCATTTTTTCTGAGGTTCCATCACTCTGATAACCCAAAATCCAAAAACTTGGGAGATGTAATACAGGTTCAGGTTACAAAACAATATCTCAAGCTTTAACAATCTTATAGAGCACTGATCAGTTCATAATTATAAAATGAAACAATTCCAAACTTACCAAGGCACTGCTGTCCTCCTGACAGGCCAGGCATGGAGGGCATGAATCAGAGAAACAGTTACCTTTGGTAACTCTGGAGGAGCTGATGAGATTTACAGCTCAGGTGGGAGAATCTGCCAACAGGATAACTATTAATTGTGCTCTACTCAACTCTGGAATTTACTTGAAGTGACAAGAAGAAAATCATAAGAATGTTTTATGGCCAGATTTTGACCTACAAAATACTATGGCTGTAGGAAAAGTGTCATTACACAAGTACTTGTAGAAAACCTGTTGGATACTGTGAAAGGCCTGGGAATGGGGCAGAGGTTTACCTTCTAGTAGGTCAATCATTGTAAACATAAAGCTTGAGGTACAATAGAATGGTTTCGTTCTAAGCATATTCATGTGCCAGAGTGTCCAAGACTTGAAAAATGATGATCACAGATGTTCTCCATCAAGTCTGATTAAGCTTAGGCTTTTTTTCAAACAATAATGGGGGAAAAAATTGTACTCTAGATGTACAAAGCTAATAGAAACATGCCCTAAAAGACTTTCAGTTTTGATTGAAGTAACTAATATTTCTACAAAATACTGAGGATTGAACACATTTGCATTCTACAGTTTTTAGATCTTGATTTTTAACATTTTTTAACCATGTAACACTGTCCTTTCATTTCATAACTATGTAGCAGATTTTGTTAGTCTTTCACCTAAAATCTTACTAAAATACACACAAATTTTTAGTTTTAGGGACACAAAGCATTAAAAATGTCAAGAGACCTCAAAACATCTACAAGGCACTGTACATTTGTAATGGTTGAGTTGAATGAACCCATTTCTGGCACTGTAAGAAGATTCTTTCTGTTCTTTGTCACTGTCCCAGGTTCATGGAGGCTCTGGGCCCTATGGTTAGTTTGATATCAAAAGAGATAGAGACTAAGACCACTATAATCCGCCAACTGGCCCTGCTATCTGAGAGGAGCCCAGAGTCAGAGTTTGGCCAAGACATCCACTCAGGAAACTCTGCAAACTCACAACCTGGGGGAAAAAATGCTGTGGAGGCTTCACATGATACAGGGGCCTACCACTCTGTGCGCTCAATGATTTGGACAGAGCTGAATCGAGGCATAGTTGATTTCCACCACCAGACAGATTCTGGATGCCGGACCCTTCTGCGACTGCACCGAGCTCTGCTCTGGTTGAAGCTCTTCCTGCAGAAGCTGGCAGAGACACCGACGACTGGACGGCTCAGGAATCCTTCCAATTTGTGTCGTGAGGCCTACCAGAACACCCTATCCCAACACCACACTTGGTTTGTTCGCAGGGCAGCGGAGTTGGCTTTCATCGCCCTTCCGGAGCGAGGATTTTTCTTCAGGCTAGTGTGTGTGCAGAACCAGGAGGAGCTGAGTGTGGTGTTAACCAGAGTAGTTAAAGCTATTGGAGAAATCTATGACAGGACACAGAATGCACTGGAGGAAAATGGCATGCTGGACTTACCTTGAAAATGTGAATCATCTTGTCTGTCTTTGAAATTGCCATTAAACTTTCAGGTTCAAGTAAACCTTTCAAAAACAGCTGAGCAGACTATTTTTGAAGTGAAAAGATAAATGCTCTAAGCTTCTTCTGCAGATCAAGAGGGTGTCTTCTTCACATCTTAGAGATAATTTAATGAAGCAGATGACACATTGAGGCATTGACTGGCTTAATCTGGTGAAACGCCATTATAAAAGCATCTGCACAACATAAGTACCAAAGGAAGCAGTGTTTTGTGACTGAATCAGATTTTAATGGTTCTTGTTTTTATGTCTTCCTTTGCCTGTTATGGCACTTTTTTATGGATTTGATAATAACTGTCTGACTGAGTGTGAATAATTTCAAGCTCATTGATTTTGTACGCTGCTTCATTACTGGTTCAGTCCAGATGCCTACAAATTGCTGCAACACCAGTCTCTCATGATGAGACAGGTCTCATGTGAAACAATATGAGCTAAACATGGGACTGCATGCGTTATTTTTGTCTAAATTTGTCTGTTGTGAAATATAGTAGAAAACGTTGAACATTTTCTGTCATATTTCAGAAAATAAAGATTAATTTGACATTTTTAAATAGACTTTGCTAGAAAGAAAAACACGGAATTGTATTAATTGTATTAATTACGGTCTGCACGAGTATGCAAAAAAGTTCCTTCCTTCCTTCCTGTTTTTTTTCCTTTAAGGTTGCAAATAAAAGCGCAATAATTATTAAAATATCTGTCACATACTAAAATGGAAATGGGTTAAAAAAAAAAAAAAAGGAATGCTGGTAATCAGAGTCTGGAAAAATATGGAATTTTTTACTTTGACAAGCTGATCAACTGTTGTAATGTAATCATTCATCCAGCAGAGGCTCCAGTGCTCTACTGTAGGCTAATCTTTCTATCCTCCCCATTTGGTGGTTTAAATCCACTGTGACACTTTTACAAAACAAGGTCATGTTATAGATTAAAAAACATTTTAAAAAAATGTTAAAGGAAAAAAAAGACTTTATGGATACAGCTTTCTTAAAGAAAATGCCATGCAACTAACATTCACTGGTTTACATCATGCTACTAAAACCCTCAAATGCCTCTAATGCTTCATAATCCTGGCCACCTGCCTTTCCTTGCATTACTCTCTCTCTTTCTAAAGAGGAGAGAAAAGAATGGAGGGATAAAGATACAGTTTGAGACCATGGAAGAGAGGTGAAGAATAAAGCCATTCTTTAACAGCGTTTACTATGATCTCATATCAGATTGTCTTAGTTTAAAAAGTTCAGCCAATGAGTGAATTTTGACTTTCACTGTAAAAACTTAAACGGTTAAAAATTGTGTATATTTCCCCCAGTCCATTTCACACGTTACATGGCATTACATGACAATAATAGAGCTCTTACACTTTAAGATTTTCTTTCCCGATTTAAGGGTATGGTTCAGTGTTTTTGAAGTGTGGTCCTGCTAAAAGATTATAAGTGTCATGATAATAGGTGTTTGGTACAGATGTAGTTTGGATCTTTTTGTTTCATTTGTGTTTCTGTTTTAATCATTTCTTTGTTTATTTGCTTAGCTTTTGCCATTTTAGCTTATTCCTTGTGTTAGTTCTTCCTTCGGACTTGTTTACTTAGATTAGTGTTTTTGTTAGCCTTAGATTCTGTTTTGTTCTCCTATTAATTTTTCTCCTATTTCTCCTATATTTCTCACAGTGATCACATTTACCATTATTAAGCTTTTGTATTTTAAAAGGTGTATAATTAAGTCTTGCATGTCCAAATCTTAATCTTGTTATTAATCTTTCTCCCTTTCTATTTCTTCTCTCAATTCTTCTTTCTCCTACTGTCTTTTGAACTTTCTAAAGCCATCTTCTTTTTCTTTCTTCATCCTACCTTTTTGCTATTCCTTCATCAGTTTTTGTTTTGCAATACACTTTCCCTTGAATTTGCTTGATTTTACTATGAAGCTAACAGGATTTTGAATTGACTTCTTTGCCATCTTATCTACCTTCTCACTTCCTTTTACTTCAACATGTGCTGGTCCACTTCCTAGGTGTTCCTTGTTTCCTCATTAACCTCGACCTGCTCCCTTCCCCAGCTGCACCTACCCACTTGTGATTAACTCTTCTGGTCCTACTAATATTCTCCATACCCTCCTCAGCATATATATACATATATATCCATCTATCTATCTGTTCACCCGTCTTTTTCTGTGTTTCGCTGCCTGTTCCCAAATCCAGCTCCTTGTTCGATGTTCTCCCATAGTTATCTTTGCTATAAGTTCCTTGTTTGTTTTTTCATGAAATACTTTGCTTTCAGTTACGTTCTGCACTTGGGTCCTACCTTAAACTAAACATGACAATAAGCAATCAATATCTTATCTGCAGTATATTGTCCTCTTGATGTTTTTTAACTTAGTATAGAAAAGTATGAATATTTCTTTCACATAGGAGGATCATTGATGGTGCACTGGCTTCCTAACTACTCCCCATCAAAGTGACCATCAATGTCAACATGTTTACACCCAATGTAAACATGTTGACAGAGCAAAGGCACAACATAACAGCATTCCATAAACTGCTGTGATGTTTTTGGTCTCAGTCCCCCTCAGACTTAAAATCAAATCAAATGTTAGTCTCAGTTAGCTGTGCATACAACGGTAGTGCAGACACTGGTGTTACTTCAAGTGTCCAGGATCAACTAATCTGGAATTAAACTAAATGAAGACTAGTACTACTATTGCAGTTAAGATATGAATTATGTTCAACCAACCAACAGAATCTCATGTCAAAAATTGTGAACTATCACTTTAAAAAAACACTAATCTTAAATGACAGCAGTTTATGCACAGACTTTCTGAACCTTTTAACACTTGTCACGTTTGTGTTGGACAATTATTTAAACAAAGCTGATGAGCATTTACAAAGGAAATGCACACTGGAGTTGGTGTGCCACCAGGGATTTTCCTGAGTGAAATACAGACCAAGAAAGGAACGTGCAACATTTCTGGTTTGTGTAACTGTGTGTGTGATATAAATGTAAAGTGATACTGAAAGCAAAAATATTATAGCAGGGTAAGTGAACACAATTTTATTGAATTTTACACCAACAGGACTGTCACTTATCCCGAGTTGGGAAGATTATTGGTGCTGCACCACCCTTTTTCTCCATTTTCTTGTGTGGATATTCATCTGCTTTGACGTAAGTGGCCATGAAATGCAAATGTGACATCAGTTTAAAGGTTCATAAAATTGTTCACTCAAACTGCTGGTTATAGATAGCTCTCAGAACAGCCAGTAAGTTGAGCCTCTGGGAGTAACTATCCAATCAACATGTGTATGTGGGCTCTATTAGAATTTAGCTCAGTCTTTATCTCTACTAAGAATTCACAATGGACTTTTTTTGTGTGGGACCTTTTTGGGTTAATGACCTACAACCCATGTAGATCATATCCAAGACCTCTATAGGTTCTACTTTTTGCCCAAAGTAATCCATCAAACTTGTACAGGCAACAAAGGTTATGTAATCTGTGGACAGTCCCATATGGGCCCATTTTTCATCCCAATTCCAACCCTAATGGGCTCCAAAAAAATGTTTGGGTAATCTGAATTTGCATTAAATAAAGACATCGAGTGTTATGTACTGCAGGTGCAATAATCACTGCTTTTAACCTTTTCACAAAACCTTCCTTCAAAAAATTTGTTACCACCTCTTTAAACTAATCGGCAACCACTGGTATCTACTGGACCATTTAAATTATTTGGAGTGAGATTACAGATTATACTTTGTGGAAGCCAAATTTGAAACTGCTGACTCGCTCTTCTTTCACATGCAAATATGCTGTGTCACAATCAGCTTATCATCATACAAAATAAACCAAACAGATGTCAAATTGAAGCTTAGATGCAAGAAGCAAAATCAAGTTTGAGTTCCCTTAAATGACATTTATTTATTTTTATCTTGATTTAAACATAAGCAAAAATAGACATAGGGTAAGAGTCAAAAATAAGGATCCAGGATAATTTATTTGTTTCATAAATGTATATTTTAGGACAATCATTTGAACCACAATCATAAGCAACAGTGAAACTTTAAGTTTAACTGTATGTGTGGGCAGCAATATTTCTCATATTTATTCACTGTTTGAATCATGAATTTCTCTCCAACACTTCACACTGTGCAGTTTTGCAGTTTTTGAAAGTGCTTTGAGGGTTAAAGTCCTGTTAGAACTTTGATTGCAAGCTTTAAAAGCTCATTTTTATTAAACAGAAAAACATAGACTCAAATGACGGGAAAGACATTAAACCATAATGCAAATCTAAACAAATTACTGGCATTTTGCCTTTTTGTTTAACTAAATTATGAAACCTCAGTTAGCTTTCATATCACAATACAGTTCAAACCTCACATTCTCTTCTTGTTACAGTAAAATACTCTTTCATACATAAACTATTTTCTTTTTCTTTTTTTTAATATTGCCAGCATATCTGTAACATAGTCCTTCTTTCTCGCTTGCTCTTGAATTTAGCAAATGTTGCCTTTCCTTTAAACAATCATACATTTTCACAGGAGATAAATATATATTGCTCTTTGATAACATCTCCAAATTAGTACAGAAAAAAAAAGGGATAAATTGAGATAGCAGGAAAGAACATTTGGTGAAGCTGGAGGACAAAGATGTCTGTCCACCAGGAGGCACTGTTATGCTGAAGGGAAACATTTTCCACTTGTGCGTGTATTTATTATTGTGTAACAGGAGGCCTTTATGATTCTGTGGGTGATATTTTTGCTCAGACCTGCATATAAAGATCTATCAGAGCTGCAAAAATAGATGATGCGTAAATAACCATGAATATCTTTGGCAGAAGAAGTAATGTTCTAGTATGAATGACAAGAAAAGAGAGTGAAATAAATAGATGAGACCGAACATTTGAAAGGTCGCCGTATTAAAGAAATGTGGGTTTGAAAGTATGAAAAAACTAGAATGAGAATGGCATTTTAAAGCAGTGTACCAGGCATTTGATGCTCAGCGCATGAACGACAAAGTAGGGTAAAGAAGTTCAGCGTGCCTGCTTTGGATTAGTTGACCAGATTAAGAGATTACAATGAAATTAAGTAAGCGCTGAAAGCAGGCCAGAAGAGGAGTACATGTGAACCCATCAGTGAAGTCCAAAAAAGCTTAAAGGAAAGAGCCTGTTAAAGCACATCATGCTGAATTATCATCTTGAATAAAGAATAAATGATCATGTTCGATCTACTTGTCCATCTAGGTCAGATAAAAGGTCTTGATTGGACCTCTGTGAGATTCTGGTGATAGCAGCACAGAGAACAATAATGTAGACAAGCAAAGTCAAACCTTACTTACTTAGGTTTCTGTTGACAGCACCCACCACATTTTTTTTGTGCCCCTGGTAAAGATTCGTAAAAAGCCTTAAAATAAATCTTTCTTGCAGTAGCATGTTATAGCATTAAGAAATGTAAAGGAAAAAAATCCAATCTTTAATTTGATAACATTATTCATATAGGGAGATGATCCAGGGCAGCATGGTGCAACAATTAGTGAGAGTACTAAAAAAGCTTCAGGTACTTTTCCTTAATAGGAAAAGTACCTGAAGCTTTTTTTATGCAAGTTGATCAGATCACTTGGAGCTTCTAATTAGTAGTCTACAATTCCTTTTTTCTAGAGCATATAAATATTATGACACACAAGCCCTTTCTTTTAGCCACTCTTTAAAATCGGAAAGACTGTAGAACATTCCATTCAAGGCATGCACAACGGTTTTGACCTGGAAGTCAGGAAACAGCGACAATAAAACACACAACTATAGGGGCAAGATTAGGGGCATCTAATCTTGCCTCTATAGTTGGAGCAATATTAGTCCAGGGTTCTTGCAAATTTTCTATTTCAAATTTATGTTTTTTTTTTTTCCCAGACTCAGTCTTCTAGCTTTCTGACGTTATGGACATATGAATACAAAAAAATTATTCAGTTAAGTTTTACTATCTGATTATTATTACTTCTTTATTTTTTACACAAATCATAAAACAACCCAAAACTTGAGCTTTCCAGTTCAGCAATGTGATAAAGGTTTATTTCAGTCTTTGGTATCTGAACTAATATTGATCAGGTGAAATCTATAATACTTAGAAAGTCTGGACTGAACTCAAATTCAAAGCTTTTTCAATCAGTTTGTGATCTGTAATAACTCCATTTCATGATAAAAGTGAATATTTTTGTTTGGCATCTCAACCAGTTTATAACACAGAAGTAAAATAATCTAAATGCCAGAAACAATTATTAAATGACTTTTAAATTTCAGATTGAGTGTGTATTTATCTGTTAGTTACACACATACAAAAATAAGCAATGATAACAACTTAACTTTTGATGATGCAAACCAAAAATAAAGGTAATCTTTTAAATATAAATAATTAAAAATACCATTATTTTTTTCAGGAATTGAGATTTTTATCTTTTAAACAATAATAAACAATAATAAATGGAATAAAAAATAAAATCTGGGAATGTAACTATTTTTCCCTACTGTTTTCATTTTCCCATACGTATCATGAAAAATTATCAAATCAAATTCCTTACTCTTTCAGAAGTGTTTTAAGTTCATCATACCATTAATCAACCTGTATTTAGTAATCCATAACTTTTTGTTTCCTGGTGTATAAATGACATTAGACACAGAGGTCAATTTCTCAAAGCTACTATTAAAAATGGGAAAGGCGAGAGTCTATGCCATTCAAATATAGCAGATGATGTGCTGATCTGCAAAAGTCAGAACATTGCTAGTTAAGACAAGGATAAGGGACCGATTATATGATCACCAAGTCTCCGTGGCAATATCCCAGTTTCTTTTAAGGGCCAACAATTGTGGAGGGTGCTGTACATGACTGGATAATATTACAACTGAGTGAAACCAAGTTTTAAAGTGTTACAGATTCTTCAGACTAATATACGTAGATCTTTGAGACAGGTTTATGGGATATCACAGCACAGTGATTGTAGCTCCAGCACCAAACTCAGGCATTATGTATGATTTTTAATGGTAGTGCTTGTGGTTAGATAATCATCATGATGGCTTTTCATTCAAACATCAGAGAATAAAACAAGAACTACAAAACAAATTATTAAATTAGTTTGTGGTCAGTGAAGTACATCTAAAAGCTCATTGAGTATTCACTCACATAAGCTCAAGAGGATGTAAACTGCACACACTGATGTTCAAGATGAATATTATGAATAGTGATGTGTGGGAAAAAAAAGTAGGAAACAAAAACCAAACCGTCTGCATCTTCCTCCTCCTCCTCCAAAAACTGCAAGTGCTTTTATTAAATCAACTCAGCTTCACAAAAGAAGGAAAAAGCACACTTCCAGTGCAAAACAATAAAAAAAATGTGACAATGACATCTATTCCTGGTATCAAGGAATTAGATGCAAAACACTCAACAACAAAAAAGAGAACTAAATCTTTAGGTTTAAATCAATAAATTAAAAATGTATACACAAGACCTATAGCTTTGGGTTTAACTTTAGGAATGAAACTGTACAATGAGAGGAAATGAAGTACTGCTGAAAACTGAATACATGCTGTTGACAAATAAAATTCATCTGGGTGACTTGGCTAGAAAAAACCGTACATGTTGGAAATTTAACGCACTAATTTTGTTTATCTATTGAACAAGTCTACTGCCTTTTAAAGGTGTTTTCCAGAAATGTGTCTCTTCTAATTAATTCAGTGTTAAAATCATACCAGATATGATTCTTGCTTGTTTTGTTAGCAGCTGCTCTGAGTTCAAAGATTAAATAACCAGTACGAATGATCTGTAACAGGAGTCATCTGATGAATAGATGCAAGCACTCATAATGTATGGCTCTTAATGGATATTGCACATTGCATGCAACTTCCCGACCTACAATATGACATGGAATCTGTAAATGAAATCCACACACTCATATACACTAGCAAAAAACATCCATTCAAGATTTTTTTTTTTTTGGACATATCCTTCCAAGTACACATACTTGTAGTGCATGAGGGTTAAAGCTTGTATTGTGGTCCCTCCTGGTGGTCAGTTACTTAACCTGTCCTTAATTAACTAGAGTGGAGAGGTGGGAAATAGTGCACCTTTAAAGCACACTTAAGACAGCACACATGCAAATGGCTTCATCTCTGCATCTATCTATTGAGATATATGCAGGTTTGTTGGAGTACTCTTTTAAGTGCAACAAAATAGACAGACCGATATAAGGTTATGATGCTGTATAAATACTGTAGATATACACCTTTTGTATTGTAGTTTGTGTATATTCAGATATATAGTAGGAATACTCTCGAATGAGGCAGCGGAAGGTGAGCAGCAACACTGTAAACGTGGTAAAGTTGCTTGCAAATTTTGAAAACACATCTTGTTTATATCCCCTAGTTTATCATGCAGTATAAATAGAGGTCACCTCAAACTAATTTTACAGAAAATCATTTGTCTGAATGCTCACCGACAGAAACAATGACAGCATTACCACCCTCTAGTGCTTGATTTACCCTGTCGCACAATCCCCTTGCCCCCCCTAAAAAAAATTGGAGCAGGGTGCGATCGAATCACGTGAAGGATGTGAGTACTGTGGTTTTATTTTTCTGTGTATGTGCAGTGGTGCAGAAGATGAGGGGGAGGTGGGTGGGAGAAAAGTTTTCAGTTGGGATCAGGCTATTTGTTGGAGTTGATCCTCAGCTTGAAAGACACTCTACCAGCAAACTTGTCTCTTTCATTTCCAGTGGGGATGTTGTTGGCGTGGATCTTGCATTCGATGTTGACATCTTGGTTGACAGTGATGTTAAGGAACTTGACAGCGACCAATGGCTGAGAGTAGTTCACCTGCAATAACAGACCAAAGGACATCTTAATGAGCAAATTTTCTAGAAATAAAAAAAATAATCTCAAAATATTTAAGAATTTAGATTGTCCATAGATTAAAAATATTCTCCTACCTGAGCTTTCTTGCCATAGTAGGGGTAGTACATTAGATCAAAAGTGCCATTTGAAGGGAAATAAACCATCTCTCCAATTTTGTCAGAGTCATCTCTCTAAGAGGGAGAAACAGCTCTGTCAGTTACAAAAAGATTTCAATTATCAGATTATTTTTTCTGAACTGTGTTTAAAAGCATGCCAACTACCTACTTCAGGTTTAAACATGAAATTGCAAACTACAATTTTCGAAATTCTTTACAAATAAACTCTCAAAAATGTACCATGCATTCGCATTTAACCCCCTTGAATCAAGATGATGTAGAACTCCATTTTGTGGCAATTGCAGCTGCAAGTGTTTTGGACTATGTTTCTATCAGTTTTGTATACCAACAGATTGAAATTTTTGCAAATTGTTGTTTCAAATTCAAAAATACTTTATTAATTCCAAAGGGAAATTAAATTTTGTTGTAACGCATATGATCCAAGGGATCCAAGATCAAAGAGTTATTGGCAGGAGGGATTTCCTTTACCTGTCTGTATTACAATAAATCTGACAAAGCCTCCAACTAAAAACATTCTGTTGTACAGCAGTCTCAGGAAGAAGATGGTCAGGATTGTCCATAATTGTCTTGATTTTATGTAAAATCCTTCTTAGCACTATCATCTCCAGTGTTTCCACAGTAGTCCCTAAAAAAGAACCAGCATTCTTTATCAGATTGTTGAGCCTTTTAAAGTCCCTGGCTTTGATGCTGCTACCCCAACAGATGATGGCAGAAGAGATTACACTCGCCGCAACACATTTCAATATGCAGCATCTTGCTACAAACACTGAAGGACCTAAGCTTCCTCAAGACGTACAGTCCCTTGTATACAGCTTCACTGTTATGTCTCCGGTCAAATCTGTTGCCTAGATGAAGACTGAGGTATTTGTATTCCTCAACCACCTTCATTTCTTCTCCCATAATGGAAATAGGGTTTGATCTAATCCTGTTTCTTCTGAAATCGACAATCATTTCCTTTGTTTTGTTCACATTCAAGATAAGATTGTTTCCACACCATGCCACAAAGTGGTCCACCAGCTTTCTGTACCCAGCTTCTTGTCCAACTCTGATACACCAACCACTGCAGAGTCATCCGAGTATTTCTGTAGATGACAGGAGTCTGACTTGTGCTGGAAGTCCAAAGTGTACAGAGTGTGAGAATATAGTCCTCTGTGCTGCTGACCATTTGGTTAGACACACAATCCTTCAGTTTCACCAACTGTGGTCTATTGATAGTCATTGATCCAGGTGAATCTTGAGGCCTCAATTTGTGTCTTCTGGAGTTTTTGACAAAGCAAATCAGGTTGAATTGTACTAAATGCACTAGAGAAATTAAAGAACATGATCCTCACAGTGCCAATTCCATAATGATGAGGAAACTGCAGGGGTTCATGGTATGTGCTTGTTTGTTTACTCAGGTGGGCCAGCAGGAGTCTCTCCAGGGCCTTCTTGATGTGTGATGTCAGGGCAACGTGTGTGTAGTCATTAATGACTGATGGGTGAATTTTCTTTGGTACCGGAATAAGACAGGATGTCTTTCACAACACTGGAATCTTTTCTTGGGTCAGGCTAAGAGGTGAAGAGTTGCTGCAGAATCCCACAGTTGCTATGCCTTCAGGTCTCTGGGGCTAACACCATCTGGACTTGTAGCCTTGTTCCTGTTCAGTCTTACCAGAAGCCTCTTAACCTGACTTCTAGAGACAGAAAAGTGGAAGGGGGAGGCAAAGGAAGCAACTGCATCTTCTGATTTTGTTGAAGACAAACTTGTAGAAGCAGAACAGTCCATGACTGAGGTGGAAGATAAAACATCTGAGGTGTGACAGGAAAGCTGTGGGTCAAAGGAGGGTGGGATGTCTGTGTGGCTAAGGCCAGGAGGGGAGGATGATGAGCTTGTTCCTGAACCAAACCTATTGAAGAATGTGTTCAGCTCATTGGCTCTATCCAGACTTCCATCTATCTGATCTTTCCTGTGATTGAAGCCTATGATTTTCTTCATCCCAGACCACACATCTCTGATAATATTTCTTTGTAGTTTGCTCTCCACTTTCTTCCTGTACTTCTCTTTGCTGTCTCTAATGTAGACTAATGTAGACTTAATAATTCCCTGTCTCCCAGCTTGAGGGCAATTTTTTTCTTGTTTATTAGAGCCTCAGGTCACTGGTGATCTGGGGTTTGTTATTAGGGAAACATCTCACTGTTCTGGTGGGGATTATGTTGTCAACACAAGTTTATATAGTCAGTCACTCACCAAATCATGACATTTATGTCCTCTCCATGTGCCTAGCACACAGCAATCCAGTCTGTAGCCTTAAAACAACAGAGCTTCTTGTGACCATCTTCTCACAGTTATCTTCTTTACAGGTTGCCTCTGAACAAGGGGTTTATATTCCGAGCAGAGAAAAATAAGATTGTGATCTGATTTTCCCAGAGGAGGTTTGGCTTTGGAAATGTATGACCCCTTGATATTTGCATAAAACAAATCCAATGTATTGTTTCCTCTGGTAGAGCAGTTGAAATGTTGGAAGTGGAGCAAAGAGTGAGACATGTTTAAAATCACCAGATATTGCCACAAATGTATTGGGGTGTTGTGTCTGGAGGTTAGCAACAACTGAACCAATGACATCACATGCATTGTTGGCAACAGCTAAGGGTGCAATGTAAGTAGTTGCCAAAATAACAGTATTGGACTCGCAAAGTAAATAATATGAAACTTACTACTAAGAGTTCAATGTCTGTGCTGCAGAGATGACACTTCACAGTAACATGTCATGGATGACATTATCTATTGTTGACAACCACTGCTACTCCACTTCTTTTTCTTTTGCCACTCCTCTTTAAATCTGTGTCAGCTCATATAGTCAGGAGCTCAGCAAAGAGAGGCTGGAGTTGGGGATATGATCCTGTAGCCATGTTTCAGTAAATCACATAATACTGCATTCCAGATACTCTAGCTGAAACCTTGTCAGAGGTTGGCGTTCAACCACTGTATTATGGAAGAAATGGTTTGAACTTCTTCCTTCTCTCTCTCCTTTTTGCTCGTGCTCTGTATCCACGACTCCTCCTTTTCAACTCATCTGGGATTTGTGACAGCTGCTCCTGGTTGTAAACTATGTTGTTGCTATGGTTACACATCAAAACAAATGACCAAAATTACAGTAAGTATCAGCAAAAATCCTTCCAGCTGCACGGCATCCAAAACTAGAGAGAATAATCATCTAAAAAATTTAAATTCTCTGCCAGAACCACAAGAATAAAAATTTTAAAAAGGAAAAAAAAAAACCCACCCCAGTATTAAGTCCTTTGCTGCCTCTTGTAGGTTTATTTCAAAAATTATTCTGTGCTTAACTCCATCCATCTATCCATTAACTCTGACCAGCTTTCTTTTCACTTCGGCAGAGTACTATATTTCATCGTGAAGATGGTGAATGCAACGTGATGCGCAGTGTTAGAGTTGTAGTCTCTTTTAACTAGAGCACATTTTTCCTCATGTTTGTTGGGTCTTCCACATGGCTTCTGACAAACTCCAAAGAGGACAATTAATGGTTTTTGTTCAAAATAATGGTTAAACCCTGCTTGCTAAGTATCTGGTTTCCTTGGTTTTCATAATGGTCTTTGTTCACTAATGTTCTCTAACAAACCTTTGAGGCCTTCGTGGAATAGCTGGATTTACACTGAGGTTAAATTACATCCAGGTGGACTCTATTTACTCCGTTTATATGACTTTTCAAGGCAGTTGGCTGCTCTGGCCCTGCTAAAAAAACACATGATGGTGCCACCATGTAATATTTCCCTCATATAACATTTTGCATGTGGGCCAAAATGCTACTTCAGTCTCATCTGACCAGAGTCCCTTCTTCCCAATCTTTCATGAAGGCTCGATTTGTTTACTGCATGGCTGATGGTTATCCAGTCAAACGATTCTACCACCTGAGTTTTGGATCTCTGCAGTGCCTCGAGAGTTACCAAGGGCCTCTTGGCTGCTTTTTCAATTAATCTTTCGTGTTTTGGTTGGTTTGCAATTGTGCCATATTCTTTCCAGTTTCAGGAGATAGATTGAACAGTGCTCTAGGAGATGTTGAAACTTGGAACATTTCTTTATAACCTAACTTTGCTTTATACTTCTTTTCCACTTTCTCCATGACCTGTCTGCTGTGTTCCTTGGTCTTCCTGATACTGTTTGTTCTAATGTTCTCTAAGAAACCTCTGAGGTCTTCACAGAACGGCTGGATTTATACTGAGATTAAACTACATGTGAGCACTGCTACTTAGGTTACTACTAATGGCAACTGGATTGGATTTTATCAAATCGTATCAGAGTAAAGTGGGGGTGATAACATATGCATGCCACACTGTTCAGATTTTTATTTGTAAAAAAAATTCAAACCTATACATCATTCTCCTTTCTCTTCATAATTATGCACTACTTTGTGCTTCTCAATCACCTAGAACAGAAGATTGTTTGTAGCAGGACAAAATGTGAAAAAGTTTGAGGGTTATGTATTTTTTGCAAGCCATTGCAGTTTATTGCTACATTCTAAACCACTTCTAAGCATCTACATTTCACTAAATGCAACTTCTCTGCTGATCTTACCCATTCATCTTTGCCAACTTTGTATTTCTGAGAAGGAACAGTTTTATGCAGTATAATGAGTAAAAAGACACCAGCAACTTTGCAAATGAACACAGATAATGTTGAAACAATGGAAATGGAAAATAAAGAAAAAAAGGAAAATAAAGGAGAACAGTAGGTAGGCATACTGCAGATGAGAGGAGCTATGAATGGGACAGACTCCAATTTGTCATGTTAAGCCTTTCATTGTGAAGGACAAAAAGGGATTACCTTTGCACCACAGGTGACAGACGGAGCCTGTCCATCCTTTCCTGGCATCAATCCAATCACCTGGTGTGACAGAAAAGAAACACAATTTTTGTTTCATTGTCACACCAGAGGGAAAACAAAAGCAATTTTTTATGTTGCTACGAAGCATAATGGGTGTCACTGATAAGTGCCACTGTATTCTTAACCCAGACTTTTCCCCTTGCAGGGATATTTTTTTTCTCTCTCCTCGTCTGCTTTTTTGTTTCCTGAGCTCAATGTCTCCTAGCAACAGCATCCATTTCCCTTCCCTTCTTTTTCCTTCTTTTCATACCCGATTCAGCTTGATGATGATGCACGGCTTGCCCTCCTGGTATCCATAGTAACGGTCTTGGAGTCCAGAGCATGCTTCTAGAATGGTTCGGTTGAACTGACAGGAGCGCTTAGGGTTGTTCTTTACATCGCCACTGTCCTCCTGCAGAAAGTACTGCTCCGGAGTACACTCATGGTTTTTCTGGGCCTGGATGGAGTCGTTGTAAGCTGCAGGGGCAGAGGAGTGTGGGGGTGGGGGTTATTCAGTTTGTGAAGGCTCATGACTCAACTGAAACTCTGCCACAAGGCAACCACCTACTCACTGACGGTAAAGGAATGATCCAGTATTAGAAAAAAGCAATTGGATAATCCACAGCTGTAAGTCCATTGAGTCAGACCAGCAGAGGACAGGAGTCAGACTTACGTGACAGGAATTTGTCCAGTGCCTGAGCATACGTGTCCCAGCTTTCAGTGTTCTGGATGTTGTAAACTATCTCGAAGGTTTCATCATGATGAGGTCTAATCACTAAACCTGTGAGACAAAGAGGCAGCAGGAAGGTCATAATGGCTTACACAGAGTGGGTTCTGCACCCTTGCTGTTTGAACTTGCACTATCTGGCACCTGGTGTGGAAAGGCGGTCCTGCCAGGTGGGTTTGTGGTCATCCAGGGTCTGCAGCATGATGTACATGGTAAGAGCAAACAGGCCCCCCAGGCAGAGGTAGAAAATTATATAGAACAGAATGATGAGACCTACAAAAACAGAAAGAAAAGATAATCATATTATAAATACAATCATATTTTTCATTAATGTAATGAGTCAAAATGATCTTGCTCTAACCAAGAATTTCAGTGCCAAATGTAAACCCCAAAACAATAAATATGATATACTTTAGTAGTTTTTGTAGCTTAGAAGTAAAGTCTGTCCAATAACTCTTGATTTTAACCAATAAACTGATACAGCTTCTTTTTTAATTTTCACAGTGTGTATTTTCTTATAATTTTGTTCTATTAAGTATATTTTGTTATATTTTTGTATTTAGTTCTATTTATGTATGCTTTTGCATTCTGGTTTGGTGAAAGTTTCTATTACTTTTGACTTTTTTCTATTTAACTTTCCAAACTTATCCTACCTTGTTCTAAAGCACCAAATAAGGACTGTTTATACACCATCTCTGCCTTAAATGTTGTTATAGAAACAATAAAGACAACTTAACTATAATGTTACTTTTAGAAGCTTTGAAACTTAACATGAAGGCTACATTAGACTGTAATTTCTCCTACTCCCTTAAGTCTTCTTCATAATTTTGTGAAACAAAAAATGCTCCAAGTAAGAATAATCTTGAATCATCTTGAATAATGAGATAGTTAATGTAGTCCCTGTGGAAACAATCCAAAGTAAATTCAAACTAGTTCACTCAGTTCTTGCATTTGAACTGCTAATGTCTATACCATTACAATACAAACCTGTATTTTTCAGTGAACTTGATTCTGTTTATACAGACCATTTGGATCTTTATGTTCCTCTCTGTTTAAATTGTTACCTACTGCCTAGCATAATCTAAAAATGCTATTTTGTGAGGCTTGAATCATGTGTTATGCTTGCTTCCCTTGCATGTATTTTGACATTTTTCTCTGGTCTGCATATCTGGTTCTCTGTCACTATGTGACAGAGAGCATATTAGAGATTTTCATGTCATTTTCCCAAGTCAAAGTCTCGTCTGAAGGCTCTAATGGCTAAAATGATTAATTTAATTTGAATAATTTTCCCCATTAATTCAATGCCATCTAGTCAGTCTGTGACACAACATGGCCATGTCTAGGATTTTAACTTGTGTTGGCAAAATTCAAAGACAAACATTTACAAAGATTTTTTTAAACATTTATTTTAACTTGCAAATGACTGTTCTGAGCTGCTTTAAATTGTTTTCAAAATGAATAAAGTGTAATACTGAAGCCAATGGAAATACAAAAATGCACTTATGTTTAAAGAAAAGAAACAAAATAAATCAGCTGCAAATCAAACACTTTTTTATTTTTTTCTTCTTTAAGATATACTTACCACCTGCTATTTTCTTTGTTCATAATATCTTCTTCTTTGCTACATTTTGTGCTACAGGATCTGAAGAATTTTGTTCTCCACACTCTAAGTCGGTGAAATATTGACAATACTAGGAAACCATGTTTCAATGTGCATTTAAAATCTTTTTTGTCAAATATGAAAAGTAAACATTAGCACAATGAGTGAATGAGAGAGAATGTTGAATTTTTGAATGAATGGAACAGGAAGTGCTTTTATTTTGACAAGCAGGAAATATGTTTGTAGTGACACAGTTCAACAGTGAGAGAATGTTGAAGTTTAAGTTATATTTATTTTGTTCTAAGCGGGGGGTCAGTGAGAAAGATAACAGGAAACTATTTGTATGACCCCTTAACATCACATGGCTTACATACCAATTTCTTTTAATTCCTGAAAACAGGAGGTGAAGATTGTTAATAGGACTTAATGCTTAGACCTTCAGTAAGCTACATTGAGTCTTTAGAGCACAAGTCTAACTCAAGTCCAAAGTCTTTGTTGTTATGGCTTTAGTTCATCTTGAGTTTGTCTGGCACTTCAGTCACCATCTCTGGACCATAATGATATTGTTGTATGTGGCGCAACAAATAAAGAGTTTCCCTGACCTATAATCCAGTGATGCAAACTTTCCTGTGTAGTTCAAAGTGATAGTTTTAAAGAGCTCATTCTGTCTTTTCCTGTCCTTGCAAAGACCCAGACAGCAGAAATAACATTTTCTGTGATGCACCTGAGGCCAGCACTGGGAAGCAGCTGAGTGTCCTGACCCTGTGCTTCAGCTGGAAGCCCCCAGCCAAGCACTCCGTCAGCAGCGGTGTTGCATCTGCTTCCCCGCACAAAGCAACACTGGCAGTAATCCATAACAAAATGTCAAGGGGAAGCTGATCCAAGGGAGGGTAATTATAGAAGGGTTCCTTAATGATTCAAAACCCATGTGGGTGTGCTTTTCATCCAATTGTTTCCAGAAATATTCAGCTCATTGTTACATTAAATCAAAGTAAAATAGCAGTTGATGACTTGGTTGTTGAGGAAGATGTTTTAGTCTAAAAGGCACTGAGCAGAAAGGAAACATTTTGCTGAAGCAATTTTCTTTGTCTCCCCAGGGGCAGGTTGTGCTGACTATGTGACACCACCCAGGGGAGACTGGAGGTGCTCAAACGGCACACACAAATGAACATACGGGTATCCCTCACTAACATAAAGAGGGTGTTAGGTTCACGATGTGCCCTCTCAGCACGCACTGATGATGGACAGTGAAACATCTCTCTTTCAGCCTTTTGCAAACAGCAAATGAAAGCAGTTAAGTGGCTCTGCATCCCAGTTGTTTTTCAGAAGACATTACACAAAACTGGAAAATCATGCTCAGTAATTGCTTTGTAACTTTATATCAAAATGTCTTCTGAACTCAAAATGAAAAGGCCAAAGGAAAGACATTAGAAAGTTAAATCGTTGTTTTTGCAAAATTATACTGTATAAGGTCTCCAACCTTACATTAAGAGCAATAAAAATGTGCTTTTCTGACATTGCAGTAAGAGTGCTACCTTATTTTCTTTTTAGAAATAGGATGTGTAGATGACCACATACTTGATCCTTGTTTTAAGCCCAAGATCAAACCTGTTTTATCATCAGATGGTGGACCTTTATCAAGGCTGTTTTTATTTCTTTACAGCTCTGTACACAAAGCAGGACATGCAACAGCCTGTTTTATCCTCAAAGAAAGCTTTGATCCAGTGCACTGAAGCAACATTACTCATCTTCTTGGGCCTATACAACAAGATGACGGACAAATTCAACAATAATAACATGTTAAAAAAAAACTTATTTTGAATAAAGTAAAAATAAATAATATGCTTTCTACCAACTATTTAAGATTGTGTAAATTAAAAAACTATGTGAGAATAAGTCTATAATTTTGCAATCTTAATGTCGTGACTTTATTCCCAGAGTGGTTCTGTGCATTGCCAAGTGTAGCCAACCTATAATAACTCACAACAGAAATAGACTAATTACGAAGCCTTAGAGAGCACAGATTTAAAAGGCCATCGGACTATGGAGCAACGGGAACAAACTGAGCTGGATTAAGTTTGCTCTGTGGGAGACAGAGCCAGCCCAAGGCATGTGTAAACTTAGCAGCACTTCAAGGCTTCGAGGCCAGCAGGGGGTGCCTGGGACCAATCACTGATTATTATTATTATTATTATTATTATTATTATTATTATTATTATTATTATTATTATTATTATTATTATTATATTAAGGAGCCTACTTTATTGCTTCATAGTTTTCTAAATTGAATAAAAAGCAAAAATATTAACATTTAAAATTCTTTTAAATGTTAATTTATTTCAGACTCAAAATAACTCGCAGATGTACTAGCTGTAATAATACAGAGGAAAAGTTAGCACAATCATAATTTAATGTTGTGAGTTTCATCACGTCGGCTGCCTGTGTCTGTGCTGGAGTCTTTCCTGCTGTGTAAGTGCAAATTAGTCAATGAATAAATTATGACTCCCAACAAAAGAAGGCAATGATGACTGATTGTCTACTCTGCTCTTGTAGTATCAAGCCAAAAGTGCCATGACTCAAAAAATAAATATATATTTTTAAATAAATAGTCATTTAGTTGTTCATTTTGATCAAATTGGAAAAACATACTTGAAAAAAGTATCTGTTATTTTTCGATATAATTTATCAAACCAATGATTACATAATTAAATGAAGAAAGAAGATGAAATTTGAACTTATATGTCCAAAGCATTTATATTTATCTATATTTAACTATCACAGATGCATGTTTTTACTTTTTAATGTTTTTTTTTTTTCACTTTTATCGAAATTATCACACATAAATAAGTATCTAACACATTATTTACTATACTGCACCGCTTTTGGCTTTGTACATCAGAGTTATAAATATACCTTATATAACCTATATGTACATTATAGATTATAACAGTTTAACAGTCTATTTTAACCATATTGGTAATATTTAGACCAAATCAGTCAAAAGATCAAAAATTATAATTGTTCTTTAAAAGTCCTTTGCTTTGCTAGAACATCCTAAATTAATATCTTCTTCATCAGCCAATGAAGTCATTAGAGTAGGATTAAATCTCTTTGCTGAACTACACAGGCCGGGAGGGGCTGGGTTGAGGGTGATACAAATAGCATTTGGCCCTCAGCTTTACCCAGATTAAAATGCCCCCGGTGTCATTAGAACACAGCCATATGTGTCCTGCCATTTCATGAATCTTTAAAATAATTGCAAGGTCTCTATATGCTGGGAAGCCTTCAGAAAGTTTTAAGGGGGATGGGGTGCACTCATAATCTCAGTATTAGCAGACTAAAAAAAATGAAAGTAAGAGAATTTCAATAATTTTTTTTTATCATGTTGAACTATGTAGGGAGTGGGAGATGGTACATGCAACAGTGGCATGCTATTAAAAAAGTAAAAAACAACAACATATGAATATGTGAAGAAATAAGCATTGCAAAAGCTCCAGGTCAAATTGTCCTTTTGTTAATTTGTACCCCAGCTTCCTGCCGTCTTGTTACCCTAGTACCAATGTACTTGCATCACTGCATGTTAATTTATTTAGCTTGGTGGCTATATCTTATGGAGATGAATTATTATTGATTTTTTTTTGTTGATATTTTATGCAAACAAAACATTTCAGTCCATGGAAGATACCCTATGTCCATTGGTTGTTGTACTGAACCCATTTGGACAAACTGACTCTTTTGAAATATGAGAGATTATGACACTTTATCAAAATTAAATAACTCCTGCTGGTAGATTTTATTTAGAGTAAAAAAAACCCACAGATTTATACAGTAGACTATGAGGAAAATATAAAAAATTGTTCCCTACTACTTTCATTCATTTCATACCAAAGAAACCATTTTATACTTAACCATTACATATATTATGTGTATTTTTCCTGTGTTGAATTATTTTTGAGCAATTATGGAGACAAGTCATTGTAAAGATGTTTAAATCTCATGTATAATTTAACTGAACTGAATGTGATTTTCTGAAGATTTGATTTTACGCCAGTGATATTTCATTGATTGTGATTGTGAAACCTCATTTGAATCAACTTACCTTAATGAAATGACAGTTTATGACATATATCAAAGCAAATAACCCTAAATGACCTCCTTAGTACTGGCGTTGCAGAGGAAACTACAATTAAACTATTTTTAAAAATGTCATCTATTGATTGTCAAGGGCAGGAATGAAACATCTTCTGAGCATGTACAAACTGTCAACTGCCCCACAGCAGAGGGCTCAATTTTGGAAAAGTCAGGTTTGAAATGATCAAAACTTTAAAGGCAAAATTACCAACAACAGTTGAAATTCATTCCACGTTAATTTCTTCTCTCTCAAGTTCATATTCATAACATTTGACATGTAAGACTTTCTGACAGGGTGCAGCAAGTTTATAGGAAGGGTTATTGCCCTGACATTGGCAGCGCCCATGTCTAAATGGCATTAAATTAAGTTGAGGGGGAAGTCTGAAAAAACAAATCAGGCTGCATCATGTTGAAGGCACATTTGACAAGGATAAATGTATGAAAAGCAGTTTGTGCACCACTTAAAACAATTCAATTCCTAGAAAAAGGGCTTATCTTCAGCAGGGTTCAAAATAAACCGATGACAAGCACTTTGCCTACAAAGTAGAGCTGCCGTAATCTGGGCAAATCACATGCAAAAGGGAGGACAGAGCATGACTTCACCCTTCTAAGCGGCGCAATAGCCAGGAAAAGCTCTGTCCTATATTACTAATAGCCCGCCGTGAGGGGAATAATGTGCCGGCTTCTGCAAGAGCTGTGCCGCAGTCAGATTTCAGCACCACAGCATTGGACAGCGACAGGCTTCTCACTACCAGAACACTTGCATGAATAAACTTCTGCAAAGGTACAATTCTAACACCGTCACACACATTTGGGCAATTTTAAAGCTCTCCATGTCGCCTGAGGGATATACTCAGTAAAAATGACCTGTTAGAGAGCCGGGAGAGCTTGTTTGCTGCATTGCTGTAAGTTGGACGGACTTACTCACCCCAGCTGCTCGCCGTTCTGCCCAGAAACTCCCTGGTCCTCGGGTTCCACACAAACTCCTTCCACTCGCTTTTTTCTCCATCCTTTGCCATCTTGTCCTGTTTTTTGGTTTTTTTTGTTTTTTTCGCCTCCAAAAGTTGCTGTAAAATTGCTCTACAGTAAAGGTTGCAACAACTACCCTGACACCGGTACAAAAATAATGAAGTAATGGAACCGAACGCCCAGTGCGAAACAGATGGTTGGAAATGAAAGTAAAAAAAAACTGTACAGCGGCCTGTCTGATGAGAGAGCACCCAGGACAGACCTAATAATAAGTGCCCTCCCCCCAAGCTCTAGTCTGCATGCCGCAGAGTTTTGATGAGTGGTGCAGAAATGTAGTGATACTGCGGTAAAGCACTCCCTCCGCCTCTCTCTGTACGCTTTACACACACACACACACACACACACACACACACACACACACACACACACACACACACACACAGTGAATGCGCGCGCGCGCACTGAGTCTCATCCTCCCTCCTTCTAGAGGCTTACCCAATCATCTTTTCTCCATCCTCACTCCACACTGTCCCGAATCATGAAAGACAAGCCTAAAAGCAAATTGTATGACCAGCCAGGGTCTCATTTTATTGGATCCGACGCAAGAAGCATCATGTATCCGCACAATAATCAACAAATAATATCCATTTGATACTCCCACAGGGCCCACTAAAGGGTCTACTTTATGATACCCAATCAGATTCTGTCTACTAGTTTGGCTAAGTAAAATTAAATAACCATATAAACATGTTTACGAACTAAATTAAATCTAAAGGTATTTGGGCACAATAAATGAGGCTGTATTTTTACAAAACTTTACATAAACTCTTATACAACTTTCTATGTCCTGTTGCAATTGAAACTTAAGACACTATGTCAGAATAAAACGGGATGTTTATGAAAAAAAAAAAAACTATATCAAGTTTAAACTTCTGTCATCCAATGAGACAACTGAATGTGGTGATTTGCGCAGACCCTTCAACAGGGGAAATGAGGAGTGATGATAGCGCCCTCATTTGGATATAGTACGTACTACAGGAGTGCAGAAGGAACACGGTGTCCTGTTCCCCCCTTGCTGCAGCTTCTGCAGTGTAAAGCATGTTGCATAAAACTGTTTTCCAAAAGCCGGTCCAAAGTTTTCACGGGACCCTAAATAGAGCTTGATTCGGGTGGCTCCCAATTGCAATTAGGCATCACGTCTCAACCAATATTGTTATGAAACCAATCATTTCAAAACGACTATCATATTTTACAGGTTATTATTATCGCATAGCAGTAAAGTGATGCTACCAACTCAATAACCAAGAACGTGTTACTTCAATCAAAGTTACTACAGGATTTATTTGTGGTAGCACTTGGGATACTATGTGTAAACTATTTAGTTTACACTGCGCACAACAAACTATTTCCTAATAAACTGACATACAAAATATGTATTATTATTCCTTCTAGCATTCCCAGATCATGCTGTCCTGTTCATATTACCCACATCAAAATATGCTGTTGGTGGAATCTAAAAAAAAAAAAAAAAAAAAAGACCGTTGTTCAAGGAGCATGGATCAAATTTAAAATCCTGATCTAGCCAGGTCTACGGGGCAAAAAAACAAAAACAAAAAACAACGAACTAACTAACTAAAACAATGAAATTGCCCTTATTTAATTTTTATAGGAGTGTACTTTTATTTGTGGGTTCAATCACTGTAACAATCAAGTAACAATCAATGACTTGACCTAAAATCTAAGCTGTGATGTCAAAAATCAAAGATTAGGGCATTTTCTGTTTCTCATCCATTTTTCACTATACTAATCCAATACTGGAATAAGATCACACAAAATTCCAAACTTTTCCTGACTTTTCAAGACTGAATGTAGGATCCATCCATCTACCCATCCATTCATCCATCCATCCATGCTTATCCTTGCAGTGACACTAGGGGCATATAGGAACATGGACCACTTTTGTTTGTTGTGTAAAGTTCATTATATAAAATTTATTTCCAATGACAATATCAATGCAAATATAGCACTACAGTGATTTCCAAGGTACACCGTATCTTACCATATTAATAGCATATATGGCACTCGTATAATGGCCACAGTTTCAGAAGACACACAAAACCAACAGCCTCTGTAAACTATTCTGGAAAAATGGTAGCCTGTACCTCGGGTATCGCATCAGTCTGTGACAAAGTAAGGTGATTACTTGGTATTTAAAATCAAACTGGGCACAATAGGAAGTATCATTTGGAGCATTTCAGTGTAAGGAATCTCTGCATGCATTGCACTTGCCCATTTCCTCCAACTTGGCCTGTATTTTTCTTTTTTTATGAAAATGGATTCAAAAGGCTAAGAAAAAATAAAAACCATCAAACACGAGCAGATGGACATAAATAAAACAAAAAAAAAGGCCAAAGAGTGAGTTTTAAATGTTTTAAATAGGTCTTTTTTCACTGAATGGACTGCACTGTACAGTTTGGTACTATAACTATTATAAAAAAAAAAAACAACTAAGAGACATTCAAGCGCCTTAATACTATTACAGGAGAGCTGACTCTTCAAGGTACAAACGTCATTTCACGTGCCCCTCCCCCCACCCAAAAAAATGTTATGTAACAATAAGCATCATATTAATAATGTTTATCATGGCAACACTATGTAGTCCAATGAACAACACGGGTATTGAAATAGCAGCAAAGTATTAAAAATGTTAAGACCAAAAGCTGTTAAAATCTGTACATAAATAAAAGTGAATGTAGAAAAAGGGGGTTGAATAAATAACAGAGCTTAAAGGGAATCTTGCATAAAATTATATAAACTGTTTCTGGGGTTTTTTTAGAGGGCTCATTGTTTATAAGTCGAACAATAAGTAATGCATGGGCTGTCTGCATCAGGTACTTAATTTTCTTAGAAAAAAACAAAACAAGTGAACAAAGTTATGTTTATACAGTCTATGCTACATAATATGTATTGATTACAAGTATGAAAATGGAGATAATTGCTACATTTTCAATACACTTGTACATGTCTATTTACAGTACATCAGGGTTTGAATTTCTCCTCTAAGCAATGCTTTGTGCAGATTGTTCCAGCATTCAGTTTGAGGTGATCGATGCTCACAGTCTCATCAGCTGCACCGTATTGCACAGTCTTTGAGCTGATGGGTGTCAGTGCTCGGTGGAAAGAACGCTAATGTGCAACTGCGTAAAAAGCATGAGCAATGACTGGAGTTTTGTGTACTGCTGATCTGTATCTGAGTATACTCGGCTGGACTAACCCCCTCCGCCCCCGAAGGCCCCTCCCATGCTGTAGCTTCATCTTTTTTCCTACAACCAAATAGGACCATAGTTAAGATCTGTCGAACAGGATCATTATTTTCTTTTTCCATTTTTATCTTACGCGTACAGCACTGCATGTCTACTGGTGACATGCAGAGTATGACACAGTAAATATGACTTCTTCAAGTCTCAGATATGTATGTTAGGCTAGCTGACACAAGTTTTTTTTTTTAAATATGTTGCTCAAGCTTTTTTTTCAGAGTGTATTGCTGTAAAATTGCAGAAAGGTTGAGAAAGTAAATAGATTTACATTACAAATATGCAAACGGATACAGTAGGTAGCTTTTACTTCTCTGTGATGATTATTTGCATCCACAAGGACAATCTATTGATACCAAGACATCTCATATACATTCACGATTTTCAAGAAACACTTCGATAACTTATCTACGAGTCTTGTCTGCTCTCCTCTGCAGAGTAGTTGTGATGCTTTGTTGGAGAAAGTACATGATTCCCTTGTGTCTCAAGTAGTCAGGAGGATATTTGGCAAAACCAATCTAGGAAAACGACCCACTCTGTATTAGTAATAATACTGGTGTTTTGTGGCAAAAAAAACTTGTTGGCAATCAGAACACATCAGTGCAGTACGTAGTACAGAGAAAATACAAATCAGCCGGGTAAGAAATTAATTTAGTCTGATTGTAATAACTAAATTTCTTCACCTCTTTTTATTGTCCAAGTTCAACATTTCCACTAACCAGTCTCTAATACAATAATAGTAAAGTTTGTATTTCATCTGCAGTCTGTCTTTCTTAAGTAATTTCTTTTACCAGACTATTTGAAAGATCATATTATATAATCCACTTCCCATGGGGTCAGATAGCCGTGTCCCACACAACGGCCTGCGGCCTCTGACAGGGTGGTGTGCCAGTCTTACGAGGCTCAGGTGTCCGTCTCCAGCTAGGGAGGATGGGCATACTGTCCTGCTTGCACAGGCTTTTGTCAGGCCGTCTGTGTGCCTTAATCTCCTTGCACAAGCAGCGCTTACGCTCAATGACTTCAAGCAGTTTGCCGTCCCTCTGCGTCTGCGACGTAGATGCTGTAGTGCCCCCGCCAGCGGGAGGCTGTCCCTGTGCCAGCTGGGCAAGCTGCTGGAACTGCAATTGTAGGTGGTGCTGTTGTTGAAGCTGCTGGAGCTGTTGCTTGAGCTGCAGCTGCTGTTGGTGGAGCTGAAGCTGCTGCTGCTGCCGGGACACACTGGGGCCGCTGGGGCTGCAAGGAGCTTGAGCTGGAGCACCATGCAACTGCATATGAAGTAGAAGGATCAACTTGGTATTCATGAGCACATGATTTTCTATATTTTTGTTATCACAGTGAATTAAATAAATAGAATCTTAGCACATGCCAAAAAAAGTTTCACTTCCCACAGACAGCCACCAGGATGTGCTGTGGCTGCATATTTTACAGTTTGACGTTCAAACACATGCAGATATTCTCTGCAGCAGAGTCAAACTGCGTCAGCACTTGCAATTGAGCCAGAAACTGGGCAAAAATGTGATGCTAGGGGACTGCAGTTCACACTTCTGATACGGCTGTGCATGTTCTCACATCCACAATGTATTCCTTTTTCACTGGTTCCATATTTTCTATCATCACAACCTTTTTTCCCTTCATAGACAGACCAGACCCTTATTCTGCTCAGTGGGCATAACTACCAGCTATAAATAGATCTGGAAGAGCAGTGTCTCCAGCACAAGGGGGAAGTCGTAATGAGAACAATATTAATGTTGACTTCAAAATAAACTGTGTTTGAAATTTACTAGCGTCTGCTGCTGTACAACCAGATATGATATATTTACCTGATTCAGGGCTTCTCGTACTGGTAGACTGCTCTGTCTGTGGACATCTCCTCCACCCACCTGTCTGACTCCAGCAGCAGAGGAGGAGCGGCCCAGCCGCCCCACTTCTGCAAGGAAACATTACATCCCAAATTATCAGAATATCAGAACGAGACATGAATGTTTAAGGTAGACTTTGAGAGAGCTTTCCTTTAAGACCTCATTACATTTTATACTCCTTTTATGACTTATATAATATAGAGTACTTATGAACCAGAGGGCAAATGATACATGTTTTTCCACTATTTTTTATGAATTAACATCTGAAAAGTGTGGCACACATTTGAATTCAATTATCTTTACCCTGATACTCTTTAGGTCATTGTCTGAAAATGAAAGAATATGGCATAACTGCAAACCTACAAAGACATGACTGTCAAACTAAACTGACAGGATAGTCGAAGGGAGCATTAATTGGAGAAACAGCCAAGGTAGCCATTGCACCCCTGAAGGAGCTGCAGAGATTCCCCACTAAGGTGGGAGAATCAACATCAGCTATTACTAAAGTGTTTGCAGTGTAATTCACATTTCTGTCCTTCATATAGGTGTGACAAAGAGAACGCCATTATTGAAAGGAAGCAATAAGAATTTTTTTTTGGGGGGGGGGTCTGCCCAATAAAATACACAGAAGTTTGTACTTTTAATTTGATCAAATCTAATAATGTCCAAGGGATACAAATACATTTGCAAGTCACTGCTCATCTATTACCGTGGATTCCTTCTAAACAGAATACTGCAACCAGAAGATTGAAAATATTAGGTTTGCTTACCTCCATTGCGACAGGCAGGAAAAGTTTGGCAGGGAAGAGGGAGTCCTGCTCTGGGCAGTGCTCTGAATCCTGGGCTACTGTCCACACCTGCCAAAGACTCGCTGTGACCGAGAGCTCTGTTGGTGGCACCACTAAAGTGAACTGGGATGCCTGACTGGCCTCCTCGAGAGCCCATACTGAAATCCTCCTTGTCCATCCTTAACAGTGCATCAGCACTGCCATTCCAAGTCCGCCCTTCATCTTCTGAATCAGGGAAAGGAACATAAGTACTTGTTTGGAAATGAAACACATATAAAATCAATCTATTCTTCTGTATTTTCAAGTAACTTAAGAGGGATTGTTTGCAAGGATGCACTAAAAGTTATAATCAGTTAAATGCTACCTGCAGAAGGTAAATGCTGTTATGTCTTCATTTAGACTAAAACTAGATTAGTTGATCCAGTCCGAGAGAGGCCAAAACCAAAATGGACCTCTTTCAAATTAAAGCAACTCAAGCCGCTGTAGCAGTTCGTGCAATACTGTTTTGTAAACTTGTAAAGAATATAGGGTTTGTATTGCATTGTGTTTTTTAAAACAGAGTCTATTTATACAGGAAATAAAGGTAGGAGTTGGTGTGACACCAAAAATCTTGCAAGAAACATATACTGAGAACAGAACATGTGAAGTGTAGAAAGCAATGTAAAAATATATAAAATAGGGTTCACTTAAATTGCTAGAATACTTTCATTTTGGTTTTTTGGTTATTTTTCACAGTACTTTACTTTTGTATGAGAAAGTTAATTAGACTGGACATTGGCTGGAGTTGTTTTAAGATGGTAGAAGCCTTTGGTCTTGGCCTGTCTAGACAGCTAGGCTAATCTGAATCATGAAGATGCCAAGAGAGTTATCAAGTGCAAATAATATAATACCTGTCCTGTAAACTTTTCATAAAACCTAACTTCAAAAATTCAAGTCAGAGTTTAAAATGATGACTTACTATCTGCCTCTCTGCTCCCGTGGCTAAAGGACAGTTTCCTCTGCATGGGCCAGTAAGACCCCTCATCTGCAGTTAAGCTGGCGCTGCTGTCCCAGGGCATGAAGCCAACTTTTGACTGTGATGAGGACCCACTGTTACTCTTGGACACCCCCTCGCCCATACTAGTAAGACTTGAAGGCTGTTGTAGAGATGGTGTCTGAGAGCTGGCTCTCAAGCTCTCATATGCTGGCGGCCTTCGGAAGCCACTGGAAGGGTAGGTCCACAGCAGCGGGCTGTCTGAGGAAGGAGGCTTGTATGCTGGCAGACCGTGGGGTGTGTGAGAGCGGAGGTGTGGGCGAGAATGAGGACGCTGGGAAGAGGATAATGGAGTAGGTGTGGAGCTGGTGCTGCTTTGAGGTGTTTGGCTGCTTGTGGTGGTAATGCTCTCTATTGGTAAGGAGTGTGGCCCTCCTTCTCTATCCCTATCTCTATCTCGGTCTCGTTCTCTTTCTCTGTCCTTATCCCTATCCCTGTCTCTATCTCTGTCCTTGTCCTTGTCTCTGTCTCGCTCCTTGTCCCTGTCTCTACCTCTGTCCCGGTCTTTATCCCTCTCTCCTTTGTCAGATTTTAGGAGGAAGCTCACAGACTTGCCCTCCTTGCCCGTACTTGAGGTTTGCGTCTGAACTGTTGCCTGGTTGGATGACTGAGAGCTGCTCTTGGTTGGAGCAGGGGAATCTCCCCTATCTGGCTTGCGGTAATGATGATAGTGTGAGGGACGATGGTGAGGATGGTGGTGATGATGGGAGAAAGGGGAAGTGGATTTTGAGGAGGGAGGTAGAGGTGTGGAGTGACTCCTGGCTCTCAGTCCGGGAGCAGGGCCTAACTGGGAGTCTCGGCTGTATTTGTCCTGCTGGGATGTGCCACCTGATGATTCCTTGGACCCTGACAGGGAGGTGGGAACATTAGAAGAAGCCGAGGAGGAGGTGTTGGCTTGAGTTGTCGCACTAGATGTTTGAATTTTAGCAGAGGTGGACGTTTTGTTTTGAACGCCAACCCCACTAGAGGCAGCTGCAGGCTGAGGAAAGGCAAGCAGTGGGGGTCGGTGCTGCAGGAGATTGGGGAATGGGGCCGGGATCTTCGTGTTGGACTCTGACTCAGATTTACCTCCTTGCAACAGATAAGGAGTTGGAGCTCGTGGTGTGTGGGGGCTAGTGGAAAGGACCTGGGGTACAGGAGTGGAGGATGCAGAGGAAGGCAGTGGAGAAGAATGGGAGATGGACACTGTAGCTTTGGGTTTGGAGTAGGACGGGGATGAAGATGAAGGGCGAGGGAGAGAAGAAGAACTACTTGATGATGAAGTGGTAACGTGGTAGTGTTTTGAGGCTTTCAGCTTCTCATGCTTTGGAGGGAGATGCCTCTGGGATTCTCTGTCTTCCTGATGAGGGTATTTCATCTCCTCATAGATTGCCTCACTCTGGTCTGAGTCAGAGTCGGGCGTGGTGGCCACAGGGGTGACGGGGTGGGGCGTGGCCGTCTGGCTGTCTCTAGTGAACACTTGGCCAACCATTTCTATATAGACTGGCTCATCCTCACCGTCTCCTCCCTGAATCTGAGAGTCTGCTGCCTGGAAGGGCAAGGGGGTGGCAGAAGGAGGCACACGTGGAGGAAGGGGGTCAAAGGTGAGCTGGGTACTGGGACTCCTTTTGGGTTTCAAAGGAGGCACCTTCTTTGCTCCAATTTCCCCAGAGTCTGACTTCTTCATAGCTACAAAACATAACAAGTATTTTCAAAAATTTGTAATTTTCTTAGCAGAGAATGTGACCAAAAACAGACTTATACTTACAATTTTTCTTCTCTGAGTGTTTGCCCTGTGAGTGTGAGCTTGAAGGAGGTGGCGGGGTCTCAGGAGGTCCTCTGCTGTCAGCAGACGAGGAGCTCAGGCGGGTACTTGGATGGCGTTTGGGTTTGGCTGGGGGGCAGCGGCCGCCGTGCTGTGACTGAGTGTCAGAGTAATCTCCGTTCTCGAGGCTCGTATCTCCCGCACCAACAGCGTGGCAGGACTGCGAACGGGGCGCCATGGCCGAGGCACAGGTGTGAGGGGACAGGTCCTGGGAGGCCGGCATGGTCATGAAGCCCATCCGGAAGTGTCGTCGAAAGGAAGCCAAGTCTCGAACTTTTCCCACAGTGGCCGACGGGTCGTTCTGAGTGGAGCTGCAGAACGGGGGATAGGAATAAAGAAAAAAAATACTGAATCAAAAGAAAATCAAAGTTAGGCCAAAAGAACACGTTCTTTCATTTTTACTGAGTTGTCTCTTATGTTACTCTCTGTATCTCTTTCGTTGCTCTTCAAAAATTTTCTTGAAAAAATGCCCGCAGGGGTTTCTCTGCAAAAGAAAAGCTGTACTTCTCACATACTTTTCCTTTTGGTTGAATTCAGAACACACTGAGTTGCAAATTCAGTTCCCTTGTCTAAAGCAATTTAGAAATATACGCTGCTCCTGGAATCCCCCTGTTCTCTTTACATGTTTACATCCAGAACACGGACCAGCCACCTGAGCAAAGGAACTCCTGAATCATTTTATCTGTTACCATGGTAACAGCTGTGATTCTGGTATTTGATACTTGAGTCTCTGAAACAATCAATGTCAGAGACATAAACAGCCATAAATAAAGCAGACAAAGAAAATAAATCAGACAAAGTATTCTATATTTTAAGACACTGAGCAGCAGCTGGATCTGCAGTTCCTTGTCTGTATGAATGATTTATTTATTTATTTGTATGAGTAAAAGAAGTTTACATCCATATGTTAACATTTGCTTACATAAAGGTTTTCAATTTGGATTTTAGTTTAATAAAAGCAAACTAGCTCACCTGAAAAGACATTATAAAATAAAATATACAGTGATTATGGATCGTGAGGAGGGATTTCAGATTAGTTTGTCAGGTCAGTGGTTCAAATTGTGAAAGCAAAACTGTGAAGATTGGTGCCCTGCTGAGCTAACCAAAGGTCTATAAATGCATTCTGACAAGCCTCTGCTTGTTTCTTTGTTTCATAAACAGCCACTACTGTTGAGTAGTGTGCTCTTCAGAGGGGGTGTTACACTGCTTCACCCCTCATCAGCATGAGATAAGTCCCTATGGTCATTATCAACAGGGTTACAGTGAATCTTCAGGGCTTGAGAGAAAAAAAAATTCTGTTTTTTTTTTGTTTTGGAGTTGATCACATATAATACATTGTAAAAGGTCTTATACCCCTTAAGCTTTTTCACATTTTATCTTCTTGCAATCTCAAACTTAAATATGTTTTATTTTTATTTTAAGTGGCAGACCAACACAATATAGTACATAATTGGAAGGTGGAAACCATTGAATATATGGTTTTAATTTTCTTTTTCACAAAGAAGAAATCAGAAAAGTGTTATGTGTGTATGCATTAAGCCCCATTTACTCTGATACTGCTAAATAAAATCCAGTGTAATCAGTGCCATGGAAGAAACCTACATAGCAATTAGAGTCCACTTGTGTGGAATTTAGTCTCAGTAGAAATCTGGCTGTTCTGTGAAGGCCTCCGAGGTTTGTTTGAAGACATTAGTGAACAAACAGCATCATGAAGACCAAGAAACACAGCTGCCAGATCAGGGATAAAGTTGTAGAGAAGTTTTAAAGCAGATTTGGTTATAAAACATCCCAGGTTTTGAACATCTATTGAAACACATCCGTCATGTTAAAATGATACAACTGCAAAAATACCAAGGCATGAGCATTTGCCTAAAGTAACAGGCCAGGAAAACAGAGCATGAGTCAAAAAAAGAATACCAAGTACCCCATGATTACTCTGGAGAAGCTGCAGAGATCCACAGCTCAATTCAATTCAGTTTATTCATGTAGCGCCAGTTCATGACACATCATCTCAAGGCACATTACAAAAAAATAATTTCAATCCAACCCTTCATACATTCCAATTCTTCAAAGTTATCAAATAGTGCAGTTAAGTTCAGTTCATTATTCAAAATGATTTAAAAAGTTTTCTGTGCAAGGAAACCCAGCAGATTGCATCGAGTTATTAACTTGCAGCAACCCCTCATACTGAGCATGCATGTAGCGACAGTGAAGAGGAAAAACTTCCTTTCAACAGGAAGAAACCTCCAGCAGAACCTGGCTAAGTGCGAATGGCCATCTGCCATGGCTGACTGAGTCAGATAGAGAACTTTGTTGATAGGATAACTATTAGCTTTTCTCTCCAAATATATTACTTTTAAACAAAAGTTATTGAAGTTATTAAAGCTTTTAATGG
Organism: Anableps anableps; assembly: GCA_014839685.1. Lineage (NCBI taxonomy): Eukaryota > Metazoa > Chordata > Actinopteri > Cyprinodontiformes > Anablepidae > Anableps > Anableps anableps. The sequence goes on along the minus strand of CM026078.1, from coordinate 12,701,716 downwards.
GAAAAATGCTGAAGAAGTTTAGTTTTCATTTTGTCACAAGCCATGTTGGGGAAATGGCAAATACGTGAAAAATGGTGCTCTGATCAAATGAAACCAAAACTGAACTTTTGTCTGTTTGCAAAATGTTTTGTAAGGCAGAAAACTAACACTGAACATCACCTTGTAAACAACACCTACACAGTGAAACATAGTTGTGCCATAATCATGCTGTGGGGAAGCTTTTCTACAGGAGGGACAGGAAAGCTAGTCAAAATGAATGGAATTATGAATACTGTTAAATACAGGGCAAACCATGAAAAAGAAATGTAACAAGCTGCAAACTTGGGATAGGGATTAAATTTCAAGCTTAATAAACATACCCTAAACATATAACCAGAGCTCCAATGGAAATGCTTAGATTAAAGCATATATTCATGTGTTGGAATGGCCTTGTCAAAGCGCAAAACTCATTTCAATTCAGAATTTCCAGTAAGACTTGAAAATTGAAGCTCGGAGATACAGTATCATCCATTTTAATCTGATCGAGCCAGAGTTAATTTGCAAAGAGCCATATGGAACACCTTCAGTCTCTCAAAGGCTAATGCTGGTTGAAACATGGGCCAAAAGTCTTAGCCATGGTTGCAGCAGAATTGGTTCTACAAACTACTGATTCAGGGGGGTGGAATACAAATTTATGCCACACTTATATTTTTCTATATAACTTTTATTTTAAGTTTTTACATTTTTAGTTACTTTCATCTGTCACATAAAATGACACATTTTAAAAACGTATAGGGGTGTGAATACTTGTGCAAGACACTAAAAGAAAAATAAAATAAACATGGAACATATTTTTAGCCATGTCAACACAGGATCACAATACCAGGCACAGAAGAAGACAACTGGCACTTACAATTTGGATTAAACTTCATGAGCACCAACAGAAGGAGTGCTGAGGCTGCTCGTCTCTGAGAATACACAGGCTCTTATCTTCTCCTCATGCGTGAGGTAGTGTGCGCATATGCATGAATTCTAATGTGTGTGATGAAGCGCCAGAGTTCATTTGCATCTCTTCAAGAATGTTTGTGCCCTTGAATGCCTGTGGAGATATTCTAGTGACTCCTTGCAATCGACATAGATACTAGAAGGCCAAATTTAGCTCAGGACAGAGGCTGAGCATCTCCCTTCTCGCAGCATGAACAGCTCTTTTTTTTTTTCTCCCCTTGTTTCTTCTAATGGCAGGAGCTCTGAAAGGCTTCAAAATGAGACCAAAGATGGCTCTTCAAAGAGTATCAAGACTCATCCCTTTTTATTTGCCCTCCCTTTCTTGCGGCTTAAACCAGTAATCTGCTGTAGCTAAGGTAGAAATAAATCAGAAGATCAATAGCCCCCTCATATGTGATCTTTCAATAAGAAGGCAGAACCAGACAAGAATAACTGAATGTATATACTGAGAATACAAAGATTGGGATTGAGGGGCTTTTCGCATGGCTCTGTTAAAGTGGAACAAAATCTGTTTGTAAATAATTCACCAACTGAAAATTTCTTCTTGACATTGAATTGGATTGCTATTTAAGGAAGCATAGCGGTAATTGTTTTGCTTATTGTGATCTGACTGTTATGTGGAAACCAGTTTTAAATCAAGACTAGAACTTAATCAGCAAAATTTAACCAGATAAATCAAATCCAATGAAAAATAAATTATAATAATGTCCTAATATGTAACAAGAAACTCAAGAACCTCTGCCATGGAGAGAAAAATCTGCCACGCAGAACTATTCCCCTTAAACTTCTCCACATTATTACATCTTAAGACCATAAACTTCAGTGTATTTCAGTGGGATTTAATGTAACAGTTCTGAAGGTAATTGGTTGCACTTGATTTTATTGATTGGAATCAGAAAGGGGATTTGAATACAGATACCACAGATTTTTTTATTTGTAAATAGGTATCAGGGTATCAAGAAACAGTTAGTCACTTGAATTGAATTGAGGAGCAGTAACATAAATGGGATATCAATGTGTATTCTAAAAGCTGCAAATTTTGTTCCTATAATGTGCAATAAATATTAGATTATTCATATTTGTTATACATAGAAACTGACATGAAATGGTGTTAATTTGAATTCACTGATTTGAACCAGTGAATGGAGGAACAAAACAAAAATTGTGTTTGAAGAGTCATCAATGTCAACTTATTTCTACCTGCTGATACAGTTATCTTCAAGCCACTGATTCTAAGAACCCCATTGAAAGCAAGATGCAATAACTCCAGGGGTCTGTTTTTTAAATTATAGTTTTGAAAAAATTCAACACGGCAACAGGCTATTGGTTCCACTGGATTTTCTTTATGGGTACCAGAGTAAAAGGGGCTGAATACACATGTACCCCACACTTTATAGATTTTTATTTGTCTTTTTTTTTTTTTTTTTCAAACAGTATATTGTTTTCCTTCCAGCTTTACTTTTACTTTGTATTGGTCTGACACAAAAAAAATCCCAATAAGCACAAACACTTGTGTTTGTAAGCTGACAAAACATGGAAACGTGAACAGGAATGAATTCTTTTGCAATGCATTGTGCATCATCCAAGTCCAGAGGTCAGCAACCTTCAAACCCAAAGCGTAATTGTAACCCTCACTTCAACAAAATAACTTTTGTCCAGAGATTCTAAATTCCTACTTGATCCTAGGAAGTTTTATAAATACCTACTATATAAAATTAGCTTATTTATTCATAAAGAATTGCAACTTTAGTTCCATTTTTAGTAGGGGTGTTAATGGTAATCAAAAATTACCGCTCAGTAAAGTCATAGTTCAGTATGTTTTCATTTCATTTCAATCAACAGGAACAAACAGAAAGTGCCCACTGTGGAACTGACTCGAGATTTGGTGTGATTTTTTTGTTTGTTTCTTTGTTTGTTTGTTAATAAAGGATAAACGGTTACAGACACTTATTGGATGGATGGATGGATGGATGGATGGATGGATGGATGGATGGATGGATGGATGGATTATACAACAATAAATCCACCTAAAAAGGGTCAGTGTTGTTTAGGAGGTTTTTTTTAAGAAGACTCTGCATATATATGAGAATAAAAAAGATTTAAATCACTTTAGATATGTTTTGATATTTAGACAATCCAGCAAAGAAGATGAACTTGAATGTAACACAAATGTACCGCTGTTGGAAAATCCCCTCAGAGGAACTTGTCACAACAGTACCAGTGTGACTGGTTGAATGCTGCTGGCAACTGAATTTGGACTTAAGCAGATTTTTCTTCAGTAGCAGTGATGTTTATATTTAGCTTGACTTTGTTTAAGGTGAATAATACAGTTAGGTGCAGAACAAGTTACATACCTAATTGCTGTTGAAAAATGTGTACCCCAACATAAACTTTTGGTTTGGTAGACCAGTTTTTCTCTGCTGTAGCTGTAGGAGAAAAAAAGTTCCCAAATAGCAGTTTATAATAACTGGGAGTCCTCTCTGTTTTGTTTTGGTGTCACTTTTTAAAGTTGCGCTACACAACTTTGAACTGCATGCTTAGTTTAGCAAACAAAATTCTCCATGTGTTATGGTAATAAACATTGCTGTATATATTTGGTACATGTGTGTGCAAAACTGGATTATACTGGATATTTTTGGTACAAATACATGTACTTTTAAACTAAACATTTTTAGTCTTTGGAACAAAGAGAAACATCAACTTAAAAAAAACAAATTATATTTTTATCGAAAATCTGTCTGAAAAATCTTCTATTAGTCACCATAATGTCAAAGGATGACTACACAAATATTTTTTTCAATTTTCAGTTTTAATTTTTCACATTTTTTTTTTTTAAATTGTGTGTCAATTTTGCAGGCAAATGCAGAAAAAAAACTACTAAAACTAGCTTTTTTTAAATGACTTCCATATTTAAAAACACAGTTCAGTTCTGTGTTGTTACATTAAGAGGCATTCTGGAAGGCCTAAACAACCAGAAGCAGCTCCAGAGCCACAGGTTGAAGACTCCTGTCCTACTCAAACCATATGACCTCTACTGTCACTTTCACGTTTGGTTTTAAAAATCTTTAGACAAATATTTTGAATATTATCTCTTCTTTTGAGTGAAATATATTCCCTGAAACTTTAAAGACTTTAGAGAAATTTACATTTTTTTGACAATATTAAATCCAGTGAGATGATTCTGCCTGTAGCAGCTAACGTTCCATTTCTAATTTACTTTTCTGGGCCATGGTTTAAGTGTGTTTAGGCAGCTAAATGTAAAAAAAAAATGTTGCAAGAACATCCAATCTGGTTTCAGGTCAAATTGGTACAGTTTCATTGACTCTTGTCAAAAGCTGAGGTTGAACGCTGACATCAAGTCTGCAGCTGCCCTCATTCTGTTAGACCTTACTGACACAGTACATGATATTTATTTGCCATAGGTTACAGGTTGTAAATCTATTTCCATCCCCTTTTCTTGTTGGCACTGTGGTTGTTTTACCTACAGTAAAACTTTCATCTTCCGTTTCTTCTTACACTGCTGGAGTATTGCTTACCAGCATGTGACCCTCAGCTGAAGACATATCCAGAAGCAACAAAAAACAAAAATAAATTTCCCTATGCATGAATGAATAACAACAAAGAGAGTCACTTATTGAAACTAAAGAAAATACACTTCTGTCACTTCAAACGTCAACCTTAGGGTCAATTTTTTTTTTTTTTAATTTAGGAGAATATTACTTATTTTTTTTCTGATCATGTGTTGAAGTGTTTTTAGGGCATTTTATATGTAGGTTGTCTGCCTAAAATCTTTTAAAGTCAATAGAAATTTGCTACTCTTCCTCATATTTCTGTGCTGGGATTAATAAAGCTTCGGCTGATAGCAAGGTTTTCTCCCACCAGTTGTCACTACTGGGAATAGTCTGTCTGCCTGTATTAGCGCCATAAGAAATGGACTCTATTTTTAAAGCTCACACAGAAACTCACCTTTTTACCATCCTGCAGATCTCTTCTGTATAATGCGATTTCTCTCCAGAGGCCCTAAGGATGTCAGACTTTGCACTGTTCCCGTCTAGTCTTCAGAATGTTATATTTCTCCATCCACGCCTCCTGCATCTGTTATTCCCACTTTGTGTCCCTGTGGCTTCACGTCCTGCATCCCACAAGGCTCCGCTTTAATCATTCATTGTGTTCTGATCATCCCACTTGCTGCCCTGCTCCTCAGCTGATTCCAATCCAACCACCGTGCTGATCTCTGCTGCTAACATGTGGACCTCTACCTTACCATTTGGAGTCAGAAAGAACTCGATGGGACTTCTCCATTCCCTTTCTCAAACAGCCATGAACACAGTGTGCACTTCAGTGAGCTGTAGGTGACTCACATTTGAACGTCACATCTCTCCTCTGACACTCAGATAAACAAGATACACTCATTTGCTGTGATACATTCAGTTTTCAACACAATACTGTCATGTGCGAACTGTCATGTGAGTGTGATGACAGAGTGTTATCAACACCCTCTGCAGGATGGTAGGCTTTACTTGTTTGTTTATGTGACAGAGCATTTGTTGGCATGTTGTTAGCTCACATTTGACTCAAAAAAAAGCTATATGTAAAAGTATAGAACTATAAGAGCTTTAAGCCCTGTTAATTTTGATATTTAACAAGAAGTTGCTGTAGGTAAAGCAACCTGAATCACTTCTTACCTATATGAACAAAAGTGGTCTCAAGATACCTTAAGCAAATTTAGTGCCTTGCAAAATCTTTCAATGTTTTTATAGGGATTTTATGTGACAGAACAACACAAAAAAATGACAAAACTGTAAAGTGGAAAAAGGAAAATAATACATGATCTTAATTTTACATCCACTTTCCTTCCTTACTCTGATACTGCTAAATAAGTTAAGCAAAATACTTTGAAGTGTGTGATTGTCATGTGACAAAACTTGTAAATGTTTCAAGGGATATTATTTATTTATTTTATTTATATTTTTTTGCAAACATAGCAGTTTCATAACTACTCATAAAACAGAGCTTTAGATTCCCTTTTCATTTGTTTGGGCTCCTTCCTTCTTCATGTTGAACTACATACCGTATTTCTCACCTACAGTACACTTTAATTTCTGTATCAACAATGGTGCAAATTCACATGAAACCCCTTTGACTTTATGAACTGCACTTTGAATAAGGATTTTGAAAATAAACTCTTTCACACTCACTAAGAGTTTTAAATGTCCTCCAAACGGAGCCTTGGTGTAATCCCGTACATGCTGTGCTCCTGTGCGCTCATCCACTCACCTTTTCTTATTTCCCTCTTGCTCTCTCTGCCTCCAGTCCAAGCGACTCTTACGATACAGCAGGTTCATGTCGCTGCAGGAACGCTCCTCCTCGCAGCCTATCACAGCGCAGTGTAGCCGCTTGCTTCGCCTCTCTATGTCACGCAAGAAATGCTCGACTGCCACATCCTGGGCAGAGCCAGAGCTCATGGTACAGGAGAAGACTCAGTAGGAGCAGATGTATGCCAAAGGCAGCTCCCCTGTAAAATAGAAGGAAACAAGAACAATGTATGAGCATGAATCATTGAAAGAACATGTTTAACAGCTTCTCAGGAAGCTGACAAGACTGACAGTTGTTATACACAGTTTGTGGAAACAACATATGAAACCCAAGTGAAACCAAATAATTAGCAGAACGTGAAGAGAGATAGTTAATTATAATGCTTATTGGATTATATTAAACTATTCTGTCCATTACTGCAACTGACAGCCATCACAGCGGGGAGACAGTGATGCATGCATGATGAAAGTTGCTGTTTTGTTTACCCCGTCCACAAGTGTATTTATACTTTCATTATCCAGTTATGAATATTTGAGTAAGCATGGTAACTCAGCTGCAGAGCAGCTTTGGCTGCAGGCCCTGGGATGGCCTATCTAAGCTTGCCTGCTAAGCAGACAGTAATGTGGTTTGTCATATGTAGCGCACGCACAGCTTCCCGTTCACGTTAACCCTATGAGAAAACAGGCTTGTTGTGGGGCAGATATTTGAGAGTCCAACCATGTATTCATGTCGGAGGATGTGAGTTTGCAGCACAGTTGGTGAAGAAAAGAACAGCTGTCAGCTGATGCAGCATGATGCCAGTGTTTTTCCATCAGAAATAGAAACAGAGTTTGGATGTGTTTTAGTAGAGAACACCGAGGTGTTTTCACTGGTTTTACTTTCTTGAGCTATGCAAAAAATTTTATAAGCAAATCTGAATATGTTACTGGATGTGGAAGCTTAAGGGATTAGAAAATTTAACAATACAAGAAGTCTTTTCTCACACAAAGAAACAGGCAAAAAGATTACTGAACTTTTGAAACCTTGCATTCAACAAAACTTTTGAAATCACAGCTGATGCTATTCAGTTACAGAACCTCAAAAAAAGAGTTTTTCCAAATCTTATCACATAAGAACAACTTCAGTGTACCCTTGCACCATCAACTTTAAGGTCTTGTCACAGATTCTCAAATGGATTTAGGTCTTTACTTTGACTTGGCCATTCAAACACATTTCTGTGTGTTGATCTGAACCATTCAGTGGGCTGTGTGTTTAAGGTTGTTCTCGTGCTTGCTTAACCCACTTTTAAAATTTATTTAATATGTGAAGGTGAACTTTTGCTGCAGTCTCACATGTTTTACAGTCTTACATGACTGTCCTTTACTGTATGCATTCCCAAAACATGATGCAGGATGATGTCTAGTGTTAATTTCCAACCACAGTCCTTCTTGCATGTCAGTGTAGGTGGACAGCACTGTCTTGGTAGATTTGTGGTTGTACAATACTATTGCGTGTCTGCTTTAAACTTTTGTACAGGTTTACTCTGACCTGTCTGGTGTGTTCCTTGGTCTTTATGATGCATTTTATTCACTAATGTTCTCTAACAAACCTTTGAGGCCTTCATGGAACAGCTGTAACTGTAACTATGCCTCTTTAAATTACTGACATGCTTAATCTATTTATTAGCTACGTGTTTCTGAAGAGAGTTGGCTGCACTAAATGCTATTAATCATAGAGTAAATGAGGTGAACACTTTTTTTTTAATCCCACTTTTATGTTTTTGTAAAAATAATTTTATAATTCTTCTTAATAAGGCATTGCTTTAAATTGGTCTGTTATAAAATCATAAAACAAGAGGGTATGAATGCTTTTGCATGGGACTCTGTGCTAAAGCAGTGGCTGAATTATAATTTCTTGCTCCTTTCAGGATATATTTAAACAACATGAAGAGACCATAAAAACTAGAGGACATTCCTCCTGATTCTGTAGATCATCAGGACCTTTTAACTTATATTAACCACCAGCTGCATGTCATCTTAAAAACTCAACATAACTGTTAACCATGTCTTTCTATAAGACAGAAGCTAAACAGTGGAGGCAGCAGGCATTGTCAACTGGGCCAGACAGAATGCTGATCTTTGTAGCTGTGTGTGATTCTTTTGTCATGGCCCCAGTGTGTCACCCAGTGTGTCAGTGTTGCTTCTGCTATTCCTGTATCCCACAGCTCTGACCACAACCTCGACCACTGATGCTAGCATGCTTGCTGACTCAATGTTAATTAGGTTAGAGAGTAGCGACTGGAGGTTGGGCTTTCGCTAAGTGTGGCTTTGATTTTGGTTTCTGGGATCTGGCAGCTGAGCCGACAGGCCCACAATTGCTGCATTATGCGCTGGGGGTTGGTGTACAATTAACCAGTCGGACGGAATATGGAGAACTCCATATTTCTCTTCAGACAGGTCTTTATTAACAAAAATTTCCAAAACACACAAGCTGCGCTAAGTCCCTTTATGTGACAAATAAACTCAGAGCATTTACCAACTCATTTCTGGAGAATCTGCAGAGTCAGAAGTTGCATGAATTCCATGTTAGGACCAGAAGGCAGATGGAGTCATGATTCACGTAATTCAATCTGCATGCAACGCTGCAGACTACTCATTCATGAACAGAAGCAAATACATACACACACCTACCACACCCCTCAACCTCTTCACATGCTAAACACACACATGTACACGTGGTGTGAAGCAACAGCAGATCCACTGCATCTGATTCAAATGTTGGTTAATTTTAAGAGAAAACAGAGAAGAAAATGATCAAGTGCCTACATTTCCCAGTTGCTATTGATCGCATGTGTTGTGATTATGATGTAGCTTAACATACCCCTACACCTTCAGCCATTGGTTGTTATAGCAATGCCTTTTGCCTTCTTTAGCATCTGAACAACTTGTAGTGCTCACATATTGTTTGTGTCTTGTTTGCCACTCTGTTACCATTCATCATTCCTACTGGAAACACAAAATGCTGCTAAAACAAATGATTTAAGAATAGCTGAGGCATCTTCTATTAGAATTTTAGCAGGCAAAGCCATGTTGACCACAATTGGCTAGTGCTCACGAGACAGGAGTCACCTCAATGAGAAAGATTGTGATGTTTTAATATCACAAGATCTTGCTCGTTACACCCTAGTATAAACATCCCATTGTGGATCTGGCTGTATGTTTGAGGTTTTCCTGCAGGAAGGTGAACCATCACCACAGTTTCAAGGCTGTTAAAACTTTTAAGAGGTTTCCTCTCAGGATTATCCTTACTTAGCTACATTTGTCTTTTCATAAATCCTGACCACACTCCATATCCCTACTGAAGAACAGCATCCATACATGCATAATACTCCTACCTTCATGTTTCACAGTGAACATGATGTGCTCAAGGTGATGTGAAAAATCAGTTTTCTAATAAAAGCAGACTAAAAAGTTGCATTTTGGTCTCATTTGACCAAAGCACTTTCTTCCACATGTTTCCTGAGTCCTCTACATGGCTTATGGCAGATTCCAAGCATTACTTCTTACAGATTTCTTCTAACAGTAACTTTTTTATTTGTTGAGTGAACTACTATTTTTTGCCCTGCCAACAGATTCTCCAGCCTTATCTCTGTAGCATCTTCATTGCTACTTTGATTAATCCTTGAGTTCATTTGGACAGCCATGTCTTGGATGCTTTGCAGTCAAGCCACACTCAGATGATGGACTGGTGCTCTGTGGGATGTTCAAATGTTGGGATAGTGTTATTTAGCCTTAACTCTTCTCTAAACTTTACAACTTTATCCCTGACATGTCTGTTGTGCTCCTTAGTCTTTAAGATGCTTTGTGTTCACTAGTATTCTCAAACAACATCTGAGAGCTTTCAGCACAGTTTTATTTATACTCAGATTACTCAATATTTAGACTTCTGAAGGCAACTGGTCAAAAGGGAAACAAAGTAAAGGGGCTTTTTTATAAATCACATTTAATATGTGTAAAAACTAAAAAAAAACACATGTATCATTTTGCTTCCATTTCACAATTATGCATTACTTTGTGTTGGTCTATTACATAAACCACTCTGAAGTTTGTGTTTATAACTGGACAAGATGTGGAAAGATTCAAAACTTTTGAGAGGTATTGTGTCATAAAAAGTATGGAGAATCACGTCCAATGGTGAGAAAAGTTTAAGTAGGCAGAGTGTATGTTCATCCAGCTATGATATTAGCCTTCATCTTTCACAAATAATGAACTTAAGACTTTGGGATAAGCAGTGTTCCTGTAATGTTAGGTTGTTTCGCTGCCATTAACACAGCTGCAGCAAACCGGCAATCTTGAACTTGTATGTGCTGTGAGGAGGAGGGTGTGAACATCGCATACATGAGTGTGATTGATAGTGCTAAGACTCTCTTCCTGGTTCTGTTTGGTTGGTTGCTGTATTTCTGTAGATGACAATGGGATCACAGGGAGGAGGCAGAGGAGCTTGATTTTGTCATAGATTATCTGTCTCATACTGCCAGGACATAGTGAGAAGTTACATATTTTAAGAAATATGTAAAAAAAAAAAAAAAAAAACATATTTTTATAACAGTTACCTACTGCAGCTTTAAATGGCCCAGTTGAAAATACCACCATTTATTTTTGTCTTTTTTTATATTTGACAGTCTTTTCCTATTCAAACGGCAGTTAGCTTTAAAGGGCTAGTAAACAGAACATGTTGTACCGAGAGCAACATGTTCATTTATCGGCACAACTGCTTCTCCAAGAGTTGGTTGGGTCTGCATTTATCATGGCTTACATTGATAATTATTGGAATTTACCTTTGGAAATCATTAAATGATAAAAGATACAGTAAGTCTGAAAAATATCAACAATATAAGGCAGAGCTTGTTTAGTTACGCTCAAATTTCACAACCATTTCTGTACAGTAATGTCCAGCTGTGTCAGTCAAAATGTCCAACATGTCAGTCAAAAGTGCTATAGTTTGCCATAGGGGTAAAAAAAAAAGGAGAGAAGAGCGCTAGGATGGAGCAAAGCATTCAGGAGAAGAATGAGAAGCTTGAAACACACACAGCCAGAGAGCAGGGGATACTGAGGCAGCACGAAAGCAACGGGAGGGGCGCTTGGTGAAAAATAGGGAAAACCGACAAACGGAGAGTAGAATAAGATTTATATACTCTGGTGAAAACCATATCATATCCAGACTGACTCCAAGGGGTATCTGAGTGGGAGACTAATAAAACAGAGGGAGCTATGAGGAAGAGAGGATAAAGAAATACTGAAAGGCAGTCAGACTAAGAATGGGGGGTAGGGAGGTGAAATCAAGCCGCTCACACTGTGTGTGCTGTGTGTGGTCTCCTAGCAACAGTCGCATTTCTTTCTCCGCCGCTGAATATGTACGATGCAGGACATCAGCCGAGTCGTACGAGATATACCTGGGTGAAACTTTACAGAACCTTCAGTCGTATCTAATCCTCTAACATCAGTGCCCTGTGTGTTTCTGAAGTGATGAAAGTATCTGTATTCAACAGCTACATTGATGCAAACAGTGATGATACACTGACATTCACATTGCATATAGGTTTTAAACATATAGAAATATCTCACTAACACAGAATTATTAAAATTTCTCTTAGTGCCTTAATCCATTCGTGTACCGTACTATTCAAAAGTCAACTACATCCCTGACCTTATCTCAGCTCTGTATTTATAAAAGTATAAAACATGTCAGTTATTCAGTAGGTGTAGGTGTTCAAGAAACTTTTAATCAGCCATGAGAGTCCTGATGTGAAATCAGGGTTTTTCCCAGAAAACTTGCTAAGCCCAGTGGTAGGAGTGCTAGAACAGTCCACCACCAGCTCAAAATGTTTTTTGTGTTAAAGTTGACAAGAAATTTGACTATGTAATTAGATGACATTATTGACTTAAAAAAAACAAACACAAAAAAATGCAGTTCAAATAAATATAAATTTTTTGCACTTCAGTTAAATCCTAACGAAGTAATCAGCCAGTGGATCTTAAAACAAGCTATGTAATGCTGGTCACATTTAAAGGAAAATAAATTAAAAGAAATATTACCTAAAATGGACAATGATGAGTATTTGTATGCTTAACTAAATATTCAAGGGTACAAAATTCAAGTTTTTATTGAATTAAGTTTTCTTGTGTTTTTTTAAATCCTACCATTTTGTTCGGTAATGTCTGCTGCTTGGTGCAGGATTTTGATTTGCTGGTTGTCTTTGGTTGTTGTTTATCAAAGTGAATGCAGGATTTGCACAGAATACTCTAGGTGAAAAAGACCTGTCTGTGATTGGTTGGTGGTGTGGTTTGTTCACATAAACTTTATCAAGTTGCAAGTGCAGACACAGAGCCTGTACAAAACAGAGATATGAATGATTTGTATTCACTACAATGACATCGCATCTGGCTTACTGTGAGCCACAACATACAAATGACTCTAAAGTTAGTATCAGCTTTGTAGCTTCCTATCAGTGCTAAACTCTTTAACAGCTTTTTTTTTTTAAATCAGTCTGGACAGCATTAGGTAATCTTTAGTTCAAAATTCAAAATACTGAATAAATCAGGGTGTGATAATTTCATTTTTAAAAAGATTCTTCAAAACACAGTTTGAGATTCTTGAATGCTTTGTTCTACAAGTAAAAGCAAAAAGAGCTTTTACAAAAAAATGTTTGCATTGGGACCACCTTACAATTAGACAAGTATAAAAACCATAATACACAGGCTATTCAAACCTGTAATGAGTCATTCTATGCTGATTGCAGATTCTTTAAATTTTAGTTTGTGATTTGTGAAACTTCCACTGTGTACAATTTTTCCTGAAAAAAATAAAATGTCTTATTTTTGTTCTGAAGGACCAAATATTGTGTATCTTGTGAGCTGGATGTATAATTAAACCGATGTTCACACAGCAGGTCTTAATGCTTAATTCTGATTTTTACTGCAATGTAATTATTATTTTGTGCGTGTGTGTGTGTGGTCATTCATACTAATTAAATGGAACCGCAATCAGACTTCACTGTGAATGGTTTATAACCCCAAAGCAACCCGTATGCGCAGAATAACATACATGTCACACAGCAGCACACTGTTTATGGAAGTAATGCTGCCGTCTATGGATCGCTTTTGAAGTTGTTGAGTAATGGGAGCTGACAGTACTGTCACAAGATCATAACAATACGAAGGAAGCTAAGAAAAAAGAAAGTTAAGTGCTGGCACTTCTTCAGTCATTATTTATATCCATATTTATCACGTCTGGCTTCTTCTGGTACAGAATTATGGAACATTTCTCAAGACAATGATGTAAATGCAACATGACCATTCAAACTTATGCTTTGAAAACTATCAGATACGTATCCAATTTGGTATCACATATGGAAGTGGCACAAATTCGATTTTTTGGGAGTGAAAAGATCAGAATTGGGACATTCAAACTGCCATGAAAAAGTCAGATATGTATCACATAGGGGCAAAAAAAAAAAATCAGATTTGGGTCACATTTGCCTGCTGTGTGAATGTAGCCTAAATAGCCATGACATAATGACCAAATGTCAGCAGTCTAAATAGTAAAGCCTGATTTGTGTACTTCTGTTAGTGAAACTATTTTTCAGTCACCAGAGATCTGTTTGGGTCATTCCTCAGTCACAAACATACAGCGATCGAAGAGCCTAAATGGTAATAATGAGTGCTAAGGATTAATGGTTAAATGCTTCTTAATTATGGTTTAAATCATCTTTTTCAGAAAGTTTTTACCTGAGCTTAGAGATCAATATTGTGTGGTAGTACCAACGTTGCTGCCTTTTATTAGTAAAGATTAAATTAAATGGTAACTTAGGAGTTAATATGAACAGGTTCAGAAGCTGCACTCCACTGGAATGAGAAGAGGGGAAGATATTCAATATTTTGCCATTATTAGCATAAAAGATTATGTTTGTTATCTAAAGCGTACCAGCTTTTTTTTTAGGTCTCTGCCTTGTAATGACTACACCCCCCTTGAGTTCTTCTTTGAATATTACAGGATTCAGTGGGTGTGCCTGGGCTGTCAGGGCATACTGGGATAACGTGAGCCCATTAATACCAGCATTCACAGATTTACATGAAAAATAAAAGTTTAATTACTTTTGCTATAATTTGGTGTCCTGCCTACCTTCATTTGTTATAGTTTCTAGCCAGCTCTAACAGCCTTGTTCCAAAAACTGTGAGGATTTCCCACACTTTGTCTGGCTGTATATCTTGCTGTTTTGATTTTATGTTCCAAAGATTTGGCTCATATCCAGTAGCTGGGAAGAAACAAGAGAAAGTTCTCATCAAAGGTAATGTATTCAATGCCAATCAAACTGTGCAGTTTTGTTTTGGCCAGGGGGGAATTTGAGGAAGCACAGAATCTTACCTCCACTTGTGGAGAAAGTTATATTAGAAAAAATATATATTAATTAAAACAGTAAAGAGAATGAAGCAGATCTTCATTTACCAATGAATTCACGAAGACATGATTGTCATTTTTTTTTTTTTGCTAAATTATTTTAAAACCTCTGGCAGTCATATAGAGTGAGGCCAGCTATTATATAATGAATCAGGGTTTGTCACACAAACACTTTGACAGAAGCTTTTGATCTCACAAAACATCCTGCCTCCTTCTAGCTGCTGATGAGAGGTTATTCACCAAAGGCTTTCAGTAATTCTAATTTAAAAACGTAACTTTTTCTGCATTAAAATCTGCACAGCAAAACCCGCACCAAACAAACCGTGTGTGACATGGTAACACAAGTTAATGTTGCTTTTTGCAAGTACATAAAAGCTTGCAAAAATATTAATGGGCAGATTTCTCACACTCTCTGTTTATAGCAGCTAAACTTGCAATTGGAAAATGTTGTTCTTAACATTTGGTCAGTG
This sequence comes from Anableps anableps, assembly GCA_014839685.1. Classification (NCBI taxonomy): domain Eukaryota; kingdom Metazoa; phylum Chordata; class Actinopteri; order Cyprinodontiformes; family Anablepidae; genus Anableps; species Anableps anableps. Next base: position 12,686,510 of record CM026078.1, on the reverse strand, counting down.
GGATAATTTATGCTGCATCATTTGAGATCAGTTTTACAAAAAGTGTTTTGGTGCTTACAGTTTGTTCACTTAAAAAATTAGTGCCACATCTTTATATTCAGTCCCATCTATACCAGTGATTTGCGTTTATCTGATAAGGTTTGTATATATATTTGCTCTGTATCCATACTCAAAGGTATTAGATTTACGTACAATTTAAACTTTACAGGCAGAAAAAAAAATATTGCTTAGAAATGTATTAAAGCTGCAGTATGTAACTTTTACAAAAATATTTTTAAATATTTGTTAAAACTGTCACCATGTTGTGACAGTATGTTATGAGAGATAATCTGTGAGAAGATCGATCTCCTCCACCTCCTCCATGAGCCTTTTTTGCCATCTGAAGAAATGCACCGCTCCCAACCAAAACCAACCAGTCAGAGCCAGGAGGAGGGTCTTAGCAATGTCACTCAACCTCATTTACTCACTACTAAATGTGCTAATGGTGGAGGAAAAAAAACTTACTTTTCCAGGTAAACCGTCATCATCGATGGCCATGCTAACTAGCCTAGCCTCTGCGAACTGCAGCATAACAGAGAGCGGGGGGATGAGCAGCGCCACTCAGACGGTGATTGACAGCGCTAAGACCCGCCTCCTGGCTCTGATTAATTCTTTCTTGATAACACTGGGAGCACTGGGAGGAGGCAGAGGAACTCGATTTTTTTCACAGATTAGCTGTCTCATACTGTTTCTCTTTAACTCATGTTCTCATATTTGTGAAATCTAAGTTGTGAAATAAACCTTGAAAAAGACGGTAGTATTATAAGAAAGTGCAACATTTTTGTAATTTTTTGAAATTTGACATTTAATATGCGTATTTACTCGTTTTTAATTTTCAATGTTCTGAAATCTCTGAAAGATCATTTGAACAAAATATAGATTATGTCATTGAAAAGGATGTGTTGTAAAGAATATTGTTTGAGATGGTGAAATAAATCTACTTTGTGAAGTAACTTTTACCTGTACTGAATTGGACATATTTTAGAAAAATACATTGAATTACAAGGCTTCACAAAATAGTATATTATTGTACACTTAACATGTAAGATTATAATTACATGATTTTAATAATGATCGGCCATTATCTAAAGTGGGCCCGTCTAAGGCATGAAACTCCACGGCTGAATATGAGTCCCACTTAGGCAGTAAGGTGAATGTGGTTGTGGAGATGAGAACGTTTTTTATTTGTTTAAGAAATAACATAAAGAAATTATGTGTTGTTTAACAACACATGAAACAAAAGTAAGACCCAAATACATTCACTCAAATATACATGTGTTTGGATTCTCCTCCCTCAGCGTTGTAAAAATTGAGTGGTCTTTAAATCTTTCATGGACTGCTACCAAAAATATCCTCCAAAAAGCTTTCCCTAATCGTGCATGCCCCCATGCAACCAGGACAGACTTAAAAACTCTCTGAAATGCTCAGTATTTGTCACAGGCATGAACATATTACTTCCACCGTGTGTGTGCATAAGTCAACACCTGTACTAAGTGTGGATCATGAATAGTGTAGAACATGAAAAGTTGCAGGAAGCTGCTATATTAAGAGAGAAAAAAAAAATCTAATGAGCTTTTGAAATGCAAGTAATGAATGTGTAATCTCTATGGTTGGTCAAAAGAGGCAGGAGTTTCAGTGACCTCCCTATCTCTATTTCCCACCCCGGCCTGCCCTCACCTTCATCCCCTTCTACTAGAATCTGCAGTAACCAAGGTGACCTACTGCACTTAGCATATATGAGCACAGAGCAGCTTAAGGATGTTGAACCTCTTTTTTATTCGGTTGTTCATCATATTACAGAGAACAGAGACAGACTTGTGAATCTGTGCATCTGTGCAGAAAAAAGAAAAAGGAATAAACCTAGAACAATAAAGCTGGAAAAAGCAAAATTGCCAGGAGTCCCTCTTAGTAAAAAAAATAAATAAATAACTGAGATGTCAAATGACAGAAAGACACGGTCCATCTTTTTGTTTGTTGTTTTTCTTTTTTTTTCATCTGCCTGCTGAAACCCAGACACAGCAACATATATGGCGCTGCAGGGAAAAGAGCGAGGTTCAAAAACTCCTTAATGCTCACGTTTGTGCATGAGGGGAAAAGCTCCTCTCTGCAGCTGCACACGCTTCACTGAGCCAGCATCCTTCTCTTGACCAAGATCTGATTTTTTTTTTTTTTTTTTTTTTTTTTTTTTTTTTTTTTTTGGAAGTGAACAATGCTTCAGTGCTTCCTATCTCTCTTTGTTCAGTTTCTGGTTTTACTTTCAAGATTTACATATACCTTTACAGCACAATGAGAAAGTTCTGCTTCTGTTTTTGCTGTTCTGTAAAACTTATTAATGCAGATCAACAAACTCATTTTAATAGCACAAAGATTACCTGAGTATATTTAAACTGCAGTTTTCAAATGATGATTTCATTTATTAAGGAAAAAAGCTATTGATGTTGATCTTGGTTCTTAGTGACCTCTTGTATGAGTCATTGATGCGCTGTTGGAGTAAGGTTGCTAGGTTGGCCACTCCTGGGAAGGAGAATCATTGGTAACATGTTTTCTCCATTCGACTGATTCTCACTGTCATACACTGAAGTCTCAAATTGATTGAGACATCATGTGTTCCCTTTTTGGATCTTTTAGCCTGCTTCATGTTGTAAGATGGGTTCTATAAAGTTATTTTTTGATTCTACTAGTCAGACTGCTATCCAGTCAGGGTGTGACTAGTGAAAGTGAATTCAGCTTTCTAAATAACAGTTAGAGCAAAATTTCTCAAGGGGTGGCAGTTATAATTCCACACAGGTCCAGGCTGCTTTGGAAAGCTTTTTTCCCTTTATAATTACATTTTATCGTTTAAAAACTGCACACAGGTTGTCGCTCTCTGATATTAATGTTGTTTAATGAAACAATGTGTCAAAAAGCAAAAAACAGAACTTTACAGTACGATAAATCTTTTATTAAAATGACTCATGCAGAAACAACTGGATGTGAACCTACATGATGCAAAGGCTTTTTTTTGCATTTATAAGAAGCCAAAAGCACAATATCCTGCAGCACCAGGCTGTCCCTGCCACAACATGACAAACCTCATAAACTATTCAGCAACAATTAGGCAAAGTCCAATAGCCCAAAGCAAAACAGGAATCAGATGAACATCACAGTGCACTTAACATATGATTTGCCTCACAGCTGTTTTTTGTGGGCTTGACTCATATCTTCCCAGAGATGGCAAAGCAAAACAAAAACCATAACACGCCTTAGAAAGTTTATTTGAAGGGCAATAATTAGTTGTTGTGTTTGAAAAGGATAGAATACACTACAAAAACTAGCAAGGCACATCTTTGTTGACCTAAAAAGAAACTGGATTGCATAACAATAATCTAATGTTTTTAGGTCTGTTGAACGATTGTTCTTGGTAGATAACTTGCTGCATTACTTTTTTTAACAACAAATATGCACACACTTAAATAGGTTTCTGTATGAATTCAGATATTCTGTTGTTGTACCATATGTGGGTTTGGCTGAAATAATCTATTACGACTGACTGAATGTATTTGTTGGCTCTCAGTTTAACTGGGTTAGTTAAGCTCATTTTTAATTCATGGTTTAAAGAGTGATATATTTTCTTGGGTTAATCATATTTATCAAGCAGTTTTAGCTTGATCATATATTTTAATTACTTCAGCACAAGCAGTTCAACAAGAACACACTACCCATCACTTTATTAAGTACACCTGTTCAATTGTTTATAAAAACAAAGTGAATCAGCCAATCACATGGCATGAACTCAGTTCATTTAGGCATCTGCCTGAGTTTTTATGACCCTTGCTGCATTTGTCAAACAGCTTTTCTTTGAACACATGGATGATGTCACAGCAGCGTTGGTGTGATTAGCAAAGCCAGGTAGGCCATGAGTGGTCGTTCAACATTTGAATCAACCTCCTCCTTCAGCTCAAAAAATCCCCCGCTAAGCAGGTCATAGCGTAGGCTGTCTAGGATAAGCACACGCATGCCCACACACAGCTCTCCCACCTAATTCTTTTCTTTCTCCTGGCCCGGTTATTTTAACCCAACACTGTTCACCAGCATTTTAGTAGTTCACTTTGGATAGAGTTAATTTTAAGACTTGATCATGCAGAACCACGTTTGAGCAAATAAAAGCGAGACTACAGGACAAAATCAACAAAGTCACTACATTACCTAGAGTGCCTTGCAAAAAAAAGGATTCATACCACTTGAACTTTTTCACATTTTGTCATGCTGCAAAAAACAAAAACAAATTTTCACTTATTGGGATTTTGTTTGATAGAACACAAGGTAATGCACAAAGTAGGAAAATTCTACATGATTTTCAGCAGTTTTACAACAAAAAAATTGAAAAGTATGATTATACTTCGAGGAAACACCTTTCACTGCGACCACAGTTACACATCACCATTGATATGTACCTACCTGCTTTTGTTACCTAGAGACGGACATTTTTTGCCCATTCTTCTTTGAGAAACAACACAAGCTCTGCCACATTGGATGGATAGCATATAAACATAAATTTTCAAGTCTTGCCACAGATTCTCAATTAGACTGAGTTCTGGATTTTGACTGGACCATTCTAATACATGCATATAGTTTGAACTAAAGAATTATAATGCAGCTCTTGCTGCATGTGTACAGTCATTTCTTACTGAAAGGTGATCTTGATCTTTTGCAGCCTTTAACAGATTGTTTTTCCAGGAGTTTCCTGTATTCGGTTCTATCTGTCTTTCTATGAACTCTGACAGACTTTACTCTCCCCACAGCATGATGCTGCCACTATAATGTTGCACAATGGGGATGGTGTTTTCAAGTTGATGTGCAAAGAATTCTGTTAAAAGAATTCTCTTCTTCTCCAGTTTAGATGGACAACCATGTAGGTTTCCAGTTGTGCCATACTGAGTTTTCAGATGATAAGAGGCTAAAAGCTTGGATTATTGTTTCATAACCAAACCCTGGTTTAAACTTCTCCACAATGTTGTCCCTGATTTGTCTGGCATGTTCATTTTTTTCAAGGCAACAGGTTGCACTGGATTTTAATTAGCAGTACCAAAGTAAAATAGGCTAAACACATGAATTAATGGCACAACGTTCAGCTATCTATCAATCAATTGATCGAATGTGTTTTGGTGTATCACAATAAATACCAGTTAAACAGACTGATATTTGAGCCGCAACCTAAAAAATATGGAAAGTTTAAAGGAATGTAAATAAGTGTAAATTTTGCAATACATTGTATATCTTTTGCTGTTTTGACAGCCTTGTAAAAGTTTTTAAAGGATCTGGCGGTCATGTCAATCATCAGAGCCTTTTAAGGGTGTGTGCACCAAGCTGAGATGCAAGAGAAGCAGTAAAAGAAACAGTTTTATTATCCCTACATATGTGACTGACAGGTTCTCAGCACAGGGTCTCACTTGGGCAATGTGTTTTCTTGTCATTGGGCTGTTCAGGGGACTGACAGCAATGAAATAAAAAAAAGATTGTGACAGGGGCAAATAGCAGGTGATAGCAGATTACATACATCAAAGTACCCAACGGTGTCAGTGTTTAGCTACATTTTACTATAATTGTAGGATTGGACACCTGGCAGATCCAAAAATGTGACTGACTCTGACAGAATTATGATCAGACAAATGTAGAAAAGAAGTACAGTATTATGGATGTTTGTGAGCTTCATAGCTTTTGTACAATGTCTTTTTCTGAAACACCTAAATTTGCCTTGTAAACTGGTTCCATACAAACAAGTGTGAAACATCTGTCTTGTTTATACTGTATTGTTGATAACCTATTAAAAAAATTAAGGGACTTCTATAATCTGTCTCTGATAGAGTGGTGAAAAGACGAAGAAAAGCGGTAAGAAGAAACTTTTGTTGAAAGAAGACCATAAGACCATATAGGAAGTCCAGCTTGCAGTATGCCAAAAGAATAAAAAGATAAAAAATCATGCACTACTTTGTGCTGGTCTACCACAAAAAAATCCCCCCCAAAAACACTGAAGTTTATAGTTCTAACATGACAAACTGTGGAAAAGTGAAAGACCTAAACATACTTTTGAAGGCTCTGTAACTCCTTTAGAGTCTTTGAGATTTTAAATCTAAAACAGAGTTGCATTCAAAATCAATAAGTAGAGAGTTTATTTTGCTGACAAGTAGCCAAGCATGTGGGATACATTTCTGTGCAAGGCAAGATTGCTCTGACATTTACAAAGCACACTTAAGATATACTACAGTTCAGATTTGCATTTCTTTAAGTCACTGCGTGCCGACGCCTCGTTCACAAACTGCTCCTGTTGCGTTGAGTTCTTTCGATGCTTTATTCTGACCTTTAGCAAACTAGCAGACAATAAATTACCTTTACAAGAGATTTCTGAGGCCCTTCTGCTCCCCATCAGTTTTAGATCCATTTTAATACAGTGACGTTTTAGTTGAGGAAGGCTTGTGCAACATATTCTTCACTGTTTGCACCACCTGGCAGTCACAAAGAAGAAGTTGCAGCCTCTTTTGAGTCTGTGAAAAACATCCAAGGTCTTCTGAAGGTTTTACATAAATGTAGAGCATTAATGAGAGCAAGCACATTAACATAATAATCTGGACCAGTTTGAATTTCTAAGCATGGACTTTTAAAAATGTACATGTACTTTAGGGCTACAAAAAGCTTTGTTTAGAAGAAAAACACTGTACCTTATCTGATTAAATAATTCTGTAAAACAGGTGACCATCAAGTATTTAAAATGACTTCAGACTGGCTTCTTAGTGCCAACAAGAGGGGAAGAACTGCTGGTGCCTAACTTTATTTATTTAGCATACTACCATGCAAATGACTTTGAAAGGTTTAATGAGAGGAAAACAGAGGGAAATGAACAAAGATGAGTTGCCTCAAGGAAATCATTACCACACATCATTACCCTTGACTACACTTTGCAGTGAAAACTGGATACCATAAGATACTTACTATCCAGATAGAAAGGCATTTAAAAGGAGCATTTAATTTAAAATACCATTGGTTAATTTGTCCACATGCATCCCAGACATCTTTAGCTCAGACATAGAACAGACATGTATGAACTTTTAAAAGCCTGAGCATTCAGGGAGAAAAAAAATTCAATAATGTAGCTACAGAGGGAACTCCCAGATGAAGCACGAGAACTAAGTGGTTATTTGTAAAGCTAAACTAAGCCCCCTCATCCTCCTCCTCATTTTCCCTCACATTTTGCAGGGGCGCTCTGTCTATTAAAGATCTGCCATTGCTATGTTTTTTTGTTCTTCAGATCATGCGTCCAGTGCATCAGAAACAGCAAAACAAATGATATATGATATATATATATATATATATATATATATATATATATATATATATATATATATATATATATATATATATATATATATATAATGTGTTTGTGATGCTATTGTAGGCCAACAGAACTATTACTTCTTTTTGCTCATCATTTTGTAAAGAGAGAGGGAGAAAGAGAGAGAGAGAGAAAGAGAGAGAGAGAGAAAGAGAGAGAGAGAGAGAGAGAGAGAGAGAGAGAGAGAGAGAGAGAGAGAGAGAGAGAGAGAGAGAGAGAGAGAGAGAGAGAGACAGACAGACAGAAAAAGACTGCATCTCACTGAATGGACTTTGAATTGTATTCACTGTATGAAGGAAAACCTTAGTGGTTTTGAAACTGTATACCTTGATACAATCTGTGTCTCCATGTTATCACCTGTGTAAGTCAAAGTTTAGTGTTTAGGGAGCACAGGTAAGAAGGTGTAGTGACAGTGAAGAGCTAGCAAAGACAGCAGAGAAATGAGGTAAGTATTTACAGATGTCTGAGGCAGCATTTGTAACTTGGGCATGGTTGGTTAAATGGCATGCCCTTTAATCAAGGAGCCATCAGGAAGAACCTTTACTTTTAGACCTATTTATAATGAGCACTGTGATTGATTCATGTTAATGAAAAAGTAGTTGTAATCTACAAAAGATAATCTTTCAGAGAACTTGATTAAAACTGGGGATATGATATGAATGAATGTCACTTAGATTAATTCATGTTCAAACAGTATCTGCTTCAAAATAAACTGAAAGAACACATTAAAATGAATATTATTATTTACTTTCATAAATACCCCAAACTAAACACTCAATTTCTTTAAGAATTGCTGGACATTATGGATTACACGTAAACCAATATAAAAAGGTTTAAATAGCAATATATCGATGCATAAAATGAAGTTGCTGTAGAGTTTAACAGTGCAATCATCCTTCAGTATAAGCATAAAACAATGCAAATTAAGTTCACACTACTAGCTGCAATCTTTTCTCCATCTTGTACAAAATGTTATCATTCTTTTATGGGCCAGCACTAGGAAATATCATCATTAAAAACATAAATACATTCAAAACAAACATACACAATCTGTTAGTGGTTTTACCATTAGCTACTGGATATCATCAATAATGCATTTTCCTGTCATTATTTGTACTTTTATAAGTATGAAATAAAAATAAATTGCTTGTTACTTTAAACAACACTGAATATACCTGGCTGTGGAACTTACAGTTCAATTTAAGCTCTGTGGTAATTCTCCATTTTGCTCATTTGCACCCTCATTTTTTACCTTCGTGTTGTTGTTATCTTCCTAATTACAAAAATTTTTTTGGGTGGGGGGTATTAGTGTACTTAAAGCTCCAGTATGTAACATTTATGAAAAATATGTTTTTTACATATTTGTTAAAATTATCATTATGTCGTGACAGTATAATATAAGACCGATAATCTGTGAAAAAATAAAGCTCTTCTGCCTTCACCCAGCCCTCCCCGTAATAACTGAAGAAATACACCACTCAGTCAGAAACAACCAATCAGAGCCAGAAGGAGGATCATAGGGCTGTCAATCACCCTCATGTATGCAGCTCACACTCTCCCTTGCTCTCTGCTATGCTAGAGCTGGATCATAACAACATAGCCTGCCACAAATGCTATGGCTAGTTAGCATGGCCACCGTTGACAGCAGATAAACAGTTTTCCTGGAATGGTGAGTTGTTTCTTCCCCTTTAGCACATTTAGCAGCACGTACTCGAGGGTGACTGACAGCGCTAAGACAGTCCTCCTAGCTCTGATTGGTTGTTTTAGGTTGGGAGCAGTGGATTTCTTTAGATGGCAATAGTAGCTCAGGAAGGAAGTGGAGGAGCTCAATCTTTTCACAGATCATCTGTTTCGTACCATATTGTGACGACATGGTGACAGTTTTAACAAATATGCAAAAAACATATTTTTGCATATTTGGGGGTTCTCTCCGGAGTACTGTTTGGTACTCCGGAGAACCCGGAGAGAACCCACGCATGCACAGGGAGAACATGCAAACTCCTTGCAGAAAGACTCCAGGTTAGATTCGAACCCAGGACCCTCTTGCTGCAAGGCAACGGTGCTACCAGCATTTGAAACCAAAACTGGAAATGTTGTTACTTCTAAAGAGGGAGCAGGCTGCAAAAATAGATTAAAATGAAACAAAAAAGAAACTGCTGAAACCAACTAAGCAGATTCTCATGTTTTATCTTCAAATGTTTCTCTGGCCTTAATTCAGAAAGAGAGAAATTACTTTACTAATAGGGTAGGAATATGAAGTGCAGTTTCACACATTTTGACAAAAACAGTAATTGAAATAAAGATCCCATTATGAAAATTGGTTAATTTTTCCCTCTTAAACAATCATCAGTTAATAAATTCTCTAAGCTCAAGTATTTTCTAGCTTTTTAATCTATACAGCATATACTAGGTAAAGGGGAAACCAAAGCGTAATGGTGAGATTTATTACAACAATCTCTGGGCACATAAATATTCACAAAACCAATCATTTCAAACCAATCATATTTGATACCAAAATTTATAAGTCATTTTAGAATCACAACAAAAGAAGCATGCACGCTCCTAAAAAATGTACAATGTAGACTAAAGCCAGCATATCCTGATTGCAGATGTATTCTTTTTGAAATGCACCAATGGTCAACAGGAGACATGTGCCTTGCTATTACTAACCTAATGCCCTGCTGCTGCTCAAACTCCAAGGGCACAGTCTGTTTGGGTGTTTTAGGAAATCCACAGAAAAAAAGAAAAAAAATCCACTAATGCTCATCCAGGCATGGCAATCCTGGGCTTAAAATGTTTGTATCATCCAGCAGTTCACGGTCTTTCCGTCCAATCAGAGTGCCCTCGTTTTTCCAAACAGTGATCATCACGCTTTTTTGAAATTAAAAATGACCCACTGCAGTCACAAGAATTGAATAATAAAGAGAATTGCAAATTGTTACACTCCCCTCAGGCCTGCTCACTCTTACCCAGTCTGTATATCTGCTCTTTTAGTGACATAAATCCTTTGTAGGACCAAAGGGTTTAAATGAAACACAAAACGACTGAAATACAAACTCATAGCTGCTGTTCTCAGATTTAATCAAATCTCCGGACTGAATTTTAGGATCACCAGGTGAGCACAACAGACATTGACAGGTGGTGCAGGCTTCAGTCCCCTCCCCTCCTCCCTCTGCACTCAAGACACACTGCTCAGCATGTATATCTCACCACATGCACTCAATGACCCCAAATTCACAGCTGCTCTCACCCATCCCTGCTCCGCTGGTTTAACCAAACTGCACACAGAGACACATCCTGCTCCTGAGCATGTGTTAGCTTAAGAATAATAAAAAGGCATGTATAGGAGGATTTACTTAAATATGCATATCCAAGGTCAAAGCAGATCTGCCGGTAGTTCACCTAAATTCAAGCTCTGAACATGAAAAACTGGTAAAGATATATTTTCATGTCTTTTTTTTTTTTTTACATTCAAACTGGATGAAATGTGCTTTTAAATCTCTGTTTTTTTAGTGATTGATAAAGACTGCTTAGCTTTATAGGCTAAATGGAGGTTTTTCCTTCAAAACCAGGAGCTTTTTGAATGTTCCGCATGAAGAAAATAAAACCAGACTTGCAAATGTAGTTACTTTGAAATATTTGTGACCAATGAATGTGTGTATCTCAAATTTTTTTTAACCTTTTTATGCTTTAAAAAAAGGGAGGGGGAAGTGAATAGCCTATATGAACTTTGTAAAAGAGCCCTTAACAATTGCTATAAGACTTGTGGTTGGGAAAGTTTCTGTGCTGGGGCAGAAATTTAACTTTAATTCCAGCTTTAACTAGTTTGAATAAAGCACTAACACTAAAATATGACTAGCAAGCTTAACTTTGTAACTCTGAGCTGTCATTGCCAGTAACTGGCACATCCTAGTTGTGATTTGAAGAGAACAGATTTATATTCCACCTTGTTGAAATGTGCTCAAAACATTTATAATTTTAGTATCATTTTATGCTTTAGTTTAGCAACAATGGTTAGTAGTTGTGGTTGTCAGGGTAACAATTTAAGTGCCACTTTGTGAGAACAGATTTCAAAATGTTAAAATTTCAGTAACTTTTTATGGCCTAATTTAGTGACAGTCAAAGCATACTAGTAAGCTGAACATCTTTAGCCTGAATCAGTAGTTGCCATTATACAGCAGTTGTCAAGAAAAAAAGGTTTACATGTCACTTTGGTTGAATGTTTTAATAGTATTATTCTAGTGACATTTTATGCCTTAACAAGTTTAGCAAGTTAAGCTCAAACTTGAAAGCAAGCTAAGCTTCTTAACCTTGAGGCCGACGTTACTATTTATTGGGACAGCTTAGTTGTGGTTTTAAGGGAAAGAATTTTCATGCCACCTTGGTAATATAGATTTAAAAGGTTTATAACTTTTTTTTTGTCATTTTGTCTGCCTTAATAACTATAGCTGCAATTCTATGCTAAACTTGCGAGCGTCCTAACAACCTGAACTTCATAACCCTGAAGCAGCCATTACTACTAAATGGCACGTCTTAGCTTTTTTCAGGGAAAATATTTGTCACCTTCTCAAAATAGATTTAAAGTTTACTGCTATTTAATTAACGTTTTATGCTTTAATAAGTTAAAGGTGTTAAAGGTGAAAACTAACTTTCGAGTAAGCTGAGTTTCTTAACACTTTGCCAGTCTTTTCAGATGATCAGCGCATCTTAGCTGTTGTCAGAGAAAGGCTTAACATACGACTTTGGTTAAAAAAAAGATACAAAGAATTACAGAATTGCTTTGATTCAACCACGTTAAAAGGTTTTAGAGAATCAACGCCCTGTTTAAGGTCAGACACAGTATCGCAATCTGATTTAAGCCACTCCAAAACCTTCTGACGGACCTCGGTATTCTCCTCTTAAATCAGCAGTGCTTTTCCCCTTGAAACTCTTCTATGTATACAGTTTTTGCTCAGTCTCTATATTGTTGTTGAATCATGAACACTGACCTTAACTGAGGCAAATGAGGGCTGCAGTTCTTTAGAGGTTTTTCTTGGGTCTTTTGTGAACTCCTAGATGAGTCAATGATGTCCTCTTTGAGTAATTTTGGTAGGTCAGCCAGCCCATGAAAGATTCACCATTGTTCGATGTTTTCTTTATTTGTGGATAATTGTTCTCTCTCTTAAGATTTTTAACCCACTGGTTGTTATAAGATAGGTTCTATTTAAAGGATCTTTTTATGCTGCAGGTTTGATAGTAATCAGGGTGTGGCTAGTGAAATTGAATTAAATTTTCCAAAACACAAAAACACAGTGAATTTGTGATTTTACAAAGAGAACAATTGCACTATCTGTAGGACCAGGTTGTTTTTGATCAGTTTTTCCAAATATAAATTAAGGGATCAATTCAAAACTGCATAATATCAAACTGCATTTGATATTAACAAATCTGTAAGGGGCAAATACCTTCACCTATTTAGCTGAGCTGGGGTTGTTTAGTGTTGGTTAAACAGCAGCATCTAATAGAGACAGCCGAAATACAGATTTAACAGATCAACAGTGTGAGGGCCAATAAAGTCAAAGGCTTTTGAAAACAACAAATTGCATTTTAAAAATTGGTTAAATTCATACAATTCGTTTGTTCTGTGTAGGGTGTGAACGCAGACACAGAAATCTCTCTGTAGGTGTGTTTTTCATTCTGAGTGACAGTCACGCCCGTGGAAAATGAGCGGGGTGAAACGGTGCTGAGTCGTCTAATTCTAGGTGTATTTCACAACTGATCAACGTACTTTAATATTTTAAGGTCTACGGTGGTTTACTGCGGCATTTAACGGAGCAACAATCGTCGAATGGCTTTTTGTTGAGCGGAAAGAGAAATCACCAAAATATGTCCAGACACCTGCACCTCCCAAGACGCGCCAACACATCCTCACCTGGCTGCGCACACACACACACACACACACACACTCACGCACATACACATCACAACGTCACTCGTATTTTCACAATCGCAGAAATACCGCCCATTCTCGCGCATACACATTCAACCTTGCTGTATTTACAGCCCCACTCCTCTTGCTATAAGCGCAAACATGCAGATGTTTTTTCCCCCTCCATCGCGCCATGTAAAAGGTCTCCAAATACAGCTCGCTCTGTCACTATTTTGACTAGACTTAAAAAAAAAAACAAAAAAAAAACAAAGCAGTGCGTATTCATAAATATCCAGTCAGCTGACGATTTCTAGTGGCTTGTTTTATGGTGAAATATTAATAAGGGCTTGTCACGACTGAACCCAAAGAGCGCTGCGCGGGGATCATGCTGGCACATCTTCTCTCTGTTGTGAAGAAATAAAGGCCCCATATCTTTACCGACAAGGGCTGTGAGTCCTCAAGGTTGAATAATCTGTCTTGTGAGCACACATCGGGCTCGCTGTCAGCCCTGGACTCTTAAATTTACGCGTAAAAACACCAATTAGGCCCGACATCTCTGCGCCATCCAGTCACAAATTCTCTTCTGCTAATAGACACACACGGACGGCGCATTTGGACGCTGACAGCTGGTTATATGGGTTAGGTGATGCAAACGGCTCATGCGGTGATTTACGGAGCAAAACATGGGCCTTGGTACTATAATAAAGGTGTGATACATACCTGGAAGAGTACAGGATATGGTTGACGCAGAGGCTCTATCCAGTTGCCCAGACTCGTAAGGGAAAAAAATCAGACAACAACAAAACCACGCCGGTTGTTGATGACACAGCTGTCTTGGCAGACAGAAGGGACGGGGGAGAAAATCCGATCGCAGATGTGTCAATTGACGAGGGGATGAAAAATCTGAAATTCAGACGCAGATCACCGGACTGACGCCTTTTCCTGACGTGAAAGCTCTTCCATTTTCATAATAAACAGCGCGCTGTGTGTATTCTACTACAGCCGAGGCGCGGCAGAGGCTGGCCGGTGTGCGGTCTGCGCGCAGCCCATGATGCTGCTTCAGTACGAAGGTACACAAACAGATCCTCGGCGAGGCTCCGACAGCTCCAAAGAAAAGAGAGCCATGCTTCCAGTTCAGTTCAGACGGTTCAGAGAGGAGGAGGAGGTGGAGAAAGATGAGAGGGGTAAATAAAAACGTCAAAACAAAAATGCGCAGACATCAGCGCGCTGCGTTGGCTGAGGCGCTGGGCATCCTCACCGAGCATTTGCATTTATATTAATATTCATACAGCGGGCTACTTCCTGAGAGCAGACGGCTGCTTGTGTTTTCGGAAGGAGGGAAAAAAGCGTCAGAGGGGGCGCTGGGTCCAGCTGCGGGGAGATGCTGCTGTGTTTTAGTTATTACTAATAATAGCAGCGGATTCGCCCAACGTGTATTTCTGCACTTCTATTAAACCGTATGGGTTGCTTTGTGCAAGAAATAAAGCAACACAGTTACAAATGATAATTTTGGTACACCGCCACTGTGATGTCACGTGGTATGAAAATTGTCAAATATAAGCTTGCCATAAGTCCAAGATGAGTGCTGCAACGTGGACTAAGCCCTTATTTCAGTGAGTCAGAAACGTGATTAGAAATACTTAAGCACGAATACAGAAAGATTTGAAGTAAAATGCATATTCACAGCATTATCATCAAGTAAAAATGTACAGAATAAATTTGTGTGGCATGTATTTAGATCCCTTAACTCTGATAACCTTAAATAAAATAAGACAGCAGATGGGTCAGGGAAAAACTGAGCTGAAGTTCAAACCAGAATTTGATTATATAGCAATATCCTAATAACTGAATATCTCACAGAGTTCTGGTCAATTTATAAACTGTAAATGGAAAGGAAATGAAAGGTTATGGCACTACAAACCTACCAAGACCTGGCCATCCACCTAAGCTGATGGTCTGGGAAAAGAGAACCTTAATCCAAGGAGCAGCGAGAGGTCCATAGTAACTCTGTAGAAGCTGTAGAGACCCACAGTTTAAATGGGAAATCTGTTGACATAACAACTATTTGTCATGCTAAATTTCACAAGTGTTGTCCTTATGGAAGAGGGGCAAAAACAACCCCATTTTTAAAAGGAAGCCAAGAAAGTCTTGTTTGCAGTTCACCACAAGCCATGTGATGCAGTAAGCATGAAGAAAAATGTGCTTTGGTCAGATGAGATTAAAATTAAACTTTTTGGCTCTAACACTGCATACACACCACACTTCAAAGGTTTTACTTTAATATTCACAAAATTTGAGTTTTCTTCCACTTCAAAATTATGCACCACTCTATACTATTAATTCTATTCTAGTCTATTAATTAAAATAAAGAAATGCACTGAACTTTTGGTTGTAACATGATAAAACGTAAAACTGTTCAATGGGTATGAATACTTTTGCAAGGTACTGTGTCCTCCAAAAATAGACCCATGCAGATAAGCTTTTCCTGGGAAAAAAAAATCTATTAATCAGCAAGATCGACCTCAACAGTGTCAGTCAGAAGTTTCCAAGCAATCATCTGTCATCAGTATTAATGATTTATGTGAACTGCCTTTTATTAAGGGTGGATCAATTTTCAAAAACAAAAATTCAGGGTGCACAAGTTTGAATTTAAAATGTGTTTTACCTTATCTACATGGCATCAAAACTATACATACATCCAAATGAACTGGCCCTTAGCAAGTCGCAACACAAATGCACCATTTTTGCAGCCATCAACAAGCCTCAGGCACACTTCTGGCTGTTTCCAGTTAAGAGAGCCTGATGGCCAGATGGTTGAAACTTTGACATAACTGGATGTTGAAACAGAATAATGAACCTAAATACACATAAAACATAGTTTTGGATGGCTTCCTGACTGCCCTGTCCAAAACTTTGTCCCTAATTCCATTAAAAATGTGTAGACTACACTTAAAAGTTGGATCTAGCCATTTCTAATAAGAATATTAATCAAATATTTAACCACAATACAATTTATGGGTGGAGGTAAATAAAAACACACATTTTTTTTTAGCAAGTGACTGACCAGAAGGAGATTATGAATAAAACCCTATGTCCCACCTGGTGAGAGCAGTCATTCATGAATAAAAGGACATCTGTTTACCCTTTACAGCAGCATGTTTAATATTGTTCACCATGATACATTAGGAGCTGAAGTCCTTTATAATTAATGATGGATTGTAAAACATTTCTATACATTTTGAAGTCTTCTGCAGGACTGTTTACAGTGTTGGTATTATTGTAAAATTGTCATTTACTGGGAGCAGTTCACAACACAAACTCATCATGTTATAATGACATCACAGCAAATATTTTCCCTTTGATACATACTTTACCTTAAAAAGTATTCACACACTTTAACATTTTTACTGTTACAACCTCAGTGTATTTCACTGGAGTTTTATGGAATAGACCCTCACAAAGTAGCAGTAAGGGACAACATGTGCAAGATGATCTGATCAGGTGTGACTAAAACTGAACCTGTAGCCTTCATGTAACGTGCCACTGAATGTGTGGTGAAAAGCTAACACTGCACACCACCCTGAATACAGCATCCCTATCATGACACATAGCTGTGGTAGCATTGTTTACCAGGGACAGCAAAGCTGGTCAGGGTTGATGGGAAGATAAAAGGAGCTGATACACAGCAATCTCAGGGGAAAAAAAGCAATTGAGGGGGGGATGTTCACATTCCAACAGGAAATAACCCTAAACATACAACCAGAGCTACAATGTAATGACTTAGGAGCCTATTTCTGTGTTAGGAGGGCCTAGTTGAAGTCTAAACCTAAATCCAACTGAGAATCTGTGGCAAGAATTGAAATTTGGTGTTAACAGACACTTTTCTCCCAGTCTAACTGAGCTCGAGCAATTTTACAAAGGAGAATGAACAAACATGTCATTCTAGATCTGCAAGGCTTGTAGAGTCAGACCCCTAAAGACATCCCTCTGTGATTGAGGTGAGGGGTGGCAGATTCAATGGGCTTAAATGCAAACTTTTCAGATTTTAAATCTAAAACAAAAAAATGGGAAAACTATGTATCAGTTTCCTTCCACTTAACACGTATTTACTACTTTGTATTGATCTATCACATAAAATTCTAATACAATACATTTTGTAGTTGCAACAAGTGTGAAATAGCTCAAGGGACATGAATAATTTTTCAAAACATTGTTTATCGGTAAGGTAAAGAACTGTTAATATAAGTATTTATCTATGCTACAGATGAAGTACAAATATCAAGTATTCATGTGATCTCATGCAGGAAATGTGAGCAAGGAACACATTTGCATATACTTGCAATCGGCTGAAATTCTGCAATTATTCATTTTCCTTCATTCGTGTGTGTATGTTTTAAGGATAGATCTTTATCTTAACATCATCTAGTCCGTTTATAATGCTGGTGCAGTTTTATTTTTATTTGTTGTGCTGTTATCTTTCATGGCGTGTTTAACTTTAAATCTCTTTCAGTAGGCGGAAAACTTTCATTTCCTGTAATTCCTGTTTTGAGAAACACCTGCTGGATGGTCTGAGCTTCATTACACCTATGCTAAGAAAATCATGTAGAACCAACCAGAGCTTTGGTAATGAAACCTTATCAGTTTGATTTTTTTCTGGTAAAAATGAAACCTTGAATCATGCTTACATGTAATATGTTAGCAAAGACTAATCCTAAAAAAGGAGTAGGTTTATGAGAAGTCTACTTCTTGAATTCTTCTAATAAAATAATTTAACATTAGAAAAAAAATATTTCTACAATGGTGTGATATGAAAGAGATTCTTTTAGATTGAGTGATACAAACTGAATAGGTTACCATATAATCTTTTTGATCACTAGAGTGGCCAAACAGAGTAAAGTACCACTAATCTAATCATAAAATCAGTGCATGCCCCTGATGATGCTCCAAGGATCCAAAATGCAAAGTACCCAACTATAAATCTTTGCTATGTGTATCCCAGACACAGTGTACATGTCAAAGTATCGGGGGGAGTGGATTTGTTATCAGCAGCCTCACAAGTAGGTGATCTGGTCAAAGTGCACTGTGGTGAACTGTGTGGAAGAAGTATACACTCATCCATTTAAATTACCACCGGAATAAACTCCAGTAAGGTAAAGTATTAGCTTTTATGCTATAAGCATAATGCTCATAAAAGGTATTTTACGTTGCCATGCTGGCCCCTAGCCAAGGCTGATCTGTGGTCTTACAAGCCTGACTCGTAAAAGCTTTATTTGTAAGCAAATTATTAATTGTGTGTGTTAGTTTGCTTATTAGCTCATTCATGAGTGAGTCATTTTATCAGGCTGCTAAGTGTCGTACCTGTTTTAGAGTTGGGTTTTGTTCGAACCCAAAGGGGAACACAAGCTATGCTGCTGTTTATCAGAAAAAAATCTGTTTTCAGTCATAAAGAGATCTGTTATAGATTTTATTATCTTGAATGAATTCCTACAAGCATAAAATATATTGTGGCAAGACCCATAAACCTTAATGAATTTATGCCAAGTTTAAAATATTATTGATTGCTGAAAATTATTTCTCTGACCCACTAGGTTGCAAGAATGACTAAAGAAAAAACCCAGCTGAAGGAGTTTTTAGAGGCTATAAGTGTTCTACAGTGGGTGCTAAGTTTTCTCTTCCTAGGTAAGACCCTCTTAATCTTTTTAACTCTTTGTTGCATCTAACAACAGCACTGTACTACTGATTTTTTATGAAGACATTACATGTATACCCAACATATGAATCTAACATGGCTGTATTATCATGCTTCTGCAGGAGTGACTTGCATTATCTTGATGGTGTATCTTATGTTTACCTCTCTGTGGCCACTGTCCACTCTTTACTTCATATGGCTGGTGAATGACTGGCAAACTCCAGAAAGAGGTAAAATCATATGTATAACTTCATGCAATTCAAATGATTTTTGTGTCTTCCCCTTTCTTTCTTGTGCCCATTGTCTGTCTGATTATTGTTAATAATAGCCACCAGCAGCAGATTTTGTTAAAATCATAAGAATGTGGTGTTTGTGTGTGTATAGCCCCCTTTACTGCAGCACCTCTAATGAAATCTAGTGCAAGAAACTGCCTTTAGAGGTCATCTAATTTCCAAATACAGTTTACTTCTGTGTAGTTTGGCCACTGTAGAAATGCAGTAGTTATTTAAAGGCCTCTGAGGTCTGTTAAAGAAGATTGGTGAACAAATAAAATTTCCCAAGCTTTGACCATCTTACAGAGTTCTGTTCCATCCATTGTCTGAAAACAGAGTAAGGCACAACAGCAAACCTTTGAAGACATGGCTCTCCACCTGAACTGAAAGGCCAGGAAAAAAGAGCATTAATCAGAGAAGCAGCCAAGAGGCCCATTGTAAATGTTCATGGGTGGCAGAAAGTAAGACATTCTTGAAAAAGGCTAACATCTGGAAGGAAATGCTCTGATCAGATGAGAGCAATACTGAACTTTTTGGCCAAGATGAAAAACATGAAGTGTGGTGGAAAATGTACAGTCCACTTCACCCTGGACATATTATCTCCACAGTCAAACATGGTAGTAGCATCATCATGCTGTGGGGATGCTTTTCTTCAGAAGGGACAAGAAGCAGGTCAGAATTACAAACCAGGGCAATCCCAGGGAAAAAAAACTGTAAGAGGCTGTACAACACTCGAGACTGTGGTGTAGGTTGACTTTCCAACTGGACAAGAAGACAATCCGGTTTCCATTCTCATCACAGCACTGAGATTGCCCTCATCAAAGTGTTTAATGATATCCACACAAATGCAGACTGTGCAAGAACCACTGTGTTGGTTCTGTTGGACCTCAGCACAGCATTTGACACTGTTGACCATGATAAATTATTCAAGAGAATGGAGAGCTGGGTCGGACTGTCTGGTACAGTACTCAGTTGGTTCGAATCTTACCTAAAGAACTGGGACATCTTTGTGTCAATGGGTAACTTCTCATCGGACCGGACAGAAGTCACATGTGGAGTACCCCAAGGTTCAATCCTGGGACCCCTCCTATTTAATATCTACATGCTCCCATTAGCTCAGATTATAACAAGTAATAAGATTAGTTACCATAACTACGCAGATGATACACAGCTCTATATTATGATGTCACTAGGTGACTCCAAACTCATCCGAGCACTGAACAGATGCCTAGAACAAATCAGTGCGTGTATGTGCCAGAACTTTCTCCAGCTGAACAAAAACAAAACTGAAATCATTATCTTTGGACCGAAAGAGGAACAATTAAGAGTCAGCACGCAGCTTCAGCTATTACAGCTAGAAACTAGTGATCAGACTCAAAATCTGAGTGTAGTGATGGACTCAGAGCTGAACCTTCAGAGACACATAAAAACAGTTACAAAGTCAGCCTTCTATCACCTGAAGAACATTTCCAGGATTAAAGGACTAATTTCTCAACAAGATCTAGAGAAACTCTTCTATATGTTTAACTTAAGCTGCATTGATTACTGCAATAGTGTCTTAACAGGTCTGCCTAAAAAAAAAAAAAAAAAAAAAAAAAAAATCAATCAGACAGCTGCAGGTGATCCAAAATGCTGCTGCTCGCGTTCTCACTAAGACCAAGAAAATAGAGCACATCACCTCAGTTCTAAAGTCCTTACACTGGCTCCCTGTAGCTCAGATAATAAACACATAAACTCACCCAGTCTCTAACAACTTTCCTTGTGTCCACCAGGTGGCAGAAGAACAACATTTGTTAGGAGGTGGAAGGTTTGGAAGCAGTTCAAGGAGTATTTCCCAGTTAAAGTAAGCTTAATTCAACAATTTGATTATTTTTTTCTACTCTATCCCCCTTCTACTATCCTTTTGCACACTGAGCTGATGCTTGGGTTTTACCTCAAGATCATAGCATGGCATCCAGCTCAACAGTATTTGGCACCAGCTGGAAAAATGTTTGCGCTTTCTCGAATATAAATCAGGAATTGTATCTAGTAAGAGATGACATATGTATAGGTCTCTCAGGAAATCATCTGATGCAAATTTACCACACCTTTTGTTGATTTGCCTTTTTTCTTTTATGAGCTTTTATCATTGGGTATTGTTTGAAGAAAAATCCCCCCAAAAATAAAGTATTTAGAAACATATCTTCAGTTCATATTGGCCAAAACTGTAAGAATCACATTTTTTATTTACAGTTTTCTAAGCATCCCAGATGTTAACCATGTTGGTTTGCACTTCTTATAAAAATTTATATGTGCAGATTTCTCATCAAAGGAGATTTTTGGTGGAACTGCTCTGAGTGAATTGCATGCATAGCATTTTTTTAACAACACTCCAGTCTTGGTATTATCTGCTTTGCTATCACAGCAGATATGGTGATACATCTATCAGATAAAAGTCCTAATAATGAGCACTTCATTTCAGTGGCTGTTAATCATAACACTTTCATTAACTCTCAGTAGTGTTAAATTTCTCCCTGCATGTACCAGTTGGCTTGAAAGTTTTCCTTTAATCTCCATACAGTCAGACAAACAAAGTGGGTTTGGTCTTATGACGAGCCCCAGAAACCGATTGATCAACTTCAGTAAAACATTTTTGGGTTGGGTTTTTTTTTTCAGCTGGTAAAGACTGCAGACCTGAATCCAAATAAAAACTACATCTTTGGCAGCCATCCGCATGGTATCATGAGTGTTGGAGCCTTTGCCTGTTTCAGCACGGAGAGCTGCGGATTCGCTGAGACATTTCCTGGAGTGAAGTCCACACTGGCAATACTGGCAGGCCTTTTCAAGATACCACTCTTCAGAGACTACCTAATGAGTGCAGGTATCTATATCTATATTTATTACAGAGCATACAGGCATGAAGCTCAAGGAACACACCAACAGGTCAGGGAGTAAGTTGTGAAGTTAAAGCAGGGTTAGGCTATAAAATAATATCCCAATCTTTGAACATCTGATAGATGGGATTCAATCCATCATCTGAAAATATTAAGAGTATTGCACAATAGCAAACCTACCAAGACATGCGTGTCCACCTGAGCTGACAGGCCAAGCAAGCAGAGCATAAATCATGGGAGCCGCCAGTAAGTTCAAAGTAACCCAGGAGGAGCTGTAGAGATATACAGCTCAAGTAGAAGAATCTCTCAACAGAATAACTGTTAGTTATGCACTTGTTTGCAGCAGACACAACAAACTAGTGCATGTCAGAGAAGGCCTCCATGCAGGATGGACAGGGAAGCTGGTCGGAGTTGATGGATGAAGCAAAATTAATTTAATAATTCAAGTTTACTTGGTCAGGGACAGCACATGGTCAATGGAAGAAAGTATAGCCCAAAGTATAGCTATTGTCCTAGGTTAAACTCTCCGGCTCCTGCTCTGACAACCTTAAATATACAGCCAATTACAAAGGAGTGGCTTAGATCCAAACATATCCATGTGCAAAATAGCCCAGTCAAAGTCCAGCCTAAATCAAATTGAGAATCTGTAGCAACACTTGCAAATCGATGTTCAGATTGATGCTCTCCATGAACTTGAGATTGCTATCAAAGAAGAATGCACAAAAAATGCTCTCCAGATTTGCACAGCTGGTAGATACATACTTCTAAAAAGAATTGCAGCAGCAGGAGCAAGAAAGGTAGTTTTTCCTAACATTGTCTGCTGATAGTCTCACTTTGTTTGTGCAATAAGGCCTGTGTCCAGTCAGCAAACCAAGCCTTGCCCACCTCCTCTCCAAAAGTGGTAAAGGAAATGCAGTGGTGATTGTGGTTGGGGGAGCTGCTGAGTCTTTAGCATCCTCTCCTGGAATCAACAGAGTGGTTATGAAGCAGAGGAAAGGATTTGTCAGGACAGCACTTGAGCATGGGTGAGAACACACAGAAAAACCTGTTACATTGGGGGAAACACAAAAATATCTCTAGTAGAAAACCATCTGGAATATCTGATGATTCTCCACAGAGCAGATCTGGTGCCTGTTTACTCGTTTGGGGAGAACGAACTCTTTCAGCAGGTGATTTTCTCAGAGGACAGCCTTGGTCGCAGGCTGCAGGACTTATTTAAAAGCATCATGGGTTTTGCTCCATGTCTATTTGTCGGTGAGCGATATGCTCTGCTGCCCTACAGGAAACCAGTCACTACTGTTGGTGAGTATTACATTAACCTCCAAAATATGCACTAATTCCAACACAATCTGAACCCATTTTGTTCCAATACCTGTTTCCTTTCAGTGGGAAGTCCAATCTCAGTGCCCAAGTGTATCATGCCAACTGAGGAGCAGGTTGACCACTATCACAGGCTCTACATGGAGGCATTGACCAAGTTATTCCATGAACACAAGGTCAGCTGTGGACTTTCTGAGAGCCACAAGCTTGAGATCATTTAGACTTTCCTCACTACAACATCTTTGATGTTTTGATCGCACTGCTTTAACCGAGATTATTTAGAAAGGAATGTGGAGAACAGATCTGAGACCATGAATACTTGGAGAATACTTATAAAAAATGATGGAAGGGGAGCTTTTAGGAGTAATGTGGTGGGGAGATGGAATCAACTATTTTTCAAAAAGTGTTATTGATGTAAAAATAAAAGAAGCCCGCTTGGATAGAGAACAAAATTTATTTAACATATGCTTACTTTAATAAACTTATTGTTTAAAGGCAGTCTAGAAAAATGTTATTTAACATGGCCCTCTATGTGCAGCCTGCTGTTCTCATGCTGCTATTTGAATGATCAAACATACAGGTAGTTTTTGTTTTTAATGTGGAAAACCACTCAGCTTTCATTCGTTTCTGTAATCTAAACTTCACGTGTAAATCTACCTCATAGGCAACAAGGAATGTTCTTGTATTAACTAAAGCCAGACAAGCCAAACATCTGCATGGGAAAACCTGCACATTTGCATTTTTGTGTACTTTATTTGTGCTAATCTTGTAGTTTTATTGTCTTTTAGTGTTAGAAAGGTTCTTGGACATTTATTCTGCTTGAGGTGTTTTTTACAATTACACTATCCCAGATTCATACCTTCATAGCCCTGCTAAGTGCTAGGACCCTTTATCAGTAACTTCTATTTTTTTAACTTTATGAGATGAGAAAACTTCCTCAGAAAGTGTGATAAGACTTCTCTTCTGATAGGAGACTATATAAATCCATATGATTTATAACATGCCATAACACACACTATGCCACAAGGAAGCTTTATGATTTGATTTTATACTAAAAGCAGACTTTTAAAACTATGATTCATACATAGCATTAGTGCTAATCCCAATTCCACATTAATCTTTCCTGTCTCTTAGGATCATTTAAAAAAAAAAATAAATAAAAAAATAAAAATATATATATAAATAAAGCATACATATGTTTTAAATGAATTGTTAGGATGATATGTGGCTGCACATGTTTTTAGGGGATTGAAAACCTCTGAGATGTGCTGAAATGTTGTATAGGGCATGACATTTAACATGATTTGACATTTGTGCTTCTTATATTTACTCCTGACCTACATAGCAGGAATAAAAAAAAAAAGAGCCACAAGGTTTGAGATTTCTTTTAAATTCAGTGAGTTGTCTTATTTTTCTATTGTATTTGCAGTACAAATTTCAGCTTAATAATGGAAAAGGTTGTTTTTTTTTCTTTAAATCTAATTACATTGAACTGAAAGGTGTGTGGTGGCTGCATCAGGATGTGGGGATGCTTTTTTTTTACACCTTAATAATAAATTGACAGAACTGGGGCTATATACATACAAGGCAACCAGAGAATAAAACCTGCCAGTAGAGGATGCAAAGAGGTTTACTTTTCAAATGTTCAAACTGTGTTAATGCACAGTGTGTCATGCATCCTTTGTTCTGTTTTGTTGCTATGCAAATTTCAGGCCATTAACAACAAAGATGACTTTTTTTTTTTTTTAAATTACAATGAACTGAAATGTTTGTATTGACTGTACCATGCTCTCGGGAGGACCTATACAGCAAGGGCAGGGATGCTAGTTAGAGCTGAAGAGTAGATGGATGGAGCTGAACACAGGTTAAACCTGAAGGAAAACCTGCTGCAAAAGACTTGAGACTTAAAAAGGGATTCAGCTTTCAGAAGGACACATACATTCAAAAGCTTCAAATTCTATTTTCAAGGCACTGCACCATGCCTCATTTTTCTGTTTCATTGTTGTGGAAAACAATTTTATTTACAAAATACAACTATGCCCCTCTGAACCGATTAGTTATTCTTATTCCAGGGATTTCAGGGATCTTTAATTACAATGTGTGTCCTTTTCAGTTTGACTAGAAGTGATAATTTACTTAACACATATAAATGTATTTTACACACAACTTTATTGATCATCAGTTTACAGAAGTTATAGAAGCCTTTTATAGAGTTGATCACAAAATGAAATATTTAAGAAAGCAAATACTGTAATTACTACAAAAAATAGGCAGAACAAAACACAAGTGAAGAGCTCAGACAAAAAAAAAGAAAAAAAAAAAAAAAAAAAACCTGAGTGAACCTTCTAAAAGAAATCCATATCATCTGGTGCATCCAGATCACGGTACTCAATTATATTTCGTGGATCTCCCCGGGACATTCTGAGAAAAAAAAAAAAACACATGATCTTAAAATCAAAGTTTGGAATTTCCTCAGTTCTCTGGAAGCAAAATAAATATCAGCTCTACAATGGCCTTACCTGATGTTCCGTGGCTTTCCCAGGTAGCCACCTTGTCCACGGAAGTTGTCATAGTTTCCCCTGCCTCCTCCAAACTGATTGGGAGGGTAAGGGGGTGCACCTGTTCACAAAGAATAAATAAATAAATAAATAAAAAGTTTAATTGCAGTTTTACCCTGACAGATCATTCCCAATACCAGAACATATAATGACACAATGACATACCACCATAGCCCATCAGAGGTGGACGAGGCTGACCAAAGCCCATTGGACCCTGAGGGCCTTGAGGAGGAAACGGCAGCGTTGGAGAAAGCAAGCCTGTACACCAAAACCAGAAATAAATTAGAAACTGAGATCATTTCTCATACTGAGACGCCAATTCACCAATTTCTTAATAATTTTCATATTGTTGTAGAAGTACTCAAGTATAAAGAGTTAACAGGAAATATGCCAACCTTGCCCAGGAACAGGAAGAGGAGGAAGTTTTATCTCTGGCAGTGATGGTCTTTTAGCATCCATGAGGAAATTGTTGAAAAACACAACTTCCTTTTTAACTTCTTCAATTTTCTCCCCATGTTTGTTCAGGATGTGCTTCCGTACAAACTCTGGACCCTGAAATGCAATTTGAAATAAACAAGTGTTATAAATTGATGCGGCTACATAAATTAACGTGCAATAAAAAAAATAAATAAATAAAAAAAAATTTTTTAAAAAGTTGAGAAAAAGACATCGCAATGCAACATTTAAGCTATTTACTAAATCCTTGAAACATTCACCTTGAATTTCTTGCCACTAAGAGGGCAGAGCCATTTATCCTTTCCCAGCTCCTGAGTGTTGGCAGATATAAACTTCTCCACCTCTTCGTCGGGATCCTTACGACCCATCTTCACTGCCTCTTCCTCAGAGAGGACTTCCTTTAAACTAAATAAAGGCACCAACTTTTCCTCCGTCACTTTTTCCCACTGTTGCACTGTTTAAAAGAAATAACCAGACAAAGCCAAAATATGTGACTTCAGATGAAGAACAATTTTAACTGTTTTGTTTTAAACACCCATTGTGGATTTGAAAGGTCTCATCAGTGAGGGATGTGGTGACATCTAGTGGTAAAACACCAGATCAGAGATAAAAATGTGAACATTTTTTATGTCAAATTTCCACCCTTTAGGCTAAAGTTTTCAAATATCCTGCTCAATTTTCAACCCATTTACAAAAATTCGAATGTTTTGAACACCAAATGTTTCTACAGTTATCAGGCTTAAAAATGTAAATCTCAAGTGTCTTTAAAAGCCAAAGAGTGGAGTTAAGGAAATCAGACAGAAATGAAAACTGCACTCCTTAAATTATGGTCTAACAAAGAAAAAATATTAATTTCCTCCTTGTCTTCACTCCGACACCTGAGTAATGTCTCAATACCGACAGGTCCATGCAGGCACTCATGGTCTTCAAGATAATTATGTCTAAAATGTTCAACTCAAGACCAGACACAAAAGATAAAACAGCTGGGAATTTGGTAACCATGTCAAAGTGAAAGGTGATATTTTCAGGTGTAAGCTGTCTGAAGCAACTGCTTTTGAGAATTTTAGATACTTATTTTAAAAATAACAAAAAGTCTTAAAAGTATAAATTTACCATACAAATTTATTTATGCGTTCAGAAAAGGGAAACTCCATATTTTTCAAGAAAGCGTAGGAACACTAAAATAATGTTAAATGCGTATCTGTTCAGATTATAAATTTTCATGTACTCTCACAATTTCACAAAGGACATATTTTCATGCTGTCGCACTCACTCGAGCAGCAACGAGCAAACACACTGACCTTCTCCATGTGTGATGCGGTTAGGAGGAACTGGGCCACGGACATGGATCATGCCACAGCGATTAGGCATTTCATCCTCACTGGGGTATTCACATGTGTTGTAGTAATCAACTGAATGCACAATCCGCAGATACAAGAGCAAACGGTCCAAAACCTGGAAATAAAACAAGCATAAAAGGCAAATCATTTCTGAAATCTCTGTAAGGTACTAACTTTGACCGTTTTAGATAACTATGCTCAGCAAACAATAGTTTAGAATTTTTTTTATGTTGATATGTGTAAATCAGAAAAAAAGCAAACCTTAGCTAGTTTATCATCCCTCTCCACAGTTATCTCAGCAGGATTTCCCTCCTTAACACCTTCCTCTGGATCCATTCCACTGCCAGATCCCAGGAGCTCCTCTTCCTCAGCACTCACCTCCTCGATCAGGTAATCAGTGATATTCTTCAAGATGGGGTTCT
This sequence comes from Anableps anableps, assembly GCA_014839685.1. Lineage (NCBI taxonomy): Eukaryota > Metazoa > Chordata > Actinopteri > Cyprinodontiformes > Anablepidae > Anableps > Anableps anableps. The sequence goes on along the minus strand of CM026078.1, from coordinate 12,658,267 downwards.
GAGCTGGCAACTTTAATTAAAAAAAAAAATCATTTAATTAAAAAAAATCATTTATTAAACTATGCTCACATATGGAAATAGATTTGAATCTATGCAACAGGAACCTCGGTGCTTTGAGCATCCTCCTTAGTTTTGCTGTTCCACAGGTCCCCTTTTTCATCCAAAGCATGAATAAGCTTGGCAGCCAGCTTGATGTCATTGCGGAGCACCTGCTTGTGTTGAGTGATGCCATTAACATTACGCACCCTTCGAGCCAGGTCCCTGTTCACCCCTGGTGCCAGTTCACAGTCTCTGAGCTTTTAGGAATGAAGAGTGAAACCAACTTTAGCAAAGCAGTGAGTGCTTTTGGATAAAGAGTAAAACAACAAAAACAGCCTATATTGGTGCAAAGACAAGCACTTACAAAATGATACTGGCAGGAAAAAAAAAAACCCTAATCTATTAATATAAACAGTAATTTTGTAACAAATCTATTTGAATGATTTCTTAAGGCAACAACACCTACACGTATATTCTGAAGGTTCCAACAGATTTCCTTGATGTTGACACTGCGATCAAACGTCACCCAGCAACGTCTGAAAAACCTGAAAAGACAGATTTCACAGAAACATGATGCATAATTTTCTTTTTTCAAAGAGCGTCTTGCAACACTGAAGTTATTCCACAAAATAATTACGTTCCAACCACAATCTTCCATGTGTTACACTGGGATTTTATGTGGCAGATCAACACAAAACAGAGCATAACTGTAAAGTAAAAAAAATGAAACATCTTGTTCCTAGGTTTTGTACCCATTCTCTGGAAAGCAGCCCAAAGTCAGATTGGATGGAGACCATATGTTGTATTTCTATAGAAGCATCCAAGTAAATGAGGCTGTCACACTTTTCAGATTTCAATTCATTATAAAAATTTGAAAACCATGCATCATTTTCCATCCACATCTACTTTATGCTGGTCCAAAACACAAAAAAATCCCATCAAAATACAATAAAGGTTGTGTGTAAACTGACAAATGTGGAGAAGCCCAAGGTGCATAAATGTGTGCAAATCAAAGTAAAAACTAACAAATTTGGCAGGAATGGTTCTTTAAACCAACCTGCGCTCTGGATGAGGGTCAGACAAGCAAACACGCAGAAACCCAGGATATCGTCGACAAAGCTGTGGGACAAAAATAAAAAAATGATGCAAATCCTGAGTTCAAACATTGATTAATCAGTGTTTAATCATCCGTGAGAGGATAAACAATGTCTGCGGTGTTGTAAATTACAGCAATAATCTCAGCCTTGGAGATGGTGGGAGCGATGCTCCTCATGAACAGGGAGAAAGTCTTATGCAGCGGTCGTGGTCTGGGGGCGTCATCTTTGGGTTTCTTCTCTTCTTTCTTCTCTTCCTCAGAGTTCTCCTTCGGTTTCTCTTCTACAGTTATTGGAGAAACATTGGATGATTATAAGCATTCTGAAATTTAAAGCTGCATGCTGTGAATTTGATTCATCACCTTCTCCCTCCTCTTCATCATCATCCTTGTCTTGCACTTCCACCTTCTTCTCAGGTTTGTCGGAGCAGTCGGAGTTAGAGTCTGAGTCGGAGTCAGACTCACTCTCTGAGGCGCTCGCTTCATCATCGCTGTCCCCACTCCGCTTCCTCTTTCTTCTTGCCTGATAATTAAATAGGAGAATCAGAGCTGATTTGGTTGATTTAGTTGTGGTTAGAATAAATGTTTTAAGCAACTGAAGTAACAACAACCTTCTTGGTTTCAGGCATCTCTTCTCTGACAGCTTCTTTCGCTGCCTCCTGCTTCACATCCTGTCCATCTGCTGTGGCCTCTCTGTCTACGCTGGCAGAGTCACCCTCCTCCTGCAGGACAGTTCATTGTCATTACCACAGCTCTATGTAACCAATACTGTTTGCTAACCGAAAACTTTACACACCTTTTCAGTTTTGTCTTTCTCCCCTGAGGGTTTGCGCTCTCTGTCTGCTGTTTTCAGGTCTTCCCTCCTTTGAGGTTCCCCTCCAGCTAAAGCAGATATGGACTTCTCCCTTTCTTCTTCCTCTTCTGGTGGCATGTCCAAAATGCGAAGATCATGGTCGGTCCCTCCTTCCATCTTTATCACAGCTGAGGGAAAAACAAATGTATGAGCATTTCTTCTGGGCAGGATGGGAGGGCTCAAAACTGATTGTCATGTTTACTTGACGCACATCACACACTGTTAGTCTCTGCAGTATGGCATTAAACAAACTTATGGATAAATATATGATTAAATTCCAAACCTGTTCAGACTCAACTTGCCAGTGTTTCAATCATTTATAATGTAAGACACTGAAGTTCACCATGATTGCATGAATATTTAGTTATTACGAGGGAGAGGAGGTAGAAAGGAAGGCTCATTATTGTGGCACTTAGAAAATAGAAATAATTTTGGTAATGCTAATTACCTAGAATAACAATGCTATCCCCAAACATAACAAATGCAGAGAAAATGGCTGAATTTCACCAACTCAACCATGAAAACTTAGAAGAAATTCTGAAACAATTAAGCTCATTCTCCTGCTGTTTTGATATCCTACCCACAAACTTCCTTAAGAAAGTTCTACCTGTCATGCATCTGGCCTGATTCAAATAGTAAACTCATCCCTCTCATCAGGTGTTTTCCCCCAGGCTTTAAAAACAGCAGTTACCAAACCACTGTAAAAAAGAACAATCTGGAAAAATAACTTTTGCAGAATTACAGACCAATCTCTAACCTTTTATTCATCAGCAAAATTACTGAAAAGGCTGTTTCAACAGTTAAATAGCTTCTTAACAACGACCAGCCGCTTGGACATCTTGTTTCCGTGCTCACCACAGCACTGAGACTGGCCTCGTCAAAGTGCTCAATGACATCCCGATAAATACAGACTGTGTAAGAACCACTGTGTTGGTTCTGTTGGACCTCAGCACAGCATTTGACACTGTTGACCATGATAAATTGTTAAAGCGGCTGGAGAGCTGGGTCGGATACTCTGGTACAATACTCAATTGGTTTGAATCCTACCTAAAGAACTGGGACTTTGTGTCGATGGGTAACTTCTCATCAGACCGGACAGAAGTCACATGTGGAGTACCCCAAGGTTCAATCCTGGGACCTCTCCTATTTAATGTCTACATGCTCCAATTAGCTCAGATTATAACAAGTAATAAGATTAGTTACTATAACTACGCAGATGATACACAGCTCTATATCACGATGCCACCAGGTGACTCCGAACCCATCCAAGCACTGAACAGATGCCTAGAACAAATCAGTGCGTGTATGTGCCAGAACTTTCTCCAGCTGAACAAAAACAAAACTGAAATCATTATCTTTGGACCGAAAGAGGAACAATTAAGAGTCAGCACGCAGCTTCAGCTATTACAGCTAGAAACTAGTGATCAGACTCAAAATCTGAGTGTAGTGATGGACTCAGAGCTGAACCTTCAGAGACACATTAAGACAATTACAAAGTCGGCCTTCTATCACCTGAAGAACATCTACAGAATTAAAGGACTAATGTTTCAACAAGATCTGGAGAAACTCATCTATATGTTTATCTTAAGCTGAATTGATTATTGCAACAGTGTCTTCACAGGTCTGCTTAAAAAGTCAATCAGACAGCTGCAGCTGATCCAGAACGCTGCTGCTCGCGTTCTCACTAAGACCAGGAAGATAGACTGTAAAAATACTTCTGTTAGTTTATAAATCACTGAACGGCTTAGCACCAAAATACATTAAAGACCTGTTGTCATTGTGTCAACCTTCCAGACCACTCATGTATTTTGGTTCTGGTCTACTCTCCATCTCCAGATCCAGAACCAAACATGGAGAAGCAGCTTTCAGTTTTTTTGCTCCACTAATCTGAAACAAACTTCCAGAAAACTGCAAAACAGCCAAAACACTGAATTCCTTTAAAGGCTAAAAACCCACCTGTTTAGAGTTGCCTTTGATTAGTAGTAAGTGGAACATTGATCAATATTTTTCAATTATATTTGCTTGATGATTTTGATGCATACTTGATTGATTATTTTACGATGCAAAGCACTTTAAATTGCCTTGCTACTGAAAGCAATAAAAAGAAAAAAAACAAAACATTCAGGAACCCACAATCAGAATGTGCCTTAAGAGTAAATGAGAAGATTGCACTACAAACAGAGTCAACAAATAACTCCTGCTTCAAATTTTCAAATGTCATACATTAAATGTCTAAATATGTAAACGTCTATTGTGAAGAAATACATTTGTAATTAAATTAACTGCATGTTAACATATTTTAACAAACCCTGTGTGTTAAGCTCAACCTGTCCTGGGTGCTCCTCATCTCTGACCTAATGACTGCTGCAGATGGACATCAGTTCCCCCTGTCCAGAACCATTTTTGGACAAACTGTGTATTCTTATACCTCTATATATCACAAAGGCCATCTTTTACTCCCTCACATTCTTCAGTGATCTTTGCCCACATATGACTCCATTGCCAGTTCTCAACCAGTCCCCTTCCTCTCACCTTTTAATAGACACTGATCTCTACAGATCGGGACAGACGACTACCAAGTCATCTAGCGATCACAATTTGTCTCTTGTCAAACTAAATTCCTTATATTTGTTCATTTTTCTTGCTTCCTTAAGGACAAAATGTTCACTTGCTACCTAATATGTCTCACTAATAGGTGCCATGAAGAAGAGGTAATCAGTATTAGTCATAATGTTATGCTCAATTGGTGTAAGTATGTTCCACATTTTAAACATTTTTTGCTAAATAAATGTAAAATTGACACAATTAAGACCAAACTGCCCCCTCTTTCAACAGGTTCCATGACCATATGAGATTTTCTTGGGAAACATATAAAAATTATTAATTATTAATATTAACATATTAAAATCTATAACTGGTGATCATCTCATGCTGATGTAGGGTTCTTGTAAAGTGTTAAAAAATAGGGAAAAAGACGAACAAAACCAAAAACCTAGAAGTAAACTGAGTCTTGGATTTTGTTAACAGTTCCACCCATGAAATAAGTACGTTTCCGGATAAAATTTCTAATGCCAACAGTTCTCTATAAATTATCATCTGGAGCCTCACCTGCATCCAACACCTTGATGATGGCAGGAGTCTGCTCAATGTCTAGGGAAACATTATCAAACCAGCCGTTCTCCATCAGGAACATAAAGACGTTCAAACGATTGCAGAGCGCACTCTGAGCCTCTGTCTTAAGTCGGCTGGCCTCATCCGGGTGGTATCTGGACCTGAACCTGTATTCAGAGTAGGGATCCACCAAAGAGAAGAGGGGAATGATGGGGGATGGGATGAACAGGTTGGCAGAGTTACAGAAAGAAATAGATATTATACATGTAAGCCACCACTGTAGGGTCAGAAATATTTCAAAAATGCATTTAAATGATGATGAGCTTAAAAGGATCTTCTTAAGAACAGCATAATTCAAGATTGTCGGGCTATTTGTTGGATGAAGTAAAAATCCAAATTTAGCAACACAAAATCTAAATTGAAAAATACATTTATGAATGACTGTCAATGATTTTTGTAATTATACAGTAGGAAAAAGCATGGAATTAACTCACCAAAAATGTTAGGAAAAAAAACAACAGATCATAAAAATCAATCACAGAATCAGAATGTCACATAAAAAGTTTATCATTGAGTGGTCCACAGTTACCTTTTGCTCTGCCAGTATAATAACAAATATTTACAGAGAGAGGGGGGGGTCTCTTCTGTCAAAATGCGCTCCACTTCACCCAAGTGGTGTGTCTGTACACACACAAATTCGGTTTTGGGATTCGATTTGATCCGAATATAAAAAGAAAATGGTGCCGAAAACAAAAAAAAAAAAATCCTCCTTGTGTGGAGGACTGATTGGCTGTCTATCTAAAATCCCTGATACTGTGTGTCTAAGAGCATCTGCATTGTGCGCAGTGCTTGCCCTTGCTATCTAAGACCGACTCTGGCGGTGGAATCCCATAGTTTTCTTGGAAAAAAAATCTTCGTCAACTTGGGAGTAGAAATGAAGGGAAGAAGAACGGATTAGGTCAAAACAGAACAATTTTTGCATCATACCTGTGAAGCAAGCATTAACAAATAATATACAAAAGTGAATTGCATGACATCAAATAAGAAAATCATAGAACAAAGACAGGTAAAATCCTCATTACATGCTTCATATCTGCATACCAATTTGATGGCACCCCTGGTGAAGATGCCTAAAACACCATAAATGTATTTTTATGACAGTAGCATAACCTCACACAAAAAAATGTAGCGGAAAAACAATCCAAAACCATCTATTGAAAATAAATAAAGCAGAAGCATTTTTTATTTATGCTTTGCTTTTTTGACTTGATCAGAATTTCACAAGGACCCATCCAGTATTTATTTTCCTACCATCCACAATGAACGGTGTAGTACGGATGGTAAAATAAATCTCCAAGCTAACTGTTACAGACTGTTGTCATTTTGGGTTCACCAAGATTCCATAACAAACATTAGCCATCATCAACATCCCAGCCAACTGTTTGGGAGTGGTTTTCTATCCTACCAACATGTGTTGCTTGCTAAACTCCTTCACTGCCAATAAACTAAAAATGAGTCGTTACTGAGTATTTTAGCAGCATAATGATCCAAAGCACACAGAAATGGGTCATCAGACACAAAATTAACCTTTTTTCAGGGTCATCTCACTGTCCAGACTTAAATTCAATGAAAACCTGTGGGGTGAGCTGAAGAGAAGAGAGTATAATTGTGGACTAGATTATCTAAAAATATCCAATTATTTCTTAACATTATATATTGTTTTTCCAGGGTATATATTATTGTTTTTATTTTTATTTTAATGTGAGATTATGCTAATTAAATAAAATACTTTTTTTTTTTCCCCTCACATCTTTACAAGAGGTGCTGTCAAATTTTAGTGGGACTACAAATCGAATGCGAAGCTACACTTCACTACATTTTGTGTCAATGGTCTTAAGTCTATATTATGATTTAATTTGGATTGATTATCACTTTTCAGAAGAAAATGTTTCACAAACATAATAAGTGTGTGTGCTTAATTCAATTACAACAGTGTAGCTGCTCAAATGCCTTTTGGTTTCAGGTCTGCTCCACAATTAATGTGTGTAGAAAGGCTTGATGTAATCAAGAAGCCAAAGGTGATAATTTATCTATAGTGAATATACTATTTTCTATTAGCTTTTATTTAAATGCAAAAACTTGATTGGGTTATCTTATTGCATCACAACACATTAAATATTAATTACTTATAAATAAAAATATAACTATTCATAAATAAAATGCAAATAATTATAATGTAGCTGAGTTAAACCAAACTGACATTAATCATTAGTTAAACTCAGATCGTACCACTCCTCATCTTTATGAGCCAAAAAGAAGTCCTGCATCTGTTGCCGACGGAAGTCGATCTTGTACTCATTGTAGCGTTTGACAGCTTCAGTCTCATCCACAGAATCGTCCAACGACAGCAGGAACTCTTTAAAGCTCTTCATTATTGGAGGAGGCGGCCCCAAGTCCATGTCATGGATGTTCCCAAGTCTAATGGAAGAAAGTAGTTTAATGGTTTTGTTGGTTAGGCCACAAAACAGCTAAGGCTTTTTAAATTTATGCTAAGTCTTGGATATAAAATAAATACAATAAATCAGTGAGCAAACTATTGTTAAATTTGTTTTCTTGTTTTTAGTTTTAACCTAAAAATGACATCTTGCATAAAGCTAGTTTTAGAAAGTCAAGCCAACAATCCATTTATATAAAACTAAATAGCTCAAACACAAATGAACAGCAATTAATACAAATTTTACAGCTATATAAACAAAATTAAACTCTTAAACCATTTCCTGATTTCCCCTTACCTTGCTTGGATGGGGATGCCCTGATGAGGCTGCATAAGGTGCAGATCAGGATGGCCCCAGTGCTGTGGCGGCCCATAGCTTGGACCTCCTCCACCACCATAGCCCAAGTCATATCCTCCGCGGTAAGGATCACCTCCATGATCATCCCTGGAAGTTCACATAAAACATCCTAAATAAATGATAACACAAATGGAGACAAATATGTTAAAACAGCAACGTATCTGTGTTCAGCCTTACCAGTCTCTTCTCATGCGTTTCTGCTGGGGGCTCATGTCGTGTCTGGGCGGACTAAATCTCTCCCTGCGACCACGGTCATAATCTCGGTATTCACCACGGCTCCGACGCTCCCTGCCCCTGTCCCACTCCCTGGAACATCAAGTAGGAAAAGGAAAAACAAATATTACCATAACCGAAAATTACATATTTACCACCCTCTGTCACTGCTAAAAACATACATCGAGTAGGCATTATATTGTACGACCTGATGGGTGAAGTGAATAACACGAGTCATCTCTTCCCAATGACGCCTTTTATAAAGTAAGATACATGTTGCAGCAAATAAACATTTTTTCCTCAGTGTTGATTTACTCATTTGAATGAGTTTAACTAGAGGGAAATTGTAATGGTTGGACTATTGGCTCAGAGCATCTCAAAAACTGCAGCTATTGAAGGGGGTTCTCGGTGTGAAGTGGTTTGTGTAAGTAAAGATCTGGAGAAGGCTGATTTGTGTTGTGCAGTTTAACAGATGAGCCACTGAAGCTCAGTTTGATGAAGAAGTTAATGCTGATTCTTATAGGTGTCCAAAAACAAAGTGCTTCTCATAATACGATGCATGCATTGTATAGCCGCTGTAATTCCATAACAGTCTCCTCTCTCAACAGGATAATGCAAAGATGTTTCAGAGATTGTGTGAGAAGCACAAAGATCTCAATTCAATCAAGCCTCTTCATGAAGTTTTGGACAAACAAGTCAGACTCATAGATTACTCTACCTCTACAAGACTTGCAGTACATCTAGTGGAGTCTATGCCTCAAACGGTCAAGGCTGCTTTGACAGCAAAAGTGGGACCAACACACTATTGGGCAATTGGTCATAATGTCATCCTTAATTTACATAATTTCTATATCACTTTCATACCTGTCGTTCCAGTCATCTCTGCGTCGGTCCTCTCTTTCTCTTGAACGATCATAATCACTTCTCTCCCGTCTGAATTTGTCTCTTCTCCTGCGATCGTATTCATCATCGCTGTCTCCCATCTCGTGGAAGGAAGGACAAATATAACACTTCAACATACACAGCGGAGAGATTAATGAATAACTTATCTGACAATGAGCGCGCACAAGCTTATGCAGCTTTATCATTCATTAAATAAGGCCTCAAATTACCAAAGAAATTTGTTAAACAAACACTAAACAAACGTGCCCCCGTGTTTGGTCTTGTGTCTAATTAGTGGAAAGGAAAAAACTTGTGTTTTGACGGAACCTGGGTACACAATGAAGCAGATAGCGACATTCAAATTGGCGCAACGCTCTCTCTGAATAAATAAAGGCGTATAACTTGAAAAGCAGATAAGATAATTCTGGATGATAATATAGTATAGATAAATACAAAAGGTAGCTAATAACATCAAAATAAAATGCCGAATAAATAATTATAATCTAATGAGGCTAACACTACCCAAGCTACTTTAGCTAAAAATGCTAACATGCTACATGCTGAAAGTTAGCTATAAAAACAGTCTTCGTTCTTATTTCAATTGAAGAGACAGAAAAATCAGAAAATGTGTTCTCTTGCAAAGATTAAGAAAGCTGGTGAATATAAAACTACACAAGAAAATACAATGATAAATCACAATGCGTTTATTTGAATGATGTTCACCTCTTTTTGCTGCTCGGTCTTGCCGTCTTCTGTTGTGCAACAGGAATTCGATTTCGGCAATCATTGATGGGTACCAATATTGCCACCTAGTGTCTCGGAGTGTTAGTCTGTTTTTTTTCCTCATTATTATTACGGTGTTTGAATTTTTTCAACTTTCCTTCAGTCACATTATAAACGGAATGAAAACATTTTATATTATCTACTAACTCTGCACCACTTCACAAATTAAAATGTCTTTTGTATTTTTTTACGATTTTACCTCACTGCAAAAAAACTATTTTACGTTTTTTTATACATTATCTAAACAATTAAGTCTTCGTTTATAGCAGAAATGATACAAAAAAGTTATCTGACACATTATAGTTTTTAGTTATTTAATGCATGAAAACTGAAAGTTGAAAGGTCTAAAATTAATTAAGTTAATGTTGTTTTTATAACTCAGGACACGTTAAAAAAAAAATTACAAGAAGAAGAAGAAAAAAAACTGGATGAAAATCCAGACAAACAATCAACCCTCTTGCATGATCATCTCACTCTCTAGGCATAAATCCTACAGTAAATCTGTGAGGTGAAGCAAAGAAGATCCATGACTTTGAATGATACAGAGCAACCTATACCATCCGAAGAGCCATTTCTGCCTTGAGTCTTGAACAAACAAATTTATCCAGAGCCACCCTTTGAAAAAGCACAGTGTATCAGTTTGTGTATGTATCAGAAGACAAAATGCTGCCCTGTTGGGAAAGTAGGATTGTTCAAAGTATCAGTAGTAAAGGTACCAATAACTGTGCCATGTTTTTATTAAAAACTGTGTTTTTTCTCAAATTAACAGTGTGAGATTGTGCTACTGTATTTAAAGGTGGATGCATTATAGGCATTTTTATGGTGGCAATAAATATGCCTGGCACTGTTACACATCATATCTTTATTGCCCCTTTTTAGTCAATCATCAAGGTGTTTCCAAACAAGGATCAAACAAACCAATAGAAATATAAATTTTGTCAAGCAATAGTTTAATGGGTAATCATTTCTTAATATATCATGTTCATCACACATTAAACTTCTGAATGTCCTCTTTCTTTGTCCTTCCTCTGAACTTCAGCTGCTGCCTCATGTGGTCCATCATGGTGCGTGGCCACACTCGAGTAGCCTGTGCATCATCATCCAAGAAGAATTCATGTTTCAGGTCTGGGAATCCCTGTCCGTCGTTCGATCCAAACGCAAAGTCATCTCCTGCTGCAAGACTGACTTTCCAGGGAGTTGAGCTCATTTGCTTAGGCTCAGTACTATCCAAATAACCCTGTAAAAATGCAACACATTAATGGTGAAGTGCAACAGGAGTTCACCTCTGTCTGAAATTATAATATAAGATCTTTAAAAAAGTTATCCCTCTGTTTCACTCATTTAGTCCTGATCTTGTCATTTATCATCTTTTGGTGATAGAAATTATGTTTTTAAATGAATTGCATGGAACTACTTTTGAAGAAATGTCTAAACAATTAACAATAAAAACTGTAATTTATGAAAAATCAATGCCACATTGAGATGTTCACTTCATGGTATAAAGAACAAGTAACAGAGATGGAAATTGTAATTAAAGTAAGACAGGCACGAACACAAACACTGAAATTAAAAGCAATAAAAAATACAATCTTGTTCTTTACCTTGTTTTGTTGTAGAGGAATCGCTCTTGAATCCAGCTGCAGAAATGACATTACAGTAAAGAAAAGAAAGAAAGATCTCAGTAAAGAGGGATCCGAAGACATTGCATCTGATGTTAACCGAAGAAAATTAAAAAACACAAATCTGAGATGTCCTCTGAAAAGCATTGTTTTATAGGTTTATATGGTTTAGTAGCATGACGACACAGACTGTCATGCTGCTGTGCTTTTGTTTCCATCTCAGTTTACATGAAACAAACCTCAGAAAATCTATTCTGGGGATAATAAAGCTGGAACCCTAAGCTTAGCTGCTTTATATGCGAAATATTACCAGGTTTATTCAGATTTAATTTGAATTGTCTTTTCTTCAACACAGTCGGAGGTCATTAAAGGTGCAGGAAGTTTTAAAAAGAATAAGGATAAAAACAAGTCAGTTCTTTGGTGCAGAAAGTCTTTATGAATTATTATTTCTTATAAAACAAGCAACTTTGTATAGCTCTGTAAAACAAAACTATATTCATAAAAGTTGTTCTTAATACCAACATATAGCTGAGAACATTCACAAAATGAACAGTGTTCAAAAGCATTGAACCTTTTCATTTTGTCACGTCACCACCATAAACTTGAATGTATTATACTGGGATCTTATCTGATAGATGATTACAAAATAGTGATTAATTGTGAATAGGAAGGAAAATGATACACCGTTTTCTAAATGTTTGCAAATAAAAATCTAAAATTTGTGGCATGCAACTGTAATTCAGCTTATTTTTCTTTGCAAAATACTTCTAGCTAATTCAGACTGATTGGAGAGTGTCTTTGATCAGAACAGCTATTTTTATACCTTGCCACAGATTTGCAATTGCATTTAGGTCTGGAGTTTGACTGAGCCATTCTTTCTGTTGGATCTGCTTTAATCTACTATTCCATTCTAGCTCTGACTGGATGATTAGGGTCACTGTCTGGCTTGGAAGATGAACCTCCACCTGATACTCAAGTCTTTTTGCAACCTCAAAGAGGTTTTCTTTCTGGATTACCCTTTGTTTAGTTCCATCCATGTTCTGACCTGACTACCTGTCCCTGCTGAAGAGAAGAATATCCACAGCATCATAGTACCACCACCATGTTTCAGTGTTAACAGCACTTTATAAGTAAAAAGCTTACAAAAGGTTCTGTTTAGAACTTGTCAACTTGCTGTGGCCGCTACTAGGGTTGCACGATTTTAGAAAACCTTGCGATGGCGATAATATTGGTAAATATTGCGACGACGATATCAGGTGTGATATATGCCTGTTTTCTTCTTTCCTCTCTTTCTAATTTGTGCCTCCTACTCTATGTGACCTTTAGCTTTTTTGGGAATGTCATTTGTGTCCAGTGTGAGCTTTTGCTGCAGTGAGACACTGTCCTACTGTCTAAATATTGCATCAGCATGAAAAACACAACTTAAGAATTTTTAAACTATATTAGCCAACAATTATTGCACTCCTAACAGTCCTTTGTGAATGAATATTGCACATACTGATATTGCGATGACAATATATTAAGGATATATTGTGCAGCCCTAGTCCCTACATGGCTTGGGGCAAACTAGAGCTTCTCAAGACTTTCTTCTTGCCACTCTTCCTGAAAGGTCAAATTAGTAAAGTCAATAGTTAGCCATTTGACAGATACTCCTATCTGAGCTGTGAATTTCTGCAGTTTTTCCAGAGTTACCATTGGCTTGCTTCCTCTTGGCTGCTTCTCTGAGTAGCTAGCCTGTTACCCAGCCTGCTAGTGGACAGTCAGGTCTACAAAAAGGATCATCTGGGATGACCTTCCCTTCTCCAGGACTTGTACAGGTCTAGGGTAAGAAAAGGGCAGCTAACATGTCTGCTGACTCCATACATCCTGGACAAGCATTGTTTAAACTGTTGCCTTCAGTTTGGTGCTACAGAGCACCATTTGAAAACCCACCACATTAAACCTTAGGTTCAGTCAATTAATGTGTAGTCCTTAAAAACCTTTATAAAGACACCCTGTGATGAGCTGCAGATAGCTCAGGACAAGTCTATATGTCAAGACAGTATGTTTTGCATTCACACACACACACACCATATTTTTAGCCCCCATTCTTTCATATTGTTTCTGTTAGTCCAGTGTTCATGGGTGAGAATGTCATAACTTGAAATATGTTTCATTCAGCAAGGTGCCAAGCTCTAATTAGTTTCTCTCAAAGGCAATGAATTAATCAGAATATTCTCTTGGGTGAGCTGTGCTTCACAAAACTTTAGTCTTTTGATTATTATTTTTAATAAAACCACCTGTGACTCATTCAGGTTCAGCTGACTCAGACCAGCAGAAGGTATTGAGGATAATGAAAATCATGTTTTCATTTGCAGCACAGTATTTGCTTAATGCAGGGTGCTGTTATTCATTGCCGCTTCTCATGATTTCATGCTGGTTCATCGAGCTGTGACTCCTGTTTCTGTTGCTGAAGGCTTTGCACTGTTGTGGCATTTACTTGTTGCAATTTAGCTATGTAAAGGCGGAGAAGTTTTTTTGATGCACTTTTATTAATTATCCAGCCATCTTCTTATTTGGATGAGAAACCTATTTATTTTATTGATCTGATACAAGTTAAACTGAATGCCTTTACACAAATACTGTGCTGGTATATCAGATAATCAAAGGTAAAACCTTTCTGTCATGGTGTGGCAAGCGGTTAAACCCATGCACTCACCCCACCACCCAAGCATAATTAGATGCCCAGTATAACCTGTGAACGCTTATGTGCTTCCCGAGGTGCCCAATCACCATCATCACGGGTGAAATACAAAACATGAAAAATAACAAGAGTTCAAAGTAATGGCCAATAGTTCGTTGGTGTTCCTGAAAGTCCTGGGAAGTTTTCCCTTTGGATGATTCCTTTGTTTGTACCTGACCATGACAGAGTGGTGTGCAGCATATGCTGAAAAATGAAAAAAAAAGTAAAACAATACATCAAAGACAAACACAGGATCTAAAAGATGGATTATCTTTCAGATGATGGTCTACCATATGCCAAGTTTTCAGTTAATAAATCTCCAGGAATTGCCTTCTTGGTGCTAATAAGTAAATTTCAGGTCTGCCAAATTGTTTTACTTGTTCGTTTCCATAGTTTAAATATGAGGAATAGGAATAATGTCTGTCTGTGTGACAGGCTGCCTCCAGCATCTAATGTATAACAGGTACTGTCAGTTTTCTGTTCTGTGTCGACAAAACACTGGTTCATCTTTTGGAATTTAGGAGCCTTGAATTATTTATAGGTCAAAGTTAAAGAGCTAAACAAACCAAAACATTGCCACAGAAAATGTTAATGTATTGGCCTGTAACAACAGCTATTACAGAGTAAAAAAAAAGGCTTGCAAAGTTATTCATACCCTTTGAACTGTTTCACTTCGTGTCACATTGTAATAAGGCCTGTCGCAATAAGCAATGACTCAAGTAATCGCATGATAAATTAAAATGAGTAAAAATAATTTCCATTGTGATGATTAATATGTTTTGAAGGGTAACTTTGTTTGCAGAGACTTCATAATCCATGTTATGATTTTGGCTGTGTGTGGTTTTTATTTTGTTTTATTTAACAATTTTGGTTGTCGTGTTTTATTTTGGATATTTAAAATATATTTAAAAATTACTATATACAGAATATGGGAAAAACAGAAAAGAACACATAATGAAAAAATGAAAAATGACTAAATAAATACAAAAAATGAGAGAAAAAAGTAAAGAAAATAAACTAATAAAACAAGATTGGAAATAAAATGGAAAATTAAATATTAGAGATAATGTTAAGTGTTCTTTATAAAATTAAAGTTTAATGGTCTTTGAGAGGGCGAACATTATCAACATAACTGAAAATGGTCTCAAAACGACAGTATAATTGTTTTTCGCAATAATGTCTGGGACAATTTATCGTCCAGCAAAATTTGTTATCGTGACAGGCCTAATTGTAATTATCTTCAGTGCATTTTATCAGGATTTAGTACATAATGTCAAAATGGAAGGAAAATGATACATTCCTTTACAAATACAAATCTGAAGTTTGTTTGTAGCACCCCTTACTTTGACACCAGTAAACAAAATCCAGCACAACCAACTGTCTTCACAAGTCATTTAATGAGTAAATAGAGTAGATCTGTTCAACTTTATTCTAAGTTTAATTACAGCTGTCCAGAGTAGTTTTGCGGTTTGTTAGTGAACAAACAGCTTCATCAAGACCAAGAAACACAGCAAACAGGTCAGGTCACGTTTTGGAGAACTTTAAACAGGTTATAAAGCAGCATCCGAACTGCTGACCATCTCACAGAGCTCTGTTCTATCCATCATGCAACAATGGAAAAAAGTATGACACAACTAAACCTAAAGACTTGTCTGTCTACCTAAATCGACAGCCTAGGCAAGGAGAGCTTTAGCCTGAGAAGTAGCCAAGAGTCCAGTGGTAACTCTGGAGCAGCCACAGTGATGAACAGATCAGGCGAGGGAATCTGTTGATGACACACCTATTACTTGTGCACTCCACAAATCTGGTCTTCATGGAAGAGAGGCATGAAAAAACTCAAATCAACGCCAGCTTTTAGTTGACCACAAGTCATGTAGGGATAGGAAACATGGAGGAAGGTCACCATGTCTACATTAGGCTACATCCAAAACACTATGCACTGTAACCAACTAAACCTGCAACACACCCTTCCCCATAGTGATGCATGGTAGTGGTAGCGTCATGCTGTGTGGATGCATTTCTTCAGCGGGGACACTGAAGTTTCTTAGAGTTGATGGGAAGTTGGATGTAGCTAAATAAAAGAGTGATCCTGAAAGAAAACTTGTTAGAGGTTGCAGCATATTTGAGAATGACATCCTGGTTGGAACAAAGAATGGGAAAAAGTCTCTGTCTCTAGATGGGCAAAGACTGTAGAGCCATACATCAAAAGATGGTTTTACCAAATATTGCCTCACAGTGGCTGAATTATTATATTTATTTATTATGTTTTACTTTGTGTTGTTCTATCACATGAAAACCTACAATAAAACATTTAAGTTTCTGGTTTAGTGCAAAAAGAAGTGAAAAGGTTCAGGTTAGATAAATACAAACAGGACTGAAGTTCCACTTCAGTTATAATATTTGTAAATACTAAAAGTAATATAAAAGCCTCAATAACAACACTCTCCAAAGAAATATTTTTCGTAGTGGCTTTATTATCAAGAATTGTGTGTCAATGAGCATTTGTAAAGAGAAGTTACTCATCCTTCCTTATTACAACAAATTATGGCAGCAATCCCATTTCAATTCTTTCTTGCTCTATCACAAATAAATTTGTTGCATTCTCTCCCAGACCTTTAGACAATTTATGGACTCTCAATCTTACTTTATACACTGTGCAAGTAGAGTCTGATAACCTAAGCACATCCTAAAACAAAATGTAATATTTAATATTTAAAGATCAGTTATTTCCATTTGTTTCCATCAACAGACTAAAGCTGAGACAAAGAAACAAAGTACAGTACAAAAGAAATTTGAAGAATATTGTGAATATTAAAACAGTTCTTCAACTGCAAACAGGTCCAAATCAGCACGGGATCAATGGGCAATACAATGTGAAGGAATGTTAATAATCCACAGTCCTGTTGTTGCACCTTCATTCCCTGCACACTAAAAGCTAATCCCCACAATTTAATCCATCATATGTAGTGTTTTATTTTAAGATTGATGGACTCCTCATATGAAATGATACAATAATTGCACTAATTCTTTCCAGAAAAATCAAAATGCATAAAACATGTTTCTGGACTGAAAGCTTGTTTCACTATGTTAGAAGTAATGCAAAAATGATCACAAAAACCCTGTTTACACGTTTTTTTTTTTTAAAGTCATACAGATCAACAACAAATTCCAACAGTGGTTAATAGTTTTCAGCTGTAGAGCTAATCTCTATAATTTATTTCAGCAATAAAAACGTTATGGCCAAAACCACTGAAGACTTCCACTTGTGAGGCGTTTTACATAAATGAGCAGGCTGTCTTAAAAAGATCATAACCAACTTTAATTTTATTAGACTGATCCTGATGTTAGGCTACAAATAAAAGCATGGCCATGCTAATGGTACACCTATAGAAACACAGACTTTCTCATCTTTAAAAAAAGAGGAAACAACTTATAAGATTACAAAACAAGACACCGCTCAACAAGAAATATAAAATAAAAAACTGAGAAAGGAGTGGCTATCTCAACTACTCAATTTGCAAACGTTAAACATACATGTGAACATCAAGGCCAATGTGAGGCAATGCACCTTTTCCCTAAAACGCTTTTCAATCTCTACGAATATAAAAATAGAAATAGAGAATGGGTCAGGATATATTTTTCTAAGCGTAAAAGACACGAAAAACCAAAAATTTACATTTACATGACCAAATCCTATTGTTAATATTTTTGCACTTGCTTTTTCACTTACAAATCCAACTGACCTTTAATTGTGAAATAAACCTGAGTTCACTCTACGGAATAAATGGGATAAAGCTAAAAATCTTAACCGCTCACATAACAACAACAATGTAAAAGCAGCAGAAAGATGTCAAATATTTCCAATGTACTATTATAGCATAATTCATCATCAAAACAGAGAAATGTAGACCTCTTAAAAAAGTAAAATTAAAAAGACAAACAGTCCCCCCAAAAAGGAACAAGTATCTAAAGAGATGATTTAAAATACCTGGGAGCTTTCCTTCATAAACCACTTCAACCAAAATAACTTTGGCCACACAGACTTTTGTCAGATTTACAACGTGGCTACAGTAGTGATTAGGTCTTGTCACAGAATACATGTGACAAGCAACGACAAGCAACAGTTATTGTGTGCATCAAAGGGAAGTGACTCCAAACATTTGACTTTGGTGAAATAGATTACTGCTTTGACACTTAAAAAGTTGCTCGCTGACATCTGGATAAAAGATTTGTTAGAAATCTAAAAATGTGAAAATTATTCTTACGTTTTTGCTGACTATATCTCTTCCAACTAACTAAGCATGCTTAAACAGCATGCTTAAGGCCAAAACTTTCCTCCCCGTTCTTTTTTCTTCTTTTAGGGGTAAAACTTGGCTAATATTCTAGCAGTTAAATTCAGACCACCACTCCGTTTCTACCTATGAGCTGAGCTGTATCGTCCTCACTGTGGTGCTGATCCTCTCCTCCGTCACCACTTTCTGAGTCAGAGTCCTCCTGTGGGGAGTAATAACCTTCATAGCCCAGGATGGGGGAGTCACAGTGTACTGGAGAGACGAGGCACTGGGCAGTAGTGGTGGTGGTGGTGGTGGCTGAGTAGGCCCCTGGGCTCCCAGATGGAGACCCAGGGTTGGACGGACGCAGCAGAGGAGTGCGCTCAGAGTCTCCGTCGCCCTCTGCTGCTTCCTCCTCTCGTCGCCCTCCTGTTTCCTCCTCGGAGTCGGACTCTGAGTGCTCCGGGTTGTTTCGGGTCACGCGTTGTTTGCACACGGGACAGGTCTTCTTGGTCTGCGTGAGCCACGGGTCAACGCATTTACAGTGATATGCTAAAAAATTTAAGATTCCAGAAAAGAAACAATGCAGTGAGTGAATGAAGTTAAAAAAAAACAAACAAAAAAAAACCTAGTAAGATAAAAATTTTAAGAGGATTTCTTAGTAATCTCTTACATTCAGACTTTTAAACAACATGATGGTTAACGTAACACCATACAAAATATTTACCATGTGAGCAAGGTAAAACTCTCAGCTTGTCTCCTTCTTCATACTCATCCAGACAGATGGCACACAAATCATAGTCATCTCCTAAAGTTAAAGGAAAGCAAGCTGATGAATGAGGAGTGGACTTATGTCTTATGAAGAAGAAAATATTAACAGACAAAGGGGTCAGTTTGTCATCATAATGTCAATGATTTCAAGGACTTTCCCAAAGAAAATATTAATAAAAAAGTAGCTACTTTGACATGCAAGACCATATAGCACTGGCATAGAAAGTCTATTAAATTGATTTGTCAGACATAAAAAACAAGTAAAATATCACATCTTTAAAGACAAAAATTATAAAATTAATTCTGATAAGGTTTCATATAACATACACAATACAAACAAATACTTCGCAGTGACAGTAGAAAGATGACAGCAGTGTTACCTTTCCTGAACTTATGAGTCGGAATGCGCTTTAGCTGTTCCTTGGTCAAACGGTTTTTCCTCAGACGTTTTCTGTACTGCACACACCGTATAACCTGAGCAACACAGAAAGGAAACATTACACACAATGAAATTCAACAACTAAGTGGTGACTTCTTAAGCTTATATTGAACTCACACTTTAAAAACAGAAGCTAAAAGATTCAAAGGAAGGAGATGTGTCCTGTAAATAAATGTAGCATTTAAAGGGGAAATTCAGCTGGCTCTAACTTTGAGTTTGTTCTGAGGCACAAACGGAAAACCAACCACAGCCCCTTAAAAAATATTTCTCATTTACTAGTTTTGAGTTTGAAATGGTAAATTGTGAAATGGCAAAAAAAAATGGTAAATGGCCTGAACTTATCAAGTCCAGAGGACTCCAAAGCGCTTTACACTACATTCAGTCATTCACCCATTTACGCACACACACTGAAAGAGACAAGGTGCACGTCTCCACTTAGTGTGCAGTGGAGTGCTCCGTCTTGTTTGGATTTGCCCGTTTCTCCTCTGCCACATATGTGAGTAAAAGTGGAAGTTCACATATCCATGAAAAACATACTAAACTTGTGCCATTGCACCACAACGTTTAACTGAACATGCGTTTCAGAGTGAAGTCACTGTGAAAGAATAATCAGTTATAGTTTTATTGCTGAAAACTCCTTTTGTTTGTACGAGGGGCACGTTTCTCTTATGCCTCACATAATGAACATTATTCCTCAGTAAGCAGTGAGTGAGCGCAGAGCTATCAGATGTATTTCACATAAACAACACTAATAACCAAGGCCTTTTTAACAAACAGCCAAGAGTAGAATAAGGGCTTCTTGTAACTTAGTTCGTGGTATAAAGGTTTAGGATATTATATTGTAACGCGCTTTAAGATCCGTAAGATAGCCTGGTGAAAGCACAGAAGTTAAATCTATTTCAAAGAAAGAAGTGCACATATATGTATGTACTTACTAGGATTACACACATCACAAGAATAATCATGCCAACTACCCCAGTGAATGGAATTAGGTAGTAGGAAAGTGGAAAAGCCAACTCCGGCTTGAGTATCACATAGGCCCTGTTGAGCAAGAGAGAAAAATAATCAGTTAAATGCAACAATGTGACCAAAGTCTTTAATTGTTATGTTCAAATCCAAAGCTGGCTATTACATATGGGTGTTGGCATTTTTTCTAATTACCTACAGTACATTCTAAAAGTTTCAATTTTTTTTCCTCACCCTTGTTCTGGAAATACGAACGCCTTAAGCCCTTTTGCAGCGTCATAGCTGGTGAACACAGAGGGAATTGTAATCTGCTCTGCAATACTCTCTGAAAATGAAAAAAAAAAAAAAAGACAATTAAAAAGGGTAATTACTTAGAATGATGGTTGTGTGTTAAATTTGTGATTGCACATATTTTTGGTGGATTCCCCTTGTAGTCAGAAAATCTATTTAAATGTCCCCTGAAGTGCAACCATGACCCTAAAATTTTATGTGCCTTTATGTATATACAAGGCACAGAAATGTGCAGAAATTAAATATTTGTTTCCACCTATAAAGGCTTGTTTCTCATTAAATCAGTCACACAAAGTACAGTGTGGCTTCCATTTGTTAACATGTTCTTTTAGCATTAAAATGCAAAGAAATCAGAGAAATCATCTGTTATCGGCTTGTGCTGCTAACAGTAGTTAGCATAGTCACAAAGCAATACAACAAGCAAATGCATCCAACTGGAACACAACGTCATCCCAAGATCCAAGTTTAAGCTTCCACAGTAAGGGGAACGCAGCAATATAAACACTTACCATTGCTGAAGTTCATGTTGAGAAGAACGTCAGAGTACATGTTGTGAACGATTGCCGCACTGTATCCAGCCTGCTGTGCATTCAAAACCTGAAATAATATCATGACTACATAAGATCAGATTATGTCACAAACACCACGAATCATTCTATGTCAAACACTGCTCACCTTCATATCAAAATTGCAATCATAGCGCCTGATGAGAGCAATAAATTTAGTGGTGTTGACATCATAGTTTGTTGGCAGTGGAGGAGGAGGATCCATTGTTGTACAGCCATTGGGTGGATGGGACACCACCAAAACTCCCTTTTAGGATGCAGGGAAAAATCAGAAAAAAACTACCATTGACAATTTTAATCTATGAGCAGTAACAAATAAAAGATCTCCCCTCACCATCAATCCCTGCTTAGGAAGAGAAGGTCCAAACAAAGCTGGTAGGTCGTCAAAGAACATGTAGGTCATATTCTTATAATGCTGCCAAAAGAACATATGATGTGAGTGGAATATAATTACATAAGTGCTTTCTGGAAAAATGTTATCAAAAAGTGCAATTTAAAGCTTGATTTTTACTTACAACAAATATATAGGCATGTGTTGGTGAGGGAACATACATGCAGCAGAAAACTAGTAAAAAGACACTCATTTGAGTCTGCAGCCACCACACACCAAGGTGGGCCATCTTTGGTTGCTCTCAGTGGAACTAAAATGTGAAAAAGACAAAAGCATAATTCATGATCAAAAATTAGTACATTTGCCAAACAAAAAAAGACTAAAATAAAATAACCTGCACCAGATAACTTGAGCCTTAAATTTAAGTGAATAGCAAGATCTGGAAAGTTAGTTGCTACCTGGTCCTGAAAAGTTCTTCATGATTTTTCTCCTGTTTGAGCTTTCATTAATACTTGGTTAATCATAGTATTTCACTCTAACATTGAGCTTGCATGTCATCAAGAATTGAGACACAATTCTTGATGACATGCAAGTGGAGAATTTTATCTTAACCTGGAGCACCACATTGGACATGCAGTTGCACCCAAAATTATGCAACCCCCACGAAAGACTAGTTTAACTGGAAAAATTCAAAATTGTCAAGTTGTTCACAACAAACGCATTACACAGCAGTTAAATCAAACTAAGATGACAAGGATTTTATCCAAATTCAACACAAAATACTACTTTCAACAACTGCTGCAGTCTCAATATTACTCAACCCTCTGAATAGGGGTCTTTATTAGAGCACACATTTACAAATTAGATGTAGTCTCAGATATGTCTGACACAACCAACCCAGGCTTTCATTAGTTGCATGAGGTGTGCTTGAGGTGGAACGCCTCAAATACAAATACATGTACAGTTGACTGACATTTCATTGTGTGTTAGAAATACTGCTATGTCAATAGAATTATCTAACATTTTCAACAATAAGAGAACTGCTTTCCACAACAGGCAAAAGGATACGAAAACAAAACAAAGTCCCCACGTGCTCTTAGACATACAGTTGGAAGAACTGCTCATAAAGTTTGCAAGTTCAAAGACTAAACAAAAAGCTACCTAGGTTGGATTTTGAATGATCTTCAAACAGAACAATGAACCCAAGCACATCTCAAAGTCTAATAAGACCTGGTTCCAGAATATGTCCTAGAAGATACTAGAGTGACCATTATGATCACCTGGCTTAAAGTCTGAAAAACCGGAAAATCTCAGATGGAATTTGAAAAATGCAGAGGCAGCATGCAAACCAAAGAATATTAATAAACGGAAGGTGTTTATCCAAGGGAATTAGGCCAAGATTCCAAAAGAACACTGCCAGAAGCTGGTTTCACCGGGGTTGAATAGTTTTAAGACTACAGTAATCATTCTAGTTAGCATTTTGTTTGGATAAATCAGTTGTAATATTAGCTGAGTGAGGGTGTTTACAATGTGACTGTTTATTGTTCTGGTTTGCATATTTTGCTGGTAAATTTAATTTGTATTGGGGTTGAACAATTTTATTTTCTCTGGATACATAAGTCTTGTTCTAAACAAACAAAAAGGAGAAAGTAATTATTTGTAAAATGCAGTTTGTTTGCTTAGGTCAAAGGTACTTGACTACAAACCCAAGAGTGAATTTTGTTTACAGAATTTAAAGTAGCAAAAGATTCATACTGTTAAGATATTTAGTGCCAAGAGATTCTCTTCTTTTTATACATTTGTTTTTCACTTTATACATGCTCTGACATTAATTAATCCAGTGATTCTATCAAATTTGAAAGAAAATCCATCAGAGGATAAAGACTTTCAAGGATTCCTCCTGCTAGAAGGAAGGAAACTGAAGAGTTTATCATCAACATTAACATCTGAAGGCAAGCAGACAATCCAGGTCATTTAGTAATTGAAATAAACACAGATATGCAAACAACGAACAGAGAAATGGATGGCAACAGGCAGTTTGAACTAATTGTCATTTAGCAGGGATTGAGATTCTGCTTTTCAGGATGCAAATATATTCTCTAGACTTCTTTTGTTTCAAATTAAATAACAAAGGACTGTTTTGCATAAAAAAACATTGCTGTGAAGATGGTTGCAGACAGATCAGGTCTTTAAATCTTAACAATGACTCATGGAGACAATCTACTACACTGTACTTTTCAACATGGCCACCTACAAAGTATTTCATAGACTAACAGAAAGTAGTGCATACTGGTGAAGTGGAATGGTAGGGATGATACCTGGTTTTTAAAATGCTTCACAAATACAATATCTGGGCGGTGTGCACATTCAGTCACCTTTACACTGATACCCCTACATAAAATCCACCATTAGTCTTAGGATGATGACAAATATGGCCTTTATGGAAGAGTGGTGAGAAAAAAGCTATTGTTAAAAGAAACCATAAGTAGTCTCATTTACGCTTGACCAAAAACTATGCAGAGGAATTTGCAAAAACATAGAAGAAGGTGCTCTGGTCTGATGAGGCCAAAATGTGAACTTATGTGTAGTGGAAAACTAACACTACAAATTTCCCTGAACACATCATACCCACAAATGACACATGGTGACGGCAGCACAATGCTATATGGACGTTTATTTGCAGAAAAAGGAAAGCAGGTTGGTGTTATGGATGTATGATTTTGTGGCTTTTTCTCGTCATCTCTTTGCTGCTCTAATTAAATATATCTGCTCTGATTAATTGCTTATCTGCTGCACCGCTCACTGCTACAGCTTACACAAACATAACCCCTGATATCACATAAAACGCAACACATAGTCAAGGACAAACTGATACAAGAGGATGACTCCCTTTAGGAGGGTTAAGAGGGAGGCATAGATAAGAGCAGGGCTCTCGCTCCATTCTTTGCTCCTCTTGGTTCATCCTTAAGATGGGCTGGGGGGAGCCCGGTACCGAAGGTGAATGTCACTCTGTATCTGTTCATTTGTATACTCTGTACACTGATCATCTTTGGTATTAAATCTTGATTTTATACTTAACCATTTCTCATTATTTCACAAGATAAATGCTTTGCTGGTTTTAGTGGTTGGGTCTCGGAACTGGAGAGAAACGAACTCGGTGGTGCAGGACGGGGAAAGACGGTGATCCCCCATCAAACATTAGAATAGAAAATGGAGACAGTGACACACACAGAAAAACTGGAAGAAAACCGGAAGTTCACTTTCTAGCAGGAAAACAGGAAGCATACAGCCAGAACAACAATGCAATGGTTTACATTACAACATAGCAATGTGTTGGATTAATCAAATAAAAATGAGTAAACATCTAATTCTCTAGATGTGTACGGCTGGTGGAGACATACGTCGCTGTAACTGCAGTGAAATGTGGTTCTGCAAAATATTGCATTTTGATTCCACTTTACATGCATTGTTTTGGTCCTGGTTTTGCAAGCAAAAACTATATAGCCAATGGTTGGTGTGGACATGTTGACCTGCACAAAAGATGCGGCTTATGCCGAACTAATGCTACTTCTAAAACAGATTTAATTTAACTGACCAAGTATTTTAGATAGTATTTCTATGTAAAGAAATATTTCAAAACAACCCGAGTTACTTTTCCTGCAATGAGAAATCAGAAAACCGCTGAATGAGAGCATAGGCTTCAGTTAGAAGTGCATAACTAAGATCTCAAAGCCATAATGTTTATGCGATATTTTAATAAGGCACTCACCGTATTTCCCTGTTTATGTCTGCTCACCGTGGGGCGTAATCGAAACTCCAGCCGTCTAGTTAAAATTCCTTAAATGAATCAAGCAATTCTTCCTGTACAATTTGTACTGCTTTATCTCCACCACTATATATTTCCAGCAGAAAACAACACAAACAGAAAGGATTAACTTGAGGTTAGCCGACGTTTGGCTAGATTTAGCAAATGTTAGATAACGATTCAATTGTCGTCTCAGTTTCGGAGCCCGGATACATAGTTTATAAAGCGTCAGCTAAATAAGAGCAACTAATCTATCCAACGTAAAACCAACTAAATTAAAACCTAAAGTTTCCACAAGCTAAATTGGCTGCTTTCTTCAAAGGTTTGTTTGTTTGCTACTGTTTCGGTCTTCTTCTTCGTGGTCGTCGTCGTTGTGTTTAGCTGTATGTCAACATGAAAATATGCGCTCCCGCCACCAATTGGTATGAAATGAGAATGCATTTTTTCCCCACTATTTCTAAGAAATAAATAAATCCCATGTCATTTACTTGCCTATGAAAATTGTTCAGTTCTAAAGAAAAGTCTGCTTTCAAGGCCTAGTAGATGACTGATTACTTGCTTAATTCTTATCTGATAAAAAGGAAAAACCTAATAGTTTTGTGGACACCCTTTACTTTTGATGCCAGCACGAAATTCCAATTTATTGTAAATAAGAGCAAGTGGGCATGAAAATACGAGTTTACAAATTATTCTGTAATTCATAGAAATAGTAAAGGGCAGCCCAAGTCCGGAGGAAATAAAGTTTTCCGCAAGCATGGGCAGAGAAAGACTAGTTTCTCTGCATTCATGGTCATGAGGTATTTCAGACAAATATCTGATTCGAGTTAAACAAGCAAGGCATGTCAAAGGACTCGCCCTCTTTTTGCAGGCAAACAAAATGTAAAAATTACTATTTTACCAAGGACGGTAGTCCAGTCGAAAAAAAAAAAGCACTTTCTCAAATACCCAAACACAGAACTCAGCAATCAACAGGCACTGCCCTCTAGCGTTAGACCCACAGTTTTTCCTCAAACGCTGTGGTGTATTTCTCTGATCAGATTTAAATTTTCCATAAATGTTAGTTCAACCTCCACAACATTCAGTCATTTGTGCACGTCATAGCAGCAGTTTCTCATTCCTTCCAACAAATTGCAAATGCTTTTGGACATGCATCAGTTGCTTCTATACAGTTCTCTGCTGCTTTAAAACATTTGCTGATGTCATGTCAGTCTACACTTGTGAATGCTGAATAGTACTTCCCTATAAAACAAATAGTCCTCATTTCATTGCTTGAGACATTACAAAAATGTTGAACTAGTTATCAAAATCTGGCAGTCTTATGCATTTCTTATCATTCTTTCCTGAAAAATCATTTTTTGTCAAAGCAAACAATTTTTCTCAGGTGAACCACAATTTTCATTGATGATATTGTTCACAATTGTGCATAGTTTTACCCAAAGGGTGCTTCACATGTATGTTGTAAATAAGTTTGTAATTTGCTTTTACATAATGCTGTTAACAAATCAAAACTGCATAGATCATATAGTAAAAATGTGAAGCATATGTATTCAGTGTCTGATATTCATTTACCTCAGTAAATACAGAAATGCATAACTTACTGAAATTGTAGATTTAAAATGGCTGTGCAAATAGTGCCTATTACTGTCTTGGGCATTTTCAGGTAGTATCATCAAGATCTGATTTTTATGCATTGGAAAGCACTTCCAGAGTGAACTGTCAAAATGACAGCATGATAAAGCCATTTGTCCATCTTCTTAATAAACATGGTGTTGGGACTTTTCATTTTGATGACACTGACACTGTCATTGACATGAACACTTACTTTTGAGGAAGGACCTATCCATTTAGAGCAAGAGACATGCATTTGCAGGTTATCAACTAGGTTTTGTGGTTTGTACTAATTGTTTTGAGAAATGCATCAAAGCAACTGAGAAAAATTGTAATTTGGGAGATATTTTCAGGAAAGAATGACAAAGAAATGTATGAAATTGTCAGATTTCGACAACTAGTTCAACATAGTTGTTTTAGGTCAGTCAGAATTACCAAAATTATTTATATTTGCTAATTGCCACAATAATAAGAGAAATAATATTTTATTATTTATATTATAAATGTCTTCAAAATCAGAAGTTTACATACAAATGATTACTATCGCTTCAAACAATGAAGGAAATACCTGATGATGATGTCATGGCTTTGGAAACTTCTGATAGGTCAATATTTGAGTGAAAGCACACCTGTGGCAACAACTGAACATAATGCTTTCTTGTTTGACGTGATTGGAAAGTCAAAAGAAATCAGCCAAGATATCAGGAAGATAATTGTGGAACTGCACCAGTCTGGTTCCTCCTTGAAAACAATTTTGAGGTGCTTGAAGGTGCTGCATTCATCTGTTCAAACAATTATATGCAAGTAGACATGATGGCAATGTCCAACCATTATACCACTCAGGAAGGAGACGGGTTCTGTGTCCCAGTGATGAACGTGTTTCAGTCCGAAATGTGCAAATCAACCCCAGAGCAAAGCCACAGACCTGGTGAAGATACTGGCTGAAGCTGGCAAGAAAGTCATTATCCACAGTGAATTGTGTAAATCATTACTCCAAAAGAAACATAAAAAAGCCAGATTGCAGTTTACAAATGCCCACAGGAACAAAGACTTTCAGTTTTAGAGACATGCCCTGTGGTCTGATGAAACTAAAGTGGAACTGTTTGACCATCATTACATTTGGAGGAAAACGGGGGACGCTTGTAAGCCTGGAAACACCATCTCAACTCGGAAGTATAGGGGTGGCAGCATCATGTTGTAGGTCTGTTTTCCTGATGGGGGGACTGGTGCACTTCATAAAGTAGATGGCTTCATGAAGAAAGAACATAATGTAGAAATACTGAAGCAACGTCTAAAAACATCAGCCAGGAAGTTAAAGCTCAGACACAAATGGGTCTTCTAAATGGACAATGACACTGGGCAAACAGCCATAGTGGTTAGAATGTTTTGACTTGGCCATCACAAAGGATACTTCTGATGGCCAAGAAGCATAGATTGCTTCTTCCTTGGGCTGTGTATGTTTGTCCCCCTTGCCATAAAATAGATTTTTACAACTTTTTTTAATGTCTCAAGTTTTTCAGATACCACTTCTTTATTTATAATCAAGACCCCAGCTGCTGATTTTCCTAACTTCTAAAAAATGTACATCTTTTGATCCTCCTATAATTTGTAATAACACTGATATAAAAGGTTTCACCAGTGGTAAAAATAAGAAATGTTATCAAAATGATACAGTATCCATGCAATAAAATGTCTTTAGGTGAAAAATCCTGCCTTCTCAAAGAGTAATTTGATAAATTGGAGATCTAATATGAGCAATGATTCACCCAGTCCCATTGTAAGACATTTTAATTAAAATATTCAGGAAAAAAAACAAATCTCAAGGTTTTTTTTATTTTTGTTTACAGGTAATAAATATTTTAGACCTAACCAAACAGATGGTGATATACTTTTCATTATGAGTAAGAGAGAGAAGTTTATAGGGCGTTAGCTCCATAAGTTTAAGTTATTTTTTCTGGAAATTAATGATATTTCAATCAATAAGTTTCTATAATTAGCCATGTTATGTTTTTATAATGTGCCCACCTGTGCTTTATGGAACAAACCTTAAATAAGAAATAAATAAAATGGTTTTTTTGTTTATTTTTTTGTTGTTTTGCAACTGATAGTAAACAAATACTCAGTTTTGAATGCATGCTTTCTTGTCAGATATGATCTTTATAAAACATATGAACAGTTGTTTAAGACCATTTCTTATTACATCGTTGCATATTTGGAACTGGGCTGCACTGTGGAGCAGTGGTTAAGCACTATTACATTGGAGCAAGATAGTCTAAACCCTGGCTGGGGTCTTTCTATGTGAGTCTACATTTTTATCTGGGCTCTCCAGTAGTGTCCCACCATCCAAAAACATAAATATTCGGTTAATCTTTCAGTTATCTTTACATGTGTGAATGCATCTCTGTGTTGCTTTGTGATGGACTGGTGTGATGGGCTGTACCCTGCTTGACTGCTTGACTGTTTGATTGCTGGACATATGACATCAGACCGCCCATGACCCTAACCTAATTACAAGGGTTTGAAAAATAGATTTTTTTGATATTCAGAACCAGATAAAGACTAACACTGTTTTGCTATTAATAAAAAGAATGGATAAAAACAAAATCTAAACTTAAGTCTAAACATGTTTGTATTAAAGCAGACCTGTTTTGCAAAATTAACTTTTTGCACATTTTTGTACATCCATTTGGGTCTGTACTGCATCTAGAAACAGTTCAAGTGCTAAAAAAACATCCAGCCATTTTCTGGCAATAAGTTTATGTTTTTTGGTGCCTGGAATTCGAGCCGTTTCAAAAACCTCCCTATTATTAAGTTACAATCTGCAGGCACTGCTCCTCACCTGGTAACCCAAGCGGACATGGTCAGCTGATTTTACCGCTGCATGTGCTATCCAATGGCTGCTGGAAAAAGCTAAATGTTTTGTTGTTGACTTACCATTCAGAAACTGCTTGCTGCATCCTTGATGGTTGTGCAGGAGGCTTCACTTCTTCTGCTTCTGGGTCTGACTGAGGGTCAAAGATGTACAGTTGCACAATTGCACATCTGTTTGCAGCCATTTTCACGTGTATAAAGTGGGATTGTAAACACTGAGTTAGGGGATGCGACCAGCAACAGCTTATTTACATAAAAGTGACAGAGCCCTAAAACAGCTCATTCTGAGAGGATTTCAAAATAGGAAGAACTGAGCAAGTGAAATCTCATTATCTGAGAATGGCTTTTTGAAAAAAAATGTAATGAATATGTTTTGTATAGCCCATAGACATATCTTAACTTGTTTAAAAGGAAGCACAATAGGTCCCTTTTAAAAACTTATTTAAATAAAGTAATAAAAGAAAGTGAGTTTTACATCTTTTATTCAAAACAACATTTATGCCACATTAAAATTAACTCAAAAAAGAGAAAAAAAAACCCAGCAGTTAAAACATTACAAAGTACACCCTGTTATAAAAGCCAAACTCAGCCCTCTGGATGCATGTTGTCTGCTTCTGTTTCTCTTTAATGCATGGATCGTCTTTTAGCACGAGTGGATTATTCCAGGTACAGATCAGATCTGTCCTCCTCATAGAAAATGAGAAACACAGCACCTAAGAACAAAAAGGCAAGATATATTGCATTTCTTCTGCTATCATACATGCTCAGTGTATTCACATAAAGCGTCTTCAGAATAATACTCACAAGAAGCCTTTGCCACAGCCAAGAGGTCCAAAGAACATTTCTGTTGGAAGGCAAACTTTCCTGCACACTCCACTGAGGCTGGGACAGGACCAAGGAAATGATGCAGCTTCATTTTCACCAACTGTGAAAAACAACAGCAAGTTTTCAAGATGCTCTGTATGAAAAACATCCTTAAAGTTCAACAATTTACAGAAAACCATGTAAATCTTTAAAAAAAAGACTCACCACGTAAAAGTAAGAGCACTAAAATGAGGAAAGCTGTTGCACGATATGAAAACATGGTTGACCCTGACAATGATGCCCCAAAATGATGGTTTGGTCTGGATCTGTACAGTTTTGGTCAGCAAGGAGGAGTAAGGTTAATATGAAGCAGCAGACTGGTCATCTGTTTTTTATATTAACTCATCACAAGAAGCCTTAAGAGAACATGCCTTTCTTAATTACATCAAGAAAACAACATCAGCATTTTCAGCCCGTGTTCTAAATGTTGTCATGGGACAAGTCACTGAAATCTTTCAGAAGAAAAGTGGCCAGTTTTAAATCTGATTTAAAACACATGCACATTCTTAGTGGCTCTCGCTCCCTGGAGGATACAAGGTTCCCTTCTCTGTGATAAATGTTAACAGCCTCAAAAATTGTCACTGGATCTTGCATTTCTGTGAAGGAGAGCACATTGGCAATTGTTTCTAAAATTGTGCTAATATTCAAATTTCATCTATTTTTTCTTGATCAGCATGTCAACCTGTTTAAAAAAAAGGTTAACATCACTTACAATGGCTATTTCAATAACTTTTTAATGTTTTTAGACTAAGTCTGTCTAATGTGACATAGTTTTGACTGATGGAGGTAACAAATTGATGATAACATGAGTTGTCTTATCATTGTAAAGTTGTGGGTTCAGTTCCTGCTTCCACCTATTTAAGCACAAGTTGCTTACCAATGGGCTGGCTGAATGAGACTCCAGTGTAAAAGTGCTCAGAGTGGTAAGAAGGACTAGAAAAGTGTTATATAGGTTTAACCTATTAATGTCAATCTCTGTCTGCTTCTGATGGACTGATCAATCCCTCATGTCAGCACTTCTCTTGGAGGTGAATGTTTCTGAGAAGTTGAATTTAGGCTCTAAATAAGAACTTAAAAATCCATTAAGAAGAATTGCTGACAACCAGAGAGGACTGATCAACAAGACTGAGTTGTGTTAGCTGTGTTTTTATTTGTATCATATGCTATGTTAGGGATTTTTGTGTGGAATACCTGTAGGATCTTGTGTTTTTTCTCTCTACACACCTTGGAGTCTCCATCAGCTTGACCCAACAAATTGATCAAGGGGATATATAAGTTGTTTCCCTTAGATGTTGTTAATTTGATTCCGGAATGATCCAAAAGCACCTTCCAGGCATCCAAAGCCCGGTGGCAAAAGAGATTACCACTGCATGCCAGTCTTAATGTGACTAAAGTGCTCAGGGTCTGCAAAAAATCCATTTATCTTTCAAATCAACAGGGATGGAGGTAGGAGCTGCAGGAGGAGAGACCCTAACTGGTTCCACAAGAGTTAAACAGTCCATGTTGGACCAAAAAAATGCACTTTTTCCATTTGTGATATTTCTGGTGGTGTTTATATTTACGTAACACAAATAATTCAGACTGATTTTTGATACTTGAAAGACTAGATGGTTTGTGAACATTAATTTAATATAACATAGCTTAATTTTGCTCCAAAGGTGTTGCCAAAACAGTCTAATTTATGAAATCCAGATTGATAAACATGAAATGTATGAAACATAAAAAGAAATATTGCAGTGAATGACATTACCTAAAGGTCAAGAGCCTTGGACAGAGTTTCATCACTGTTGCATCAGTATTTTTTCCAAAGGGAAGTCATTACTGGTTGTTTCATCTCGTTTATCTGTATTCTCCAGGTACTGTCCAAACAAGCGTCCCTCGTTGTAAATCAGTTGTCTTAATTACTTTCAAGAGGAATAACGACACAGAGCGACTAATGGTCACAAACTCATTTGTGATTTGGCATGGTTACTTAAGTGTATTCACTGGAGGGTTTTTGATGGAAATATACTAATTCACCCTGAAAAACAACTCAATACAGTAAAGATCTCTAAGATTTTATACTCCAGTTGCCATGGTGTGAGTCATCAACAATAGGGTCAAACTTTCTTGTAATAAAAAGTCAAGGGATAAAAATGCTAAACTAATTTTTGCTGAGCTGTCAATCTGATGTGGTTGGGAATGCAATAACAGGGGTCAGGATTTTCTCCCTTTTTACAATACTTTGACTAAATATTTATTTATTTCATTCTGTTGTTTTTCATTTCTGTTACTCTTGTTCTGTCCACTTTCTACTGTGACAGCTTAAATTTCCCACTTGTGGGAGTAATAAAGGATTATTTTATCTTCTCTTAAAACCTGGGTCAGTATGAACAAGCTTTCATTAAATTATATTTAAATTGAAAGAAACAACAAAAAGTGATTTTGATCACATGTTCCAATGAGATTAGTGTAATCTGTTTAATGTTGAACTTTGAAAATTCATTGTTTTCCTCTTTTACAGCTCAGATAATTGTAAATAACCAAAATCAGGGCACCTTAACGAAATGTGTCGAGTCTGTTTTGTTTACATACAACAGACAATTTAACAGAAAGTTAATACGTTCAATCTATAGGAATCCTTCATCTTCCAGCCTGAAACAATTTAGCAAAAATAAATAAAACACATAAAAATGTATTTTTTGCCCCAGCACAGTGATTCCCAAAAAGCTGTATCTCTGTATTTCTGTTTTGTTTCAATTGACTAAGTCTCATGTAATGGTTAAGAGTAAGACCCAAATGCAGCAAGAAAGCAGGTAAACAATTTTGCATAAGAAAATTCAAAAACTAAGGTCCAACAAGGAATCGAAAATAATCCGCCACAAAAGGAACTGGGCTGATGGAAATAACTGGATGACTTGATCAAGAGCTGTCAAACTCAGCTTTCAAGCAGGAGAGTTGATTACTGAACAAGGAGCAGGTGACTGATTCGAAACTGGGTGCAGCTGTGAAGGTAAGCAAGAAACTTAAGTTGAACTGAGGAAATAGGAGAAAGGGCTGATAGATCACACAGGCAACAGCATATGAATACGTATCTAATACCAACATAACATCTCTAAGATCAAGACACTAAGACCAGCAAGTTAGTAGCCATTTTTGTGAATGTTTTTCAGGCACTGCCTGCTGCCCCTCCTACAATTTACTGTTTATCTGCTAGACTTTCATTAGGAAACATGTTTTTGTGTGAATGACCTCCAAAATTTGAAATGCAAATGCAGTCAAATTGTGTGTCACTGCTGGCAAAGGTGTGTAAAAAACCTGTAAATACATTTGTCTTTATTGAAGTGTCGGGATCTCACTTTTATTTTATTTTTTGCAATTTTAGTGTATGTACTGAGAGTTAAATAAAAAAATTATTATTTTCAACAAAATCACCAGGGAAACAGTTGTTGGCACTCTGCTGGTTGAGAAACCAGACTGATATTAAAATCTCTTATTAGACTGCATTGCACCATGTTCTCTAGCAATGTTCTGAGGGTCTTTACATGAGAAACAGGCCCACAGATTCATAGATCCTCCACCATACTTAACAGTGGAGAGGGGTGTTATTTTCCTCATACTCATTATTCCTTTGTTTCACCTGAAGTGTTAGTAACTCTCTCCAAAGCACACAATTCCAATTAAAGTCCGAGAAGCAGATATCTCAGTGTTGTAGAATTTTGCCAACTTTGCATGTTTACGGTTGTAATGATAGGAAAGAAATAGTAAAATATTTTCAAAGGATTTTTATTTCTTCTTCTTCTTCCTTTTGTCATTATTGCTTTGATTTTTGTGCAACTCTTCAACTGTCAAACAAACAAGATCTATATACTTAAATTTGATCAAATTAGCACATTTGGGATTGTGGTAGATTAAGTCTAGCTAATTTATAACACACAGATAATTATTGGGTCTAAATTTAGGATTATCAGTTCAATAAAAACTAAATCTACACAGATGATGTAATGTTTCACTCTGCATATTTTGATCTCA
Organism: Anableps anableps; assembly: GCA_014839685.1. Lineage (NCBI taxonomy): Eukaryota > Metazoa > Chordata > Actinopteri > Cyprinodontiformes > Anablepidae > Anableps > Anableps anableps. The sequence goes on along the minus strand of CM026078.1, from coordinate 12,623,306 downwards.
GAGGATCAAAACTAGTGCTTACATGCTGTGAAGTTATTGGTGTACAAGTGAAGAGGACGTGACCTTCTCTCACAGAAGAAGAAATATAAAGCTGCAATTTTTCTGCTCAGTGCAGTTAAATGCCATTCAGACTCATAAATGTAAATACATTTAGGTCACCAACTCAGATCAAGCTGTTTTAACATGAATTTCTCAGTTGTTACATCTATTTATCTGTCTGTATACTATGGAATGGATGAGCTGAGGTCCATGTATTTCTGCATTTTCCTCATTCTATACCTAACCATTATCACTGAGAATGTTTTGCTTATCGAAGTAGTTTATTTTGAAAAATCCCTGCATCAGCCGATGTATGTGCTTTTGTGCAATTTGGCTGTGAATGAGCTGGTAGGAAGCACCGCCTTGCTGCCGGCAATGCTGATCAACATTCTGTCTCACACACATGAGATTTCAGTTTCTTTTTGCCAGACACAGGTCTTTGTTATACACACATATGCCATCACTGAATTCACTATTCTAGCAGTGATGAGCTATGACAGATATGTAGCCATTTGTTATCCACTGTCCTACAATGTGATTATGTCTCAGAGGATAGTTAAGCTGATTGTTTTTATGTGGCTTTACCCCATGCTGGCACTGAGCGTGGTTTTTACTTTCACTCTTCAGCTGCCATATTGTGGCAGAACCATAGAGAAGCTTTATTGCCTCAACTACTTGATTGTACAGCTTGCATGCACAGATACATTCATAGTTAATATTATCGGTCTGCTATCTGCAGCTCTTTACACAGCTCCACAGCTGATCATGATCTTTTACTCATACGGACACATCCTGAGGATTTGCATAATGTCGTTCAGCAAATCCAAATTCAAGGCCCTGCGGACTTGCATTCCCCATTTATTGGCTGTAATCAACTACGCCACTGGGTGCTTTTTTGAGCTGGCACAAGGTCGCCTTGACAACAAGCACATGTCTTATCACACTAAGCTGTTTATGTCCCTGTACTTTTTGATATTCCCACCACTCTTAAATGCACTGATATATGGCTTGGGCACACAAATTATAAGAGTCCGACTCATCAAGTTTTTAAGCAAGTGTAAATGATGTAGTCAAGACCATTTTTATTTGGTTTCATACAGTGTGTATCTAGCATGGTGTTAAGAAGATCTCTATGTGTGGCTTTATTTTAGGCATATTTGAGGACTTATATTAACAGTAGTTTGAATTCAAGTTAAATCATGCTTTGTTTCTTCTTGAGTACAACATGATATAGAAACTATATAAAGTCATATTGTCTGTCCTTGTCAGTTTTAAAATGTTTATAAACCATTTAGTTTAATTTTAGTAGATGTACAGCTGCATTAAATACACACAATCCTCTCTAATATTTTGCCTTACTTTTACATCCTGTACATAATTTCTGATGCCATGAGCTTTACAGAGAGCAAAGATTTTTTCAGTTTATCTTAGGAGTCTTGTATCAAAAATAGAACAGTGTTTATGTTTAAGTCTGCAAAGTATTTTCTGGGGATCATTTAACAATAAAGTAGAATTTTTCCAGTGCTTGAAACATATTTTTTATATACATAGTTGCCTGTCCTCCTTTTGACTATTTTTTTATAGGTATTACTATATTACATCTTTTTATAGAAGATGTAATAAGACTTCTGTAAATATTTTCTCTAATAAATTTTAATACACACACACACACACACACACACACACACACACACACACACACACACAGTGTATTTTACAATATGTGATGTTGTTATTAAAAATGTTGTACAAGGCATTTTATTTGCAAAGAAATGTAAGAAGATTTAGCAAAACTAAAGTCTATTTTAGGTTTATTGAATCTTAGACCTTTTTTCTGTACTCCAAGGTAAAAAATGTGCCAGGGAAATACTTTTACATGCACAAACCACATACTGGTAAAATGCCATGACCACATACAAACAAGACTCTGCAGCAGCAAACTGCATTTCTTTGTTTTTTCACCTCTTTATAGGTTTCCACTAAATGTTTCAGATTATCAAAGAAATTTTAATGTCAAACAAGGATATAAATAATGGAGTTTTCAGATGATTTATTTCTAGAAAAAACCTAGTCACACCCAACCTATGTGAAAAAATTATTTCCCCTAAAATTATGAAGATATATTATTGTGATTATTAATTCCAGTATAATAATTCCAGTATAATCATTCATTAGAAATTAAAGGGTCAATAAGGTGATTCTGAGAATAGATGTATTTTCTATAATTCTGTATATTCCTCTCATTCCTCAATATTAAATTCTACATTTGTTATACCCAGTGGTTACCTTTGTCATGCAGCTTGATTTTAAGCAGTTTATCACTGACCTGAAAAAGATAAAACAACAAGCTTGGTTTATGCCTGTACCATACTTTAATCAATAGAAAAAAATATGTAGCTACAATATGGCACAGGTGTGCAATATGAGTCCGTTTCAGATGGCATGGTAATGTACTTTAGTCTTACAGAGCATGCTTCTCCATTAAACACTTACTAAATACTTTTTTTTCCATTTTTTTATGGTTAACATTGAGGAAAAAAATATCACATTTCTGGGCCAGTGTCTATAATAAGTACAGAAAATACACCGTGCTGGTTGTATGCATGAGATGTGGGTGGAAGGGTGGGAGAGATAACACCAGTATTCTCTGAACCAAATGCACTTAGAATTACAAAACTGCCGTACAAACAATCAGGTAGACAGCATGCATACAAAAATAGACGACTATTCTTATCGCTCCATTGTAATTTACATTAGTTCATTATTGCCAGGCGTCACATTTTTATGCCACTGCTCTGAGGAAATAGCTTTCTCTCTAAATCTTTTCTCATCTCTCTTTTTAAAAAGGTACAATGTACATTCACTATCACTGAGGCACAGCACTTGATGTACAGATTAAATAGGTAGCCAAAAAACGTGGTGTGGTCACGGCTGTAGGAATGTAATATTAAATATACAACATATGTTAATATGTTCAACACCCTGTACACTCACAAAACAAACATATCCATGGATCAAATGTACATGCACAATGAAAACTGGCGTACAACCAAAAATGCTTTTGAAGAGCAGCTGTAAACAACTCCAGCATAAAGGTATAAAACAAATAAACAGAAGATGGGGGAAGTTGCCATGCATGGAAGTGATGATTTTAAAAGCTCTCAGATGAATTTTTGAAATGGACACAAAGTGCTTTCAGTTACTTTATTAATCCAATCTTTGCTTGGATCCCTGCCCTCCTTGAGAATGAGATGAGGCAAAAAGTGACATCAGTTGTTTTTGTTTCTGCTATTAAGCGAAGCAATAGAAAAACAGATGGATGGATGTCTGAGGAGGTAAAAGATGTGTTTCGGTGCCTTTCATTCCAAATATGAGGCACAAGCAGAAGCAGAACTGTGGGGGTGGTGCTCAGCGGGCTAATCTAAAAACCCCAGCGACCGGTTTGTGTCTTGAAGAGGAACATTCTGCAGGAACACAAAAGTACTGATTACTAATCAGCAAAACACGGCACAAATGGATACAAATCGGTTGTTCAGCATTGTTTCTCACCTTCAGTGAGCTGTGAAGGATCCGCAGGCGGTGGAGCTTGTCGTTTAGAAGGGGGTCATTAACTCTGCGGACAAAGGACCTTTTGTACTCTAGGCGACCGGCTGACCTGTGGTCAGCAGAGGTGGACAGACTGGTCTGCTCCAGAGCCCGGTACAAATCCACCAGTGAGTCTGTCTGCATCCTGCAGTCACGTCCACGACCTTGGAAAACAGATCAGCAAATAAAAGCAAAAGATTCACATCTCAATAAAATGTGAAATCTACAGTGCTAAAGAATTCACACCCCTTAAACTTTCTTACATTTTATCATGTTACAACTACGCATAGTCATCACTGTATTTTATTAGAAATTTCATTTCATACACCAGCAAAAGTAGTGCATAAGTTTAAAGAAAATTAAGCATGTTTTTTTTAAATTTTGTTACAAATAACAATCAAATAAGTGTGGGATTACTCTGAAAACCCCTAAATAAAATCCAATGGACCTAATTGCCTTCAGTAGCAACTTAATTAGTAACCTGAGTCCAGCTGTGTGTTATTAAAACTCAGTATAAATCCAGCTGTGAAGATCACACAGGTTTGCATTCTATTAGGATTTTCCTTCAGCTTAATAATTATGCACCATTTTGTGATAATCTGTCACATAACAGAGGTTAAACTTTAAGTTGGATGGCCAAGCAGATGCAACTTGAATAATGGAATAAAAATCAAATCTTCATTTTGCTAAAAGCTAAGGCAATTATGTTTTATTTTATTTGCAGAATTGGCTAGTAACTAGTTACATTTACTCAGTTACATTTTTGAAAAAAAAACTTTTAGGAGAAGTTTTACAGCACTGTACTTTTTACTTTTACTTCTGTAATATTATTATGAAGTATTGCTACTCTTACTTGATTAATTTTTTTTTGGATACTGAATGAAGAACATTTTTGGTTTTAACCAAAAATGACCCAAACACAGACATACATCTTCAGTTCATGTTAAAGGGAGACTTCTTGTCTGTACACAGTCTTTGTTGTTCTAATTGTATTTTCTGATGCTGAGCCATTTGGAGATCAAGAAAATACAAGACCAAAAACTAGACCAAAATTTAACTTTTTGGCCAAAATGCAAAAGGCTATGTGTGGCAGAGAACTAACACTGCACATCACTCTGAACACACCATCCCCATTGTCAAATATGGTGGTGGCAGCATCATGCTCTGGGGGTGCTTCTCTTCAGCAGGGACAGGGAAGATGGTCGGAGTTGATCGGAAGATGGATAGAGCCAAATACAAGGCAATCATGGAAGAAAACCTGTTGGAGTCTGCAAAAAACTTGAGACTGGGGCGGAGGTTCACCTTTCAGCAGGACAACCACCCTAAACATAAAGCCAGGGCTACAGTGGGATGGTCTAAAAGAAAGCATATTCATGTGTAAGAATGGCCCAGTCAAAGTCCAGACCCAATCGAGAATCTGTGGCAAGATCTGAAAACTGCTGTTCACAAATGTTCTCCATCTAATCTGACTGAGCTTGAGCTGTTTTGCAAAGAAGGATGAGCAAAAAATTCAGTCACTAGATGTGCAAAGCTGGTAGAGACAGACTCTAAAAGACCTGCAGCTGGAACAAAAAAGGTGGTTCCACAAAGTATTGACTCAGAGGGGCTGAATATTTTTGCACACCACATTTTTCAGTTTTTTTTATTTATAAAAAATGTTTTGAATTATGTATAAATTTTTTTCTACTTCACAATTGTATACCACTTTGTGTTGGTCTTTCCTATAAAATTCCTATGAAATATATTTATGTTTGTGTTTATAATGTAACAAAATATGGAAAAGTTCAAGGGGTATGAATACTTTTACAAGCCACTGTATTGCACAGGAAGAATATGCAAAACTCCATTCAAAAGGACCCCAGGATCAAATCCAGGATCTTATTGCTGCAAGGCAGCAGTGCTACCAATTGCACCACTGTGCAACACCTGTCTTTGTCCATCATTTTTAAATTTTATAATAAAATTAAATAATATTTTGGGGTCAATCAGTTACTCTGTAACACAAAAACAAACACATTCTAAGTGGTATTGACTTTCTAAATGTGTGAGAGACGGGAACACTTAAAGTGTGATAGGGCATATTTTGGGGTACAAATAAAAACAGTTTGACTTCACCCTTCAAAACTATCAGTCATGTCTCCTATTAACATACAGCACCCTCTTCTGGAAGAATAGACATACTACACTAAGGCATAACCTGTGAGATGCCTGTTTTGTAGTTGGGAAATAGAAGGGTGCATTTGGAAGCTTTGGGTCGGGCTTTGAAATGTATAATACTTTGTTTGACGCCTGTTTAGAACCCCTGTCATCTTCATGAGAAATGAAACAGATAAATGAAGACCCCCCCCACCCCACCCAACCCCTGCCTGGCATGTTTCTTTGTTTTGTTCAGAATTCAATGTTCACACAGACTGTCCAAACAGAGCCAAGAGGCTACAATGACATCGGGATCTAGCATGAGAGAAAGCAAATAGAAAGAGAGGAGAAAGAGTGTACGAGAGTGAAAAAGAAGAGCGGACTGCCAAAATAAATCAGTATCAAACAAGAAACAGAATTTGATCTCCCATACACAATCACCCTGAAGGAAGGATGGCAAATAGGCTGACTTCAAATCTAACCCTATAAAGAAATAATAGTGAGCATTAAACCTTTGACATTTGCGGGCTCTAACTGAAGGTTTGGGATTTAAAAAGATCCCTGATCACAAATAGGGGCAATTATGGACTCCAATCAGGATGAAATACATCACTGCTGTTAAAATGAGAAGACATTTTCATTAACATCTATTGTGTGATTCCCCGGTCTACTATAATGGTCTACTTCAATGCTTCAATGAAATACTAGTTTGGGTGATCTTTCATGTGGATCACATATGCTATAAATATAATGCTTTAGATTGTCTTTCAATTCTGAGTTAGTTATTGCCATTGATAAAATGTAAAGGGCATTATTTAACCCAGTCTTTTTCTAAGCTTCTTTGAAAATAGCTCAAGCTTGCATTGGTTAAAATTCTCAACAAGATATATGTCTGGACTTTAACTGGGCCATTCTAACACATGGATATGCTTTGATCTAAGCCAATGGTTTCCAAAGTCAGTCGTCAAGAGCCAGTGTTTTGCATGTTTTAGATGTTTCCTTGGTTCAACACACTCAAATCAATTGAGTGGGCAACTGGCCATGCTGAGGAGTTAATTTAACCATTTTAATCACTGTGTTGGAGCAAGGACACGTTCAAATCATACTTTACATGGACTTTGGAGTTCCGGCTGTATGTTTAGGCTTGTTGTCCTGCAGGAGGGTGAATCTGCTTCTAAAATACATTTCTCTACTCTGCAAAATTTTTCTGGGGCTAATTTGTGAGCATTTGGGTAAAAAAGGACAATATTAACTCTTCAATCACCTTTAAATTGCTTTTTCTCATCAAGCAATCAGTCCCAAGTGGAAGAAAAATTAACATTTCTTTTTTCTCCTGTTCTAGTACCCCATCTCTCAGGAGATTTAGTGAAGTGGTTCTTTTTTAAGAAATCCCATGGAAAAAGAAGAAATACAAGCAAACTGAGCAAAGTGTAGAATATGTAGCCATGAAACACATTCCCTAACTGGATATTTTTAGTATTTCCACTTCAGTTGAAAGTAAAATGTATTGTTTAGACTCTCCGAGTCTGACCTGTGTCTCTGGCTCTGTCCAGCTGATAGTTCTGGGTCTCTCTCTGATCCGATGCAGCGGTGGCAGCCAGGATAGCATGTAGCCCGCTGTCCCTGGGAAGCGTAAAGCTGCGAGGTTTCCCTCCTGCGTCAGAATCTATGCTTGCCCTGAGGGGCAGCGGCAAGGCTCTGTACTGCTCCTGAAGCAGGCTGCGCTGTGCAGGTAGCGTGGACTGCCTGCGGTACTCAATGGCCAGCTGATCTCTGTCCTCAGACTGCATGGATTCTTCCACAGGATACGTCTGCAGGTAGTGCATCCTGGAGTTGCCTTCCATCTGGTCCTGCCACGAGTTTCGGTGGCTGCTCGCCTTCTGCCCAGGGGAGACGCTGTTGTTGCTGCTGCTTTCCTGAGGCTCTGAGTGGAACTCCTCATGTGAGGAACGGGACTGAAATGTGTCTGAAGAGGAGAGATGGCTACGCTTTGGCTCCAGGTAGGGACTTACCTGCATAAAAACAGATGGGTGTGGCTAGAAATCAAGATCATGCCACTTTGAGAGAGACCTGCTGCATCCAAAATTAACAGTGTGAAATCTCACTGAGGCTGCTCTGGGATAGGTGTCATAAGGAGGTGGTGGACTGTCCCGTTTGGGTACTGGGGGCATCTCCATGTCCTCATGATCACTCTCACTCCAGTAATCTGCATTTAATAACACATTTATGTCAGTACTTCCAGTCAGAATTCAAGTTAGGCTACACATGCACAAGATATTCATACACTCTGAGTGGACTAGAAAGCTGTAGTCTTGAAAAAGTGCTCTGACTCTATCGGGTTGAAGTTAAATATGAAGATGGACAGATATAAGGTGTGAGAACTTCCTGTGAAATCTTCTGAAGGTGTTATGGAACTAATAAAAAACAAAACTTGGCTATAATGAAAAAAGCCCCCTCTCCAAAGATAAAATTGTTCTCACACACCCACCTTGGCAGTGTTTGTACGTAGGCACCTCCAAATAGCAGAAGGGTTAGTTGCGTTACTTCCTGTCAGTTTGTTAGACGCCAAAGAACATTAGCTATATGAATAACAAAAATATCTAGCCTGCCTCAGCTTGGAGTAGAAATAGCCTGCTGGAAATGAAAATGAAATGCACCAGCTGCTGGCAAAGAAATAAAAATGTCTTTACTGAAATGTATAAATCATATCTTATTTTCCCAAACTGTTGAATTAACACAGAAAAGCAGACAAAGTTAATGTTAATTAAATCACATAATTCCCTTCATTACTTTCAGTTTATTGTTAAAAGTATTCATGCATTTATTTAAGTAGGGCCAAAGTTAATATTAAAAAATGTATGGTGTGTTCTGTGTATTATCTAATTTCAAACCTAAGTTAGTCTTTGTGCACAACTCAGGACCTTGTTGCTAGGGATGAACCAATACGAAAATTTGGGCTGTATTAATATACAATTTCAGCATTGTTGTAATGGCCACTAACCAATAATTTCCAATATTATTTATATTTTTCCAACTCTTTCAATACTGTGAAAAAAACAACCACAGCTGACATTGCTTCTCTGCTTTAGTTTAACACCCCACAATACTGCGCATTTGTGCATATTGTGCATAAATACTTATTTCAAGTTATTTCTAAATCCACTTTACCTGTTCAGGACTATGGGCTTTTTGCAAGAATACAAAATGTAAGAGTTACTAAGCTAAAGCAAAACTAAAACAGCTGTTCAACAAGTATAAGGATAAAAATATTTTACTTTAGCTACAAAAGGCTTCCATTTTTTAAAGTGCTCCCAACAATGATTGTACGAATTAGAAAACTAAATTTGACCAACATTTGATTTAAATGTTGGTCAAGTATATTTAAGTATATTTATTGAGTCGAGAATTTTTTCTTTACTTTTGTTTTTTTTGTTGTTGTTTTTTTTTTTTTTTTTTGATCAGTGCATTGAAGAACTTTCATTAATCTGTGACTTTCTGTTTTCCTAAAGGGGTAGGTATGAAACACAAAGGCTTATTTCTCTTAGCCATTCTTCAGAATGGAAAAGACAAGATAAAAATCCACTCAAGTAAAGCAGATGTGTGTTAATCTTTAGAAGACAGGAAACAGTGACAAAAATAGCTAAAACGTTGCCATTTTTTTTCTTTTATACGTAGGAAACAGTTACCTACCAGTGTTCATAGCTACCATGATAAAATTCCAATTGATTGGATAGTGCGTTCTCAAAAATGAAATACCATTGAAACCATGCTTGATTAGCCAACATTTTAAAACTCCAGATTCTGTTATCATCCATCAAATGCAGTAGCTCAGCTTTCCGCAGATACAAGCAGAGAAGCTGAAAGTAAAGCTGGGATAGTTCAACCCACAGAGAGTCTCAGGAGTTAAATATAGATGCACGTTGGACTTTATAACTGTGCACAGAAGGCTTTCTTATAAATGTCTGAGTCCTCACTCCATGCAGAAGTAAAGTACACAAGTTGTGCTTAGCCTCTGGATGTCACTAGCTGCCTAGCAGCTAATGCTAATTAGTAGGATTGGTAGTATGTATGGAGGAGGAAGAATGACACAAACACTGAAAAGAACACACTCCCTACAATGGAGCATGGCAGTGGCTTAGTAATACCCTGGGGCCTTTGGTTCCTTTGGCACTGGAAAAACCTAATTAAAATTGGTTGGAGCATCATCTCCACTCATGAAAACACACCACAGGTTGCAGACCTAATTTGCTTGCAACCGTTAATTTAATTAATCACAGCCTGTAAAAACACTACAGAAAATCCTAATACTCTTCAATTACTGTTTGGCTGACATTAATTAGTCGGTTACCTGTTTCGTTCCAGTAAACATGCTATCTTTTGAACTAATTTCTCTTGTGTTAGGCCTGCTTATTTCATTGGAATTAATACCATTGTCTTAAAGCAATAACATAGAAATTCTGCAGTTGTAGAAGTTTATCCTTTTATGATACTGTATTATTATTCATATCAATATTATTTATCTATATTACTGATTTACATTTTAAATTTTAGCTTTGTTTATACACGCAGGGTCTCATTCTTGAGCCAAAATATATGGTTAAAAACAGATGTGATGTGACACAGCAGACATTCTGCGTGCCGATGAGAGAATCAATATGTGAAATTATGACAAATAAATCAATAATAAGAATAGTATTATTAAAAATTGTTATGATAATGTGCTTATCCTTACCCATGACAACAACATTTATGGTTCAGAAAACTGATTTCTGCTCTCTTAGTAGAATACCCTCAGCATCCAATAATACTTTAACCATACATATTCAATTTATTCTAACAAAACCATAGTAAGACTGATAAGTGATGTTTTGTAAACAATAACTATGATACTAAATTTTTACCTTATTACATCACCAGTCAGAGCCCTTCTTAGAAATTTTACAACAACTGGAACTGAGACAAATAAGGCTGGATGAGGATACAAGTTTGTTGCCACTGCTCACTGTGAGTTGGATGATAAGGAAGCTCACTGTTAGAGAAACCTGCAGCAAAGAGTGACATCTTGGGGGTCACTAAGTAACAATAACAACCAAACTAGACACATCTCTGGTGTGTATAACTTTACTGGATGCGATATCCATGTAGCAGGGAATATTTTGCCATGGTTACCAACCAGCAAGTTCATCAAAAGTTTTCAAGATCTTTTCATGCAAAAATAACATCACTCAATACTGAATGAGGTGTATAAAGTTTAAGGAAGGCAGACTTCAACTATGACTCTCCAGGGAGGTTCACATTATCACTACCCAATGTCCCACTGTGTCACTTTAACAGCTACTGACCCCTAACTGACATGTTTTTTGCAGTTTCATGAAAAGGCTCAGTGACTAATCTCACCTTGTTCCTGGCGCATTTTCTCTTGCTCAGAGTAGCCTGCAACAGCCATACTGAGGCGACTCAGCCACCTGGGGGGGAGAATAACACTGATGACGCATACCATAAATGATTTTGTGTTTTTTTTTTTGGTTTTTTTTTGATAGCTTATATTTCTCTCTTTCACCAATTACCTTGCAAAACTACCCAGTTTTGAGGAGAGTGGGAGGTTTAATAAGGCAGTTCAGTTCTTGGACAATAGAGGGTTTGAAATGCAGCACGGGAGGAGTTTGGATCATGGCTATCAAAGCCTCGGATACTCACCGGGACATGTCATCTACATTTTCCGCAGCAAAGTAGAAGGTCTTTATCTTGGGATGGCAAGCCTTGAAAGCACTGAAAGAAAAGGAGTTCAATTATATGTGAGAGCACAAACAAGGGCAAGCAGTATAGCAGGGATTAACATATGAATGTGAGACTAAAACATGGCTACATTTAAAGTAGTTTAAACAGACTTTTTCACATTTTTGTTTTATTAGGTAACATATACAAACCTGCAGCTATTTTGTGAGAATAAATAAGTACTGTCTAATATCTCATAAATTAATTTTTATATATGTACTCCTCTTAATTTGTTTGCAGTCATTGGTAATATTTTCTTTGACATTTGGCATATTAAATACTTTGATGGATATTTTTTTTTAAATTCTACATTGACAATGCCAAGCATTTTAAAGGACAAATATCATCATTTGGAAAACATTAAAAAATCCATCTTTTATTTAAAAAAATCTTATAATTGTAAAATACATAATTCTAATGAAAGAGCCCTTGCAGCTACACATTTTTAAACAGAAAGGCACAACCATATATGGGTGATGACGGGTTGTCTGGAACCACAGAAACCTGTCTATTATGGTAACTAGAAAACAGTTTTTTTGAGTAAACAGAGCGGTCTAACTGTACTGTGTCGAAAGGATGTCTGTGGCCAACTATGGTCAACACAGAAAACAGATGGAGAGAGAATTCTTACTTTCCTCAAATATCCTATACACAGGAGAAGTTAGAGAAATCTGGGAAAGTGAAGAGTGTATACTTCTCCTCACCTTTAAGAAACTTTTTTTCTACTTTTCTAATGCTTTCTGCGTCACGATATTGAAATAATTGGAATCTTGGCTTTAGGGGAAGGAGCAACCCAAGGTTGAGGGCCGAGGAAACAACACAGTTCATGTCACTGCAATGACAGGTAGCTCAAGCAGTGATTCATCAATCAAACAGTCAAGGTAACACTGGGTATTTTTTTTTTTTTTTTTTTTTTAATCAGCATTCAGTTTTTCAGGTAAAAAAGGCGTTTTTTCACAATGTTTTCCTTTTATCTGTCCTCTGTCAGAAAAATGGCTGCTGACAATCATGGATCACATATTGAACCACCAAACGTTCCTCGTCAAGGCTTACCCATGATAATTAACTGGATAAGTGGCTCGTTGTTTTTTTGTTTGTTTGTTTGTTTTTCACAGTGTCTCAGGGGATAAGCAACAGATTGCAAATCAATAGTATTAGCTTCAAGTTACTTTTTTGAGCCAAAAAGATGTATGAAAATGACCCATAGACAAATCTATAAAATTTGAGTGGCATAATCAACAGAGTCCTCGAAATAACATTTTGAGAATAAAACATGTTCTGGTTATGTAAAGAAAAATGAGACTTTCAGCTGCTTCCACTCACTGCTGCTATGTTTTGTTTCACACAATTACTGCATTGCTCACTGATATAAGCATTCTGGTGAGGGTTGTGGGGAGAAAAGATAGTGCTGAAGCCCATATGTGCACATCAAAGTAGCAATGCTGGTCAGAACCAGAGGAAAAATTATAGATATCTTAATGCTGCCAAAATTTCAGTTTTTTGAACTAGAATTTTTTTGTCAACACTGTTACAGACAGACTTAGCTCACCATATAATTCTTGTATGTATCATGTATCAGGATTTGTTTAAATATGAGACAAAATAATAAAAATAAAACCCTCAAATCTCAAAGCAGCAATATAAATTTATACTCACTATTTTCTTCTGCATTCAGTGGCACGATCAATCCTGAATTCTGGGAGGCTCACAAAGCCCTCTGCCTTCTCATCCTGAGATAAGCAAAGGTAAAGTTACATCCAAGCAATATCATTTTTATTAGTTTGTCTTATTATTACTGTCTATGTTGAAAAAAAAAAAAACATCTTCATATTCACCTCTTCATTCATGTACCAGTAAAGGCATGTGTCCTTCAGGATGAACCAGTACTTCTTCCACTTCTGTGAAAAATAGGTTTTAGCATCCTTCTTCTTCCACAGCCAGCCTTGACAGTCCCCCTGGCCTAGGTCCCTGCATGAAATCCTTCGTTTACTGATTGAAGACATGGGGCTTGCAGCTGCAGGTGGCAGAAGGAAAGCAGAAAAGAAGAAACACCTCATGAAAGAAACGCTTGCTCGTGTTTGAGTACACATGTACATAAAATGAGAGAAAAACTTCTACCTTGCTTTTTCTTCTTAGACCTTGACAGCATGGAGGAGCGCTCAAACACCTGGAAAAGAAAAAATATATTTTAACAAATGATGGCAAGTAACAGATCGTAGTCCTAATATATGTTCCTATTGCTACTTTTTGCTTCTCAGAGGGACTGACATGGTAAAGCGATGCGGAGTCGGAGCTGGACGTGGACATGGCAACTTCCAGGGCAGGAACAAGCGTGTAGTGGGTGGGACTGCTTCCTCGCTCCATCTTCCTTCTATTCTGACTCAGACTGCGGCCCAATAAAAAGTTCTCCCCAGAGGGTTTGTCCTCACTGGGGAAACGCAGGAGGGAGTTCTCTGCAGGGACAAGAAAGAAGTAAACTGAGAACACCTGAATTTAATATAGACTTCAAGAATGGATAATTAAGTTTGGCGCCCTTTTAGTCACACGTCTTTCTGTAAGAAAGTGATGGATGTTTGTCTGAAAAAGCATGGCAAGCAAGACAGTTAACCGAAGTTTACAAATTTTCTAATTTACCTGTGGAAGTACCAGTAGGCTCAATTTTAGGGTATAACTTATTTGTGTGGGGATATTATGACACAATCTATCAAGCAGACTCAAAGCAATCCTGCTATGAATGAAAGTACACACATTTTAACCAGTCCACAGACAGCTGTAGACAGGTTTTAGATATTACTGCAGCTGCAATGACAGATCCATTTCACAGGCTGTCTCAGTAGGTCTCAGTGGGACATGAAACTGAGGCTTGCTTATTATTGTGATAAATAGAGGCTGCATCCAGTCCACTTCCCAATTACTATTTATTTTTCAAAATAGTTACAATGGCTTGTGTACCTAAAGTATTCACCTCTTCACCCTTTTTACATTTTGTGTGTATATTAGTTTTGAAATTCAACATAATTTTCCTTACCTGTGTGGCATGCATTTGTTTTCAGCTCCTCTGACTCAGTACCTTGTAGAACCACCTGTTGCTGCAATTACAACTGCAAGTCTTATAAAGGGTTTCTCTACAAGCTGTACATATCTTGAAATTTTTGCCCGTTCTCCTATAATGGTAGGAAGAAAGTTATTAATGAGTCCTTAGTTCTTTAGTTTGCCACAAGCCATGTAGGGGACACAGCAATCACAGCAATGGAAGAAGGTGTTGTGATCAAATGAGACCAAAATTGAACTTAATGGCTGTATGTCCGAAAACTAACAATGCATGTTGCCCTGAACACACCATCCCCATGATGAAGCATATTGGTTGCAGCATCATGCTTGTCTGCAGCAGGGATAAGGAAGGTAGTCAGATATGATGAGAAGGTGGATGATGGAACTAAAAGCTGTAATTCTTAAAGAAAAGCTATTAGAGGCTGCTAAAAAATTCAGACTGGAGGTTCACCTTCGAGCAGGTCAACTTCCCTAAAAATAAAACCAAAGCTACAATGGAAGGTTTTAGATTAGGACCGCAGCTAACAATTATTTTAGTAATTGATTATTCTATTGATTATTCTGATAATTGGACAGCAAAATGTGCTAAATAGGAGATTTTTTTTTTTTTTTTTTTTTTTACAGAATTTGAATCAGGTGAAGTTAAAGCTATCCATTTGAGGAGTTCTGGGCAGAAAATATTTATAGACAAAGAAGGATTTTTTTTTATCTTAAATGCAAAATGTATATATTTTTTGCACAATTTTTGCTTAATTACTGCTCTGAGTGTGTTGTTTCAGCAAATTGCACCTTTTAGTCTTTATACTCTAGTTAACAATTATTTGATTACTAATTAGTTGACGATTATTTCAATAATTGACAAGTCGTGATTAATTTGATTAATTATTTCAGCCCCAGTTTAGCTCAAAGCATAATCATATTGCAGTATGGTCCAGTAAAAGTCATTCTCCAGATGTGCATGGCTGTCAAATTCATAAGCCCAAAGACTTGCTGAGAAAGGTGGCAGTAAAAAGTATATAGAGTCAGGGGAGCTGAATAAATATGTACACAAAACTTGTCAGATTTTTGTTTTTAAGAAGCATGGATCAGATTCCTTCCACTTCATAATAATTATGTGCCACTTGGTGTAGTTCTATGCCCCCCCCCCCAAAAAAAAAAAAAAAAAGTGCATTGAAGCTTATGGCTGCAATGCTGCAAAATGTCAAAATCTCTAGCTCTATTTGTTCTAATATTCATCAGCCTTTAACCATGGCTGGATGACTGGGTCTGATTATAAAAGAACAAAACACAGTTCAAACAGCCTGTAACAAGTAGATTAATGAGCCACAATGTCATTATCAAGCTCAGCAACAACATGCCATCCCAACAACTTACAGTGAACTATCTCTGTAACCTGCTGACCATTCTGCAGATAACATTAAAAAAATTCCACGGCACTATCTGAAAATCATTATACAATCTACAGAGGAAGCAATTGTCA
The DNA here is from genome assembly GCA_014839685.1 of Anableps anableps. Taxonomy (NCBI): domain Eukaryota; kingdom Metazoa; phylum Chordata; class Actinopteri; order Cyprinodontiformes; family Anablepidae; genus Anableps; species Anableps anableps. The sequence continues at coordinate 12,607,240 of CM026078.1, read as the reverse complement.
TGAAAAAGAACGCCCCAAAACATCTATCAAAGGTCTCAAGCAGATAAATATAGACCCATCACTTTTTCCTTTGAAAAGCCTAGAGAACCAAGCATCCCTCCCAGAGGACACAAACACATCACTCAAGTCTTTCTTGGGTCAGATTTAAAGAATAGAAATGCAGCCCCCTCCCAGTGCTTTTACCACCTAACTTAGCAGCAACCAATGAAATGTGAGCACCTCAAGAAAATATATTTATACCGTTGCCAAAGCAACAGTGTACTTTTTTTATCCAAATAGAGAACAGCAGGGCCGAGAGAGATGGGGAAGAAGGAGAAAAAAGGAGCAGCTATAGATTCTGAACATATGGAGGAGAAAGAGGCAGGAGCAGATATCCAGCATGTTATCAGTGTTGACAGGCCAGCTCATGCTTCAACTTCTTGGCTCAGAGATCTGAGAGGGTGCGGGTATTATAAGATTTCCACCCCCTCACCCCAGCTTCCCTCTGTCCTTCTCTGCCTCCCTTACTTTCTCTCTTCCTTTCTCTCTGTCTCTCTCTCCTTCTCTCTCTCCCACTGCCTCCCACTCACCTCTCCTGCTCTCTCTCCTTAGCTTCGCCAGGTCTTCGTCATCTCCCACCCAGTTGTATTCCACGGGCATTGAGATGGGCCTGAGCCTGCCTGCAGCAAGTAGGCGCAGGGGGATGTCAATATCACACAGACATCCACACACAGACATCAAACAGCTGCATATGTCTCAAAACACCTAAAAACCCACTCGCAGCTTATTTCCATGACTTTAAGCTGCTATCGGTCACGATTTCTTACCATAGGTGGGAGTGCTCCCCCTGCGGACCGATGAGGCCTCCTGGTTCTGGTCATACTCATAGCAGTAGAGTATGGAGTCTTCCTCCACCAGAGGGAATCGTCGCTGACACTCCTGGTCCAGATAGGAGTTTGGTGACTCGGATCGCTCCGCAGCTTGGGCATCCGACTGAGGATCCTCGTCAGTCAGATTTTCTTTGTCATCTCTTTTAAAGAAAGCAAGATTTCAAAAAGGCCAAATAAGCTTTCAGGTATAACAAACAGGTGAATCTCAATCAATGTTTGTTTTGGGTTTCGATTAAACTAACAGCTTTAAACAGAGGCCTGTCTTAATATTCATTAGGGAAAAAAGGAACTAGTCTCTAACTGTGACTCACACATGTATTTATATCATATTGTCACAACTGTTTGCCCATGAGAGCAACCAGGCTTTGACTGTTTGTTAATTCTGTTTATGCTTTGGTAACTGGATGTTCTCATCAGAAGCACCCTTATATTGGTAGAAAATATTTATTGAAATTTCATAACCACATTTCATTGATCAGTTATCAAAGCAGGAACAAAACGTTCCCAAGATGGATAGTAATTCATTCACGACTACACAGTTCTGCTCAAAGATAATCATTTTAATATTTTTTTTATTAAACCAAGAATTTCTTCTGATAAAAAATGAAATAGGCATCTCCCCAAAGACATTTAATTTACATTGAAAAAAAATGCATGTCAAAAACTATTAATTCCTTTCTCATTAATATGTGGAAAACCTTTATTGGCATTACAGCAAACAAACACTGAGAACTGGTCTTCTGTTGTATTTTTGACCATTCATCTTTTGTGGTGAGTTCCAAGTCTTTGAGGTTGGAAGGTCTCTTTAACATCGCCCTAATCTTTAGCTCCCTCATCAGATTCCTTATCAGATTCAAGTCTAGACTCTGACTGGGTCGCTTCAATTACTACCAGGCAGAAGAAACATGTTGGTAAAATAAGAAAAAATACCTATTGCCTGCAGGTATGAATAAGTTTACGCCTACCTGTAAATAGCAAGGGATCGCAACAGAAATCTTATTTTCTTGTCATGTTTTCCTGTATCATTTGTTATTATCGGTACTGTAGTAAAGTTCTGTAGTGCTTTTCCTTCAATTTCTCCTGTTTTGTCTTGTTTGTTATTTTAACAAAAAAAGGTCAGTGGGAGGGAAAAAGCTGTCTTGCGTTACTGCAAATCAAAATCAACATCAAGATGTTTGATTCTGACACAATAAAGCTTGAATTTTGTCTGGCCACTACAGTAATTGATCTTTAAGTTTTTCTTTTACATGCTTACCTGGGGGTGTAAGGCTCTGCTGGAGGAGGTGGGATGTACAGATCCTGCAGGGCGCAGCTACTTCGTCTGGAGGGAGTGCTTAATGTGCTGGTGGGCGTAGCGACACTACTGCTGGGACTCTGAGGGAAGATAGGCTGTGTGTGAGTGAATGTGTGAATGTGTGAATGTGTGTGTGTGTGTGTGTGTGTGTGTGTGTGTGTGTGTGTGTGTGTGTGTGTGTGTGTGTGTGTGTGTGTGGGAGAGAGAGAACGTGTTTAAAAGGACAGAGAGACAGGCGGACAGAGAGGAAAAGGAGACAGAGACAGTTACAGCAAATGACACAATAAAAATTTGGACCTCACAACAGCTGAGTAAGTCTGTGACTGTTCATTTTAGTCAGACAATGAGGCGGCAGATCTCAGCTGTGAAATGAGCAGAGGACGTTTGCAAAGCTCCACTTTAAACTGGTTCACTGAAAGAGACAGTTTGGAGAGCGGCATAGTCATTACTCTCATGGTTATAGGTTAAATAGTCTAATACTGCAACTGAACTGTAACTAGAGTGTACCCTTTTTTGTTTGTTTTTATTAATATACCATTTTTTTAATGTTTTTTTTATGACTGCATAAAATAACCTTTATACTTTTGACTGTATCCATACATGGGGCTGTAGACTGGTTAACTTAAGAGTATGAATGTTTCACAGTTGTTAAAATAGATTTTCAAAATACAACCAAGGGTAAAAGTTTCGGAAGTGACCAAAATCTTGCATTTTAACAAACTATACAGCATAAAATTAGTTTTTGAATCATAGTGTATCAGATCAGACTGATTCATTGCAAAAACATTTACTGTATATAAAACTAAATGATCAGCAAGCTTCTTTTCCATCTAGCCATACTACGAGCACGTATGAAGCTTTTCTTCACAGAATCCGATTGAAATCACTCTACCAATCTAATCAGTAACTGATTGCTTTAAAATAGAGCCAACAGTGTTGCTGTCACGATAGGACTGGCAACTTTCAAAGAAAAGCAAACCACCATCATCAATTTAGGATTTTAGCTGTATAGAAGAAGGCCAACACTGTCAACAGTGTCCAGCAAGCACCAGGACAGTCTCCTCCTGAGAACTGCACTACATGAGGGGTTCCCAAACTTTTCCATGCCATGGCTCCCCAAACAGCATTAGCTTCTGGGTGGGGACTCCCTTTGCAAATCTGCAGACAATGCTACAAAATATTTTCAAAAACAATGACTTTTAGAGTGTTTTTTTTCTCACTTTTATTCACTAATCAATAATTATTACATTCGTTTGGCATAGATGTTGTCTCATACCTTCTGACTTTATTGGCCATGAGTTCTTAGGGTTTTTTTGCAGCAGTGTCACCCACAGCAGGCTTGCTGGTTGGTTCCTTCGGTCTTTTTCTTGTCAGAAACTTGTCCATTAGCGCTTGCTATGCTAGCTTGAGGAGCAAAGCAATTTAATAAATTTGACAGGCAGCCAATCCGAAAGATGAGAATAATAAATAACATTTCAATAAGTTATTTTAACTTATATTTTATAATGATTAAAAAACAGATTACATTTTATGACCAAATATATAATAATAATAATAATAATAATAATAATAATAATAATAATAATAATAATAATAATAAAATTTATGATTAAAAAATTTATAAGATTAATTTTTTTTATTTTTGCATTATTTTTTTTACTCAGCTTCACTTAAACTTTCTGAGGCCCTTCTAGTGCCACCTGGTGGTCCCCCAGGGGGCCACGGCCCCCACTTTGAAAGACACTGCACTGCATAATGATGCTGCCACCAATGCAGAGCTTGCTCAGCATTTGCAGCACTATCCAGTTCTATCCAAGGAAAATGAAATTCAGCACGATATATAAAAAGTAGGCCACAAAAGTCTCTCTTGAAAAACCCCTTTTTGATAGTCTAGTGTTGCACAGAGGAACATTCTAAAACAATTCGTGAGAAAGGTTGCTTCTCATATGACAGAGTGATTCTCAGTTCTGAAGAAGAACACCACAGCATCAAAACATCCTCCAAGATCAACATCTTCACAAAATCAAACTGCAATTTGGTGATGATTTGTGTATTTTCCAGCACCATCTCTTAAGGTCATGATGTTAACATTTATGACCAGTGATAACAAGAAATTTTCTAACTTCAATGAAAGCGAGTGGTCAATTCAAAAAAAGCAAGCTAACAAGCTTACAAGTAGTTGGGGTGGGGGAGATATTACTAGAATAGCCACCCTGTTAAATTAGCTCGCGCCCTAATGTGTATAGACAATTTTATGTGGTCTTATAGGCATATGTTTTTATGCATCAATTTGAGAGAGGGATAACACAAGCATTGCAACATTTATTTACATGTATACTGTTGATTTGTGTTCTTTATTGAGCCCTTTTTAAATTGTATGTCACTCACTCCTGGCCCTGTTCTCAAGGGATACCAGCATCAAATATTCAGCTCAAAATTTTAGGAAGGTTTCAGTATTTTTTTATGTCATGGCCACTTAAGTTTTGCAGAGAATAAAAACATCTAATTCTAAACAGATGATTCTTGGTAGATTAGCACTAAAATTGTTTCGTGTTTAAATCTTTAAAAGAACCTTAAGGAGAAAAAAGATTTTTTTTTTCTTTTTTAACTGTCCTAATTTTGAAGTTCTAGCAAGCAACATATTTTAGTAAAACTCCTGTAATTCTGTTGTGGTTTTTGATGTGGGTGTGCAATATCAAGATTATTCGTGGCCCCTTTAGTCCACCCCTTGCAAAACTTTCTGGAGGCACCCCTGAAACTGTGATCAACTCCACAATGATAAGACAAGAATTGGTCAGTCAGTAGTGAGCTAAGAAGGATCAAAACACTCAGTAGGTTTTCAAATGACAAATTAAGAAATATGTAAAAAAAAAAAAAAATAAAAAAAAAAAAAAATCTAAAATTGCTAAAGCAACAAAACACATTTTGTCACTCATAAACAATTTAGCCATTTCAAAAACAGAAAAATATCAGACAGTGTTTAAACTGAGTTAGCATAATATGAATCTTAAACTATCATTAATGCTCTGTTATATTATAAAACTGGGATTAAATTTCTGCATAGTGTTTTTGCAAATGAAGGAAATCTGACCGATTAACTTCTACAATTTAGTCCTTTTTAATCTCTGACAGACTTTATTTTTTTCTCACTTCTGTCCTTAAAACTGCCAGCAAGAAAAAAAAAATTTTGGAGGAGAAGACGAGGGAGGGGGGGCACGTCTGTACTTTGTGGCCTCAGGGGAGAGAAAACATTTTCTTTGGAATGGGACTCAAAGAAAAGCCTGGACCACTTTAATCCTCATCTCTCTCTTTTCCACCCATTCTGGTGCTGGCACACTGTCCTAATAATGTAACTAGATTGGCTGAAGTAGGACAACAGATGCCACTTAGGGATAAAATGATGACATCTAAATGAATGATGCCGGAGCAACTTAACTAATTAGTCACAAGTATAAATTTAGCCACAACAATCTGTTTTGTTCATGCTTTGTGAGTGTTAAATATAGCACATACCTGAATGATAAGAGTATAATCCTAATATAAAAAAAAATGGCCAAGGCAAACACTATGGGGTTTTCCAGGAAAAGGTTTGCTGCACGACTTTTGTCTTCCCTGTTCCACAATCCTCTCTTTCTTTTATATTTTGTCCATGTTAGACGTGATTCTCATTTTTAAGGGCAAAGACGAATGCACAGAAATAAGCACACACAAATGAATGAGAAACACAGAAACAGACTGAAAGCTGCCATCATACCTGCAGAGCTAATGGCTTCCATCTCATGTTTTTGAGCAGAGCAGGAGTGGATGTGAGCGTGCTCTGTGGGCGTTTCTTCAGTGTTAGGGTGACACCTGCAGGGTCCCCACGCAGCAGGTTCACCAGGTTCTTCAGCTGCCAGCCCACCTAGCAAACAAGAATAGCTTTAAAACACACTGGTATCTACATGTGTCATATTTATCTATATTGTCAACAGTTTAGTGGAAAGTGAAGGGATTTAATTCAGTTCAAGAGATGTTAAAGGGCCTTGAATAAGTACTCATATGGCTTGAACTTTGTCACAGTTTGTTCATTGCAACCACAAACCTCAGCCTATTTCAGATAGACTTTATTTTGACAGACCAACACAAAGTACCAGCTAATTGTGACGTGTAAGAAAAAACAGATATTACTTATATGTAGTACAAATTTATATCTGAAAATTGTGGAATGCATTTGTATTCAACCCCCCCTGAATCAATACTTTTACTGCAATGACAATGCAACTCTTTTGGGATATGTTTCTACCAGCTTTTACAATCTAGACACAAAACATTTCTGCCAAATTTTTCTTTCTAAACAACTCAACTCCAGTCGTTTTGGATGTACAGGGTCTGGTATACGCAAATGGATTTAGGTCTGGACTTTGACGAGGCCATTCTAACATGATATGTTTTGATCAACACCATTTCATTGTCGTACTCTCAAGTCCTATGTGGTCAGCAACTGTTCTTTCATGGATTCCCTTGTATTTTACTTATTCCATCATCTCAAAAACTCTGAGAAGTCCTATCCTCAATGAAGAAAAAGGATTCCCAAAGCATAATGCTGCCACTTTCATTTTTCACTTTTTGTGATGATGTTTTAAGTATGTTAGTTTTCTGCCCTGGTGTTTTCCATGCAATCCAAAAACTTAAATTATGGATTCATCTGTTTAAAGCACCTTCCTTCACATGTTTGCTGAGACCCCTAAATCAGTGGTCGCCAGACCATCCTGATCCTCGGCCTCTCCTGCATCTTTTAGATTTGGGGTCTTCAAATCCAGGCCTCAAGCAACTTTTAGATGTGCCCCTGATCCAACACAACCTGAATCAAATGGCTGGATGACCTCTTCAATGCAGTCAAATTCTCCAGAGTCCTGCTAATGACCTCATTACTTGACTCAGGTTTGTTGAAGCAGAGACACAGCTAAAAGCTTCAGGACACCGACCCTCGAGGCCTGGATTTGAAGACCCCTGTTTTAGATGTTTCCCTATTACCTCAAACTTGATTTAATCAATAGATCATAAACACGCCTCTGCACATCTTAATGGCTTGCTAAATAACAATTTGTCAACTTCTAAGACTATTACAGAATAGCTGAATAAATACTGAGCTTGAATAACACATGAGTAGATTCTATTTACTAATTAGGCCCTTCTAAAGATAATTGGTTGCACTGGATTTTATTTAGGGGTATAAGAGTAAAGGGCACTGAAAACAAATGCTGATTTTTATTTGCAAAATATTGCAAAAGCAATGTGTTATTTTCCTTCCACTTCAAAATTATACTGCATGCTACTTTGTGTCTATCTGTCACATTAAATCCCACCAAAATAGTTGAAATTTCTCATTTTAAAATTACAAAATGTGGTAAAGTTCAAGAGGTTTGAATACTTTTGATACTTGAACATCTAATCCACCTTATGGGAAAATTAACTTAGAAGGCAGTCATTTTGCTTTACATGCTCCTGTATTTATAATAGTACTTTTTGGGTTCTTATGGTTAAAATCTGCAGCAGACAGTTGCAATCTCTAAGCTCCATGTAGATTTTGATGTTAAAGCAGAAATTAAAGGCCAAAGGGCAACCAGTCCACCTCATCCTCTGCAGTGGTTTTGTCTCCTGCTGTGTGGTGTTAACAGTTACATGTCTTGTAAGTCGTCTTTAACCAGTTCCTAATCATATTTGGCACAGCCAAAAGATCCTGCCCAGACACACACTGCCTGCTGCTGAACTAAATATGCCAGGTCCAGTTTGGGGAGAGAAATCTCCGCCTGCATGGATGTCTGCACTGAATCTTTGTGCATCTTGGATCTATATTTCAAACTAGCCTGAGATACCAAACATTTTTCAGGCTCTGACCAAGAGATCACTGTGTTTCTCTGAAAGGAATTTTTTTATCTTGACAACCACTTCACACATGCTTCTTATAGAGACTGCATTTTAAAGCATGAGTAAAGCAGACTTCTCTTACTTTTGCTGTTTGTTTTGTTATGTCTTGCCCTAAAAATATTTCTATTTGCTTGAAAGTGTTTTAATTATCCACTTGAAGTATCTTTTTTAAATGCTATATTTGGGTTGTATGGCTTTTCTCATGCATTTTGTTCTTATTTTGTGTCTTTAGCCTGTTTCCAGGCTTGTTTCTGTAGTCTTAATTTTATAATCATACCAGCCATATTCCTCAGATTTGTCAGATACTACTCCTTATTCTGTTGCATGTTCTTATAAAGTCCGTTTTTACATTCATTTATATCTATCTTGGATTTTCTGTCTGTGTAAAGCGTTTGGTTTGGTCTTTTTTTTAAACTTCTCCACCTCTTTATGGAACCACTCCTCAATTTAAGCCCTCCAGACATCAGTCACATAAGTCACTTGTTACATTACATCCATTTTCTTTGGGAGATTCTGTTTAAACCTGTCAGAGGTCATGCATGCTGTTAAGCATGTAATTGTTTTCAGGCACATCCAGGATTAGCCCATTTATTGGCAATCCCTGCACCAAAACATTCACTCAGTGCTATCTGCAGTTTTTGATCTCTAACATGCTGACTAATCTTTCACACAAAGCAAGCTAATCAGTTTCTATATTGTGCCATTACCCAGTTCTTTTTGATCAGTTTAAATCCATACCTTTTGAAGTGACTATAAAGTAAGTACGTAAGTAATCAGTTATGCAGTATATCCATCACATCTCTTGATATTTCTCCAAGCAACAGGAAGACTTGGTTTTCTTAGTGGTTACTGGGACTCCATGGTTAGCATTAATGTCTCTCTATCAGCCTATGCCCAGAGTTTCCATGGTAACCAACCACTGTATTGGCAGCTCTGATACAGAAATAGATTTTGTAGAAAAGCCACTGCTTGTCAGTTGCACAGAAAAATGTTAGCTAACAGCAGCGCTAGCATATTCAGTTGTGCACAGCAACATGTGGGGGAGGGTCAGTCTTGTGGTCCACAATGCTTCATACAGCTGGAGAAAACAAATCACACTTAACATTTTCTCTGGCAACTCATTAAAATGACTTTGAATGGTAGAAATGGTGTGACAGAAATGTTTGTGAATTTGAAACCTTAACTTTTTAAAACCTTGATATAGTTTGATATTAGTAACCAGCCCATACCTCACCTCAAACTATCTCAACACTGGTCCACCTCCTGCTGCCTTTCTAAAAAAAAAAAAAAAAATCCCTCAACTATTTCAAATACCTCATCTTTACTTGATAGTGATTTTTTTCATAAAAAAATCAAAATTAATTTATTCACCTTTTAGTCTTTTTATATTTTATTGACCATAAAGAGCTTTTTCTTCTCTGTAGGTATTTTGTTTCATCACCTTTCTGTAATTAGGTGCCCTGCTAAGAATTGAGGCCCACCTAAACATATCAAAGTCAATCCAGCTAAATCAAAGTTTTCTTGCCACATTCAAGATCAATCAACATCACCTCTACATGCCACAGTAAATTAAAGGCAATAACAATATGTATGCTGTTATAACATTCATTCTGAGTGACAATGGTGTTTTGGATCATCGGACATGTCAAATGTGTTTACGAACAGTATCGCCTAAGCTGTCAAACCCACTGAGCTGCTCCTCACTCATGAGCCTCTCCATCAGGTCATGAACCATTGCCCAACATGCACAACTAATATACAGTAGATATAGTATAACAATCTGCGTATTTTAGATATTTTATTATGCAAAAACTATAATCTACACTATCTGCCTTTGATGTCTTTCCGTTTTAATAGATTACCAGATATTAGCATGGACTGCTAAAACACATTTTGCCACTGATAAAAACACCGAGAGGTTAATAAAATAAAAATGTGAAGAAGGTGTGGATACTTCTGCTGGTTTTTGATAACAAAGATCTAATACCTCTATCTTCTAACTTTTACATACTTTGAAACTCTGTATGCCTCAGTGACATGAAAGAGTCCTGACACCCAAATCGGCACTGCTTCTCACTACAGTCTTAATAAGAAAGACTCTATTCAATGAATGAGCTGACTGAAATGAGCAGCTGTGGAATTATTATATATCTTGCTGTTGCACATACAGGCAGTAATTATTCTTAACAAAAGGGGCTATATTTAAACTCTGCACAGCGGGAGGCCTTTTTCATTCACAAATAAACTCCGTACACTTCATCATGAGGCACTTTTTCCATGTATGGCTTGATGTCAAAGGAAAAGATTAGTCAATGTTATAGCAGAAGGACAAGTGAGGAAAATTTGACTTGTAATGGCTCACTTTCCTTAATTACCTGATAATTCATAAACCTTATTTTTTTTCTCTCTCATTTTTAATATCATAAATTTAACTTCTACATATTAAGCTTTGACAAAGTAAAATATATGCCATGACCTATGTATTCCTCAGGTAAATTTTTCTCCTATGTTGAATCCAGAAAAGAATATTTCTAAACCCTGGTATTGTCCCTCTTACTGTGCTTTTTTCTTTTACTTTGCACAGTTACATGCAGCAAAGAGTTCTGCAGTTTATCTTATCACTCTAAGGTGCATCACATGTAAGCAGAGACATTTCACTCTTATGTAAATTAGCTGTGTGGGTGGACTGAGACTTGCTTAAGAAGAAACACCTCACAACACATTGGCTTGAACACTGAATTTTTCTACAGAACAAACCTTAATCTATTTTATAGTAATTTTATGAGATATACCGAAGTAAAATGCAAAAATGATATGTATGTGTATGTGTAGGGTTATAAAGGTTTTGTATTTTACAGGCATTATTCCATGATTACCTGTTTTTAGCTCCATCAATCTTCCCATAAAACCCTGACAAGCTCCTTTGTTCTTGTTGAAAAGAAAAATATTCCCACAGCATGATGCTGCCACCAGCATGTTTCACAGTAGAGATGGTGTGTCTCAGCTGATGCACAGTGTTTGTTTTCTGCCACACATAGCATTTTGCATGTAAGACAAAAAAAAAAAAAAAAAAGATCTTTGACCAATGCACCTTCTTCCACAATCCTGTATTGATGCTCTCCTTAATATAAATGGGCGCTTGGAACATTTGCAGTTGTGCCATCTTTCTGCATTTGGATGATGGATTGAACAGAGTGAGATGTTCAAAGCTTAGGATATGAATTTACAACCTAACCAAATTCTCCACACCTTTCCCCCTGACCTGTCTGCTGTGTTCCTTGGTCTTCATGATGCTGTTTGTTTGCTAATGTTCTCAAACAAACCTCTAAAGCCTTTGGAGGACAGTTGGATTTATATTACACACATTCCACACAGGAGGCCTCTGTTTACTAATTAGGTCTTCTTCTGAAGGCAATTGTTTGTGCTGGATTTCAATAAGGGGAAGCAGAGTAAAGGAGGCTGAATGCAACTGCATATCGAACTCTAATATATTTATACTTTGTCTGTTTGCTGTAAGCGTGTGAAGCCGAAGTCGAATTCCGTGTTTATGCACACAAACTCAGCCAACAATGTTTAATCAGATTACAATTTTACATCTAATGCATGTTCATTAACATTAATGTCAGATTTCCAGCTGCAAGAAGTGAACACATCATAGAAAGCTACGCAGCTACATAGTGCATCCAGTGACAAAGCTCATCAAGCAGGCATCAGGAAGTGTTGGTGTTAGATGATTAAACAGTGGTGGATAACAGGAGTGTAAGTGAACTGAAATAGCACTGATGTGAGAAAAGTCATTGACTTTAAAAGCAAAGGTCAGAAAATACTTGTGATGACCTGAGACATTCTGCTATGTTGAGAGGACTGGACTGGAAACAGCTGAACTTTTACACATGTAACCACACCCTGACAAGAAAATGGTCAAGTCTTCTAAATGACTATTTGAAAGGAAGTTTCCTTAAATTTAATCTCTACTCACTAGTACTGACTTTAATTTGCAGCTCTACCCACATATGACAGATCTAAGTGGGCTGAAAAGTAATTGAAAAGTAACTTAATGTTATTAGCTACATTATATGTTAAATTAATTAAAATAGCTATTCTACTATTACATTTAAAATGGAGCAACTTGTTATTATAACCGGCAATTTTAAAGTTACCTACCTAACACTGACAGTTATGTGCTCTATTACATAAAGTTCTCATGTAATAATGTAATACATTGAAATTTAATATAATACATTGAAATTAATTTTAGTTTTAACAAAATATGGAAACATTCAAGGGCTATGAATACTCTTGTAAGGCGGTCTATATCGGGTAAGCATGCAAAATGCTAAGCAAGAAAAACAAATCCATCCAGTTCACTCATTCATGCCCTTAAAACCTAATTACAAAAGACCCAACAATCATCATAAAACTTGATAGTGGTGCTTCATCGTGATGGATATAATGACCTATAGATGTTAACAGAAGGTTTGCAAATATATGCCACAAACACAGCCAGCAGTGATGATTGCTTTATGTTTCAACTCATAAACGGTCTACAGCTACAGATTTAAAAACATGTGAACACAAATTCTATGCAAATTTAGACAGGAAAGCAGAAAATAAAACAAACCAGCAAGGACTTAAGATGGACATACCACTGTCTGATGATTGACCTGAATGACTTCATCTCCAGCATGGATCTTCTTACAGCGATCGGCCAGTGACTGATGGAGAGATGGAAATGGAGATCTCTGTTACAGCTTTATGGAACACCCCAAGCTACTTAAAATAACAACAAAAACCCCTCATTTTAGTTCATAAAAGCTGAAAAATGTATACTCTTGCCAAGGAGATATGACCAACCTTTACTCAATCAATTATGTATCAGATTCTTTGTCAGAACTGCCAATCAGGGAAGTTAAAACTAATCAATTGGTGATACACATTACTGAACTTTAATTACTGCAAAGACAAAGTACAATACACACTACAACCATTTTAGTCAAATTAGGCCAAGGCTCCAAATCTGACGTAATTTCAAACAAGCTATTGGATCCTCCAGAGAAGAAGGCATTAAAAAGGCACACTTCAGTTGTACATCCACTACATTTGTATCAGCAATGAAATGGACAAAGGTAAAAACAAAGAGGCAACTACTCACTCCTTCTGTGGTCCCGGTGATCACATGTAAGCCATCATATGTTGATTTTATGTACATACCCTGAAAGAATATAGCAGTGATGTGGATTGGTGGACATATTAAAGCCAAAGGAACTCAAAATAATGTATATCATCACAGATATCCGCAAAACAGTGGAGCAATTTGTACTTGTAAATCTGAATTAATCTGTTTGTAGTGCAACGTGAGTTGAATTCTGGACTTATTTTTCTTTTTAAACTAACAATTAAAGCTCAACTATATGAGAGCATAAAACATCAGATTTGCACGCTTAGCCAATGTACTTGTCCAATTAAAACAAAAATGAATATATTAATAAATATCTTTATTTATTAAATATTATTTCATTGATTAAATATTTTTGCTACAGCTATTTCTGCTGCAGTACACAATAAATTGATTTTATCTATCAGCCTTATCCATTAAAATCAGTGGGCAGGGCCAACAGGCATCTAGTATAAATTTTTTCCATGTCCACAAAATCATTTTAAGAGTGGCAACTGGCCCATGGGTTGAACTGTTGACACCAACCCCTCCTCCAACATCAGTGAACTGGAATCACAAGTTAACCATTGAGAAATTAGGGTCTTTTAGTGATAAATGCACAAGATAAAATGAACAATAATAAATATTACAGTTTTTCTCAGTTGCTTTGGTGCATTTCTCAAAACAGAATTGAAATTCTCAAAACTACTTGCTGAATTTTCAAATCATCGTATCACTTGTGCACATCAAAAAAGCAATTTCTGATTCCTTTGAGCAAGTTGCAAATGCTTTTGTACATCATACAAGTGATAATGTTTTTTTCCTGCTTTTTCCTACATTTGCAATTGCTTTTGTCATGTTGATCAAAATGAATTATATGGGTCTCTGTATTTTCCTTTCTGTATCATATTGACATCATCTGTCAAATTACAATAAAAGCATAAATGTGAATCTTGTCCAATCTCTTGGCATTGATCTTCCACAATTACACTTTACGATTCTTGTCATCAAAACTTTAGCCATAGTTTACAACAGAACATTCCTCCAGATTACACTGTTATTTTGACAACATGACAAATCATTTGACTGTCTTATCCATTCACACTGAAACAAGGACTTGTCATTCTAAGGCACTGACATGTTCATTGACAGATATTTAATTCTGAAAGATGAACTAAGGGTTTTGAGAAAGAGACTTTGCATGTAATCCATGGTGTTTTGTTGTTTGTATAAATTGTTTTGAGAAATGCACTTACTGTTTTGCAAATGTTGAAAATTATTCGAGAATTGAGAATCGAGAAAGCAACTGAGAAAAACTGTATAATAATCCTTTGATATTCTTTAATATATTGACTTTAAATGTCAACATTGATCACTTATCTGTTCAACAAATAATCAACATAGTTGAATAATTTAAGATAATTCCAGTAATGCAATCTAGATAGATAGATAGATAGATGGATAGATAGATAGATAGATAGATAGATAGATAGATAGATAGATAGATAGATAGATAGATAGATAGATAGATAGATAGATAGATAGATAGATAGATAGATAGATAGATAGATAGATAGATAGCAAAAATACTATCGGTCTCTTTGCAAAATTGCTGAAACTCAAAGCTTTCACAAAGAAAAGAGGCAAGTACAAAGATTAAGGAACAAATGTAAATGCACAGAAGAAGCATGCCAGGCTTCAAGATGAGTGGAAGAGATTAGTTTTTTAGGCCACTTGGCCCACTGTTGTGTTCAGGGTTCACTGAATGGATGAGAGAACTTTCATGCCCAGTCTCGGCATTTGTGTGGGGGCAGGGCTTTTATTGTGGCCCCGAGCAGGGAGCTTGTGTCTGAGTGTAGGTCAATGCAAAGATAAAGTCCAACAAAGTGCTCACGGCTACATAGTGAAAGCAGGAATTTTTTTCTGTTTAGCTAAATAATTACCCAGAATAAAGGCATGCATCTTTGCCAAGTGTTGCAGCTGTAGCTGTGTAATTTCAAGGCACCCAACATTTTGGGTTTTTTGTTGCATATTAACAGATTACTCACATGCCCATCAGCTGAGCAAAACCCAGTTTTAGAGCCACTACAGTCAGCTACAACGGACACTGGACTGTAAAGTGTTTCTAACTGACCTCAATATTTCAACCTGTACTTTTCTCCTGTCTGAAACAACCTTATGAAATCTCCAGACTGCAGAGGAACAAGCAAATAGGTAAAGATATGTTTCTTCACCTTTTAAAAAACAGTTTTCCAAGATTCAAAACACCTAAAAGTTATATTTAAATTGCAAAGTTGTTTTTTTTCTCTTTCTTTTTTTTTTCTTTTTTAGAAATTAGCAAATGTCTCTTATCTTTTTGGAGAAAATACCCAATGAAGAGAGACACTTCTTTGCTTTGAAAATAACTAAAAAAAACACTACTTTTTTGTGGGGAGAGGGGGAACTTTTTTTTTTTTTTTTTTTAAATAAAATGGTAATAAAGTGATAAGATGGAGTTAGAACTGTTATTCAGTAGGGGAACATCTTCACTGAGTAAAAGACATGCAGAACAATAATCTGCTCCTGCTGAATTTGAATCAAAGCTAAGATACTGTTGAGAGTCATGCTCTAATTTATAATTAGTAAGTGAGATCATCCATCATTCATTGTAGTCTGTTAATTGTACTTTACATTTTTTGTAGTTTTTTTCCTGAGTCTGTTACACCAACACAGAAAACAATTCAACATCCTTACATATTAAAGGGATAATTCAGAAGTTTTAGTTAAGGTTTGTTAAAACGTTATAGCAGTTAATATCTTACCTACAGCAGATGACTCTCTTGGTGTCTTCATTTAATACAAATCTCAATTAGGTGGTACCAGATGCTGAAGCTAATGGGTATTCCAAGAGGAGCCAGGACCATAGCAGACTGCTACTCTCTTAAAACAACTTAAATCTCGACAAAATCATTGGGGTTTAATGAACATAAACTGCTCTGTTTATGAGACTGGAGCTGTTTTTGGATGATAGAAGTCTGCTTTCGTCTTGACCACCCCACCTTACCTCTCTTATAAGCTGTTAACAACCAATCTGGATACTAATCAAAGACGCTTTGAGAGTTATCCACAGCAGGTCAAATATGATCTGCTAAAAAACCTATAACAAAGCAAAACAGAAATGTTAAATTACCCTCTAATACTAAATCTATATTAATTTTTAATACAAGCTACAATGAAGGAATAACGTTTGAGCACATGCATGGTGAAAAACTTGGCATAAATAATTACACTGCTTCCTTATTTGATATTATGTCTGTCTGCTCAGCAGTGACTGCATGAACAAATTGACAAACTCGGAGCTCAAGACTTTAATCTTGATTTTTACCAGTTCCTCAGCTATGTAATTTATTTTGTTTAACCTTCATATTTACAGACTGTTAAGGCTGTTGCTGCAGTCGCCAAGCTGCACTTCTGCAAAGAAGTAAATAGCAAAAAACTTTGTGCTCGTGTATTAACTTGCTGTAAGGGTACCAAAGCAGAAGCAGAAATCAAACCGTATTGGTTTTGCTGCATGCCTTATGCTTGGCATTGCCTCCCCGCCCCCCAACTTATCTTAGTGTGGGAGGGGATTCAATTACTCCCTAATTAATCATTAAAAATAAATGCATCCACTTGAAAGCAGCATGACAGCAGCATTAGTCTGCTGACTGACTGATTATTAGTCCTTCTGTGGTTTATTCGAAAAACAAACCTGAAGCCAGACGAATCAGTAATCAGGGTAGAGAGGACAGGCCTGAGATCTGGATCCTAGCAGTCACATAAGTTCCTTTCTGTATTGAACATGACAGCACTGAAGATGATTACTAGCCTCTAGAAAGGTTCTTCAAAAAACTGAGGATATTTTGCAAACAGTGTTAAAAATGCTCTTGCGCTGCTCTTTACAACCTCAGCCTCACCTTTAAAAAAAAAGCATGAAAGAGTTGAAGTTGGTATGAAAATATTAACATGACATCACACGATTAATACTAGCACTTTTTATAACATGGTAGTTACAAATAGCAACAGGGGTTAGAAAGAAATGTTTCATCAATCTGAGCCAAAAACTTGCTTAGTGTGCTTTTTTGGCAACTAATGAAACCACTACTACTATTGGCTGTTATATCTCTATAACCTACTGATCATCACCATGAAGTCAACAAAATTTTGATTTGTTATTTTTTCAGTACAAACACATCTATTAAATTAGGATTTTCACTATGTCAAACAGGAGTGAATAATAGATCTTCAGAGCTCATTTAAGAACCTTTATTGGTATCTATACAATGAGGGGAAAAAAGAGATAAAATAAAAACTTGAAATAAATTCATGTGGGAGTTTTTTGCAGTAGCATTATCTCACACTGAGAAATGTAGAAAATTCGACCATTAATTAGAGTTCATTTAATCTGTGGGGGAGGAATGAGTCCTAGCTGTACCCTTGCTGTCAATACTTTGAATAAGCCGCTCTTGCCAATAAGACAGCTGTTAGTCTACATTTGCAACATTTCTCTGGCATTGAGCATAAAGAGAATGGGATTGTTAAATAATCTCTTTAGGTCATCCAGAGATGTGGGTCCTCTCTTATGCACTTTTCTCTTCAGCTCACTCTTTAATGATATTCTATAGAATTTAGATCTTGGAACTGAGATGGACATGGAAGGTTGATTTTGTGGACTGTAAACCATTTCTTTGTTGATTTAACCCTTTTTGTTTTGAATCGTTACACTTTTGAAAGACCCAGTGATGACCCATTTTTAGTTTTCTGGAAGAAGCCAGCAAGTCATTATTTAAGGATCCTGGTATTCCAAAGAGTTTATAATACGATGCACTCATACAAGGTTCCCAGAGCCTGTGGAGGGGAAACAGACCAGAAGTATCACAGAACCTCCACCATATTTAACTACATTAAGCCTGCCTAAAGTGTTTGTTACCGAAAAGATCAATATTAATTCCATTTTATCAAATTACACAGCTCGACTGAAAACTCATTAGAGTAAGGCAAACTCCACATATTTACATTTGTGACAGTAGGACAGAAAAGGCTTTTTTCTGGCATCACTCCCAGAAAACCAGCTGGCATGTAGATGCTGTCTAGTGGTTGTTATGGAGACTTAGTGACCCCAGGATGCCACTCTTTGCTGCCCTTCTTTAACAGTGAACTTTGCATATTTTCCCTTCCCTTACAATCCTGTTCACTATGTATTGTGGTGGGAAAAATATGGGTCTTCATTCTGCCAAGAGGCCAGTGCCTAAAACAAATGGACCTCAGTGTCATGTCATCTTATGTCCCAGGTAAACTAAAGGTCACAAATTAATAATTCCTAATAAACCTTATCAAATTTTAAAAGCAACATATAACATGTAAAAAAAAAATGCCCTAGATACAGTAATTTTAGATTGTTAGGGGTATCAATAACTGAACCACTGGTGAGTTGGAGTTTTCAAAAGTTTTCATTATGCAACAATGCAACTACGTTAAAAGATTAATTTATTTTTCGGACATCTTTACCAAATAAATGCAAATGTGTTTTACAGTGGGAGTTTGGCTGACAGTGAGTCTTACCAAGCCTTCAGTGGACTTTATGTTGGCCAGCTGCACCACTTCCAAGTGTGCGGACTGAGACACCATGGGGTCCGAGGAAAGAGAGATAATCTGGTCGCACACTTCAGACAGAGTTTTACACTGAGGACAACAAATGAGGGATGAGTATATTCTTAAAAGCTCCACAAACCCACATAAGGTGACTTTGTGTTTAGTCCAGTGGGACAAAGTTAGAAACTTACCACATGCAGGATCTTGTTTTCAGTTTCGTACACAGAGCAGTCCTGAGGAATATTCAGAAAAAAAAAAAAAAACCTGTTACCTCAAAAGAATTAGACTAAAATGGAGTTATTGGCCTTTCTGCTGTAGGTGGATATAAGAAGAAATTGAGCAGCTTGGCACCTACACCATAACCCCCCTCCCCAACCAACCCACCCACACAGGCATGTACAAACACCAAACAAATGAGTCACCAATGCGGAGGCAGGTCTCTCTCTTGCTCTCTGTTAGCCTTCCTCTCTATCAGTCTTCAACTCCATCTAATTTGGCCTGTTTAACTCCCCCCCCCCCTTTCAATTTGCTTTATCACTTCAATTTTTCTCTAGATAAGCATTATCCTCCACAGAGACCAAGCTAAAAGCCATTAACTATCACTTCCCTCATTATTTACTAAGTCAGAGATGAGTGACTGTCATCTCTCACCATTCATGAGCAGAAGCAAAAACAGTGACATAAATAACCGAATACAGTGCCTTCAAAATTGTTCATACGCTGGGAACACTTTCATATTTTATGACATTACAGCTACAATCTTAAATGTATTTAACTGTGACATAGCAACATAAAGTAGTGCATAAAGTGGAAGGAAAAGGCTTTCAACATTTCCCTACAAGTCTAGTCAAGTTTATTTGTATAGCGCACTTCAGCAACAAGGCAGCTCAAAGTGCTTTATGTGATAACGACATGACACAATCAACAAACAAAACAAAACAAATAAAAAAAACCCACTACATTACAGTGGCAGATTAAAGAGAAGTAAGGAAAAGTTGTATTCCAGACCAGAATTATTCTATTCTTCAGTGATTATTGACCATAGGCAGCTCTAAACAGGTGGGGTTTTAGTCTTGATTCAAAGAAACTCTGTGTTTCAGCAGTTCTGCAGTTTTCTGGAAGTTTGTTCCAGATAAGTGGAGCATAAAAAGTGAAAGCTGCTTCTCCATGTTTGGTTCTGGTTCTGGGGATGCAGAGCAGACGAGAACCACAAGACCTGAGTGGTCTGGAAGGCTGATATAATGACAACAGGTCTTTAAAGTGTTTTGTCGCTAAGCCATTCAGTGATTTATAAAGTAACAGGAGTATTTTAAACTCTCTGAGTTACAGGGAGCCAGTGTGAGGACTTTAGAACTGGAGTGATGTGCTCTATTGCCCTAGTTTTAGTGAGAACACAAGCAGCAGCGTTCTGGATCAGGTGCAGCTGCCTGACTAACTTTCTTGGCAGACCTGTGAAGACACTGTTGTAGTGATCAATTTGAATGCTCCACCATGGGGGAGTACAATTGAGTCATTTATTCACATTTTTTGTAAATTTTCTTTTGCCTTGTGATTTGCTTATTTGGTTAACTTTATATTTAGTTAATAGTTATGTGGGTAAGCAGATGTTCCCCTTCCCCTCTCCCAAGTGTGTCAGTCTGCTCTAATCAGCCAGTATTTAAGTCCCCTTTGTTTGTTATGTGTTAGGTCAGTTTATTTGGTTTGAAGAGCTAGTTAGAGTTTGTATTATGTTAAATCACAATTGTGGCTTGAGTTTAGTTTCTTAATTTACCATCTTTTAAGGGCCCTGTATTAAGGTGAGAAAAGATAAGATAAGATAATCCTTTGTTAAGTTAAGAGTATTAAGTTAAGTGGGAAATTCAAGTTGTGCAAGTGGACAGTAGAAAATAGAAGCAGTAGAAATGAATTAATTATTTGAGTTTGTTATTTTGAGAACATAAAACTCTTTTTTGGGAAAACCACCACTTTGTCCTCGTGCCTAACTGGCTCAGTCGCTCATAGCATGTAAGCCAAAAGTTCAGTTTTCGGTAATTTTACAAGGTACTGTAACACAATTATTGCTATATAAAAAAAAAAAATTAAATGACTACACATGACAGTGTAATTATGCTCTTATGCTCCCCCTGAGAGTGCATTTTTCTATATTATTAGTACCTGAATAAAGCTGATAGTACAGTTACAAATTAACACTACTGAATTTTTCAAAAAGACAGCAAAAATATTTTCTACTTACTATATTGTACATAATAAATATTAAAAAATACATACAAATGTAATAGGCCCTACAGTTTCATGTCACTCGAAGAATCATATGTGGGTCAAGCTGTGCCGAGGGAATGAGCTGTACATCATGATGTGATGTTGTACAGTTTATTTACCTGCTGCACAATTGTGGTGAGTTCAAGACATAGCTGGATCACATTGTTTCTGGTCACGGAATAATCCGCCACTGCAGCAAACGGTGACCTGAAAAAGAAAGAGCACCTGAAATGAACCATTAGACCGTTCTTCATCACAGATTGAATCACTGCTAATATGGTGGAGACATTTCAAAGACTCAATGATGTGCACAGCTGTGGAAGAAACATCCTCGCTGTCAACAAATATGCACAATATGAGCAAATATGTATAAGTGGTTCACATTTTTTAAGCTAGTTGTAATTTAGACCAAAGCATTTACATATGATTTAAAAGTCAACTCATTTTCTGTGTTTATTTCTTTCTGTCTAATTTTGTCCACAATTACACATGTGCACAAGACAAGACATTAAGAAACAAGACATTAAGCCACATAAAAATAGACTTGCTCAGTTCCTTTTGTGTCAACCTGTCTGCAGAATCAACTTATGTAAGACCTTCCTGTCAGCTGATACAACATGGACATGATAGAAAAACATGAAAAATTCAACCAATAAAATATCCAACCCCCGCTGCAAATAGATTCAAAAATTGTTCAGGTGTTTGCGTTAACAAAAATTACTCTAGCATAGTTTAAATAGTAAAATAAAATTAATATCACAAGGTTCTTCTTCAAATTCAAAGCTAAATCCTACTTTCATTGACTACTCCAGTCTCAAAATTATACACACCCCTACATGGAGTTCTTCATAAGAGCAAATATTTGCAATCAGGTGGTATTAGACACATTTAATGGAACCAAACAAGAGCTTTATTGGTTGCATCAGGTGTGCTTGAAATCAAACAGTTTAAATACTCACAATGTTGATGGTGATGTTACATTGCTTGTTACAAATAAGTCAAGAAAATTGAATAAAAAGTTCAGTGGAGTGTTTATTACCTTGCACAAAAAGGGGAAAGAATATAAAAAGATGGCAAGACCCTAATGTCAGAAGAATAGTTCATCAACTTTGAAAGTTTAAAGTTAAAAGAACATTAGCTACCCCACCTGCATGTAGAAGGCAGAAGAGGCTATCAGCAGCTACCATCAGATTTCTGAGGAGGGAGGTGATCAAAAACCCTTGACTGACTGCAACAGACCTGGAGCATGGCTGCAGCCACTGAGGTTTCAGTTTCCACGGTAGGCCACATATTAAGCGCTGAACCCCAAAACATACACCACCCCAAAAGAAAAAGAGAAATCAGCTCCAATTTGCTCATAAGTATATAAATAAGCCAATGAGGCTTTGGGATTGTGTTCCATAGACTGATAAATCAAAAATGGGACTTTTCTGGCCTGCGGATCAGTGGTATTCTTGGAGGAGGAAGAATGAAGCAACTGCTGAAAAGAAAAGCATGCCAACAGTGAAGCATGGTCGTAGCTCAGTGATACAATAGGGCTGCTTTGCTTTTTCTCCCTCTGGAAACCTGCAGCATTTGGAGGTCAAGATGGATTTAATCCCGTATCAGGAAATCTTGGGGAAAATATTAGGCTGTCTGTGTGGAAGCTTGGGCATCACTGGACTTTCCAACAGGTCAACAAACCAAAGCATATCATAAAGTCCACCATGGGTTGCTTTCAGTTGGTAACAGTTGCATTATCTGAAGTCAATGAGTCAAGTGGGGGTTGGAAAAAAGATTCTGCAGATAACAAACACAAGAATATTAATTAATGAACCGGAGGCCTTTCCCCATGAGGGGTAGGCCAAGATTCCTTAGAAGTGATGCAAACAGCTGGTGTCTGGCTATGAATGATGTATCCAGCAGGTCATAAAAGCAAAGGGTGCTCTGAAATGCTAAGAATGCTTGTCAGGAAGGGGTTGAATACTGTAGTGATCACAGTAGTCACTAAAAAGGTTGGTTTGTGTTTAGTTTGGAGAGAATACTTGTAATCTTATCTGTGTTAATGTTCTTGACAAATGTATTTAAAGCAAACAGCTGCGAGTTTGTTTATTTTGTCAGTAAATGTAATTTGCATTTGGGGTTGAATAATCTTAGGTGAACCTGTATGAGCAAAAAACACCTGATGGAATTTTTGCTCTAAACATCAATACAAAACTTACATTTCACAATAGATGGATGGATAACTTTATCCAGGACCATCATTTTGCAAATCTCACCTGTCTAGCCAAGCAAGCAGGCTCTTGGCAGCAGCGATGAGGTCCACCACAGAAGTAAGGAAGTCGTTGGGCAGCTTGTGAGTGGCTCTGCCATCGTAATGGCCGCTGCGTCGTCGGCCTGTGATGAAGTTCTGCAGGTTTTTTGCAGATGCACCGAGCTTGTGAGAAAGGGTCTTCAAGTTTTCAGTCTCCAGACCATAATTCTAGAGAAGAGAGAGGAAAGTAAGATCTCTGTACTTGACCAGTTTGTCATAGTCTGTTTCACCAATGATGGATTCCAATAATTTTTTACACAGCAGACTCAAACTTATTGTTGCTCTGACACAACTGTATGAAAGCCACAGGCACAGTGGGTCCCCAAGAGTAACGCTGCAGAAATGAAAAACAGTCAAATCCAGCTGTCACTTCGAATGTGTACTGATAGCCGAACACTCATTTTTGGTGCAAACTGCACGTGCAGTCCTGTGGAGTCTCTCCTGTCAGGCTTTCTTAGGAGGAGAGGGGACAGGAGCAGGAGGGCTGCTAATCATATTTAATACAGGAGGGCCTGACAGACTTAAAACTAAATCCCAGTTACGTAAGAAGCTTTGGTGCTGATGCATGTCCCCCCCCAGCGGGTATGAAGGATGAGAGGAGTTCAGATTCTGATAGCATCTACGACCTCGGCCCACTAAATCTGCATCTAGTTTCTCCACTGATCCCTGGGATTATTTCACACCGATGTGCATTTCTTTTTCCCTATCCAACAGTCAAATTCATAATTCATATATCATCTCATCAATAAATTTGTATTTTATCCTGTATAATTTGAAAAAAAAAAAAAAGAAAAAAAAAAAGAAAATGGGATTGTTGCTGGGTCAATTACAGTTTCCATATTCAATGTTATTTCTTAGTGCTTTAAAATTCAAAATTACAAACATTTACAGTTGATATTTACATATACTTTTTCTTACTGGTTGATATTACATTAAACTTTTCCTGTTTACGTCAGTTAGGGTTACCAAAATGATGTCTATTTGCTAAATACCAGAATAATGACCAAAGACTTTTTTTTTTTTTAAAAAAACATTCTTCAAATTGTGAAGTTAACATACATATCTTTATTATATATTTTTTTATTATTACACTAAGTGCATAATTTGCTAATGCAAAGTGCATTTCAATATGCTCCAGAAATCTTCTTTAGCATTGAGATCATGGCCACTCCAGAAGCTTAATGTTAGTCTGTTTTATCCATATAAAATCTGTTTTGATGTGTGTTTGAGAGTTTAAAGCATCTGACCCAAACTGGCACCCTCAGTTGAAAGGAAACTGGTTAGGATGTTCCAGAACAAGCAATACATAAATTAATGAAGATGGAGGGCTACCTTTAAATTTCTCTATTCAACCTCAAGTCAACAGCTAGATGGTTGAAACTTGGACACAGGTGGGTGTTCCAAGAGGACAAAGACACAAAAAAACATATCAGAAGTGGTTCTGGACAGTTCCTTGCACGGCCTCCAAAAGCCCGACCATCAAATTCAGAAAATGAACAGACTTCATTTAAAAGTTGGAACCATGCCTGGTAGCCAGCCAGTTTTAATGAGGTCAAATATTCAGCCTTAGCTTGTTGATGGCTGCAAAAAGTGTGTGGCTTCTCTGCTACTTGGTGATGTGACATTTATCCAACCGTCACTTGGGAGTGTATGCACATAATTTACACTGTTTTTGAGAAAATCCTCCATAAATTCAAGCTATTTCAGCTAGTTCTTGTATTTGAAATTCCCTGAAGTTGTCTGTTGTATAATCATTCCACCCTGAACCATTAATCTCATATTTGTCACAATGTTAAGTGTGCTGTACGTAACATCTGACAGAAACTGTGGGTGTCGACAAATGATTTTACCACACAAAATGTGGCATTTATGATTCTCCATTCTGATGTTGCTTCTATCCTGAGCAGGAAACTAAATTTTATGATTTTATTTCTTAGACTGATGTAATCCCATCATTATCATTCAAAAAGTAACAAAGGACATTCTAGTAAGAAGTTAGGGTTATGAGAGGGATAAATTCTATCACTATACACTAGTGATATACACTATAGCAGCTCATTAGTCAAATCAGCAGAGCGGCAGTGTTTCATGCTGACACACAGCAAACGTCTGTATCTCTGACAGTAAGTGCATAAACTACCTCAAAATGAGCCAGTAATGGATGTCAGTACTAATGACAACTAAAATAGCTGCCTCCTTTAAGAAGGCATTTTGTTTAGATTGCTAACTTTAACTCTGGGAGATTTTTAAACTGGACCCCAAAACAGTCCTTTTCACATTCCTAAAATTTCAAACCTAAAGTGGGAAATTAAGCTGGTTTGGCTGATAAAATCAATTTGTAATACCTGCAGTGCTAGCTTTACCTCAGTGCACAAATGGACACAAGGAACTGGAGATGCATTCAGTAATTATAACAACCTCCAACTGAACATGCCTGTAGGATGCAAAAATATAATGAGATAGTCCCTTGAAGAATTTTGAGACAACTAAGTCAGATGGTGATGGCCACACGTTTTGGACCAGTGTGAAATAAGATGTTAACTTTTTAGAAGGACCAACACTGTTACCGATTCAGGGACTTGTTGAACCAAAAGTAAAGTTTGCCTATCATTAATTTCAGGTCCTAAGTACAGTGCCCTGCAAAACAATTTATACACTTTGATTAATTATTTCAGTTGATGCTACCACCACCATGTTTCAAGGCAGGGATGTTATGTCCAGGGTGACGTACAGTGTTTTCCATCCAACATAGCATTTTGCAGGTAGGTCGATAAGTTAATTTGCTCTTACTTGATCAGAGCAGCTGCTTTCCAAGTTTGCTGTGTCCTCTATACATAAATAGCAAACAGAAAGTAGGACATCTTGAGTCAACAATGGCTTCTTATTGCCATTGTTCCATAAAGACCAGAACTTGTGGAGTTCCCAGTGACCTGTGCAATGGATCTCTGCAGCTCCATCAGAGTTACCATGCAATGTAGAAAAGCTCAAAGCATAGAAATGCTTTTCAAGGACACAGTATTTTTTTATATTTCTGTCAATTTTACAACAAATAAGCTATTTTTCTTATTTCTTTATTCACTCATATTTAATTAAGTCTTATAAACTAAAGAGACACATTATTTATTTGAAAACTCATTCTGTGACTCAAAGGTAACAGCAGAGAGGATTGGGTAGATGGGAGGGAAGCCTTGGACTCACCAGTGCACAGAGTAAGTCCACAGCTTCCAGTATGAGCTCCTGGTGGCCAATCCTGGACACTCCCAAATCCTCCAGCTCTTGGTGGGTGATGCGTAGCAACTGGTCGCCCCCTACTTTTTCCTTCTCAAAAGTTTTGATGTACTGCTGCAGGCAGTCGTCCAACCCTGAGATAGCACAACACAATTGGGTCTGATTTTGTGAATTCTTGCAAAATCTGCTTTTACTTTCTACATGCTAAGTGGGCTTGATGCTGCCTTCCATACCAGAATATGTGCTGTAAATCTGTTAGGCGTGTGATCACAGGTCGGGTTCTGCCGCATTCAAGTATGATAACAGTCTGTGTGACACAAGAAATGTGACACATTCCCCCTCCACAACATTATTCAAGCTCGTTTTCAGTGCTAAGCTTGAAAAAAAGCGTTTAATTTAACAGGGTTATGAGGCTGCGCGCGACTTGTTTTACATGTTTTACTGCAGCAGGTGTGAAATCCTTGTGGAAGAAATAGTTGATGAAAGGCAGCAAACTAAAACAAACTGAACACTCATTTGTACTAATGGTTTGTGCTTTACATCTGAAATTACAAAAGAATGTATGCCTCTATATCGTTCACACAATAAATAGGTTTATAAGGAACTCAATCTATTGCTATTGCATCATAGAAAACCTTCAGAATCATTTTTCAGGCAAAATTAAGAATTTCTCTGAGGCAGAAGTCAACACAATTGCATTCTGATGGGACACTGATGGAGTGCTTAGGCATAGACTGCAGTTTTATGAGTCACACTGCTATAAAAATATGAAATCTACTGCAACCAAATACACAAGACTTTCTGGAAAAGGAGCAAAGACAATAATTTTTTCTACAAATTGAATTTGACTGTATGCCCTCTTTTTCCTTTGAATGTGATTATCGACTGAGACAGTTTTTTTCTCTTACAGAGAACAGATCAAAACACCTTTATTTAGTTTACATCTTACATAAAGCATGACGTCATGACCTCCATTTCTCTGTTAGTGTTTGGATGCGTAACTGTTTAGAGCGCTCATAAAACAAATATTTAGAAAACCATCGCATGAATTAATGCCTTTAGTAATTGGATGATTTTTTTTTACTTCTTTAGTTACCTTTCTGAGAAGTTAAGGGTCAATTTCTTAATCATAATAACAGATTTTTATTTATTTATAGGACAATTAATCAGCATCTTATTTTTCTGATCCCTTCTTTTTAATAATAATAATAATAATAATAATAATAATAATAATAATAATAATAATAATAATAATAAAAGATTAATAAAGTGTTCCACATGTTTCTCCTAAGTAATAGTTCTTGGTTTAAATTATAGCTAAATTTAATACAGCTCAGATAATCCAAGTAAAACGAAATATAATTAGGTAGGTACTTTGGTATAGTGGTAAATAATGATTCATGCATTTTAAGTACCTTGTGTTTTATTGTACCTATACTTCTATTTTTAATCAGCATACATTGTTCATTTTTTCTACTATTAGAACACAAATAAGCTTATGGTGATGAGCTTAAAAAACTTCAGCTAACTAGAATACTTGTTTTAATTTTCAAAGTGCCACTTGCCACTCACAATACAGTGGTATGCTAATGTCTCATTTAGGCCTGGAGAGAATCACACAGAAAGAAAGAGACAGTGAGAGAGATTTATTGACTTAAAGTTCTTTGGCGCTCAGACCCCGGGAGAAGATGAGTATGCTAAGAATCACCATGAGCTTGAATGAACAACATAGGGTGAGGATTTAGGGTCGTCTTCCCCCTGGGGCCGGGACCTGGTGGTGGAGCAGTGGCCGGAGAAACGGAACCTGAAGGAGCCTGAGAGGACGAGTGTAGAGACCGGCTGGAGGTGGGACGAAGCTTGGCTGGCAAACAGGTAGAACCATGGATTGCGAGCCTTAAATCCAGAATCTTGGGTGCTAATTAGCAGCAGCGGAGGCGTGGACCCAGTGATGGATAATGCAGGTAAGCTGTAGAGACTGACAGGTTGAATTTACAGCAAGCCTTCATTTCTATTCAGCAGTGGAACCAATGCAGCATCTGTTCTTCTGTATTTATGGATCACAATGTCTGGGAATGTCTATTTAGTAACCCATGACTTCCTGTTTCCTTTAGGGATAACTATGATGTGACACAAAAGCTACAATTGAAAATGGGGGAGACAGGAAAACATTAACATTCAAGTAAGGACAATGTTAGATGGTTGATCAGAGTTTTGGCTTGAAGTAAATAATACTTTCCTACATCTAGAGTCAGAGTAAAAATTAAATTGTTTATAAAAGCTCAAGGAGAATGGTCAGAAACTCCAGCATATTTTTCATGGTGAGATTGTGCTATGGGAATAAAATGTTACTTTATTTGAATGCTTTCCACATATCCTTTAATAATATTGTATGTCACTAGAAACTGTCTGCTTTCAACCTCACTGGCTGTCCTTTTTAGCAGTCAAGACAGGGAAGCCAGCTTTTGTATGGCTTATGCAGCGAGTTTCTCTTCTTTTTTCTCTCCCCATGCACATGCAACTGCCCCCTCATCTCATCTCTCTACTGTGGTGGACGAATCATACACATGGGACTTGGAGCCCAGATTTGATCAAGCATTTAAGTTGGGTTCACATAGCAGTTAAATGGTAGGGGGGGCATAGAGAGCTGAACACCTAAAGGCATTACTAATCAGTCTCTATACCTAGTTAACTCAGACTCATTATGTCGGTGAACTATACAACCAATCTGTCTGAGTATGTTCCAATTAAATAAATGTATGCAAAAATATTTGATAGCTTTGCATAGAACTACATTGGTGGGAGTAGGAAGCTAATAATGAAAATTATATGTAGCATGAACTAACCTTTGAACTTTCTGCTCTCCTGCCCATTTCAAATGACCTGCTAGACTTATGTATGTTAGGTATGTATGTAGACTAAACAAGCACTAAACAACAGCCAAAACAAAGCATCTGTCTAAAAGCTAAGCTAATCTCTCAAAATAATGATGTCTTCTGGCCATTTTAAATTGCTCGTGTTACCATTCTGTTTATGTGAAATGCCCCTGCAGCTACATTGAGGTCTTGCACCGAGACAAGAAATTATGAAGGCTAACAATTTTATTTTGCTTTCTTGTAAATAATTTTCTTTCATTCTTTCATGTAAGGGTCAGAGTGAAGATTTGATGACTGAAACTTGTTTTTCTCATTATGATCCCAACTCAAAAAAGTCGATTTTACATAATACTTCCCCTTTAATAAACTGTAAAACCCTTTTTAATTTTGGATCTACAATAATTTACATATCCCTTTCCAACAAAAAAAATCTGACTACTTTATTTGTTTAATTAAAGTATTGCATGCTTCATTGTTGAGCAGGTAAAAACATGCAATAAGTTTTTTGAAATAATATTTTTTGGCCTGCATATCCTTTTGACTTGATGATTTTGGCCCACATGACAAAAAGTTTGGACACCCCTGAAATAGCTAACCCAGGTTATAATTAGATTCCTGAATGCCCCTGAACTCAGCACTACTTTCTTTATTAGTTTGTTTAATTATGTATTAGGCTTGCTTTTTGTTATCCTTAATTAATCCATTAGTAAGAGGTAGAAATCAATGCACTGTTTTAGGTGTGACATTTCTCTCTTTAATCTTATAAACTGTTAGAGTTTCTGTGTTCATTTTTAAAGAAATCTATAAATATTTAGGTATCTCTTCGTCTTCCTATGAAGTTTTATTAAACCTCCCAGAAAAGGACATCTTCAATTGAAAGTGATGTGACTGATTTGATTTTTAGACTTAATTAGTCATAGACGCCAAAATCTGATTAGTCGCTACATATTAAACAAAGATGTTTTTCCTATTCTGTGGCATTTATTGCACATTTAATTAGGACACCATTCATTGAGTGCACATAATAATTTCAGCTACATCAGTTTTCCTGTCCATTACTTGTATGGATCAGATTATCAAGCACCTAGAGGAGAAATTAAAAGCACAGTACCGACATACACTAATCTCCATTATGGATAATCCACTTTTAATGCCGGGAAACAGCTATATGATAATCTGAGTGGCTGAGTCAGACAAGGGGGTGAGGAGGAGTACAAGAGGAGCAAAATCAAACTGGCACCCTTTGTAAATAGGGTAGCTTTGACAGGGCATAGAGTGTAAGCTTGAATTTGGTCTGCAGAACCAATAAACAAAACGAAAAAATACATCTGCAGAATGGCGCAACAATCCTTTGTCTTTGCTGTCAGATAGTGTTTATGTGGTATGGTGAGAACAAACTTGGAGAGTAAGGTGTAATTCTTTTCTCTCTAAAGATGAGTGTTTAAACAGCTCCATCACAGCTGGGAACAAAGCGATTTGCTCAAACAAAGCTGACGGGACATGGGAGTGGGGCTGTGGGAAGGTCATGGGGTCCCCCCTTTTCTGGCCTCCTGTGACATCACGGGGCACATAGAAATAAAGGAACCTGGGAATGCTGGAAAAAAAAACCGGTGC
Source organism: Anableps anableps (assembly GCA_014839685.1). Classification (NCBI taxonomy): domain Eukaryota; kingdom Metazoa; phylum Chordata; class Actinopteri; order Cyprinodontiformes; family Anablepidae; genus Anableps; species Anableps anableps. The sequence goes on along the minus strand of CM026078.1, from coordinate 12,576,138 downwards.
CAGTCGGCAGGGCTTGAGGATGGATATTTAACAGGAGTCCCCACCCCCCCCTCAGCCGTTTCTTCTTCTTTAGTGTCTCTCAAAGTCACTTTTGTCCCTCACTTCACATTACCATTACTGAGCGCTGGCCACAGAAGTGGTCTTTGCTCCACTTGTCAGATATAGGACACAGAGGAGTGCTGTCGTTCTTCCTACTTTTCTCATTATTTCTTTAAGTCTTCTCACAGATCATCTTAAAGTTCAACTGAACAGCTTTTATCACCACCTTTCTGCCTGACTGCATCTTTTTCACTTATATTTAAAGCTCCTATTTCTCAAATGAGATTCTTTATTGAACCTGCAAACACATATTTTACAGGAGGCCTACTCCTACTAGGAAAAATCTGATGCTTGTCACCAGGCATGGGCTGCTGACTGAAATCAAGGTATCCCAAGGCTTTAAAATGTTTCAAATGGCTACAGTTTTCCATCAAACTATTCCTTTGGTTTAAAGTCGTTTTAATGGCATGCAGGCAAAAGCACAATGAAGTAACAGAGCAGCTCCCCTCCCCCACAGGTTGCTGTGAGCTGGCAGTAACCTTGCATAAAAAAGCTAACACAATAACAAAGAATGCGACGAACTGAACAGAGATTCCTCCAGCTGTATGGACATTAAAATAAACGCACCACAACCCCTCCTCCACCTGTTGCTGCACACTGTCTTTAGGCTGGCTGAATAAAAAGATAAACTACTTCACCAAGTTCCTTAAGCTGACTGAAGGAAGGCTAACATACAATACCAAGAAGGTGCCAAAGTTTTTTCTGATCGTATCGGGCATAGTTTAAAATAGTGTTCCCCCTCCTTCACATGTATGCTTCATACTGCCCATCAGCTGGCTGAGGGAAAGCTAAAGAAAGTGCTACACTGAAGAAAGTGCTGGAGTTTTCTCTGGTCATATGAAGTGTAGAACAAAATAGCGCTTCTCCTTCCTCATGTTTCCTGCACATGGTCAGACAGCTGCTTGAAGGAAGGCTAATACTTGACAGCAAAGAAAGTCTCATCCTCCCCCACCTGTTGCTGACCATTGCTGGTTAAATGTATCCTGCTACACTTTTCCTCATTTACAAGAAAGGCAAATTTGGCTGGTTAGAAGTGTCACAAAAAACGACAAAGTAGTAGCTAATTAACCAGCTAATAACAGGTTCCTATACATGGGTTAATTTATAAAGAGAAGAGCAGCAAAAAGGTATAATGCTCTGTGCAAATAAAACATTTACTTAAATATATTTACAAGATGATTTTTATTCTAAAATTTTGTGTATGTCAATCAAAATATCCCACAAAAACATACCTCACATGGTGCTAAGAAATTTTTTTGTTTTTTTCTTAACTTAAATATTTCAGCTCATCAAACAATTTTTAACATCAGACGAAGAGGCAGGTCAAGGCACCTCCAATTGAATGCTGTTGTTTGACCTTAAAGAGGGCATTCATCTCCCAAATCCCACACCAATGTGGCTGAATTAAAATAAGTCTGCAAAGAGGAGTGGGTCATAATTTCTCCATAGGGAAGTAAGAGACTGATTGCCAGTTACCACAAAACCCTGATGTCAGTCACTGCTGCCAAGGCTGGCACAAGCAATTATTAGGTATAGGGGGAAATTTCTTTTTCACATAGGACCAGTTTGGCTTGGATAGTTTTTCTCCCTTATTAAATGAAACATATATTTGAAAACTGCTCCTTGTATTTATTCAATTTATCTTTGGTATTAAAATTTAAAGATGTAACACATTTCAATGTGACACAAAACCCATAACAGAATAAATCTTTGAGGGGAAAATACCTTTTTTATAGCACTGTAGATAACATTATTGTAACTGCAACAATTAAATATTTTTGCAGCTGTAGGAATATTTTTTGTTTCCTAATTTTAAAATAATTCTAGCATGTTTTACATTTTTCTTGTTAATTTTTAATGGACATTGAATGTTAATGTTATAATACGATGAGCATCTCATGTAGCTTCATGTCACCAAGCAGCAGCAGCAGCAACCAACAGGCTGCGAATTACAATGCTATATTTACACACGTGTGTGTACTGAAGCGGTACAGATGTATGGATGTGGATGTGTAGGCCTCTGGTCTGACACGTGAGCACAAAGTAACACAGTACTGAGACAATTACTATTTAAAGGAATGAAAAAAGGCAAATCTAAACAGGCAGAGAATTCCCTCCAAGTGGGATGAATATTTCCACTTACATTCCTATCAGTCGGATGCTAGAATAACTTTGTAATGCAAACAGACAAAAATAAGCATAGCTTATGAGGAATCTGTGAAGAGAGTGGAAGTGGGCTGAGGATGTAAAACCCCCAACAGCTGTTTGGGGACATTTACAGATCTCTGGATCAAAGCAAACACTAATCTGACACAGCTACCAAAGCTGGGTAGTGACAAATTAATCACAACAACTTCAGCATTTCTAAATTTCCAGGCTTTTAGCAATGGCATGTCAGATTAGTTTAAGCATAAACATTTCTTGGGTGGAAAATGGCCTCAGGAGTGCTATATTACCCATCTGAAATGAATCTCTCTGTGTGTGTGTTTCAGCTGAATTGTTCTGCAAGCCAGAGGATTTCCCCATCATAATAATAAAAACTTTAGAAATAAACTTTTGATGGTTCCAAAAATATCTTCCACCAGTGTATTTCTTCACTAACAAATTTACACTAACAGCAAAAACACAGCGCTGTAAAGAAGAGGACACAAGATTTCACAAAAACTAACTAACAGACTGAAGTAAAAACTGAAAATTCCACTTTGTATGGATTTCTGTTGATTACATTACAAGAGGCACAAAAATGGAGCAATTCTTTCTTTGGTGGAAATAGCAGGTGATGGAGCAGTGCTACAAGAAAATTAATTAACACAGACTAGACTGATAGTCTGTATATATATATATATATATATATATATATATATATATATATATATATATATATATATACCCAAGCGGTACAGCCAGATGCCCATACCTGAAGCGCTCGAAACTGCCAAACAAAGGCTCCAAGCCTTGGCCAGTCGCCTAAAGAGGTACACGAGAGAAAATGAAGCCAGGAGGATTAACCGGCTCTTCTCCACCCAACCAGCTAAAGTGTACTCTCAATGGCAGGGTAATAACAACAGAGCAGACCCACCAAGGCTGGAGACCCAACAGTACTGGAAAGGCATATGGGAAAGGGAGGCGACCCACAACAGCAATGCACAGTGGCTAATCTCTCTACGAGATGACCACAGCAACCTCCCTGAGCAAGCCCCAGTAACTATCACAGTGGCAGATGTCCAAGAAAGAGTCTCAGGTATGAAAAACTGGACAGCACCAGGTCCTGACATGATCCATGCCTACTGGCTAAAGAAACTCACTGCCCTCCATGAGCGACTGGCAGCTCAAATGAACCAGCTGCTACAAAGTGGGACTCACCCTGAATGGTTAACTGAAGGGCGCACAATCCTGATCCAGAAGGATCCCTCAAAGGGTTCGGTCCCATCCAACTATCGGCCAATAACCTGTCTCTCTACAACATGGAAGCTCATGTCAGGCATCATAGCAGCTAAGATAAGTGGGCACGTGGATAAATACATGAGTACAGCACAGAAGGGCATCGGCATAAATACCAGAGGAGCCAAACACCAACTCCTGGTAGACCAAACAGTCGCCCGAGACTGCAAAACCCGACACACCAACCTGTGCACGGCTTGGATTGATTACAAGAAAGCCTATGACTCAATGCCACACACTTGGATCATTGAATGCTTAGAGATGTACAACATCAACAGGACTCTAAGAGCCTTCATTGCAGCCTCGATGGGGATGTGGAAAACCACCCTTGAAGCCAACTACAAGCCAATTGCACAAGTGTCCATCAAATGTGGCATATACCAAGGAGACGCTCTGTCCCCACTGCTGTTCTGCATAGGTCTGAACCCCCTCAGCCAAGTCATCAACAAGACTGGCTACGGATACCGACTCAAGAATGGAGCCACCATCAGTCACCTCCTCTACATGGATGACATCAAGCTGTACGCTAAGAGCAAACGAGACATCGACTCACTGATCCACACCACCAGGATCTACAGCACTGACATTGGGATGTCATTCGGACTAGAGAAGTGTGGTCGGATGGTTACACAGAGAGGGAAGGTCATCCACACAGAAGGGGTCTCACTCCCAGAGGGAACAATAGCAGACATTGAGGACAGTTACAAGTACCTGGGAATACCACAAGCAAATGGCAGCCTCGATGAGGTCACAAGGAAAGGAGCCACGGCCAAATACCTCCAACGAGTAAGGCAAGTCCTGAGAAGCCAGCTCAACGGCAAGAACAAGATCCGTGCGATAAACAGCTATGCCTTGCCAGTAATCAGATACCCTGCAGGAATAATAAGCTGGCCAAAGGAAGAGATAAAGACCATGGATGTTAAAACTCGGAAACTACTAACCATGCATGGAGGGTTCCACCCTAAATCCAGCATCCTGAGACTGTACGCGAGCCGTAAGGATGGAGGCAGAGGACTAGTGAGTGTGAGAGCCACTGTCCAGGATGAAACATCCAAGATCCATAAATACATCAAGGTCAAAGCCTCAACCGACGATGTGCTCAGCGAATGTCTCAAACAATGGGGACCAGAGGATGAGGTGCTGGAGGAACCATCATGGGAGGATAAGCCCCTACATGGGATGTACCACCGACAAATAACTGAAGTGACTGATATCAGGAAATCCTACCAATGGCTGGAAAAAGCTGGACTCAAGGACAGCACAGAGGCACTCATCCTGGCTGCACAGGAACAGGCCCTAAACACCAGAGCAATAGAGGCTCAGATCTACCACACCAGACAAGATCCAAGGTGTAGATTGTGCAAGGAGGCCCCTGAGACAGTCCAACACATAACAGCAGGGTGCAAGATGCTGGCAGGGAAAGCGTACATGGAACGTCATAACCAAGTGGCGGGCATAGTGTACAGAAACATCTGTGCAGGATATGGACTGGAAGCCCCGAGATCAAAGTGGGGCACACCCCCAAAGGTGGTGGAGAATGACCGAGCTAAGATCCTGTGGGACTTCCAGATCCAGACAGACAAAATGGTAATGGCGAACCAACCGGACATCGTGGTGGTGGATAAACAACAGAGGAAAGCCGTTGTGGTGGATGTAGCAATACCAAGCGATTGCAACATCAGGAAAAAGGAACACGAGAAACTGGAGAAATACCAGGGCCTCAGAGAGGAACTGGAGAAGGCCTGGAAGGTGAAGACCACAGTGGTGCCTGTGGTCATCGGGGCCCTCGGGGCAGTCACCCCCAAGCTGGAGCAGTGGCTAAAACAGATCCCAGGAACAACATCAGACATCTCAGTCCAGAAATGCGCAGTTCTCGGCACAGCCAAGATACTACGCAGAACCCTCAAGCTCCCAGGCCTCTGGTAGAGGACCCGAGCTCAGAGATTGAGAAAGACCACCCGTGGAGGGTGAGAAGGGAATTTTATATATATATATATATATAATCTGGTCTTTCCATCTTGCCTTACTCATCTTCACAAATCACTTCTGTGTTTTGTATGTCCAAATTTTTCTGAACTCTATGCAGTGTACTGACAGAATACAACTAAAATCATTTGAAGAAAGGAAACTGTCTACAATATGCAACTATGAAAGAAAATACAGATGGATTTTGCAAGAGCTCTGATCAGTTGTCTTGTGCCTTTTGTGATATCACCAGGGAGTATGAGCAACTGAAGCTTGTTATTGGGAGGGTAGCTTCCATCATGACAAAGAGAGAGAGAGAGAGAGAGAGAGAGAGAGAGAGAGAGAGAGAGAGAGAGAGAGAGAGAGAGAGAGAGAAACTGACCGAAATATGTTGTCCTTTATATGGCAAACTATATCTGAAGTGAGTTGAATTGACTGAAAAGTAAAAGGGAATAGCCTTAAGCTATTACTCCAGTCAGTTTTACAGTGTTCCTCTCTGTCAGCTTACTTGGAGACTTCCAAACATCTGTGGATGAACATTCAGCAGATGTCTGATACAATGCTGCAATGATTGCTCGTTTCAATTCTATGCAGACACACTTCCCAGATAACTTTACCCCATTTTCATCTAAGCACAGATTCTGACCCCATGAGCCAGTGTCATTTTGATATAATTACTAGATCTGGCTCCCCAGCCTCCCCGAGGACGAATCTCTGACTTAACAATGGACACAATGGGGTTTAACGCGCTTGGAGATGTTCGGATGCGCTCTGTTCTGGAGAACATCGCATCCACTTCGCTATTGTTCCAAAATAATCAATCAATGAATGAATCGGGTTTGTACAATAGCAAACGCGGTGGAGCTGCGTGGATCAGCAGGTGTTTTTGCTTTCTTTTTGGCATCTCGGATCAGTTTGTGTCGGAATGTGTTGAATCGATGCGCATCACTTGATTCACTGGAACAATTTGGTAAACAAATTGTATATTTTAGGCAATAAAAAAAAACAACCCACCTTTCATCCAGTCTACCACTTGACTGGGGCTCCACTTGCTCACAGGCTCCATAATCAGTGCCATGGTAGAAGTTTGTCTTCAAGCTTCACAAAAGAAAAACACACCCAACTCAACCAACTCCCTTCTCAAAATTTGAAGAAAAAAAAAGATGGAAAAATAAATAAATAAACACAGAAAATGTATGTTAAAATTATTATTCTTCTTTAAAAAAAAAAAAAAAAAAAAAAAAGCTCACTGGCTTTAAATGGCTTTAAACATCAATGGAGGTAGGTATAGGTCCAAGATGTCTAAATTTGTCGTTCAGCGGAGACTGAGTGAAGCCCGGCAGGCTTGTGCAGATTCCAGCGCTGCTCAGTCCTTTGAATGAGATCTTTCACTTATCATTCATGTCAGGCTCAGAGGCGGTGATGCTGCTGGGTCTCTGCTGCCCGGCTCTTCTTCCTAAATACATCCCAATACCGTCCAGAGCAGCGAACAACACGCAGACTGTTCACTTCATCCTGCCGTCTGGAGAGGTAGCATTCACTCTGAGCATCCTCCCTCCCCTTCCCCAGACATGGAGTCACAGCCCTCGCTGCCTTCAGCAGACGAGGTCTTTCGGTATGACGGGTGATTAATGCCACAGACGCGACGGCAGCGAAGACTCAGCACAGTATTGTTATGTTTGTAGGTCATTTGTCAGTGAAGAGACTAGCTTATCTGCCGGAATCTAAGGCAGTGCCTTCAAGGTTAATATTTCCTGAGAAATCAAAAGTGTTTTTAAAGGATATAAAGGATAGTTTGGTATTTCTAAAGTGACGTTCAAATAAACTTTACAAGCCATTGATATTTTTCATGGAGTAGATTGATCTCTTAGTATATTCTTTTTTTTTTTTTTTTTTTTTTTTTTTTTTTTTTTTTTTAAGCCTGAGGGCATTTCTTAGAGCCATGCTTAATGGCGGTAAATCAAGATTTGCCACCTTCTCAAATAAAATTGCAAGATTGCACATCTGTAGAAATGATTCAGTTTTATAATTCAGGTTTGGAAATTTGTAATAAAAATGTTTTTAAAAAAAGAAACAGACAATTTGTGTTGTCGAGCTTTGTTGTTGTTGAATCCTCAAACAGGATGGAAAACCAGCAATCATGAAGACCACCATATGATGGGGAAAAAAATGCAACAAGTTTTCAGAGCTCTGGATGTTTTTTTTTTGGTTTTTTTTTGTTTTGTTTTTTTTAATATTCAAGAAGATTTTTATCAGGGCTCACCATTTGCAATTTCTGGCACCAAGTTCACAGCATCAGCAATTTAGACAGGATTTCACTGTTTCAAAAAACCCAATTCCCTTAAACAGTCTTGCTGTTTATATAACTAGATGTAGACAATACCACTGATAAAATTTAGTGGGTCTCACCTGATCATTGCATTTACAAATAAAGCTATACAATATGCTTCTAAAGTTATTTTACATACACAACATCCATCTGAATACAATCTAATACAGATTAAATACTGCGAAGCAAACTGAGTCAAATCAAACTAAAGCTTCAGTCTACTTCCATCCTCATCTTCAGCCCAATGGTTTCCCCCAGTTCGGTGGATGTTTAGGAAATATCCGTCAGATAAAGGCATTAGACTGTCATCATGTGTGTAATCCATAAATCTTGTCTTCAGGAAGCTGACCTCAAAGAGAGAGAGAGGTCAGTGGTCTTCAAAATAAAATTTTGAAGACCACTGACCTTATTTATGTTGTCAATTTCTTATGTAATTAATTTCTAATTAAAAAATTATTTTTTCTCAAAATTGATACTCTTTTTACATTGTCTTATTATCTTTTGAGAGATGCCTGCCTCATCTCTTATGAGAAGCAGTCTGCCAGAAGTATAAATAATAAATAAGCATGCAACCTAACAGCTGCAAATCACATCTCTGTTTAATGTTTGATAAAACATGATCATTATTTGCATTAAAGAGAACTTGTTCCTTGACAGTGAAAAAAAGCCAAGTGAGCAGCAAGTAGGAGATGATGCAATCATGAATCAGTGTTTGTTTACCTTTCTGTTTTATTATCTCAGGGCCTTTTGTGTCTTGGTCAACTTTGCTTACATATGTATGGAAGGCAACAATAATGGTAGGCATGCTGCTGGTACAAAGAACATTGACTTTATAAAATTTGACTTTGATACATGTCTCCAACAAATAGAACAGAGTGATGTGTATTCTGATGTTAATTCCTTCACATCTTCTCCAAGCCTACAGGCACTAATCACCCTCTATACAAGCCACTGTTTTCTCCTGCTGTCTTTGTCGCTGCTCACGCCTCCATCACACAAAGCTCAGTGTAGTGGAACAGTGGTCACCAAGGAAAAGAGGATGCTGACATGCCAGAGTTCTTTATATATACTACTAAACAGCCTCAGGGTTTAAACCTTTTCTTGCTCATGCATTGCTCAGTATTAAACCATATCTATAATACACTTTAAATAAATAAATACTACATTTGACATGTTTTAATTTAATTTAGAATTAAATTTTTAATTATTTTATTATAAAATAGTAGCAAAGAGACCTTTTCCAAAAGACATTTCACAAAAGTACTTTATAATTTTAGAAATAAATGTTCAAGTTCAACTTACATGATGAGATGGGCTATAATTGCGAACATTTAGCTTTTTCTTGAGGGACTTAACATCCAAATTATTAAAAGTATTGAAATCAGATCTACAGTATATTATTTATATACCCTGAAACCATTTTTCAAGAGATTCCATGCAATTGAGCATTCACTTAAAAGGTGCTTTGTGGTCAGGTGGGGGGTACTGCATTCTTGTTTTGCTCATAAATTAAGCAAGTAAAGGGTCTGTTTTTGATTCCAAGTGATGTATTTGCATTTAGAAATGATGAAATGTTAATTTACTCCTAATACAAATTATAAAGGCTACAAGTTACAAGAACAGAGCAAATCAATGTGAAACTGAGCTTTAAAAAAATAAAATCCATGGTTTGATATATAATGAGGGGGGGGGAATCAATTAGCTTGTATATAGGGGAAGGAAAATAATATAATATTCATGGCTCATGCAAAGACTGAGATGAACTGGAAGGACAGGAAAGGTTGGAATAAATGAATAGGTTTCATCAAAAAAATACCCAAAGGCAGAAAGATGTCAAGAGAACATGTAGCATCTAATAACACTGGGTCGCTAATACTGGGTTTACAAATACTGTACAATATGTTACTAAATAGTACTATACAATGCTTACTATGCTACTGTATACTTACTGTATTGTAACGTATCATACTTTACACTATACTAAGCTACTCTTTGTATAGCAAACTATACTAGAGCAGGCTGTACTGTTATACTATACTCTTCTATGTTATACTATGCTATTTTACATTTTACTATGGTACTCTACAATAGGAAACCATACTATGCTATACTACACTTTACAATAGTAAACTATTCTATACTATAACAGTCCATGTTCTACTATTCTATACTACACTCCACCATGCTGAACTACACTATACAATGGTAAACTATACTATACTGACCTATACATAACTATACTCAATAACAGTAAATTTGACTAATTTTACTATCTTTTTTCAGCCAAGTTCCACAGTATGCTTGAACAACAGCTTACAGTAAAATTAAACAATGTGAAAAAGAGGAACATGTACTCAGTAGTCTTTAAAAGTTTATTCACAATCCTCTACATGAAAGCCGGTGGAGCAGACTGAAACCCAAGTCTGTTAGCAGTGACTGTCAAAACGATCAATAATCATAAACAGATACCAAGAGAGGAACAGTGGGAAATGTGAGAATGTGACTTGATACAGCATCTATAACTCATGATTCCTTCTTTTTTTTTTTTTTTTTTTATCTCTATGAATCATTCTTTTCAACCCAAGGGTAAATCTGATGCAGTAGACTGACATTCAGCCTCAGCCTTGCATAACAGCACCATCATGATATAGACTAAAACTAATGATTTGTTTTTATGGTGAAGCTCCAAATGTCCTGTGAATTGGGTCTTATTAACCATTAAACTGTAAGTTAGCAATGATAGCCTTTCTTCATAATTGTGGAGTACAATGTGTTGAAACAAGTTCTTATCTATATGCACAAAAACCCCCACTTCAAATGCTATTACATGTATTTTGGGAACATGTAAAATGCAAACTTAAAATAACTATAAATTCGAATTTACCTCTGAAAAACTTATTTTTATCAGAATGCAAGCATTTTATAAACCGTCATAGGTGCCTGAATTACTTTATGATGTAAAACAGAACTTTTACACAAGTAGTAAACTAATTGTTTTAGACATAATTGTAAAGAATGGTTGAAAATGAGGAATTTAGTTGTTCTTTCAAACAATAATAGAAATAAACGGGTGTCATGCCAAATGCCAAAAGTTTTACATTAAGTTACCTGATAACCAAAAGAGACAGTAGGTGATCTTTTGCACGTTAACCTGAATGGAGCTGTTTTTAATGGCTCCAACCTGAAGGTGGCAGTCGAGTTTCTTTCATTACAGTTTGACAGCGAACAAGAAAAAAAGAACTTCCTTGTAGCAAGGATTAGCTGAGGTAAGATAACTACCTTTTCAAAAGTGTTTATTATGTATTAATAATGTTTTATATTCTGACTTACTCTGGTACATATTTATATCAGTTAGAGTATTAGTCAAAGTTTTTCCTACACTGGCTCTATTAAAGTCGCCTTTAGGACACGGGGGAAGTTAGCTAAACGCTCGTATCTGATGGCTTCACATAGTCAGGTTCTAGGGATAGCAGAACTTTCTGGTATGGAGAAGAGTGAAGTCAAGCCTCATAAACACATGGCTTTTAACTGTAGCGTAGATAAAAGATATTAAGCTATGATTTTACTCTAGATAGACGGGAGTTCTCGATTTATGTATAAAAAAAACAAAGAAAAAAGTGGTTTTCGTATACAAAACGAGTTTCTTCCAGCCTGCCGTTCTGTCCCTCAGCTGATCCACATTTAGAATTATGTCTCTAAAACATATCGACGTCTCAGATTATTTAAACAACTCGTGTTCATGACATAGTGTGTGAATGCTACAGCTCATGTGCTTATGTATCTTTCCACCGTTTCGTTGACAGTCGGGAAAAGTTTGGAATTGTATTATTTTCCAGATCCGGATGAGTATTTAAAATAGAAAATAGATTAGGGAAAAAATATTTTCATTTCACGACCCCATAACTAATGGGATGATCAGTATTGTGGGGTACTCATCTGTACATAATTTATCCATCCATAAATGCATATGAAACTTCTTTACAGTTGGAACCAGGTATTAATATATAAGACATATATGCCCAGAAATGTTTTTTCTGTACTTTTCTACAATTATTATTTTTATATGATTAACTGGCATTTCCTGTTGAAATGCACTTTTCATCTGATAACTTATTTTCTTTTTAATCCTCATGCTGTTTTTGTTAAGAAAGCAATGTGATATGACCTGGAGCAGACTGGGGAGGAATAAACCTGAATATCTGGTCTTCAAAAACATCTCTTCTGTTTTCTTGCTGCTGCACAGGTTCTGGCAGGTTACCCTGTGATCACACTGGGACAATAAAACGTTCACTGGTAGTGCTTGCCGTCCCTGTCGTTGAGTGTACTACTCCATAAAATAATGGCTGACTCGAGTATGACGTCAGACAACTCTTCCGTTGGGGACGCAGTATCTGGTAGAGGAGAGGGTGCTTCCGATGAGGATGAGGATCTTTACTATATTCCTGAGAGGAGAGCGTCTCTTGACCTGGGACCAACTCCTATGGACACCAGCCAATGGTATGTTGAGATCAACGGCTTTTTAGCCTATAAGGGTCATTTGTCTCTCTCTTCTTTAGGTCCCAACTGGTACTTTCTAAAGGACCTAAATAGACATATAATCACTTGAATAATACAGAGATTGAAAGAGTGTGTGCAGGTGATGCAGAGGGGGGAAAAGTATCACTTAAAAGTAATGAAAGCAGCATTTACTTGTGGACAAAATAAAGCACAAGGGCTTTTAGTACTGTTTAAGTTTCATAGCTATTTGGTAGAATTATTGATGTTATACAATCTACACTTGAATGTAATTTAATCAGAAGAGTTCTGTGTATAGCATTAGAAGAATGCACCAATAATCTGTAAAACAAGAAAAAGGGGTTTATTAGATTGTATGGCTATAACTGTTAAGTGAAAATGTGTAAATGTAACAAAAAATACGCCCTCTGGACACAACTAGAATTAATCCAAGTTCCCCCCAAAAAGAAAAACATCCTCACATGAAGCCCAAGTATGTGCTTGTCTATCAACTTTCTTCAATTTCAGTTAAAAATACCTGACTTGATGCTACTTGTAGGAGTCCATTGAGGTCAGAGTGAACTGCTAATTCTGCTTGTACTGTAGTATTTAATAGTGCAATTGCTCTGTGAAAACCAAGCAGCTAAATGGAGATCCACCAATCAGCTTTTACTGGTAAAAGTTTGAAGTTTGTTGTCCAGTTTGAAGAACTATAAATTATAGTTTTTAAAATATATACTTTTAGCCTTCTTGCTGTCAGTAGAGGCAACGTCACACTGCTGCTACCTTCAGACAGTCCTGTGAGGTTTTGGGGCTGAAGTAGTGCAACTCTTACTTCGGTACAATTTTTGGGTCATCTACCCACCTCCGCCAACTGGCTGGTCAGTACTCCAGGCAGCACTAGCTGGAAACTGCTTGATCTTCAGCAGGAGCTTTCTATTCAGTTTTTTTAATATTTCACCTGCTGACACCAACCAAGGCTAACCAATGGAAAATATGTTTGATTTCAATTATTGGAAGGTTGATTTGTGCATCATTTCAACTAAAAACCTCTACCAACACTCTTCTTCAGGCATTTTGTGGATCAGGCTTTGACTCCAGCTCAGAGCTATGAAAAATTGAGTAGTGAGGGCCCAGAAGAAATGGCAGACGAGGGATCCCCTACAAGGTACAAGAAGCATTAAAATCTTACAGAAAGCTTAAGCAAGGCACTTATAATTGTTTAAAGTGCTCACATTCAAATCTGAGAATTATGCTGAAAGAAATGTATTTCTGTATTCATAGGCACACTATAATGCTGTTAAAGTGTCATTGTTTTCCTGGTTTTAGTGTCCGGATGGAAAGAGCTGATTCATATTCCAGCTGCTATTCCATTGACAGCAATGACTGTGAAAAGATAATTCCTAAGTAAGAAACGTGACAACAGTGATGGGCTTTAACAGTTAAACATATGCAGCAGTTTGATATGTGGCCCTGTAATGTAATGAAGCCTGTGTGTTGGGCTTTCACCAGGGAAAAAAGTAAAGATGACATCACAGAGACCATGAATGAGCTCGAATTAATCCAAGACCCAGAGGAAATCAAACATCCATCTTTCACCCTGCAATTCACTTTTAAGGTCTGATTATGTTGCACTGTTACCTTTACAAGGCCTTCAAAAACAGTTTAAGCTGGAAGTGATTCATTTATTTGCCCCTTTTCCTGTCAGGCTCTGTGTGACACCCTGAAGAAGCTACAGATGGATGATTTTAGGATGTTCAAGTGGAAGCTGTGGACTCATTACCCGCAGCCTTTCAGCGCCTCTCAAAGCATGGACATCGTGGATCTTGTGGATCGACTGCTGGAGACCTTCAGCTGTGAAATGTCTGTGCAGATCACCAGAACCATTCTCGTCAGCATCAAAAAGAAAAATATCGCTGACCATTTGCGGACGATGTATATCAAAAGTGAGAACATTTTTCATGTTCATTTCCAATTAATAACAACAAAAATGATTCATTGCTGTGAAAAAGTGTTTGCTTCCTTACAGATTTCTTCTGTTTTGCCTTGTTTTTCCGCTCACACTTAAATTGTCATGTCAAACAAATGTTAAAATCAGATAATCTGAACAAATGCAAAGCACAGTTTCCAGACGATTACCACAATTTTTTTGGTTAATTTAACTAGCCACAAACAGCTTTGTTGAATAATTTCAATAGTACCTATCTGACGACATGAAGTAGGCTAAAGAGCTCAAAAAGTAACACATCTTGTGAAAATCTAAAGAAATCCAAGAACAGATGAGAAACAAAGATCTTGATCTTAAGCTGATGTTTTTTTCTTTCAGATCAAGTACGTCATGAATTATGTGATTTTCTGATAAAGAAGTATGGCGAAGAGTTGACCATCGGAGGAGAAACAATGCCCCTTGATGACATCTACACAGACCTCTTTATTTTATCACATTCTGACAATGGCCCAAATATTGAACATGAGATCATGAAAATAAACAAGCTGAACACCAAGAGGAACCCAGACGATCGGCTTTCTTTAGCAGAAACTCTCTCCCAGGAGTGGATAAGCAAGACCTATACAAGGCAGGTCTATCTCATTGGACTGGCAGGATCGGGGAAGTCCACGTTTGTCAAAAAGCTAGCCCTTGACTGGGCTCTGGGGCGATCTCACCAGCATTTCTCTTTTGTCTTTCTCCTGACACTCAAAGAGATTAACCAGTTTGAAGGCTCTGAAATCTCTCTAGAGGACATAATGGAGAATCTTTACCCAGTGACAAAGAAGTTAAAAACAGAGGGCTTGAGGTATGAGGACAGTGAAGCCTTGTTTATCTTTGATGGTCTAGATGACTACCCTGGGCAATTTGACTTTTCACAAACAGAGATTTTCTCTGACCCCAGTTGTCCCATCGCTCTGAACATCCTCCTGGTTAACATCCTCAGAGGCCGGCTCCTCAACCACGCACGATTCATGGTAACAACCCGGCCGCAGGTTGATCCCTGCGGCCCGTGGGACGGCCATTTTGATGAGATAGAAATGGGCGGTTTCTCCGACACCAGCAAGGACGAGTATTTCAAGAAGAGGTTTAAGGACCCAAATCAGGCAGCCACAGTCATCAAATATGTCAAGTCTATGAAAACTCTCCACATCATGTGCCACCTGCCCTTGTTCTGCACATTGGTGGCAGATGAGTGCCAACGCATCTTTGGAGAGATGGGAACAGGAGCAAAACTCCCTAGGAACATCACGTATATGTACACGAAGCTGCTGCTGAAGCTTCTTAACATTCGTAGAACAAGAGCTCCGGCTCTCAAACCAGAGGAAGAGCTGACATTTCTCATGGGACTTGGAAAATTAGCCTTTACCATGTTGGAAAAGGGTGAGTTTCGTATTAACAAGACAAAATGGCCTGAAATCTCTAATGTAGAGGCAGTCCCTAGAAGTGGCCTTTGCACACAGTACATGATAACTCCATATGTCTTGTGTAATGAGGACGTGGTGAGTTTTATCCACCCCACCGTACAGGAGTACATGGCTGCTCTTTATGCATATCTCTCCTTTACAAACCAGGACAAGAACATTTTTGATCAACTTGTGAAATCCAAATTCAAAATTAGCTCCAGGGGACCCAGAATAATGGAGCTGTACAAGGCAGCGATGGAAAAAAGCCTGCAGTGTCAAGATGGCAAGCTGGACATGTTTTTGCGTTTCCTCTTTGGGATGGTATGTAAACCCAACCAAGAACTTCTCCAGCCATTTCTAAACTCTTCTGCAAAGATCGTAGACTTAACAAAAGACTGTGCCTCTCTCATCAAAAAGAACAAAGGGCTTCACCATCCTGATAGGTGTCGTAGCAACTTGGAGCGTTGCCTGGAGGAGTTGGACATGTGAATCTTTGACTTGGCTCCAAGTCTAATTGACTATTAAACAGACGATCACTACACATGAAGACAAAGTAGTGCACTTTTGTAGCCAAATAGTTGTTTGCATGGGTAAGACACGTATGCTGGCAATTTATGTTTGAGTAGATATTGTATTCATATAGTTTAGGAGCATATGAAGAAATACTGCTAGAAGAATTTTATTATTTATGTGAGACGCTATCAGGATATTGTCTGAGTGATCAGATCTTCATGATTTCTCGCTATACCTTGAGTGGTTTCAGTAGCTTCATGATCTTTGCCACATGTTGACATGTTACAACCCCAGCCCTTAGTACTTTTTATTGGGATTTTGTATTATACACCAAAAAAGCAGAAGTAAATGTGAGGAGAAACAAAAAGGATTAATCATTTAAAACATTTTTAGAAACTGTTTAAAACTTTGCCGTTACTGTATATCAGCCCTCCTAAGTCGATATTTTGGAGAACCACCATTTGCTGCAATTGCAGCTGCAAGTTTTGGGTTATATCTGCCAGATTTTCAGACCTAGTGACACTTTATTTTTCCATACTTAAAAATAGTTTAGTCAGACTGAAGGAGTGCTTTGAGCATCAGTTTTCATGTTTTGCCATAGATTCCTAGTTGCATTTAGATCTGGACTTTGAGCCATAATAATTCATGAATATGATTTAAACTAGGTCATCCCATCATAGCTCTATGGTTGTATGTTTAAGATCATTAGATTGAACAGTGCTCCGTATCATGATTTTCTAACTAGGGGATTTCTGAAGACAGCTGGTTGTACTGGATTTTATTTGGGGGCATCAGTAAAAAGGGGGCTGAAAACAAATACATACCACACTCTTCATGTTTTTATTTCTTTGAAAAAAAAAAAAAAAACCCTGATAATTAGCCTTTCACCTCGCAATTATACAATGCTTACTGTTTATCACATAAAATCCCAATAAAATGCATTCAGGTTTCTGGTTGTAATGTGACAAAATATGATCATGTTGAAGGTGAACTGACACTTTTGCACAGCATTTTATATTATAATCTGCAGAAACCTCCAATATTACTAAACTGGATTAAGCAGAAATTTGGAAAAGTCCAAATCAAAAATCTAGAAAAAGGAGCTCTCTGCTGTCACTGTGAGTTTTCTCATCTAAAGCCTGTGGCAGGGTTGTGCGTCGGATCTCTCTTCCTGTCATCTATAGGTTTACAGATACATTAATATTTTGGTAGCTTTGCAAGGTCACATAGGATGTAACTGTAAAAATGGTAAACAACTTGAGTCGTGCAGGGATAGATTTTGGAAATGCCATCAATCAGTCTTCTTTGCATAAATCTAAAAGCATCCAATTCTCTGTCAAAAATAAATAAAGCCTGGAAAAAGATATTTCTCAGTCAAATTATTAATATATTAATATATATATAATAATTCTTTAATTTTCAGAAACACTGATCTGGACAGTTTTTTTTTTTTTTTTTTTTTTTTTTAATTCATTATATATTTTTCATAATAACAGAATTACCCGTTAGGTTAATGTTTGACCTTAAAGGAGGAGCTCACAACAGATTTAATTATGAGAAAAAGTTTTAAAGACTTAAGGTGGAATCCCATGTTTTAGGGTCATCTTTTCCTTTAGCTTCCCCCCTTGCTCTTGGCAACGACAAGACACTCCATTAGGGAAGCTCATACATTACTCATTACATGTATGTACACATGCAATCTTGAATTGCATGTATCAGGGTTCCTACACAGTCTTAAAGTGGGCGTGTTTTTTAAGTGTTTTATGGGACAAATTTGTATGGAAAAGAAATTGTATTTCAAAACCTTATTCCCTTTCCCATATTGCTGATAAATATTGGAATCTTTAAAAGCTTTAAAAAAAACTGGTTTGGACTGCTCACAAAGTATAAATATATACACTTTTGAAGAAATAAAATGAGGACCAAAGGAACAGTATGTACATGCATTTGCAACCATTTTTATTCATGTTTTTTGTACACAAAGGAAATATAAGGCTTCTTGTGACAGTGCAGATATGTTTATTTTGTTTCCCAGAGTAGCTGACTGCACTGGCCTAATAATGCGTAAGCATTGCAACATTGTGTGCTTAAACGCAATATAGCAGAATTAACTAGTCAAGAGAGACAACAGCATGTTTGATATTACAAAAGCCACCACCTCACACATACTCAATATTTCAGCTTTTGATATTCAAAAGAGCATATTACGATGACTTATCAGCAAACAAAACGGAGTAGTGAAAAGCTTAGTAATTTATTTTTGTAATATTCTGTATATATTCAGAAATCAATATAAAGTGCCTTAGTGCAGCATCTAAATGAGCGATATCAGCAGTTGAAAGCAATTACATCACAGCTTGTTTACGTTTCAGACAAAATATTCACTCTGGATGTTTCAAACTTTTATCTTGCAGCCAGTGTTTTGATTTTGTGCCTTTTTTTTCCTTCTCCACACTACTGTTGTAGCTGAAGGGACTCATTCTCCACTACAATGTACAATTCATGTCAAATGTGCATATTGCAAGATGATCATTATTTAGCAGCTGCCTTGAATTTTTCTGAGTTACCACTACAATCGGTGTTTGTTAATGTTATGAATTTTTGTGCCATTCCTACTGCATTTGTCACAACACAGCAAAAGGTGGAATTTAAGTCCTCCAATGTGACGTTTTTCAAGAGCAAATTCTTCTGTAGGATCGAGCCTTCCATTAAAGATGATCTAAAACAAGATTTTTCATTGCAATCAGATCCAAGTTTGAAGCAAAAGATGCAAACAATTTAGACGTTGTGGTGTGACTTCTATTAAAGTGTTTTTAAAAAAATCCTTACTCGTTTGATTCGATTATTCTGTCATGGCTGGGTGATTCCTCAGGGAAAGTACCATCGACGAGCCAGTAGATAAGAGCCTCATCGACTTCACAGTTTGGTAATGCGTCACAGTGGAGAACCAGTTGCTCGCCTGGAAAGATAAGCAAACAGGGATTTCATTTGACCTTATATGAAAGCAGAACAAGAATTTTAAACAATGGATCGTTTTCGGTATGAATATCGGAGGATAAATAAACAGATAAACGATGCATCAGTTACCTGGATCTGCTTTTATTTGGTGGTGGAGAGGCCCGATGATCTTTGGAGAGTCATACTCTGAAACTGAACAGCTGAAATGAGCCAATATAATAAGATGAATATAAACCTGTTATATTTAATTGCTCCTTACCTGGAAAGCCATCAGCAAACAGCAGGCACAGACATCCCAAAGCTGTTGCATAGACCACAAAATGATCACAAAAAATGGCAAAAAACACACTGGCACTCACTGTGTTTCCATCAATATGCACAATTACCTTTGATAACAGATTGCAGCTTCATATTGATCCATCCAGTTAGCAGCGTCTACTGTCTACAGTGTGAAGCTTGGGATCCCGTTATATATTTGCACACACTTCCCCTTCGCCCACTCAGTTTATGGGGATTTCCTCACAGTTTTGTCCTTTGTGTTCCTTTGAGGTCAACAGTTTTCTATTGTGTATCCTGAGTAACTTACAGTTGAGCATGTCTTAGTTGTTATGCCTGGTGATTCAGTGGAAACCTTGTAAACGTGCAGTCCATAGATAATACACAATCTAAACCCTGTGACAACTGTAGGCCTGTAGTACAGACCTGTTAGTTTTTGATTTGAAGCTTTTCAATGCTTTTACTGTTGAAAATTGCTGCAAAAATAAATAGATATCTAGCCCAGGGGTCTAAAACCTTTACAATCTAAAGAGCCATTTTCGAGCACATAAATAAAACTTTAGAGCCGTAAATGTTACCTAACATTTTGAAGATAGAGAACTTGAAATTTTTGATGAATATCTGATATAGAAAATTTGTCATTTTTAAAGAATATTTTTTTATGTTTTAAAATAATGAAAAACAAACCTTTTGCAAAAAGAGGATGGATACATTTTTGATGGGATGTTATTTGTGGAAAGCTATGGAAACGAAACAGGCAGTTTCCAACATAATGACCAAAAAAAAAAAAAATAAATATGTTAAAAAAAATAATGCTGGTACTTTTAGTTTCATGCGGTTGTAGAAGTTCAAAACAATAAATCCATGAAAAAAATGAAAAAAACGCTAAAAACCTGCATTTGTTATTATATCTATATTTAAAAAGGGGCCACAGGTTGCAGACTCTGATCTAGCCAGGATCATGTTTATTTATTTATTTTTTTTAACTAACCAGCTAGTTAGTTAAAGCTAGCCTTTGAGTATCTTTTTGTTTATTTGACATTTTTTTATAAAGTTCCTCCTTGGCCTTTTAATAGCAAGACCAACTAAATAACCTCTATTACTTAAGTGTTAAAGTGTGAAGATATTGCTAAAATTAAATAATCATTATGTCAGGGTAATCAGAAAGTTTCATAACAAGTGCAGTGTAGGAATCCTGGGCTTTGTATGATTAAAAGGTTTTCCCCAGTGACTGGATGCTTCCAGTCACAAGACATGTGACATCAGTTTTAAGAAACCTGCGTATCTGAGCTAAAAATGTAGCAACGAATGTAAAGCAGCAAGATGAGTGATTACACTGAAAGAAGAGAATGTCAGGGTTCATATATTTGAGGAAGTAATGATTTGTGACGTTTTCAATTCAAAATTTATGACTCAACTTTCCAACATAAACATGACAAATTCCAGCATGATACTTTTTAAGAAATATTTAAGACAAATCAGTAAAAAGCACCTTTCTAATGATCTTGAAAACCAGTTTACTAGTTCAACCAAATAACAAATCACATGAGTGTGACGCTGTGTGAAACAAATCCCAGGAAATTAACAGATCTCCAGAGTGAGAATACTAATAAAATTCAAATAAATCGTGAATACAGATATGCGGCTATAAATATTTACAAAAAGTAGACACTTTTGTTGGTGTTTTAGTTTAATGTTAGGCCCACAGTCTTTTTTGAGCCAGTGCATATCTTCTCTGTCCATTGAGATCGTTAGTCCAGGATCACTCCAGACCGAGGATGTAGTTGATACCTTGGACAAACCCGATGATAACAGGTTGCCAGGCTACCAGGTATCGAAGCCAGTCTAAAAGCTGTCCATACATGACATGTGGTCTTTCCCAGCTGAAGAAAATAGTGAAGGAAAACTCGAAATAATCAGAACTGATATGAAGTTAAAAATGAGTGTTAATGTATAACCTTAACAACCGAGCTTTAGAAATTAAATTAGAATATCAATGAAAATGAACCTAATCGAAGAAGTTAAGCTCATAAAAAGTCATTAGACACAGATTGATACATTTCAAGTTTCACTATCAGATGACTCCCCAAATGGTAATTGACTGTGGAAACCTTCACACTGGACCTTGGATTTCTGTTCCTCCAGACTCTGGGCCCTTGCTTTCCAAATGAAATGTAAACTTTACTTTAGACCACTGAGTAGCAGTCCGGTATTTGTGTGTGGTGGCTCTTGATGCATTGACTCCAGTTACAGTCAACAACTTGTGAACCTTCCCTCTTATTCCTGCACATTTCCCCCCCCCAACCCATTTCTTCCTTCCACTCAACTTTCAATTGATATACTTGGATACATCACTTTGTGCTTCTTTAGAAATACCCTTTTGGGGCTCACTCCACTTGTGGATGGTGTCTATAATTGTTGGCTGGACAACTATCAACTCAGGACACTGGATATGGGATGTAACACATTCATATTAAAAATATTTCTTACTGGTCTTATGCGATTATAAATTACTATTAACTAATATTAAATAATATCAAATTAGTAACTAATTTTGGGGATTTCATTAGCTGTAAGTTAAACTCCTCTAAATAAAAGAAATAAACTCATAACATATATAACTGTGAGTAATAAATCAAATTCCTTTCTTGAATTGAAATGTTAAAAATGATCTTTTTGATGAACATCTGATTTACTCGCACGCACCTGTAGAATCCCATTTCTGTTTCTGTCACATGCTTCTAATTTGGCTTTAACTGATCCATGAAAAGGAACAAGAACTCGATATGCAAGTTAGAAATATCCAATACCTTACTGTTAATTGACAGTAATTGGTGTGCTTAAAATAGCAGCTAAACTTTACTGTCCCAACTCCCGCTTCATGAGAAATACTATATTACTGTTTTAATAAAGAAGCACATAAGGTTTTTTTGACTGATGTTAAAATTAATCTGTCAATAAGCTTATCTACATTTACATTAATACCTTCATTCCACTAGATTTGAACTAAGAATATAGAAGACAGTTTATTATTCAGTTTAATTTCTTAAAATACTAAATAGCAAAATTTAATGCTGAGCAAAAAAGGTAGTACTTAAAGTTATGTTTAAAGCTCGTGATCTATATCTGAAATAATCACAAGGATACGGATTACTGAACATCCTCTTCAGGTCCACCTTCTCCTTGCAGTACGGACACATCTGCTTCTTCCCAACGATGCACCAGCCTCTTATGCAGAACTCATGGAAACTGGACATGGAGTTAAGGCTTCATGAAACACCAACTTGAACCTGGGAAACTGTTAATATTGAAGCTTCAACAACAGAATAGTGGCAGTGAAAACACTGATTGCAGTCAGGTGACTCATCTCCCACCTAACTGGCAAAATCCAGGAGTTCATGGGAAAAGATGGACATTAAAACATAAAAGACCCCATTTTTGGAGGAGGACAGGTCAAAAGAACAAACATACCAGTAGGTGGCAGTAAGAGGATATTCTCAGAATTCAAACAGGTTATATTTCTTTTTAAAACCCCAAAAAAGAGATGCAGTTTGATTATCGAGTTTAACAAATAAGTGAATATGATTAGTACAGTGTTGACATATTCTTTGTTTTAGCCATGTTGAAAGTTTGGAACATGTATTTGAGGTTGTTAGTTTGAGTTTGAAATGACTAAATGTTGGCTATAATCTAAAAATGTTTTTTTTTTTTCATCTAAAACAACGTACTGTTTGGAATGGATTATGTAAATAAACATTAAGGATTTATGATTACTATTCTATGTGCAACATATTTTATTCAGAGTAGTCAATTTTTTAAGACCTTTATGTTCAGTAATAATATCCCAGTCTCTCTTTTTCACTGGCTGTTAGCAACACGCGTTTGCAGTCGGGTCATTGATCAGTGCACACTACCCGAGTGCATCCAGATCCGCCTCAGAAAATTCCAGATTGATTTTGACCAAGGTCAGGTCGGTTCTCCTCACACACTTGCAGACTTCCAGTTCTCACCTCTTCTCACATTGAGATTTTTGTATCAGGCAGAAAATTGTGTAGTGCTGCCTCAGCTTTAGTAACTCAGTTAGCAGCAAACTGTGGGACATAAAATTTTATGACAGACCAACACAAAGTGGTGCACACAGAAGAAAAATTGTATGGGTTTTTTTTTCTTAACAACTTTTAAAATTTTTGTTAAGTCCATTTTCCTCTGATACTCTTTAAAAAAAAACAAAAACAAAAAAACAAAACAAAAAAAAAAACAAACAAAAAAAAACATATTTTGAGGGTAACACAGAGCCTGTTTGGAAAGAAAGCCATGAGAATTCCTGTGTGCAGTTTACCAACATCACCCGAACACACTATTCCCACAGTGATGGGAACAGTGGTGGCAACATCATGCTGTGGGGATGTTTTTCTTCAGCAGGGACAGGAAAGATGGTCAGAGTTGATGGGAAGATAAATGAAGTAAAATACAGGGAAATTCCCCTTTAAGCAGGACAATTACCCTAAACATATAGCTACAGCTTCAATGGAATGGTTTAGATTAAAGCATAATTATTTGTTAGAATGGACTAGTCAAAGTCAACAACATCCAACTTGGAGTCTAAGTCTTGATAAGGTACGTATGCAGTGGCTCTCCAACCAACCTGACGCTTGAGTTAGTTTGCAAACAATGGAGAAGAATTTCTCTCTCTCTCTATGTGCAAAGCTTGTAGAGACAAAGAGATGCAGCTCTTACTGCAACAAAAATGGTTCTACAAAGTAGTGGTAGATTATGAAAACCATATACATTATTATTATATATTATTACCTACTTTATGTTGGTCTATCACATAAAATCCCAATAAAACACATTCAGGTTTGTCGTTGAAATGTCAAACAATTAAAGGGGTGTGAATACTTTTGCGAGACTGAGGTGCAACATCTGGCATCATGATGTGACAACAATAACCTGATTCTGAACATCAAGAAGACCAAGGAAATTGTAGTGGATTTCTGCAGAAACAGAAAAAAACCCACTCCCCACTCTCTGTTAGCAGTGAGGTGGTGGAGAACGTTACTAACTTTAAATACCTGGGAGTAACTATTTCGAAGGAGCAAAAACATCTCCTCAGCTGTGGGGAAAGCACAGCGACACATGTAGTACCTGAGGAAGTTGAGGAACACCCGCAACACTGTCGGTCACTGTAGGTTTATTTGTGTAGGTTTATTTGCAGGTAATTCCAGTCACAAGCCATCACAATGGAGCACATGTCTGGAAGCTGCAGCTCATGAGCCACAAGTGGCTCTTTGAACCTTCCATAACAACTCTTAATAACTAAAGATGCTAAAGAACCACCAAATGGTTTTAAATAAAAATAACAAGTGCAGGTTTTAGCAGATTTTCAGTTTTTTCATGAAATAACATTGAATTTCCACAACAAGTTGCCTCTAAAGGTAACGGTAATATTTTTTAGGTCTATTTGTCTTGTCATTTGGTTGGAAACAATGTGCTGTTTTTAACATCATCTTCCACAAATATTAACATCCTATAGAAGAAAACCCAAAAATAGAAAACCTAAAACCTAAAAATAGAAATAAAATGGCAGTTCTTTAAAAATAACTGATTTCCTGAGTAAGTTTTTTTTTTTTTTTTTTTTTTTTAATTATTAGTTGTGTTTGTTTAAAAGGTCATGTAACATCTGTGGCTCTAAATGAATTTTATTTAGCTGGACTGAGGGCAAAAATGGCTCTTAAGATTGTATAGGTTGCAGACCACTGCTCTGGACGCACATGGAGAAACATGTTAATGCCAAATTTGAAAATAGGTACAGAGTGTTCTACTTGTTATTCAATCAGGTAGAGTGCATGCCAGAAGCAAATATGAGCAAGGCAGGAATTTGTGCAGTTTACAACGTTCAACAGATTCCAATCATCACTGGGGAAGTAGCATCAGGTAATTTAAACCGACAGACAACACAATCTGGGATAAAGGTCAGGCAAACCCTGCTAATTCCTCTTTACATTGTGAGAAACTGCATGTTGTGGTTCCTAAAACAAATCCTAAAAACGACATCACTGACATAGTACACAACTCATGATGCACCTCAACTTCCCTTTCACTGATAAGACAGATTCAAAACGCATGAATGTATATGTGACTGGAAGGATACACATGATTGCAAGATAATCTGTAGGTGTTCTCGATTATCCCTTCCTCACTGACATCTACAAGAATGGGCTGACCGCACACAGCACAGATATTGTCCGAAAGGTGCTTGGTTGGCATCCCGGATGCGCTGTAATACTGAAATGAAAAATACAAACGGTTCAAGTGACATTTACAGTCATTTCCTCTAAGACATGCAATTTATCTACTTACTCCAATGGTTGAGGCCATGAAGTCTGCACACATCTCAGCAAAGTCTCTTCCAAGGACCCCATAGTACAGCCCATAGAACAGCAGTGACACACCAAAGTCCATAGCATCTTCTGGCTTTATCCTGGAAAGATAATCAGCGAGCTAAACAAGATGAATTAATGCTCACGACTACAACAGACTAACAAAGAAAATGAAACTAAAGAAAAAGTGAACCCTGCACCTAAATGATCTATTTATCAGCATTTGATTTGGGATTTTTTTTTTTTTTTTTTTTTTTTTTTAAACACAGACAGCACATTTAAAACGGAAAACTTTAAACTTATGCTTCATTTTAGAATAAATAAACCTTATAAGAGTTGCAACCATGTTTTAAAGATGTCTGAACCAAATGACTGCCTCAGCATGTAAACAATGAAACTGAAAACAAAAGTAGTCTTCTCCTTGGCAACCACCTCTACGGAAAAAAAAACGGGAAGAAAATAGACAATTGTTAGGTGCAGATTGTATATTTCACTTTCCATAAAAGGTTAAGCTCTTCACATGATTTTTACATTAACCTTTGCAATTGCAAATTTTAGGAAGCAGACAGGCCCTTTTATGTTACATTTTTCTGAACCAAGTCACTCTTTAAGCAAGCAAATCAAATAAAATGATCAGTGGAGCACAGTTGTGATTTTCAGTTAGTGACAAAGTTAGGACTGTAAAGTTTCTTTCTCAGTCTAAGTGTGTGGTTCATTTCATTTCAGTTTATGTATATAGCACTGTCAGGGCACTTGCCAAGACAAAACCTCATTTGTGTACAGAAATATAATATAGAGTCAAATGTAATTACATACAGTGAATCCAGAAACTGTTCACAGCACTTTGTTTTCCACTTTTTGTTATCTTACAGTCTTATTCCAAGCTGTATTAAATCAATCTCTTTCCAAATACCCTAATATGAAAATATAGAAAAAGTTTTTAGCAAATATATTACAAATAGAAAACCAAGAAATCACATTTATATAGAGTATTCATAAACTTTGCCATGAAGCTCAAAATTGAGCTGTTTCCACTGATTATACTTGAGATGTTTCTGCAGTTTAAATGGAGTCCACCGCAAAAGACAGCTGACGGACTCTCAGACCATGAGAAACAAAATTCTCTGGTCTGATGGGACAAAGATTAAACTCAGGTGTGAATGCCAGGTATCATGTTTGGTAGAAACCAGGCAAGGCTCATCATCATGAAGAATGGTGGTGGCAGCATCATGCTATGGGGATGTTTTGTAGCAGCAGGAACTAGCAGAGTAGTCAGAATAGAGGGAAAGATGAATGCAGCAGTGTACAGACACACTGTGGATGAAAACCTGCTCCAGAGCTCTCTTGTCCCCCAGCTCCAATTACAGCTGAGGCTGTAACTGCTGCCAAAGGTGAATCAATAAAGCATTAAGCAAAGGCTGTGAAGACTTATGTAAATGTGATTTCTTGGTTTTCTATTTTTAATAAAGTTGTAAAAAACGTGTTTTCCACTTTGTCATAATGGGGCATTTGTGTGTAAAATTTTGATGAAAGAGATGAATTTAAAAAAAATTGGGAAAAGGCTGAAAATAATCACTGTGAATATTTTCCAGATTTTCCAGATGTACTGTACATTCCAATTCAATTCTAGTTCTAAAACAATGCAGTCCAGTCCAGTCTGGTTGCTACACAACCAGAAAAAGTAGCAAATGGGGCAAAGGAAAGAACTAATTATATAAACAGGATTATGAGCCGTTGTATTTTAATGTGTTCCCACATATACGTCGAGTTAACTGAGAGAAAGGAGAAATGAAACAGTGATGGGTCAGACAGTTTGTCCTTTGCTAAATAAAGCTCTGCAGCTGAGCAGAGCTAGTTATAACAGTTTCCATTCATAATGTGAATACATATCATACATATCAACCACAGAGAAACAAATCAAAAGAAAGCAAAGTTTTTGGTCATTTTGTGTACAGCTACTTCCAAAATTCAGCGACTCAGAAAGTTTGAATATTACAAATGACCAATAAAGAAACTGAATATTAAGACAGTAATGTTATGGCCATCATATGGCCACACAGTCTTGGGTAAAACTGCTGACTTGACAGCTGACCTGCAGACAGTCTCCACGATTAGAGAAAGTCACAAAAGGCCATTGCTACAGAAGCTGGTCTACTCATAGTGTGCTGCTATATGCCAGCATATGAATGGAAAGTTGAGTGGAAGAAAAAAGGATAGTAGAAAGAGGTTCATGAACAGATCCTGGAGTGAGTTCACTGTGTAGTATCAAGTCCAAAGTCAGTGCAAACATGTACCATTTCATGATTCCCTCTGTATACAAGCGTTATGGAGATGCTGATTTGATTTTCCAGCAGGACTTGGGACCTGCTCACACAGCCAAAACTACCAATAATGACTGTGCTTGATTGGCAAGGAAACTGGTCTGACCCAAACCCCACAGAGAATAGAGGAAGATGAGACACCAAACCCAGTAATGCTATTTAAGCAACCTGGGCTTCCTTAAGAGCTCAGCAGAACACAGGCTGGTCACCTCCATGTCATGGTGCATTGACTCAGGAATTCATGCAAAAGGAGCCAAGACTTCTTACTGAATGCCTATTCTATACAGCACATGGAAAAGCTTTCCAAAGGGTTGGCATTTCTGTTGTATTTTTTTTTTATTTGTCCTATATAATATTTTACATTTTATATATGAGTTTCAGTTTTGTTAATTAACTTACTAAAATAAATAAACTTTTTGATGGCATTCCGGTTTATCGAGATGCAGCAGTAGCACGATTCTTAAAGCAGCAGTCATAAAGAATTTGAAAACAGCACCATCTAGTGGTGATAAAATGTAAACACATCATGGATTCCGAGAACCTAAAAAATTGGTGAAGTTATACACCTTTCACGAACACTATATATCCACTTGAAATTTTACAATGTTTGAAAAACGGATACAATGTTTTTGTAAAATTATACATACCTGAATATAAGGTTAATACCAAAAAGTGTAAACATGACGACGCTGTAGCCAAATATTCCTATGGCATAGCTAATTTTGTACAGGAGGAGAAACCACTTGTACACCAACCTACAAATACAAACAGACAGTAAATGTGTTTGACCTGAGAATAAAAGAAGACTGTTTTCATAATTAATGTAACACAATCATCCACAACCTCTAAACTACAAACAGAGGAAGGTAACAGCATTAATCACTTTGTTTCAACAGGATTACTGAAATCTTTTTTTCAAGTGGATTACTGTCTATAACTGAAGTTTTTACACACATCTAAGTATGGGATTTACCTCGGCGTGGTGCAAGCCAGCGGCTTGCGAGTTGCACGGAAGGAGATGTATGCTGTGATGACGGAGAAGATGAACCATGTGGTCAGAAACCTCCACCAGTGGAGTTTGGTAGTGAAGTACAGTGGGACTACCCACATTTGGAACAGTGTCACCAGCTAAAAGACAGAATAAACAGTGGATGTGAACAAAGGACAAAACAAGATAAAGGTCAATGCAATCACAGATGAGGCAAACTGAAAACCATTTGAATAGGATTCATTTTTAAAGGATATTTAAGCGAGAACGGAAATATCAATTTTGATTTCTCTGTATAAGCAAACAACACTGCAGTGATTAGTTGTCACAATCTAATCTAAATGTAAAGCTGCATGTTCTTCACCACTGTAGATTTCACAAAAGTATTTTTCACATCAATGCAAACACACATACCGCTTGTCCCACTTGAACAGATTTTGTGACTCAGTATGAAAACCTTTACATGAGGATATTTCTAAATTCACACTCAGAGCTTGTGTCTTTTGTGCCTTACGTTGTACGACTTTGGGTGTCTCTGTTTCCACTGCACGAGTACCAGCTGGGCGACGACCAGGGTGACGATGAGGATCAGGACCATCTCTGCATGCATGGCCTCATGACCCTTGTGTTTGGCATGCATTCTCGCATGCTCCATTCTGTTGAGATAGATGTATATAAGCAACATATGTTAGCAAGCAGCCACATGATCAGAAGATTTATACCAAAACAGGATATGTGCTCATGCTGGCACATGTGCTGATGGAAATGCCTTAAATGGTGTTATCTTTAACACAAAGAAAGAGTAAAATGTTTTATATTTTGACTTTGGTAAGATTAGATTATGTCACAGAGAAATGCATTAAAGAGAACAGAAACAGAGTTATTTATTACTGATACACAGTTTTACAAAAGTAGTGCAAAAACCTTGTGTGTTATCGGCTAAAAACTTACTGACGTGTAACAATAAACTGTACAGATAAGGCCAAGTGTGGTGCATACACTAACCTCCATTTTTCTTCCGGCGAAAGCTTTGACACATCAAACTATAAAAAGACAGAGGAAAGGTTAGAAAATAAAAAAAAAATGAATAAAATTACAGTGTTAGTTTGTAAAAACCACTTTGTAACAACAAATAAAAATCTTGTAGTTCCTTCACTCTGGAAGATCCAAAACTACTACCTCTATCAAGGAACTTGCAGCACATTTTTTTGTCTTATGTGTTGTACTGCTAAAACTAAAAATTGGAATCAGTTGTAATTTAAAAAAAGCCTAATTTCTGCATCCCTAGATGTAACACTTTTACTTAACCTTTATTTAACAAAGTGAGACAATTGAGAGCTAGTTCTCAATTATGATTAAAATTATAATGATCATTAAGATCTAAATAAACCCACAATTTTTTTTATTCAAAAAAAAATCATTTTGTAGTTGTGGTTATCAGCAATTAGCACCAATAAAGTGACAAGTAACTGAAATTAGACATTTTTCTTTCCTTTCGCCTTATCACATTTCTACAATCACCTCCATGGTGAGGTGTTCTGAGCACATCCACCAGAAGGAGACCCAGAGGAAGACCCAGGGCACACAGGAGGGACTATGTTTCTCTCCTTGGAATTTCCCTGGAGGCCTGGCTCAAGTACTGTGGAAGAGGGAAATCTGGGCTTCTGCTGCCCCAGTGACCCAACCCCAGATTAAGTGGAAGAAAATGGAGGATGGATGAATTTTTTTTTTTAACATTGATCAGCTCCAATCTGTTGGGTGAATTACTGTTCATTAAATTTATCAAAACTGAAAACTCTCACTTTTTTTGTCATTTAATGACATTGAAGCTTTAATGGGAAATCTCTTCTAACTGCATTTTCTGATTAATTCAAAACTGTAACCTCTATCAAGAAGCATATAGCACTTTTTATGGACAATATTTTAGTACTTTTCAAAAAAAAAAAAAAAAAAAAAAGGAAGAAAATCAGAATAAGCAGGTCAGACCTAAAAATACCAAAACAAAATAAATAAATAAATATTGGGTAGTAAAGGCCAAATTGGTGCAATTGGTGCACCTCTAGCTAAATTGCTAAAGCAAATAAAGCGTTCTGGAACAACATTATTCACTGTAATTAACAGCTGCTGTCCCTCCCAGGTTGTTGAGCTTGTTTAACAACCTGAAATAAATTTAAAAGCCGGTAGGAATCACTGACACATGCCTCTCCAGTCATACTTGCCTCAAACAGCAAAGAAATGTTAATTGTCATCCTAAGCCGGAGTCCAAGTGCAGGTTCAGATGGGCTAGAGTATAATATTTTGTATTAATTGGTGTGTAGTATAATATTGAATAAGCCAATTATTTTTTATTGAATGTGAACTTGATTATTCAAACATGATCAGTTTAGCACACGTTTGGATCCTATTTGTTGTTATACTGTTATTTCACTTTACTCAACAAGATGAAGGACAACCAGGCCAAAGGTTACAAAATCATCAATATATGGATTTTATGAGTATTTCAAGATTCTGCGAATTTATCTAAACAAAGTTGAAATAATAACATAACTGACTTTTCGTCTGTCTAAATGACCCTTGTTTCGTGTACTCCAGTCTCATCACTTCATTTTATAAAGTTGAATTGAATCAAAATACTGAAATGTCACAGGAAGTGCTAAAATTACTTCCACTGAAATTACCCGACCTTTGAGCCCCACCAGCCACATCATCTTATACCAAAGACAATTTTAAAAATGTCACTCACTCCTCTGCGAAATTACAAAGGAGGAAACAACTTATAATCAAGAGAAAAAAGGAAGAACAGAAGTAGCTTTGATTGAGTAATAGCAGGTGGTGCTTATGATATTAGCAAGGGTGTAGTTTAATGTTTTGTTTTTGTTGGGTTTTTTTATTTATATTATTATTATTATTATTATTATTATTATTATTATTATTATGTGAAGTGTTGGTCCCACAAGTTCAGCTGTCAGTTTAGCTGACAACGTCCTTTCTCCCAGACACCGCAACTTGGTAATGGTTATTTAGTTAACCGAGGCAGTTAGCTGCTTTCAGAATGGGCTAAATCTGGGAGTAGCAGCTAACTCAGAAGCTAGCTCCTCCCCAGACTAAACTACGGCTGCTTGTTTAATCTGTCACTGTCGGTGCGGCCCATTAGTCTAACCTGGTTCGGTTCATTATGCTGCTCCAGCCCGTGGTCGTGCTCCACACCGTCAACCTCCACCTCAAACACTCCAGCCATCTTCGGAGAGCTTCTTTATCGTTCCGGGGCCATTAGCATTAGCTGAGCATCTTAGGAGGGTCACTTCCGTTTTCAAACACCTTCAAAATAAAGTTATACATCAAATGTAGGTCAACTTGTAAAACTGGGTCTTTTTCGTAGCCCAACATTATTTCGTTCATGTTTTCATGAACCAGTGTATCACATATCAGCTGGTATTTAGCTTGTTTTAAATGGGTTAGAATACTGTCAATCATATGGGCTTAGTTTATAAAACTGTAAAATATTAATAATTTCCTGCTTGCATGACACTATAGTCTCTATTATTCTCTCCTTTATGGTAATTGTTACACTTAATGTAGAAAAAAAAAATTCACGACTCTATCAACAGTACATAAAACAAAGTGTTGCATCCATAGCAGCTCTGATTGGACTGTACTATAGCCTTGGTCAGAACATGTTACTGCAATATCAGATTTTACTGTGTGGAGAAATGTGGTGCCCCCACTGCATGAAACATAAAACTTTCCATTCTAACTCCTTGTTAACAGCCAAAACCCATGTGGTTCTAATTTTAAACAGAAATTTTCATTGTGCATTTCTTATTTTCTTCGTTGATTAGGCGTCACATTCTTTCTGAAGTCTATGTAAACTAATTGTTGTTACATCTTAGCTTTATGCACTTTTCTCTTAAACTGAACTGTAAAAGTGGAAAAGAAAACTGTTTGAAAAGCTGAAATTATGAATACCAGAACAAAAAATAGTATTAATTCCCAACATACCTAAAGAGGAAATTGCAAAAATTGAACTGTTAGAAAAAAAAAATGATCCTTATGGCATATATTTATTAAATAATGTTATGTGACAGATGTAATTGTCAAGCAAAACACAACATGATTACTTTAATTCGTTGTTTACCTGTAAACAAGCTGTGTTAAATAAAACTGAACTGAGCACGGACATTATGGGTGAATGCTACTTTTTGTTTATAAACCCACACATGTCATTGTTGGGGTTATTATCATTTGCATGTATGATCAATCTGCAAAAATAACTATACCCATATAATTTTTTTTTTATGTCTGTAACAAATGCCTGCTGTAACAACGTCTTAAAAATGACATCCCGCCACAGCTGAAAGGACCGTGCTCTGGTTGTGATTGGTTTGTGATTGGTTAAAGTCAGCCCTGATTGGCTGAAAACACCGGTACTGTCCATAGCAACAGTCTTTCTATGCGCTTTTGACTTGTTGGCGCTTAGTTTAAGATTCAATGTTGCTGAGCGCAAAAATCGTTGACTAGTTTTATTCTTTTCCTATCGCCGACCAAGAAGAAAGCGCTTAAACCTTCTGTCTGGAAATAAACAGCTACTCTACTATCAACATGCATGTGATTAAACGAGGTATCGTAACCAAGATTTGTCTTTTTTTCTGTGAGATAAGAAACTGAAGAAAGGTTATTGTTTTGCAAACTTTGTGCAATCTCGCTAAGGTAGTATACATGTTTGCACCGTGAAAGATAGCGTGTTTTATTTTACAGTTTAGTTGTGGCGTGCAGTTTCTTTGTGTGCAGTTTCAGTTTCCGCCGAAACAGAACAAAGACTTACAAAATGACAGGACTGACGATTTCTCTGTTCGTTCTAAGATTTGCTCTCTATTTTAATACATTCTTTATGCAAAATCATTTGTTTCCTCTAACAGATGCGTCTGAACTGAAACTTTAAATAAATAAACTTACTTTCTTTACTTGTTTATTTGTGTCTATTCTATGCATTTTGATGATTTTTATTTAAAAAAAAAAAAAAAAAAAAAAAAAAAAAAAAAGATTTACAAACTAAATATTGTGTAAAATATCAAAGTAAGCGTGTTGTGTTGGCGCGCTACTTTTGTTGCCACAGTAACTCGCCAAACAGGTGTTCACAGTGATCTTCCTGATCATGAGTGGCACCAAACAATAAATAAAACTGCGCTTGCCTTTCAATATTATTTAACTTCTCTGGTGATTTATTTCAGAAACTGGCTTAATAAATATGAAAACCTCTGTTGTGTTTTTCTTTTAGATGGGCGCCATGAGGCAGTTAGTTTTGATAAAATCACATCACGCGTTCAGAAGCTCTGCTATGGACTCAACAGTGACTTTGTAGATCCGGTTTGTAGATGTTTAATGTATTAAACAACATAAACGAATTAAACAGGAATGTGTATTCTGTCATAATCTCCTTTATGTAACCCTGGTTCTCTGTTTATGCAGGCCCAGATTACAATGAAAGTGATACAGGGTCTGTACAGTGGGGTCACCACTGTGGAGCTGGACACTCTGGCTGCAGAGACTGCTGCCACTCTCACCACCAAACATCCCGACTATGCAATCCTGGCTGCTCGGATTGCTGTGTCCAACCTGCACAGAGAGACCAAGAAAGTTTTCAGTGGTATGTATGCTGTTGATGTTCCATAATAAATGTCATATTAAGTGTCTGTGACTCGGAAAAGTATTCACACCCCTAAACTTTTGAACATCTTGTCAAGTTAAACCCACAAATTATAATGTATTTTATTGAGATTAATGCAATAGATCAATATAAAGTAGTACATCATTGTGACATGAAAGGAAAATGATACCTGGTTTTCAATTTTTTCAGTTGCTATTCAGCCCTTACTCTGATACCCTTTGATAAAATCCTATGCAACCAATTTCTTTAAGAAGCCACATAATTAGTAAACGGAGTCCACTTGTGTGTAATTTAGTCTCAGTATAATTTCAGCTGTTCTGTGAAGGCATCAGAGGTTTGTTAGAGAATATTAGCATTATTCAGCATCATGAAGAGCATGGAACTCAGCAGACAGGTCAGGAATAAAGCTATGGAGCCCTTTAAAGTAGGCTACATTATAAAACAATATTCCAGGCTGTGAACGTATTACAGAGCTTTGACTAATCCAGCTGCAACCCTGCGAAAACCATGCTATCTACCTCACCTTAAAGGCCCAACAGTGACAGCATTAATAAGAGAAGTAGCTCATGGTAACTCTGTAGGAGCTACAGAAATGCACAACTCAACTGGGAGAATCTGTCTGATTGTAATGCAACTAAATGTGAAAAAGTTAATGAGGTGTGAATAGTT
This sequence comes from Anableps anableps, assembly GCA_014839685.1. NCBI lineage: Eukaryota > Metazoa > Chordata > Actinopteri > Cyprinodontiformes > Anablepidae > Anableps > Anableps anableps. Next base: position 12,540,647 of record CM026078.1, on the reverse strand, counting down.
TTGCAACACACTGTACAGTAAAAGCATGACTTTTTACATTGTAATGAGTAACACAATCCATGCACCTTCATAATGGACTCCACTGCTTCCTGTACGATTTCATTGACCTCTGATGTGACTCAGTGGTAAAATCAACAACCTTGTCACTTGCTTCTCACACAGATGTAATGGAAGACCTGTACAACTATGTCAACCCTTTAAACAAACGTCACTCCCCTATGATCTCTAAGGAGACACTCGACATCGTCCTCAAACACAAAGCTGTAAGTCAACATTGGGGGAGGTGGTATCTTCTGTATGTCATCATTCTTCAGTTTTCTACTTGAATTGTGTGTAGCAGATATTATTATAAAATTCTCGATGCTTGCAGCTCCTCAACTCAGCCATCATTTACGACAGAGACTTTTCTTACAACTTCTTTGGTTTTAAGGTAAGATTTTGCTTTATTTTGCATGGAACATTTTAACAATTGCAAAAAAAAAAAAAAATTGACAGGTTTTCTTCTGTTCTTATAGACTCTTGAGCGGTCATATTTGCTGAAGATCAACGGCAAAGGTATGTTTCCTCACTCATTCAGAACTATTTTCATGACTTTTCTCCCCTCCAAATCATTTATCATTTGAAGACCTTAAATTGTTGATTACAACTTTACATAGTTGCTGAGAGACCCCAGCACATGCTGATGAGAGTGGCAGTCGGAATTCATAAAGGTGACATCGATGCAGCTGTTGAAACATACAACCTGCTTTCAGAGAAGTGGTTCACCCATGCCTCTCCTACCCTGTTCAATGCTGGCACCAATAGGCCTCAGCTATCCAGGTAAATAAGGTGAACACTATACAGTTCCTGTGAGAGGTTGACATTCACTTATCATGGGAATGACATAAATTAATGGTGCTAATGACTTTAATGAATTTGGTACAGAAGTTTTAATTGATCAAGGTCAAAATTGGACGTATAAGCTCAGATATAGACAACACAGATCATCTTTAGCAAATTTCACTTACACAATATTCATTTTGTTGTCATTAAGCTTTTGGCATCATTCTGCCTCCATATTTGACTACCCTTCTTATCAGAATTGGTAGGTCTCAGGTAAACTGGTTAGTTGGCAACAACCCAGCTTTTAGAAATAATCCATAAATTTTCATTAGAGTTTAGGTTTGGGCATTTCTGAAGCATAATGTTTTATTTATTACAAAAGCAGTTTTAATTTGTGTTTTGGATCATTTCCTGGGTTGTCCTTCAACATCTCAACCAATTTCCTTATGTGTAACAGTTTAGGTCAGATGGTTGACTCATGTACACAGCTGATCTTCCAACAGGACAATGGCCCCAAACACATTAAAGCTGGTTTTGGAATGGATAACCCTGGCTAACATTAAGTTGCTCTAATGGCCCTGACCTCCACCTTATCAAAAAATTGCACTCTATGCATAAAATCCAGGGTCTACTCCAGTAAACTAACCAATTTACCAGAGAGCGTGATCAGATATCCATCCAGAGGCTTGTTGATGGCTTCAAAAAGTGAATGGTTTGCTAAGGGACATTTATGCAAATATTAATGGGGTGTATGTACCTACTTATCTTTAGGTATAATCCACACAGGATTATACCTAAAGATATACCTATACCTACACAAAGAGGAAAAATGCAAAATAATTTTAAACTTGTGTGCTTAAGTACCATTTTTGAAATTCATTAAAGCCATTTTTTGTATCATCAGTCCTTTATGGGGAAAAAAAACCCAACTCAAATGCATCATTAAAAGTCTAAAATTAACATGACTTTCAGAACTATACTATGTTTGGAAACCTCTAATTGGAAGTGTAGTTTACTCAGAGAATGCAAAACCAAAACTTTGAAGTTCATCGTGATTTTGGTTTCCTAATTCAACATCTTGGATGACTTTTGCAGTTGTTTCCTGCTAGCTATGAGTGATGACAGCATCAACGGTATTTATGACACACTGAAACAGTGCGCGCTCATTTCCAAATCAGCAGGAGGCATTGGCCTGGCGGTCAGCTGTATCAGAGCAACAGGCAGCTATATTGCTGGGGTGAGCCACATAAAAATAGCTGAGTCTTAAATTCGAATAAACTTTCTTTTAAACAACCAAATGTAATATATATTCATGTTTTTCAGACCAACGGCACTTCTAATGGGCTGGTTCCCATGCTGCGAGTGTACAACAACACAGCACGTTATGTGGACCAGGGCGGCAACAAGGTGAGGAGATGTGCCAAAGATGTTCAAAAAGAAGGAGTCTAACAATGATGCATAAAAAGGTAACTGAAGGGCTTCTTAAACTTTTAACCACAAAGGCCATTGTGTTTGCCTGTCAATAGAGACCAGGGGCTTTTGCTGTATACCTGGAGCCGTGGCACTCTGACGTGTTTGAGTTTTTGGAGCTGAAGAAGAACACGGGTAAAGAAGAGCAGAGGGCTAGAGACCTGTTCTTTGCCTTGTGGATTCCAGACCTCTTTATGAAGCGAGTGGAAAGCAATCAGGTGAATCCTGAGAGAAATTTCTTGTCCAGTAGATCTGAGGTGGATTTAATACTAATATTTGGTGTACTCCTCTGTCCCTTTAGGACTGGTCTCTGATGTGTCCAAGTGAATGTCCTGGATTGGATGAGTGCTGGGGAGAGGAGTTCGAGGAGCTTTATACTCGGTAAACGCGGCACAACAAACTGTTTTTTTTTAACCAAGCAGTGCATTTTCAGGGCTAACATCTCCTGTTGATCATATCCGTCTTCAGTTATGAGAAGGAGGGCAGGGTAAGGCGTGTGGTGAAGGCCCAACAGCTCTGGTACGCCATCATTGAGTCACAGACAGAGACGGGTACACCGTACATGCTCTACAAGGATGCCTGCAACAGGAAGACCAACCAGCAAAATCTGGGCACCATCAAGTCCAGCAATCTCTGCACAGAAATTGTAGAGTACACAAGTAAAGATGAGGTGAATATACTGACCTCTACAGATTCAGATTGTTTCCCCATGATGCTATGATTAGCCTTCTGCAGTGCATTGATGATAGATATTTTCAGTCAGCTCTGCTCTGTCTCCAACTCAGGTTGCAGTGTGTAACCTGGCTTCCATTGGCCTCAACATGTATGTCACCCCAGAAAAGAGCTTTGACTTTAAAAAACTCGCATCTGTAACCAAAGTGATTGTCAGGAACCTAAACAAGATCATCGATATCAACTACTACCCAGTGCCTGAGGTATGATTTCAGCATTCATTACAGCTGGGAAGTTGTCCTTCCTGCAGCTACAGTTCCAGTCAGATATTTACATACATTCCAACACGGGCATCAATGTAGGGTTGCAACTAATGATTATTTTAGTTATCGATTAATCTATTGAGTATTCTGATGATTAATCAAATAAACATAAAAAATTTGGCATATTCTATAGATATTTAATTTAACCACTTAAGCTTCTTTTATACAATATTAGAAATACAAAAAGAAAAATTCAGTTTCCTTTTTAAATAAGAAACTAAACATTTTGTCTAAAATGCAATAACATTCCTTTAGTGAATGCTTGATCATTTGTAGCAAAGAATGCATCTCTAGCTAATAACAGCACTTCTAACATCAACATGTGAAAAGCTCAGCCCTTTCTGCTCGGCTAAAAGGCAATACAATGTAGAGCTAATCTGTTGATTTTTATTAACCAACTAATTGGATAGAAAAAGGTGATTAATAGTATATTTTTTTTTTACAGAATTTGAACTGGGTGAAGCTAAAACTACGCTGCTTGAGAAGCATTGGGTAGAACATATTTACAGACAAAGAAGGGTTTTTTTTTATCTTAAATGCCAAATGTATATATTTTTTTTATATAATTTTGGCTAAATTATTGCTCTGAATATGTTCTTTCAGCAATCATCCTTTTTGTGAGTCTGCTTACTCTAGTTAATTTATCAATTACTAAATCAACTGACAATTATCTCAATAATCGATTCATCACGATTATTCTGATTTATCGTTTCAACCCCACATCAATGTCTCATTAAGTTTTGGCTTTTAACTACGTGTTATCTGTCTATGTATTTCAGCCTGTGTGTGTAATTTTAACCCTGTGTCTATTTGAGATATGGACCACAATTAAAATAACATGTATTCCAACAGTGAGCGTATGTAAACGAGTGCTTGAAATTTCTTTTAACCAACACCTTCTGCTTCCTGAATTACAGGGTGAAAAATCCAACAAGCGTCACAGGCCTATAGGAATTGGTGTGCAGGGTCTGGCTGATGCCTTTATCCTTATGCGCTACCCATTTGAAAGCCCAGAGGCCCAGTTACTCAACATTCACATCTTTGAGACCATCTACTATGCTGCCCTTGAGGCTAGTTGTGAGCTGGCAGCAGAATTTGGCCCCTATGAAACCTACGCTGGCTCTCCTGTCAGCAAGGGAGTGAGTAGTTTTCACACATCCATCTGGGGATGTAGGGTAGAGGTGTTAGGTTATGTGCTGATCATGCTGTTCTGTTTTTTTTTTTTTTTTTTTTTTTAAAGATCCTTCAGTATGACATGTGGAATAAAACCCCAACAGACTTGTGGGACTGGAAGGCACTGAAGGAGAAAATTGCCAAGTAAGTCTACTTGAAATCTTCACTTGCTCTTGTCTTTAAACACCTCAGATTTCCTGTAGCACATGTTTTATTAATCCTTCACCTTAAACTTGTTTGTCCTTAGGCACGGTGTGAGGAATAGCCTGCTTTTGGCCCCAATGCCCACAGCTTCCACTGCCCAGATCCTGGGTAACAATGAATCCATTGAGGCATACACAAGCAACATCTACACTCGCAGGGTGCTCTCAGGAGAGTTTCAGGTCAGCTTAGAATACATTTGGTGCTTTGAACCTCTTAAAAACAGAAAAGGAAAAACAGATGTTCCCATCAGGATGTAGTTTATTCATGATCCAAATCTGGTTCATATAATAAGTCTGCATCCCATTTAATTTATATCCATTCAGTGACACTCCAGATTGTACAGAATCCGGTTTTCTTGGCAGTGTCAAATATTTTGTCCTAACAGATATTTCTGCTGAGCTGCCTCATGTTTCTAAAGATCTGTATCTGACTCTACAAATAAAGCTACAGTAGCACATAAACTTACATCTTGCTCTTATTTAATGGTGCTACTGCTAGGCTAATGCTCGCATGTTTACTTCCTGTTGTTGATCATCTGCCTTGTAACATGGGGTTTCAGTTAATCACGTGGAGACAAAGCCTACATTAAAAAAAGTTGTTCTCCAGCTTCATGAATTAAGCTATTTGCTTTGAATGTCATGAAATTTAATCAGTGTTTCAGCTGCTTTGTGTGCAGTTCTTCCCTACATGAACAGTTGTTTGGGTTGCACAGAGCTGTAGGAGCCAATGCCGTCTCTCTTCTACTGTGATTTGATAAAATAATATGCATAAAAATGTGTTTGCAACTTGTTCAAATGAAACTAGGCAATTTTGTGAAAATTGCTGATGCACGTCTCGCTGGGGGGTGTAACTGATAAAATCATGGATTATAGACCTGCAATAGCAGGAGTTGAGTTTGGTCTGGGAAAACTTTTGCTGATTATTTAAAAATACTGATATTGGAAACCCAATTACTACTCAAGCCATTCATAAAGGAAAAATTGCCCTAAAGCCTTTTAAATTTGTCTGTTGTATAGATTGTGAATCCCCACCTGCTGAAGGACCTCACTGAAAGAGAACTGTGGAATGAGGATATGAAGAACCAGCTGATTGCTCAGAATGGCTCCATCCAGGTAAAAAAAAAAAAAAAAAAAAAAAATCTGCAAGAACTGATTCATTATCAATCTTTTCATACTGTAAATCTTTTTGTTTTTCAAGAAACATATTTTATAACATGCCCTCACTTATCACTTAGGACATCAGAGAGATCCCAGATGATCTGAAGCAGCTATATAAAACTGTTTGGGAAATCTCCCAGAAGACTGTCCTCAAGATGGCAGCAGATCGTGGCACCTACATTGATCAGAGTCAGTCTCTGAACATTCACATTGCTGAGCCAAACTACGGCAAACTCACCAGCATGCATTTCTATGGATGGAAGTTGGTAAGTCAGGACCCTCTGCTCCCTCAGAGTATCAGGAACAACTCTAATCCCTGTTCATGTTTCCCTGCAGGGCCTGAAAACTGGCATGTACTACCTGAGAACGAAGCCTGCTGCCAACCCGATTCAATTCACCCTGAACAAGGAGAAACTGAAGGAAAGCCAGTCAACTAAGAGTGTGGAGGAGGAAGCCAGAGAGCGCAACACAGCAGCCATGGTCTGCTCCTTAGCCAACAAAGATGAATGCCTGATGTGCGGTTCCTAAAACAAGGAACGACTTACTCCAGCTCCATCACCATAATCATTCCCAACCCGATTTATATTTCGAGAAATTATTTGATGTTTTTGTGTGAACAAGTACAAATTTATACATGTATTTAATATTTACAGTATTTTTTTTAATCATAAAATATATGTTGCATTTCCATATTGTATAGAATTAATAGTATTTCATGAATTATTGCAGTTTTATTTTTAATGAATTGATTTTTGTTTTAAATGGAATAAATCATCTAGCATTAGATGTCGTTACTGCAATTATCAGAAATCCAAAAAAGATGTATTAAAAGATTAATTCATACTTTATTGCAGTAGCTTAATCTCACATTGAAAAGAACAGAAAAGTGCAACATTTAGTTTGAGTAAATTTTTTTTTTCTTTTTTTTTTTTTTTTTCTTTGAAAAACCTTTACAATAATTGTTTTATTGTCAATGCCACAACTAATGCCACACCTGGCAATTCCTTTAAAATAACATCTGAAGCAATTTTTAAATTGTACTTTAAGTTAAGACGAGCCCAGTTTGGAGGAACTTTTAATTAGTAATCCTATTTTCATGGGGAATAAATCAGGAGCCAGTTTCTCTTCAAAATGGGAAAGACAAAAGAATATACTACTCCACAGAGTCAGGTATGGATTGACCTTCATAAGTCAAGAGAAGAGTTGATGAAAATAGATACTGATCAAAACTTATCCACATTAGACCCATAATTAAAGCTTTTAAAACAGGAAGTTTGGTAAACGAGGCTAGTTGAGTACCTTTGTTTATCCTGCCACCAAGCACAATGAGCAGGATGGTAATGGAGATACAAAAAAAAAAAAAAAAAATCTCCAAAGCTCAGACCTGCAACATTTTTTTTATTGTGCTATTTTGCTACTGCAACAGAAGATAAATTGTTTTTAGTTTTTTGACATTTATACCGGGGGAGCTGATAAATGCACTGTGTGCTATACACTGCTCAAAAAAATAAAGGGAACACCAAAACAAAACAATGTAACTCCAAATCAGTTGTACCTTTGTGGAATCAATGTCACCAGTTAGGTAGTAACACTTATTGTGAATCAATTTCACCTGCTGCTGTGCAAATGGAACAAACAACAGATGGAAATGAGAGGCAATTAGCCAGTACCAGGAGATAGGCCAGTACACCAGAAGACATGGAGGGGGCCGTAGGAGGGCTACAACCCAGCAGCAGAACCGTTACCTCGTCCTTTGTGCAAGGAGGAACAGGAGGTCCATTGCCAGGGCCCTACAAAATTACCTCCAGAAAGGCCACTTATGTGCGTCCACATATAGGACCTGTGCATACAGCCCAACACTGTGCAGGATGATTGGCGTTTGCTAGGGAACACCAAAATTGGAAGATTTGCCATTGGCGCCCTGTGCTCTTCACGGATGAAAGCAGGTTCACACTGAGCACATGTGAGAGTCTGGAGACACCATGGAGAACATTATGTTGCCTGCAACATCCTCCAGCATGACTGGTTTGGTGGTGGGTCAGTCATGGTGTGGGGAGGCATTTCTTTGGATGGCCGCACAGCCCTCCATGTGCTAGCCAGAGGTCCCCTGACTGCCATAAGGTGCCAGGATGAGATCCTCAGACCAACTGAGACCATATCCTGGTGCAGTGAGGCCTTCTCATGCATGACAATGCTGCTGAAGTGTGTCAGCAGTTCCTGCATGATGAGGGCATTGATGTTATGGAGTGGCCTGCCCGTTCCCCAGACCTGAATCCAATTGAACACATCTGGGACATCATGTTTCGGTCTATCCACCAACGCCACGTTGCACCACAGACTGTTCAGGAGCTAACTGATGCTCTAAATCCAGGTCTGGGAAGAGATCCCTCAGGAGAACATCCCCCATCTCATCAGGAGCATCCCCAGGCGTTGTTGGGAGGTTATACAGGCACGTGGAGGCCACACGCACTACTGAGCCTCATTTAGACTTGTCTTGAGGACAGGCTGATTCACTGACATTGAATCAACCTGTCATGTTATTTTCCACTTTCATACTGAGTATGAATCCAAATCCAGATCTCCATGGTGTAATCATTTTGATTTACATTGATCATTTTTGTTATTTTCTTCTCAATCAATTCCAGTGTTAACAATAAAGTTTTTCAATGAGAACATTTAATTAATTGAGATCTAGGATGTGTTATTTTAGTGTTCCCTTTAATTTTGTGAGCAGTGTATTTTGAAAAACAAAGCAATTTGCGAGTTTGGAGTTTTTTACTTCCTTATTAGTTTGTTGTTTTAGCTGTTACTTATTGTAACGCAAACCCTTTTTCTTAGGAGAGAGAGCACATTTTCTTTCTACAGCTGACATGAAACAAACCAAATCCAAGCAGAATCTGCTTCATCTCCAACACTAAAAAGTAAGGGAATATGGCAGGGTGTTTTTCCAGTGAAGGCGTACATAATGTGCCCTGGGACAGATGACACAGCAGGTGAGAAATTAATGACTTGGTGTGTGCTGGTGCTTGCCTCAGAGGAGCAAAGACTGTTAAACAAGCAGGGACCTGCATCTTTCACACTGTTGCATAAACTACAGAAAAGCTGCTTGATGAAAAGAAACAGAAGAAACATTCATCTGTGAACCCAGTTATCTCATAAATTACAGCCCAGTTAATGGAGAAGAAACATGTAATTTCATTTAAAACGGAACCTGAAACCAATTATATTTAAATATTCCACCAATGGAAGAATCTTTAATGATCTTGCAAAAAAAAAAAAAAAAAAACAAAAAAAAAACCCCCAAACACCATTGCGTCTCACAGTTGAAGTTGTGACTACTTTTATTGGCCTAACTGGTACATTTTGATTACTAAACAACACTAATTTGTTGTAGCTGTTAATTCAGTAGGTACACAGACTTCAGTATATAAAAGCCATATATAATCAAAGAAAGGTTTAACAAGGTTGTTGGTTCAAAACTAGATGACAAAAAATGTTACTAAAACAAAACAAGAAACTCATTCAGTCCACCTAGTGTAAACATCATTTCAATGATTTGTACTGAAAACAAAATCCTGAAATATTTGGTTGCATTTTTCCTCAGTTTTATGGGTTAGAATTGAAACTTGACATCAACATTTTGAGAAATTTGCTAAGTTCAATGTACCTCGGAAGTCCAACTCAGATCTGCACCCAAGTTGAAAACCAGTGGAACTGGTTAATTACAGTGCTCATTCCCCAGACTAACAACTAATATCAGTACAAGCAGACAATGCATGTCTGCAGCCTGTGGGTTCCAACACTAAAGTAGTGGCTCCCAAATTATCCATCTTAGACAAAGTTCTCCCACATCCATCTCATTTTCCTCATGCTTCTCTCCATCTTCTCAGTGTCCAATTCTGATAACAGCATTAACATCCATCTTGCTGTCCATACTTTGTTGGACAGATATCTCTGCCACAGCAACAATTCATACATGGGTCACTATTAAGGTTTTATAATGTCAGGCTCACACAGTCAGATGATGAAGTCCTGTATAACCGGAACTTTCATCACATTTTACCGTGTATGTAGGGAAGCCATATTGGACATTGAACTCCGGCCTGTTCTGCACCTGCAACTTTTCCAGTAGGAATTTTAACATCAGAAAATTTCTGAGTAAGAACTTGAAAAATCTGACTTTAAAGTATGAATTTGCATAGTTTCTAGCCAAGAAGGCAACTGAAAAAACATTCCCATTTAATGCTTATTAGAAACAGTCACAATAAAAAGAAACTACACTTTATATCAGTTTAAGGGTTTCATCATGTTAATGATTTGGTACTTACCAGGTTCTCAGCAATCTAAATCTAACCTTAAATGTACAAACAAAATAGAGATTTATCAAACTGCCGTCGTCATTTTAATATCATTCTGTGCAATATCGCAAAGTACTGCATGGATGCAAGTGTCACGCATTCATGTTCTGCATATCAGTAACATATTTGGCCTGCTGAATGGATTTAACTTCCTTTAATGCCCAGAGCAGATTTCTTTTCTCAGTGGCTGAGATGCTGAGGCTCATGGAGGGTGGTGGGGACATTATGAAATGGTAAAGAAAGAGAGATTTTGAAAATGATGCTTAACTGCAGTTAATATTGTAATCGCAGTTTTCAGTAACAGCATGGTAAGTAAATATTTTTCTGCCCAGAATGTAAAATGTTAGCTTTAATAAGGATATTCATTTCTTTTCTGTGTGAACCTGTCCTGCTTAGGGTTTCAGGTGAGTCAAAGCCTTACTTAGCTGCACTTCAGGTTAGTTTTCTTTATGCAATAGGCTATACATACATAGGTTATATGTACTCTTACAGCTGAAAATATCTTTATCTAATGTGATATTAACTTCCTGAGCCTTTTTATTTTAAACTTCTCAATTTTCCCAATTTCCCCACCTTATCAGAGTCACAAAGACCCATCATGGCGAACAGCCCTTGTGGTTAAGGCTTTACTGGTGTGCCGTCAATGGATCCTTCCCCCTCCTGTGAACCAAAGCCGGTGTCGTTGGAGCCGCTGCTCCCTGTTGGAGACTGAATCACTTTCTTGTTTCCAGTTTTCTTGTCCCCCTTGGTTACATGAGATCTTTCCACAACATTACTCTCATACTTTTTTCCCTTCATCCATCCTATTTCATCTGTTCTTTCTTTCAGCTCGATGTTATTGAACTTGTTTATCATTTTCTTTGCATCTGTTGTTTCACTGCTAGTTTTGGTGCTCTCAATGTGTTCAGGCCTCATCTCTGTGAGTTTTTCTGTCACCTGGGGGTTAATCTCTTCCCTTTTATCCTCCTTGCCCTGTGTACTCTCAAACTTCACCTTTTCTTCTACACCAATAAAACTTGTCCCTTCTGTGACTTCTTCTACTTTACTATCATCTTTGTTTACTTCTACATGCTCTTTCTTTTCAATTTCTTTCCCATCCCCGAGCTCTGCTTTTGCTCGTCCCTCTTCCATTTTCACCACCTCGCAGTCTGTCACCTTATTCAATTCTTCTTCTTCACTTTCATCCACCTGATGCAATTGTGCATCTGTGTCCTGCTGCACCTCCGAATCGGCCTTCCTTTCATCCGCCCCTTCCTCTTTGTGATGAACTGTCACTTTAAGCGATGTGTTTTTGTCATCTTGCCTGCTGTTAAAACCTCTGAAGTTATTCTTGGCACCAATGATGTATTTCCCCAGCACAGAAGAACCATCCTTGGTCAGTGCATCGTTTGCAGCATGCCCATCAGTCATCAGAAGCTGCTGGATCCCTTTCATTTCAGTGTGCATCCTGGAGACGGCTTTGTTTAACTCTGTGATTCGGTTACCGATATCTAAGGGGAGAAAACGCAAATCACATTACAGTAATTAGGTTTGAAAATGACAAATTTAATTTGAAACTCTCCTTAATAGGAAAGGTTAACACTTCAGATATTTGATTATACAGGCTTCACACTGTAATCATTACAAATCAAGGCTTTCGGTGATCACCATTATTGCATGATTTAATTACAGAGTTCCGACACATTTTTAATTTCCAAATCTTATACTTTTGCAGACTCAGACCTCTAGATTTTTTTTTTCTTGACTATTTCAGAAAATTTTAAACATTCAAGTTCAAAATATTAACATTTAGCTGCTTGAATAGTAATATGGCCTCAACTATATAGTCCACCAATCATGAAACATTTCACTACTTGTTTCGCTATATTATAATAGATATACTCCATTACTCTATAGATATACTCCATTAATCTATAACTGTTGGACTTGCAAATAAAGATTGGCGTTTGTGAACATTGGTGCCTTTATTATGTTTTGTTTAAAAAAAAAAAAAAAGTTAGTTAGCAGTAGTAAAACTGACATTTTTTGCATTCAGGTGGTTAGTTAAAACTTAAAATATGGAGTAAAATTATTTTTTTCAATAAAATTTTTGTCCTTCAGAAATTTGAAGGAGGAAAAAAGTCTGGACAATCAAACATTTTCCATTCTCAATTTTGTGGGGGGTTTTTTAATCATACATATTCAAACCTGGGAGATCATCAAAACAAATTCCTGACCTCTCCTGAGTTTCCAACATTGTGTCATTGTGTTAATTATTTTTATATAAGAATTTAGGTCAAGTTTTTATTGTCATGTCATAGATCCTTTCCAGTTTACTGAACCCCTAAAACTCCAGACTAACATTTCAAGAGGGAGCTTTAGGATTAAAATCACTTTATAATTTCTTTACAGTTTGCACTGCTGTTTAAAACAACAAAAAGGTCATCTCTAAACACATTAAGACCATGTTTTTGAGGGTAAATAACTTATTTTAAAACTGATGTGAGCAAAGATTTAAAATGTTATGAACATTATTAGACAAGTTGTTTACAGTCGAAGGAGACTCCTGGCAGGACATCTCAACCTTTTATGAGACATCGTGTGGACAATTAAAAACAAGACAAATATATCCATTTACAAAACTGCACAGAACTGGTTAATTTCTTGGAACATGACATCTTGGAAGATTCTGGGAATCCAAATTAATTTCTACACACAAGATAAAGTAGAAAACTGATGTTGTGATCTTTGGGCCCTCAGAAGGTACTGCATTAGAACCAGGCATTTTCCTGAGTTAAAATCACATCATGGGCTCAGAATAACCTCCTTGTTAATGGACACAGTTTTCAGAGCATCCAAAAATGCATATTAAAAATTATAGTATTCATGTTAAATAAGCTCCTTGTTCTCTGGCCTAAAAATGGGATACACTGAACTGTGCTAAAGTGCAAAACTATTTGATGGTTTGATGAATTGAAATTGTGTAGTCATTTATGGAAATCATGTCCCTCATCTGTCTTGCTATTTTTACCATATAGAGTCCTCATCTCTTCTTACTTGAACAATCTCAATGTTGCTTAAAGTACTCTTTTCAAGTCAGAAAAACTAAAAAAAACACAATTGGGCTTTCCACTGTTTTTCAAAGCAGATAAGACTTTAAAAACATGCCTTTTTGACACAAAAATGTTTCTGGAGCAATGCCTCTGTAAAACATATCATTAATCATATACAGTATGGATGTCACCTATAAACACCAACCACATTTTCCTGAAAACATTATTTTTTGACCAAAAAGACCTAACAGAAAATATCCATTCCCCCTTTTTAGTGTCTCTAAAACATTAGATTAGCAAATTGTCACACTCCTGTCTACTTAAACCAATCAGAAGATGCCACTTATCATAGAATTGTAACATGTAGCTACAAATGTTTTAAGTTAGTCTACAGAAAAATATTAATTGACTAAAAATAGGAAGGCCAGCCATAACAATAATATTTTTGCATGGGCATAAACGCTAATTTAAAATAAAATCTTACCTTTAAATTACAATTCTTTAATTTGAATTTTAAAAAAATGTTTACACACTAATCACAGAATGTGTGATATGGTACTTTACATAGTGCAAAATGTTGTTATTCTATGTCTCATAGAACATATTAACATATTATAACAACTTAATGGTGTCTATATTATGAGTCCATTACCTTTCCTCTTGGTCTCCTCAAACTCCCTACGAGCTGACTCGATATAGCGCTGCACCAGAGCCCTGATCACCTGCTGTCGGTACGGCAGGTTGTCCTCCGATCCTTTATCATCGGACTTAAAAAAAATAAACATTTATACTAAAGCATTCTTAAAGCAACATAGAAAATGACAAGCAAAGAGCAATGAACACACACTTACCATAGAGGCAATAGGAGGGTATTTTTGCTCTGAGTTCAAGTTGCAGCAACAGCAGAGACGTTTAAAAGTTCCCCTTGAACCCAATTTCAGACCATTACAAATTACAGGATTCAAAACAAAATAAGTAAAGTGTTGTGGAAGATTTGAGTTTACCTCAGGATGTAAAACACAGCTTTGGGTGAAGGGATTATATTGAAAGGCACAGGCATGGTGAGGCCCTCCCTGAAGTAACTCAGGTACAGCTTAGACCGGGCAAATTTCCACTCCACATCTGCATCGTCCTGAAAAGGCATAAAGGAGCTCAGGTCCCATCACTGAGCTTTATCTTCCACAAAATACCTGTTACTCCGTACCTCAATTTTCTGAAAGGAGTTAGTAATCATGGCAATGAGCATGTTGAGGAGGACAATGACGATAACAAGGGTGAAGATGCCATACAGGATCCTTCCTACAAACTCCGCCAAAACAAACTGAGGCATGTCCACGTAGTCCTGGTTGGCCACACCAAACATGGTCCAAAATAAGAAGTTGAAGGTCTCATTAAACCTGCAGCAAAGTCAAGAAGCATTATCCAAATGAGATCGTTTACATACAGGTTTTTATGAAACATGGCTTTAAGTATGTTTGCAAGAAAACTGCAGCAGATATAATGCATACATTTCAAATCAGGTTCCTGCTTTTGTGCTCACATCATCACTACATTAAAGTACTTCTGTTGAGCTGCAGTATTTAACAACCTAAACAGCCCATGTTCTCACCTGCCAAGATGTGGAGAGATGACATAAGGAACATAGACATTGTTGATGCCACAGAGGAAGGCCGTCCCGATGATCATCAGTATAAACATGAATCTTTGAAAGAACAAGACCTGTTAATGTTGCCTGCTTTGTTGTGTGCTCTGAGTTCCTCTCTAAGCTGTATGAATATGCAGATGTAGGAATGCTGTTACCTCATCATGTCGTCAATCATCTTCCCTATGGAAATCTGCAATGTTCCCAAGGACTCGTGGGCTGGCAGGATGTAGGCCAGCCGGGTGAAGCTCAACATGCTGGTTACTGCAAACAGCACCTCGGAAATGAGCTGAGGGTCCTCCTGATGCCAGCTGTCACGGACTTATACATAAACACAAAGGCGTTGAGTATTTAAAACAAACAAAAAAAAAACAAAACAAAAACATTTTAGCATCAATTTACGGTGCCTTGTAAAAGTATTCATACCCCCAAAATTTTTTGCCATTTTTTTCAAGTTACAATTGCACATTTCAATGTTTCTTATTATGACTTTGCGTGATCCATTGGTAGAAATGATTATGAGAGGAAGACAATGCAGTTTTAAACATTTTTCAAAAACAAATGAAAGCATGGCCTGCATTTCAGTTCTCTTTATTCTAAAATCCCTAATTAAAATCCTGTGCATACAATTCCCCAACATGTTGTCTAAGATAAAGTTGTTCTGTGAAAGCCTGCTACTATCCTTTATTTAAGGACATCCCTCTTTCTGAACAAATCATTCCCTTAACATGAAACATGATGGTGGCAACATTCTGCTGGGGAATTGCATTTTTTCGATAGCGATATAAGTCATAGAAGGTGCTCTGGTCAGATGAGACCAAAATTAAACTTTCTGCTTTACATGTAAAAAGCAATCTACAGCGGAAAACTAAAAGAGAACAGCCCCCTAAACATACCAACATGATGACATCCCCACATCATACTGTGGGGATGTTTTTTTTTTTTTTTTTTTTCCAAGGACGGATAAGAAAGCTGGTCGGAGCTAAATACAGGTCAGTTCTGGAAAAAAAAAAAACCTGCTTGAGACTGAGGCAAAGATTCACCTTCCAGAAGAACAATGACCCCAAACATATAGTTAGAGATACATCGGATGTATGATTTAGATCAAAGCATATTCATGTGTTAAAATGGCCCACTTAAAGTTCAGAATAAAATACAACTATGAATCATAAAAAGACTGGAGAATTTATGTTTATAGAAGATGTCCATCCAATCTGACAGGTACTGAGCTATTTTGCAAAGAAGAATAAGAAAAAAGTTCACTCTTGATCTGCAAAGCTGATAGAGACACAAGCCAAAAGACTTGTAGCTATAGTTGAACTAAAAGATGGTTCTTCACAATACTGACTCATGGGGGCTGAATAAGAAAGCACGCCATTTTTTTAAATTTCCACTTGTAAATATGCATTAAGTTCCTTCCACTTCACAATGATGTTATTTTTGTTGGTGCATCACATACGATTACAATAAAGGCATTGAGGTTTGTTGTTAACACTTCAAAATATGAGAAAGATCTACATGTATACATTTTTGCAGAAGCACTTTAGCTGAGTAATTTAGCACCATTTTCTCACCCGTCTGAGTAAAGTAGATGCACTCGTCACTGTTGCTCTGGTCATGGCAGAGGAAGTGACCTTTGAGCATGATGAGTACACGTAATGCAAAGGATGCCAAGTACATGCTCAACACCATCACGTCCAAGCAGTTCCACCAGTCCAGGAAGTAGCTTCGCAAGCCCTCAATCCAGACTTCCTTACACTCGTACCAGAAGAACCCTACATGAAAGAAATTAACCACCTTCAGGTCCCAGTTAGGCTGGAAGTGTTTGTGTAAGTTTATCTTGACAGACTGGACCTACCAACCACCCACACCATGTGAAATGAGCTGTGCAGAATGTTTTGCTGGCGGGATGCAAATTTGTCACGATACAGCTCCATAGTTATGGATTCTCCGAGTAATGTGATGAGAAACCACAGGTAGGATGCAGAATGAAGGAGAAACTTGATCACGGGGATTTTAAGGATTTTTCCTGCCTGGAGAAAAACGAGAGGACTGTCAAGCATAAACCACACATAACATTTGTCACTTCTGGTCTTGAGACTCTGAAAGATATGCAGCAATTTTCATCTAACTTTTGACTTTGGGGCTATCCAGTAGACAAGGCAAAGAAAAGGCATGGTGAGAAAGATCCCAACAGAGACTAGGAGCTTCCAGGCTGTCCTGCTGCCTCTCCACCCTGCCAGGTTCCCACACCAGATGGAAGAAAGGACCTGCTGACAGATTGGATGGGCCACAAACTAGCAAACACAGAGAGGAAAAGGTCATTAAAGCAGTTCGAGTTTTTTCCATGTCAAGTCAACTGTGTCTCAATCTGCCCACCTGCTTCTGGTTGTAGTTGACAGCAAGCCTCAGACGTGACAGGTTTGGTATTCCCTCCTCAAAGGCCTGCTCATCCAAATCATCCTGGCTCTCATCTCCACAACTGTTCAGGATTGTGGTGACCTCACTCTGGTTACGACACATGCCCAATAACTCAACGGCAAATTCCTGACAGAGTTGCTCCAAACTCAGGTACTGAGGCTGCAGGAGAAACACACAACTAGTCATACCAATTAAACAGAGACAAACAGTAATATGAAAAAAGTATTTGTCCCCTTGCAGATTTCTTGTGTTTTGTTTTTTTGTCACACCTACATTTTTCAAATTATCCAAAAAAAAAAAAAAAAAAAAAAAAAAAGCCAAAAATGCTCAATTTAAAAAAGTAGTTTTCAAACAATGGCATGGCTCTGTGTGAAAAAGGAATTGTCATATCTGTTAAATTATGAATTAACTGTGATTAACCTTTTTTTTTTGCTGCATTTATTCCACTAGCCACACCCATGTTTGATTACTGGAAGACATGTTGAATCAAGAAACAAGTTAAATAGAACCTGTAGGAGAAAAAAATCTCAAAAGACAACACATGATGTTCTAATCTGAAGAAATTAATGCACAAAACAGTCTGGAAAGAGTTACAAAACCATTTATAAGACTTTAGGACTCGAGTGAACCACAGTTAGAGCTATTTTTTTTACAAATGCAGAAAACACAGTGGAATTTTCCAGGAATGTTTGTCATGGAGGTCCAGAAATCCTGGAGTAGAATGCCCGACCATCAATTTGTGACCATAGGCTCAAGCCCACTTGGGTTATGCAGCAGAGCCATGATCCAAGGCACACCCTCCAGTCCATCTCTGAAAGGCTCCAATAAGTCAAAATGAAGGTTCTGGAGTGATTTAGTCAAAAGTCCAAATTTAAATCCAATAAAGATTCTTAGGCATGACCTTAAACATGTTGAAATCAACTGGGACAAAATTCTGCCACAGTAATCTCAAATACTGATCGTGAGTTCCTGCCAACATTGCTATACCCAGCAATGTCAGGAGAGATTGATCCCCCCCAATAAACAAAATCTTAATTTAAAAAGTGTGTTTTGTTTACTTGGGTTATATTTGTGTATATCTGGAAGCATTTAAGTGTGACAAAAAAAAAAAAAAAAAAGAAGAAATCTGTAAGGGAGCACCTTAAATTCTGGCTCTTTCTGGGACAACTTGCGGAGCTCTCTGCTGAGACTGAAGGCACTGAGCATGGCATCACTGGAGGTGACGGACAGATAGGCACGGCTGGCGATCCCACGGTAGGTGTTGATGCGAGACAAGGAGAACTTCAGCAGATCGTACTGCCGGCCGTTGCGACACTCCAGACAGGCACAGGATATCTTATGAGGCCATGGGATGCTGTGGCCTTTCTGAGTGAGCATGGTGACTATGTCATAGAGATCTTTCTGACAAGCAAGTGTCAGAGGTGTCACACCAGGGGCAAACTGTGAGTTGTCAATAGACCGGTCAAAGATGGCTTGAGAGAAGGATCGTACGTCCATCTTGTTGCCTTTCTCCTGGTCTAGGCGGTCCAACAGGCGTTTCACCACCTTTGGCTGGTTTGTGTCCACAGCCACCAGCAGAGCCTCATGAATCTGCCGGAAGTCAAACTTTACTCCCTGCAGGAGGGCATCCATGGCATCCTCATTACCCAGGCGGATGGAGAGGTTGAGAGCCTCCCTCCACTGGCGATCCTCTGATTCATCCAGCTGGCGAATGATGCCATCCCCAGTCCTCAGCAGCCCACACAGAAGCTCTATTTTGCCCTCCTGAATGGCGTTGAGCAGCTCTGGAGGGAAGCGCATCTTCTTGTTCATAATCTCGCGCCATTGCTCTGGCTGTGGAACAATGCAGGAAACTTATCATCTAGTCACAAATAAGATGAATTCAACAGCTAATATTTGATGCAAGTGAAGCAACCTTTTCTGATTAACCTTGACAGAGATGCATCTGACTGAGGTGTAGCTTCTTAAAAAGGAAAAGACAGAAATTGAAGCATATTTGCGGCACAAAAAAAGTTTCAATCTACCCTTATGTCCTTGTGATCGCCCATTCTGTAAAGCACAAATATAAAAGAACTCACCGTGAGGTTTTCCATTCCTGATGACAGACCTATACACCCTTTAGCGTCGTTATTCTAAAGCAAAAGCCTGATCAGTCTTTGGAGACATGTAGTAGATTTCCACCAACTATTTTGAGCTTCAGAGATGGAGGTGAAAGATACCAATAGACTTGTATGTTCACTTTCAATCAGCAAACTGAGCACTGTGGCGATCATGTGCTACCGCCTGACTAGATGGATTCATCATCTTCCACAAACTCAATAACAAAACTGAATGTCCCCGGGGCCAGGACCAATTAAAATGTAACCAGGTTAAAGTGTTTCATGCTTGGCTGGGCTGAAAGCAAACTGTTTCAAACAGGAATTATCCCTGGTCTCCCCATTAGTAACAGTGCCACAGGACAATTAAAATGGCTGCCATTGTTGCTCCCCAGATGAGCAGCAGGCAACTCAAAGCAGCTCGATAAACAAGGATCTCACAGTTAAATATTCACAAATTAATTTGCCCGATTTCTCAACATTCAGCTTAATTTATAAAAATCAATTTTTGGCAACTTAAAAAAAAAACCAATTTTTTCTTATTCCTGCACACATCTGGCTTCACACATATAATCTTTGCAAAAAATCTTAACTGGAAGTTTTTGTTCACTTTACAGACTTTTAATCATTGATAGTACAG
This sequence comes from Anableps anableps, assembly GCA_014839685.1. Lineage (NCBI taxonomy): Eukaryota > Metazoa > Chordata > Actinopteri > Cyprinodontiformes > Anablepidae > Anableps > Anableps anableps. The sequence goes on along the minus strand of CM026078.1, from coordinate 12,520,637 downwards.
TGCCTTGCAAAACTATTTTGAGCCCTGTTAACAGATTTAATGTATTTTTTGGGAAGTTAGGTGATAGTGCAAAACAAAGTAGTTTGTATTTAGCCCCGTTCACCCTGACACCCCTGAATAAAATCCAGTGCCACCAGTTGCCTTCAGAAGTCACCAAATTAGCAAATAGAGTCATCCTTTGTGTACTCTACTTCCAATGTAAACATAGCTCTTTTGTAAAGTCCTCAACATTTTCAGAAAAGAGACTAACTAAAACCAAGAAATACTGCAGAGAGATCAAGGATAAAGTTTTTGAGAAATCTGAAGCAAGGTTAGGTTATACAATATTCCATGCTGTACACATCTGATAGAGTTGTAATTCAATTTATCATTTGAAAATTGAAAGATGATGGTAACCTACAAGTCAGGGCCAACTAAACTGACAAGCCCAGAGTAGCAACTACAAGAGACAAGTTAGCTCTGGAGAAGCTCCCAAGATCCACAGCTCAGCCGGAGAATCTGTTGTCAGAACACCTATCATGAAAGAAAGCAATCACAAGTCTTGTTTAAAATTAGTCACAAGCCTTCCAGGGAACACAGTAAACATATGGAAGAAGGTGGTCTGGTTAGACTGAGAGCAAAACTGGAACTTTCTAGCTCACACACAAACGGCTTTTGGTGACTGAAAAGTAACAACGCACATCAGCCTAAATATGCCATACCCCCATAAGTAAATGTCGCAGCTTCATGTTGTTGGGAGTGCAGTATGCAAAAGACTTGAGACCAGAGGCAGTGGTTTGTCTTTTCAGCAGAGGAGTGAGCCTAAACATTCAGCCAGAATGGCCCAGGTGAGTTAAAGACCTAAATCCAATTTAGAATTAGGGGCAAGACTTGAAAATTGTGATCGCAGAAGCTCTATATCCAATCTGACCGAGTGGGAACTCTTTTTCCGAACCTGGAGAGGCAAAAATGTTAGTCTATAAATGTAGAAAAATGGTAGAGACACACTCCAAAAGACCTACAGCTATAATTACAGTAACAGTGGATTTTGCTTAGTATTGAATCTGGTAGTTTAGTTAAGCATTAATTTGCGTTGGTCTGTCACACAAAATAACAAGCAGTTTGTGGTTGTAATAATAATAATAATAATAATAATAATAATAATAATAATAAACAATTATTGTTGCATTGAGTAAGGATTAAATAATATTCAGCTAAGAGTCAGTTTTCTTTCTATCCTAAATTTAAAAGATAATTTCAATCTCAATACTGTTTACTAAAGAAGGAAGGGGTTTATCATTAAACTGATGACACTACAATCTTATGTAAAAAGGGAAGCCTGATGGACTTCTGCCACACGCAAATATGACTTTATACAGACGGTGAGAAATTACTCTTGGAACAGAATGAACTAATCTTTTGATTTTCTCATAAACTGTTGGTTTAAATGTAAAATAAGGTACAGAGTTAAACAAAGTGAGGAAATGTTAAACTGTGCCTGGGGTATTCCAGGAAGAGGCTTTATCTGACACGTCAGGAAAGCGGCTTCTAATCATGCAAAATAAACTGGGTGAACATGCATTTACCACGTTTTGCTTTCAAAAGCAAAAAAAAAAAAAAAAAAAAAAAAAAAAAAAAAAAAAAAAAAAAAACCCCTATATTGTTTGAGATAAAAAGACTTTTTAAAAAAAACTTTAAAACAAGGTACATTGACAAAAGAAAATAAAAAGCCTTTAAAAGTTTGAAAAATTGTGTATTTCAAGAAAAATACAAACCAAAAATCAAATCAGTTGAGCTATCATTTTTTTCCCCAATAATCAGTTTAACCAGCTTGTAACACAGCAGGAAAAAAACATCTTTCAACAAATGAAAAACAGATGCACTCAGAACTTGAAGGACGCTTTCCTACATTTGGCTTGCTGGAACCTACTAAGTAGATTAGACCATAAACACATTTATATTTACATAACATACTGCTCTATGCTCTCGCTACACATGATCAGTCATGAACTTCTCCCTTTCTCTGGATCTTTTACTTCTATTTCCCAGAATTACAAGTGTAAAGAATAAAACGAGACCTTAAAAGACACTAAGGTTCAACCCATTTGGAGATGTTTGCATTTGAAGTGTATTGTTTTTACAATAATAAATGAAAAACAACAATCATTAGAAAACTTTACATTTTAGACCACAAAATTTCCTGTGTCCTTTGCTTTTGTTCATCATGGCTGACAACCTGTTGTGTATGACATGAATGTCAGCCTGGGGAAGCTCATTTTTCTGCATACTATGTAGTACATAAGGGTTTCACAAATCAAAATCTGTTTTAGAAAATCTGCAGTCATTGCACAGAAATTATTCAATTTAGAACAATGTGATTTTGACCATAACCCTTATCTCATTCTAAGGTGGTCCAAATGTCAAAAGGGATTAGAAATGCTGGTTTTTGTTTTTATCCAAACAGGGATTTGTATGGATCTGAATGAATCTCTGTTCAGCGTTCAGGTTTAAACCAATCTAAATCTTTTAGGTTTTGAACTTGAGATGATCAGATGCTGTCTAGACTCCTTCATAACACTGAAAAGCCCTTTATTATGCACAGAACAGGAATTTGAATCAGATACAAAACATCACTAGGCAGTCACAGCATATGGCTGCATTTCCTGCTTGGAAATGTAAAAAACACAAACGAACACCAGAAAATTTGTTTGGTGCAAAACTCTAGATTGAAAATATCCTATTTTAAAATTTTCTGGGTGTTTGTGCAGCCCCCCTGACAGAATACCACGCTGGCCAGTGAGCCATACTGCCCATATGAAAATCCTCCACTGTGTCCTGGTTTTCTCAGTTTAGGATTTGAATCGCAAAACCAAAAAAATTTGAAAATTTGAAAAGCAAAACCAAAACATTTACTCCTACAGCATAGACGATAACCATGATTTAACATGAAAAATGTTACATCATGATCGAAGCTCTTGAAATATAAGAAAAGCAGCAGATTGTGTCAATACACTGAAGATCCATGAGGGGGAAACAATGACTTCCTCAACAGCAAATAACTAACAACACTCCTAAAACCAAATAAATGTTCTTTGAAAATATCAAAGTCCAAAGAACTACATTACAAATCCTGTAGTGAAAACACTTAAAGCCTAAACACAAAAACTGAAGAAAGTCTTCTCCATTTTCAGGTTACTGAGCCAAGTTAAATACAAACTAAAACACATTATTAAATGTCCAGAGGAACTTCATGTTCCACTTAATGTGAGAACTAACAGTGGTGTTCCCAATGTGGTAAACAGTGCAGGTGAGTCTGGTAGGCTTTTACTGTGAGTCGTCCTTTGTTTCAGGGTCCTCCTTCATCTTCTGCTCATGCATGCGACTCCAAGTGGAGCCTGAGGAAACACAGTCGTACTTCATGAACAACCAAAACAAACTAAAGGGCTACAATAGCATTCAGGACTTAAAAAAACAAAAAGCAGAAATGAAAACTGAAAGCCACTTTCACTTACTCATCTCTGTAAGTTTCTGTATCAAGGTTGACTCTCCACCAGGTTTGCTGCATACAAATAAATAAGCTCAAATGAAATGCACTTTGAATACAAACTTGATATTAAGTTTCATTTGTTATTGAATTGATTCCTCAGTCAATATGAAAAAAGAACAGAAATCGTGAAAAAACATTGTTTTCTTATTTTATTCACCAGAGGCCAGGTGTATATAATATGTTTTGTTTAGGAATTATAAAACAGGACAGTGTCCCGTTAATACAGCAGGGGGAATTAGAAAAAGCACCAGCTGAATCTTATGACACCAACCTGCCGTCGGCTTCATCCTGCCCGTCCACGTCGAAGCGCAGCTTCTTCAGAGGCTTTATAGAGGAGCTTTGATCCATTGTCCTCTTGTGGGAGCGTTCGCTGCTGTTGACCATTTGGTTGATCTTCTGAAAGCGATTACCCAGCTGCAGGTACAGAAAAGACAAAATATGAAAGGGAAATTCAACTGACTGCACAGTTGTCATCAAGATTAGGTGTGGACACTATGGACTTAAAACAATATCACAATATTCCCGGTGTTTATTGTTAAAAATTCAAACAGTATTTGTGGAAATTAATTACTGAATACACTTGGACCTTAGAAGTATAAATATTGTTAAACTTTACACAATACCTTTTGTGTAGATTTAATGTTGCTTTAATGGGACTGACAGCGGAAAACAGTCTGAAATGTAAAACTAACTCTTAATTCCAGTGGAGGAATAACACATTAGAGGAGTGGAGGAGGAACAACCTTTCTTTCCTTGGTTTACTGAGAATATTGAAGTGCCTTGCAAAAGTCTTCATATGCCTTGAAACCTTTCACATTTTGTCACATTAGAACCACAAACTTCAATGTATTTTATTGGGATTTCATCTTATAGGCCAAAGAAAAGTAGTACATCATTGTAAAGGAAAAGGACGCATGGTTTTTCAAACGTTTTTATAAATAAAAATCTTCAAAGTGTACTTTCAGTTTAGATCAAGTCCCTAGAGTCATTACTTTGTAGACTCCACTTTTGCTGCTCTTACAGCTGCAAGTATGTTACTACCAGATTTGCACATATACAGACTGTAATTTCTCCCCATTCTTTTTCACAACATACCTAAAGTTCAGTCAGATTGGATGGAAGGTGTCTGAACATCAACTTTCAAGCCTTTAAGTCTTTAACTGGGGGATTCTAACACATATGCTTTGATCTAAACCATTCCATTGTAGTTCTGGAAGCACCTTAAGGTCCGCTGCCCTGCTTGAAGCTGAACCTTCACCTGAGTCTCAAGTTTTTCACAGCCTCTAACAGGTTTTCTTCTTGTATTGCACTGTATTCAGCTTCATTTTCAGATGACCAACTGAAGTGAGTAGTTCAAAGCAAGGAATAATGTTTATAAGCTAAGCCTGTTTTAAACTTCTCACCAACCTTCTCCCTGACCCGTCTGCTGTGTTCCTCGGTCTTCATGATCCTGCTTGTTCACCAATGTTCTCTAACAAATCTTTGAGGCCTACACAGAACAGCAGGGTCAGATGGAAAGGAATAGCTGTCTCTCATCTGCAAAGCAGGGTATCAGAGGAAAAGCTGAATATTTCATATCTTTTAGTTTTGGATTTATAAATTGTTTTTAAAATAATGCATCGTTTTCATTTCACTTCACTATGCACTACTTTGTGTTCGTCTATCATATACAATCTTAAATACATGTAACTTTGTGGCTGTAGTTAGACAAGATGTAAAGACGTTAAAGGGGTATGAATACTGTGCAACACTGCCAAACCCCAGTCAAGATAACAACTTCTGATAAGCGCTTACCCCGAATGATTCACCAATAGACACCAACATTCTGTAAAGGCAAAATACAGAAATGCATTAAAAACACTGCATATATTCAGAGTGATTTATTTTAAATTACCCAGGAACAGGCATGACTCACTTGGAGCGAGGAGTCATGATACCCGGGGACATGCGGGAATTTTTCATAGGGGAGATGTAGACATTGTTGCTCCCAGGCACACGCAGAGGAGAGTTGGGTAACTTGTAAGGGCTGCGAGGTATTTGAGGGATCGGAGAAAGGGGAGGCGGCTACAAAAGAAAAAAAACAGCAGAGGAACATTTTGTGAGTACTGAGTTTTCTGAAATTATTTGTATAAAAACTTTGCTGTAATTGTGACTTGAGATGCCTCACCCTGGTGGATGCATGTTGCAGGATATTCGTTTTTAACTTCTGCATGAATACTTGGTTGTAGAAGACAATGATGGAGTCATAGTGGCCCTCAGTGATCAGCACATTCTTAAAGGTCTGCAGAATTCAGAGCAACAGTTCAGGGTTTAATGTCCAGTAATTCTAACTTTAAACCGGTTTGCATCAACAGTGTGGACGGCTATGTCACCTCCTGGTTGGTGTTGGTCATGTTCTTGTAGGCCGAGACAATGGACTTGAAGCGCAGATCGACACTCTTCACTTTGCATATGGCATACATGGCTGACATCATCAGCTAGCAAAGTAAGAAAAGCAACATAGGAGTAGAGGAAGTTGGGGGAAAGATAAAAGTAACTCAGTAAGAGTTCCTCAGTAATGGGAACTACACACTGCTTTAGTACCTGGTCCAGGTGGCGGTCTCTCATCAGCTCATACTCATGCTGCAGGGTGTACTGAAACAGGGTCCATATTATGGGTTCCAGTTCAGGGTGAGAGGACAGCAGATACGAGCAGAGTGTCTTTAGTCTTGTATAGGCCAGGCGGTACACTACAAAGAAAAAAAAAAAGTGATTTTTCTTTGTGTGTGTGTGTGTGTGTGTGTGTGTGTGTGTGTGTGTGTGTGTGTGTGTGTGTGTGTGTGTGGGTGGGGGAGTTCAGCGTTAAAATAGCAGCAACAGTGTTTAGCAAACATATGCCTTTGCCTTGAAATTTTCACATCGAGTCATAATACAACCACAAACCACTAAAAATTTTAAATGGGATTTCATGTAAAAGATCATCTTTTAAAATTTTATTTCCAAAAAGATTTGAACTAAATTTTATTTTTATTGAGTTGTTTTCCCGTTTTCATGGGGTAACAAGTCGGATCTATTAATCAGTTTCACTGGATGGAATAACCCCTTTTCTACATAAACTCAAGTGATATGTTAACATTTGCTACAACAAGAGTACCATGGCCATCCTTATGAAAGAATATTGATCAAAAAAATTTAAATACATCTTACATTTTTTATAGAAAAGACTGAGAGAGTTGGACTTTCGCTGCCTTGGAGCTTGGCAGGGAGCCTGAGAGGTGGATTGAGAAGTCGAAGGCTGTTGGGGGGGGCGTGGCCGGGGAATCAGGAGGCAAGATCCGCGAGCCTGGGCGAGTTGGTGTGAGATATCTGTAACATGCAATACAGAAAGCAGTGGGATGAATTACTCAAACTATCAACATGGAGTCGAAAACTTTCCACTTTACTGAAAAACCAAACACCGATAAAGCTTCAAAGCTACACAGACAGGAATTTCAT